>JAULJL010000043.1:8924503-10174503 GCA_030761205.1 Fremontodendron californicum
TTCAGATTACTAGGTTAAATCAACAATTAAGGGCAAATTCAGTTCAGTTCCAGTTCCGACACCTTTTGCCATATCAGCTATATCTCGAGTTTCACTGAAGCAATAAGGCTGAAATTTTAACCGTGCAAAGTTAAGAGGCATATCTAACTTTTTCATGTTTTACACTTCTTGAAACAAGGTCGTTTTCCCTAGCGAAATCGACCATCAAGTTGGCTGATGTGCAATGACGTCTGTGCTGACCTGTTTTGGTATTTTGCCCATATCTTCTGATCCACATCAGCAAATGAGCTGATTCCAACGGCTATGGATCACTAACTGATAGGGGAACATTTTTCTAGAAGACCATGTGATACGATCAAGCTTCCAATATTGACAAAATCGACCATCAAGTTGGCTGATCAAAATTGTCATACAATATGACGAAAATTGTTAGAAAAATGCACCCACCTATTATACCTACCTTTGAAATTTGTAAAGTTTGTCTCTTGTCATTTAGTCCTCCAAAATGTGTATAAATAGAGGGCCTTGGATGATTGTATGAGGCATTGTACATTGGTAGGATATTAGCCATTGTAATAAAATTCTCTAAGTTTTCTTCTTCTTTCTTTTCTCTAGTTTTCTTTTTCTTTATTTTCTTCTTCTTCTTTCTTTCTTTTATTTCCTTCTTAGATTCTCTTTAATTTTATGTTTATGTTTACAATGCCTATGCTAGGCTAAACTTCTATTTGGTTAAGGGTGATTTCAAAGCCCTAGACATGTTTTGTGATTGATTTTCAGATTCTATCTATAATTAATTTTCTATCAAAGTTGCTTATGTTCTTCTACAAGAATTGTTCATGATGTTGTCTTGATTTATTTAGGTGTACAACTAGATAGATCTTGATAATTATCTATTGCTAGTCTAGGAGTCTTGATCCGTGTAATTGTCTTGATTTCCTATTCATAAGTGGCAATTTGTGATTAATGATTATGGTCAAGTTTTCAATAATTGCAAAGTGGAACATAACCTAAGTTGAAAAATCCGAGCTTATGTGTTTTTTGCTTAGATCAACCTATCTTTCTCATCATAAAGCTGCCATTAAATTGAATTTAGAGAGCTTATTCTAGGTTGTTTAATGGTTAGAGATTAAATAGAGAGCTTGTTCTATTTAACGACAAACTAAGGAAAGATTGGGATAACAGAGCTTGTTGTTATCTACGGTTGTTAACTTTGATAGTTGGTTGATATTGATAGATCTGAAATTGATTCTTAATGATGTCTAGTGGTGGAGAATGAAACCTTAACCATATTTTTCATATTTGATTCTTCTTACTTACTTGTTTTCTTACTTTTCTAGTTTGCTTATTTTTAAAAGTATATTTATTTTTATTGGCTGGTTATACCGCCTAATTTGTATATTAACTTTATTTTATTTTTATTGGCTGGTTATACCGCCTAATTTATTATATATATTTTTATTAGCTGGTTATACCGCCTTGCATCTTATTCTTATTATTTACTTTAGTTTAAATCTGGCTTCAAAAACCCCTTTTCTTTTATTGTTTTCTTTGAACGTAAGTTATAAACTAATAACTCATAGATTAAAACCCAATCCCTGAGAACTCGACCCTTGCTAATCATTATACTTACAATTGATCTTTTTAGTGCAAGGTTAAATAAGATACACTCTTTTGGGTGCATCAAACGACAAACTAAGGAAAGATTGGGATAACAGAGCTTGTTGTTATCTACGGTTGTTAACTTTGATAGTTGGTTGATATTGATAGATCTGAAATTGATTCTTAATGATGTCTAGTGGTGGAGAATGAAACCTTAACCATATTTTTCATATTTGATTCTTCTTACTTACTTGTTTTCTTACTTTTCTAGTTTGCTTATTTTTAAAAACTATATTAATTTTTATTGGCTGGTTATACCGCCTAATTTATTTTTATTGGCTGGTTATACCGTCTAATTTTCTATATATTTATATTTATATTGTAAAGTTTATATTTATATATTATCTGTATATTAACTTTGTTTTATGCTTGTTTGGCGACGTGATTTTAGATCTCGTCGTTTAGTTAGATTTTATTGTGAAACTTTTTCAGGTAATCCTTCTAAAGAAAACCCCTTTTTTCTTTTATTATTTTCTTTGAACGTAAGTTATAAACTAATAACTCATAGATTAAAATCCAATCCGTGAGGACTCGACCCTTGCAAATCATTATACTTACAATTGATCTTTTTAGTGCAAGGTTCAATAAGATACACTCTTTTGGGTGCATCACTTAGTGAACCAATTTGAGCCTACATTGAATATGCTATCTCTTTGGTAACCATAGCTTGTCCCTAACCTAAATATACTTATTTATATCTTTACCTTTGTTCCAAAGATGAATTAGCATGTTTTGAGACAAGTTGCAAAGACAAGGAAGATCTATTGAAAATTTGGGTTAGAAACAAGAAATAAGTGTGGGGGGAAAGAAAAGAAAAGTCAAGAGAAAAAGAAATGGAATACTGGAAAATACATTCCTATGTAAAAAAAAAATATGAATCATCTCTTGAATTTGTGGAAAAAGAAAAAGATGTTACAAAGTTGTTTAGAATGAAGAAAAGGCCCAACATGAATATTCGGCCTAGGTGACTATGTACTTGTAAAGTGTTTTGAGAAGTTTCTTTGTATGATCTTATTATGTCTCTAAACTTTATGAACTCTTTGGAACCTTTGTGATATCTTTATCCTTTTGTTCTTCAACCACATTACAAACCCCTTGGCCCCATTACAACCTTGATTAAAGACCTCTTGATTCATGAAGTTGTATGATCTAAATAGTGGAGAATAGGTGGACAAGCAAGAATATGGTAGAACTGTTTTCATGAGATTGATTGAGTGTAAACACTTCACCACTACTTTAAAGAGTGCAAATCATGAGGGTATCCCATGTGAGAAGTTGAGAATAAATTTGAACATGCACTATTTTGATTGAGATATGTTATGTTAATTTTAGCTTAACTCAAACCATTTTGATGCACCCAAAAGAGTGTATCTTATTTAACCTTGCACTAAAAAGATCAATTGTAAGTATAATGATTAGCAAGGGTCGAGTCCTCAGGGATTGGGTTTTAATCTATGAGTTATTAGTTTATAACTTACGTTCAAAGAGAGCAATAAAAGAAAAGGGGTTTTTGAAGCCAGATTTAAACTAAAGTAAATAATAAGAATAAGATGCAAGGCGGTATAACCAGCCAATAAAAATATATATACTAAATTAGGCGGTATAACCAGCCAATAAAAATATATATACTAAATTAGGAGGTATAACCAGCCAATAAAAATAAAACAAAGTTAATATACAAATTAGGCGGTATAAAAATAAATATACTTTTAAAAATAAGCAAACTAGAAAAGTAAGAAAACAAGTAAGTAAGAAGAATCAAATATGAAAAATATGGTTAAGGTTTCATTCTCCACCACTAGACATCATTAAGAATCAATTTCAAATCTATCAATATCAACCAACTATCAAAGTTAACAACCGTAGATAACAACAAGCTTTGTTATCCCAATCTTTCCTTAGTTTGTCGTTAAATAGAACAAGCTCTCTATTTAATCTCTAACCATTAAACAACCTAGAATAAGCTCTCTAAATTCAATTTAATGGCAGCTTTATGATGAGAAAGATAGGTTGATCTAAGTAACAAACACATAAGCTCGGATTGTTCAACTTACGTTATGTTCCACTTTGCAATTATTGAAAACTTGACCATAATCATTAATCACAAATTGCCACTTATGAATAGGAAATCAAGACAATTACACGGATCAAGACTCCTAGACTAGCAATAGATAATTATCAAGATCTATCTAGTTGTACACCTAAATAAATCAAGACAACATCATGAACAATTCTTGTAGAAGAACATAAGCAACTTTGATAGAAAATTAATGATAGATAGAATCTGAAAATCAATCACAAAACATGTCAAGGGCTTTGAAATCACCCTTAACCAAATAGAAGTTTAGCCTAGCATAGGCATTGTAAACATAAACATAAAATTAAAGAGAATCTAAGAAGGAAATAAAAGAAAGAAAGAAGAAGAAGAAAATAAAGAAAAATAAAACTAGAGAAAAGAAAGAAGAAGAAAACTTAGAGAATTTTATTACAATGGCTAATATCCTACCAATGTACAATACCCCTTACAATCATCCAAGGCCCTCTATTTATACACATTTTGGAGGACTAAATGACAAGAGACAAGCTTTACAAATTTCAAAGGTAGGTATAATAGGTGGGTGCATTTTTCTAACAATTTTCGTCATATTGTATGACAATTTTGATCAGCCAACTTGATGGTCGATTTTGTCAATATTGGAAGCTTCATCTGATCACATGGTCTTCTAGAAAAATGTTCCCCTATCAGTTAGTGATCCATAGCCGTTGGAATCAGCTCATTTGCTAATGTGGATCAGAAGCTATGGGCAAAATACCAAAACAGGTCAGCACAGACGTCATTGCACATCAGCCAACTTGATGGTCGATTTCGCTAGGGAAAACGACTTCGTTTCAAGAAGTGTAAAACATGAAAAAGTTAGATATGCCTCTTAGCTTTGCACGGTTAAAATTTCAGCCTTATTGCTTTAGTGAAACTCGAGATATAGCTGATATGGAAAAAGGTGTCGGAACTGGAACTGAACTGGATTTGCCCTTAATTCTAGTAATCTGAAATCACTCAAAGAAACTTGTGAAAAACACCAAACTACATAAAAATATAAAAGATCATAAACACAATTAGACTAAACAATAATAACTCATATTTGACACAAAACAATAATAAAACATAACTAAAAACTATATAATTATACGAGTTATCACACCCCCACACTTAGATTGTTGCTAGTCCCTAGCAACGACTCAATAAAATAAGAAAATCTAATCTAATCCATTTTCGTAGGAAATCACGGTGGCACTTAGCATGTGACTCAAGCCTTTAAACCCCTAGGTGTCCCTAGTGGACGAGTTTAGTCTCGTGAGGGTTTACTAGAACGATACCCACAAACATTGAAGACATAAGAAAAACTAAAAATAATAATTATAACTAATCCTTCCAATATAAATTAGAGATAATCATTGGACAAGTCTTAAAAACTAATCAATAGCTTAAAGAAATTCACAAAAATTCTTGCTTGAATGTAAATAGTTTGAGTTAAGCCAATATTAACATAACATATTTCAATCAAAATAGTGCATATTCAAACTTAATCTCAACCTCTCACATGGGATACTCTCATGATTTTCACTCTTTAAAGTAGTGGTAAGGTGTTTACACTCAATCAATCTCATGAAAATAGTTCTACCATATGCTTGCTTGTCCACCTATTCTCCACTAAAAGATCATGCAACTTCATAAATCAAGAGGTCTTTAATCAAGGTTGTAATGGGGCCAAGGGGTTTGTAATTTGGTTGAAGAACAAAAGGATAAAGATATCACAAAGGTTCCAAAGAGTTCATAAAGTTTAGAGACATAAAAAGATCATACAAAGAAACTTCTCAAAACTCTTTACAAGTACATAGTCACCTAGGCCGGATATTCATGTTGGGCCTTTTCTTCATTCTAAACAACTTTGTAACATCTTTTTCTTTTTCCACAAATTCAAGAGATGATTCATATTTTTTTTTTTTTACATAGGAATATATTTGCCAGTATTCCATTTCTTTTTCTCTTGACTTTTCTTTTCTTTTCCCCCCACACTTATTTCTTGTTTCTAACCCAAATTTTTAACTAAAAATATCCCTTGTTTTTTTTTTCAATATGTCTCAAAATATATAATCCATCTTTAGAACAAGGGTAAGGATATAAGTATATTTAGGCTAGGTGTAAGTTGTGGTTACAAATAAAACAGCATATTTAATGTAGGCTCAAATTGGCTCACTAGTGGGGATGTTCTCTTAGAACATTAATAATGGATGGCTGTTTGGCTCTGGTTATAATCCTAATGCCTCTATCATATTCATGTTGTCACATGTATCAATATAGTCTCAAACGGTTTAAAGCAAGTTCTAGAGAATCATGTAATCATAAGAGCACTCAAGAAAGAAATTAGATTGATTTGTATAATGCATCAATCATTATAGGCTCAAAAACTCACAAGGATGATTATACAAGTCAGATTAAGTCTAAACATGCTTCTTTCTCAATCAACATATCATATTAACATTGGCTCATAAAAAGGTTGACATCAAGCTCAATTCTCATGAAAATCTTCTCACTAATAAATCTGTTTTAGACTTATGCAATTCATATCTCATCATTGTATTAAAAAGGAACTAAAACACACTAAAAAAAAATAATAATAATAATAAAGACTCATAAAAAAAAATAGTAGACAAAAATAAAAGAAATCCTAAATCATTCCCCCCACACTTAATTCTTACATTGTCCTCAATGTAAGTCTATTAACCCAAATGAAAGAATCATGTGTAAGAGAAAAGAACTAATAACATAAGAATAGGAACAACTAAGACTCAAAACAAAACAAAACCATGCAACCTAAATAATCCTAAAATACTAAACAAAAATTAACAAGTAAACATAAAAAGATTAAAATCGAACTGACAAGGTATGTCTCAAGTCTCCCTTACTCAGACCTTGTTCAGAATGAATACTTTTAAATGGCTTAAAACACAAATTTCTTTCTCTTTTTTATTTTTCTTTTTTTTTTTTTGAAGGTAAAATTTAGGATATATTACCTGTAGAGGTTGCTAACCACTTATTATAACTGAGACACAACAAACAAAATGTTAGATAATGTCACAAAGACAAAGTGCAATCCACTCCTTGCTCGTCCATATCTCTTTTTCTTTTTCCGAGCGTTTGCGAAACAACCGTAGCAGATAAACACTCATAAGCTTGGAGCTTTTTGAGTAAATCTTCAATGGTTGTAGCAGAAATTATGGTTCTCCTTGCCTCTGAAAACATGAATCCATTATCCACAGCATTATCTAAATATGAAAGCAAATTACTAAAATAACCATTAATATTAAGCAAACCAATGGGTTTCTTATTTGTGACCAAAGATGACCAAGAAGCCACGCAAGCTATTTCTTCCAATGTACCCAGACCTCCTGGTAGAGCAATGAATGCATCGGCAGAATGGTACATGATTGTCATCCGTTGAGGGATACTCCAGACTTGTATTTCCTTACCCACGGTAGGTCCACAAAAACTTGTGAATAGTTTTGGCACGATTCCTAGAACTAGACTTCCTCCGGCGTGTGCTGCTGTAGCGACTGCTCCCATTAAACCCGTACTACCGCCTCCATAAATCAACTGGATCTTTTGTTGGGCAAGTATTACTCCAACTCTTATGGCTTCATCAGCTAATATTTTATTTTTCCCTGGATAAGCACCTCCAAAGACAAATTTTTTCAATGCGCTGGGATGAAATACTTTCCATTTTTTTTTTCGAGTGCCTGAAAGAGAATGAGTACATGGTGTAATATATAGAGGACTGAGTAGTGAATCAGACAAGAGTAATAATGTCGCCGAAAGTGTATTTGACCTGTCAGAAGAAAATGTTAACCTACCTAACAAAAGATTTTTGCGTGATTTCAGGAAGAAAATCAAAAAGAGAAGAAAAATCAACCGTAAAAGACCAATAAAAAAAATGAGAATAATTACACAAATCGAACAACACGTAAATTAAACCGAAATGAAGTTATTGCAAAGCAAACCAAAAGCTGAGAAGTCATTTATTGTAGTTGTGATTGTGGCTCACATCTTCCTCTGGTTTTAAGTCCAGAAACGGCTTAAACGCCTTCTATGAGTCGAGGATATGCTTCCCATCCAGTTTTATTACAAGCTGGCAAACAGGGTCTTTTAACATCAGATTCCCAAGATGTTGCCATTCCCTTTGGAATTGCGGCCATAAATCAAGAATTTCTCTTTGTACGTCTCCACTAGGATGCGTCTCAAGAGAAAGTTGGATATTACCCAAATTCTCCTTACTCAGTCCATCCTTAATGAATTCAATTTTATCATCTCGATTAGAGGACGGAATCCCAATAGAACGACATTTACCGTTACACGTCCATCGTGCACATTTGTGGCAGTTTGAACTCATGCGCTTTGCTCGTCGCTTCTTTGCAAAAGTGCTTCTACCTGTACCTGGTAAATGCAAAACAGGAAGATATTCATCTTCACGTACCTTGGCTTCAATTATCCAACGTATGTCTTCAGGAATCCCTTTGTGCATAAGCATTCTTAATCTTTCAAATCGAACTTGGTAAAGCTTCAGTAAAATATTTCGAGGAAAAGGAGGAAATCGTTTCTGCAATCTTGTGAGAATATCATCCATCCTGAAAAAAAATGAAAAAAATTGAAAGAGAAATTGGAAGAGAAATTTATATACAATATCAGTTTTGTGGGTAGCTGATAGAACCGACTTAAATAATCACGGAGTACCGTTATCCGCCGTTTAACCGGGGTTAAAAAATTATATTTACATCTAGTTATTTTCAAAACAAGGATCAGAAAGAAAAACAACATAAAAAGACTCAAAAACAAAACACTCTAAATAAAATCCTAAATTCTTCCCCCCACACATAATTCTTACATTGTCATTAATGTAATGCTATTAATCCCAAATGAAAGAATCATGTGTAAGTGAAAAGAACTAATAAACAAAATAAACTTATGCAGCCTAAATGAACTTAGAAACACTAAACACAATTAGCAAAGAAACATAAGAAAAAGATAAAGAAAAAGAGAGCAAATCTGAGGATGGCAGTTTGGCAATGCTTTCACTAATTAGGCTGCCTCCCCCAATTAGCACTTGATTGATAGTTTTCAGCCTAGCCAATTCCCCTTCTTGGCTTTTTAGGATCTTTTGGCTTAGACATGAAACTTCTCGGATTTTTGCGTTTTGGAGGAAGTTTTCTTTGCAAAACAGCCAATGCCTTCTCCCCCACACGTATTATTTCATCATTCTTGGTGGGGTATAGCTCTTTGAGGAATTGTGCATATCTTGGTACTTGTCTAATGGCATCCACAAGCAAGCTGTTTAAGGTTTCCAAAAATTGTTGTTCATGTTCCTCCTTTTTGGACTTTGCAAATCTGCTAGGAAAAAATGGAGAAGGAACATTAGTAGAAATAAGAACCTTAAAAGCTACCTGAGGTGTCACAGTACTCTCAATTTGAATGGTGGTTTCATTATCCTCAAGAAGTGAATCCATCTTTGGTTTTGTCTCATCCTCATCTTGTTCCTCATTTCTCAAGGTCACAATAGTAGCATTCTCCTTTGGGTTAATCACCGTTTGGGAAGGGAGTGCTAGAGATCTTTCTGCTACTAATTCCACCGTACTACTAGCCAATAGGCTCATTTGCCTTTCCAAACTCTGGATGTTTGCCCTTGTTTCCTGTTGAAATTGCAAAGTATCAGTAACAAGAGAATATACAAGATCTTCTAAAGAAGTACCTGAGTTTTGAGTCATATGTGGTGGTTGAAAAAGATCTGGTTCTTGAGACCATGATTGATTGAAGCTAGATGGATGAGTGTAATTGGCATAAGGATCTACTTCTTGGTAATTTTTCGAGTAGCCATAATTAGTATGATCCCACCATCCCTCATGGTAAGTGTTGGAGTAATGATCATGCGGTTGGTCTTGGAACCATTGATGGCGTTGACATCCTCCCATGGCCAATTGTTGAACTGAGGAAGTGAGATTGGCTTGTTGATTCTCCATGTTCATGTATGCCACCAACTCTTCAAGTGTTAGATTGCTTAATTCCATCTTCTTTTTTTTTTTTTTTCAAAATTTGAAAAGAAAAACATGTATGTACAAGAAAATAATACTAATTAGAACTGAAAATAAGAATAAACCAAGTAACAAATAAACTAAAGAAAACAATCCCCGGCAACGGCGCCAAAAATTTGATGCACCCAAAAGAGTGTATCTTATTTAACCTTGCACTAAAAAGATCAATTGTAAGTATAATGATTAGCAAGGGTCGAGTCCTCAGGGATTGGGTTTTAGTTTATAAGTTAATAGTTTAAAACTTAAATTCAAGAACAATAAAAGAAAAGGGGTTTTTGAAGCCAGATTTAAACTAAAGTAAATAATAAGAATAAGATGCAAGGCGGTATAACCAGCCAATAAAAATATATATACTAAATTAGGCGGTATAACCAGCCAATAAAAATATATATACTAAATTAGGAGGTATAACCAGCCAATAAAAATAAAACAAAGTTAATATACAAATTAGGCGGTATAAAAATAAATATACTAAGCAAACTAGAAAAGTAAGAAAACAAGTAAGTAAGAAGAGTCAAATATGAAAAATATGGTTAAGGTTTCATTCTCCACCACTAGACATCATTAAGAATCAATTTCAAATCTATCAATATCAACCATAAAATTAAAATTAAAGAGAATCTAAGAAGGAAATAAAATAAAGAAAGAAGAAGAAGAAAATAAAGAAAAAGAAAACTAGAGAAACGAAAGAAGAAGAAAACTTAGAGAATTTTATTACAATGGCTAATATCCTACCAATGTACAATGCTTCATACAATCATCCAAGGCCCTCTATTTATACACATTTTGGAGGACTAAATGACAAGAGACAAGCTTTACAAATTTCAAAGGTAGGTATAATAGGTGGGTGCATTTTTCTAACAATTTTCGTCATATTGTATGACAATTTTGATCAGCCAACTTGATGGTCGATTTTGTCAATATTGGAGGTCTGATCTGATCATATGGTCTTCTAGAAAAATGTTCCCCTATCAGTTACTGATCCATAGCCGTTGAAATCAGCTCATTTGCTGATGTGGATAAGAAGATATGGGCAAAATACGAAAACAGGTCAGCACAGACGTCATTGCACATCAGCCAACTTGATGGTCGATTTCGCTAGGGAAAACGACTCCGTTTCAAGAAGTGTAAAACATGAAAAAGATAGATATGCCTCTTAACTTTGCACGGTTAAAATTTCAGCGTTATTGCGTCAGTGAAACACGAGATATAGCTGATATGGAAAAGGTGTCGGAACTGGAACTGAACTGGATTTGCCCTTAATTCTAGTAATCTGAAATCACTCAAAGAAACTTGTGAAAAACACCAAATTACATAAAAATATAAAAGATCATAAACACAATTAGACTAAACAATAATAACTCATATTTGACACAAAACAATAATAAAACATAACTAAAAACTATATAATTATACGAGTTATCACATTTACTATCAAGCATGATTTTTTGTGAAACTCTTTAAGCTATTGATTAGTTTATAAGACTTGTTCAATGATTGTCTCTAATTTGTATTGAAAGAGGATTAGATTAGGTTTTATTATTTTGTCGCTATTTGATTTTGCTCGAGGACTAGATGTAAATATAATTTTTATTTTATTTTATTTTATTTTTTTTAACCCCGGTTAAATGGCGGATAACTGTACTCCGTGATTATTTAAGTCGGTTCCATCAGCTACCCACAAAACTGATATTGTTTATAAATTTCTCTTTCAATTTCTCTTTCATTTTTTTTTTCAGGATGGATGATATTCTCACAAGATTGCAGAAACGATTTCCTCCTTTTCCTCGGAATATTTTACTGAAGCTTTACCAAGTTCGATTTGAAAGATTAAGAATGCTTATGCACAAAGGGATTCCTGAAGACATACGTTGGATAATTGAAGCCAAGGTACGTGAAGATGAATATCATCCTGTTTTGCATTTACCAGGTACAAGTAGAAGCACTTTTGCAAAGAAGCGACGAGCAAAGCGCATGAGTTCAAATTGCCACAAATGTGCACGATGGACGTGTAACGGTAAATGTCGTTCTATTGGGATTCCGTCCTCTAATCGAGATGATAAAATTGAATTCATTAAGGATGGACTGAGTAAGGAGAATTTGGGTAATATCCAACTTTCTCTTGAGACGCATCCTAGTGGAGACGTACAAAGAGAAATTCTTGATTTATGGCCGCAATTCCAAAGGGAATGGCAACATCTTGGGAATCTGATGTTAAAAGACCCTGTTTGCCAGCTTGTAAGAAAACTGGATGGGAAGCATATCCTCGACTCATAGAAGGCGTTTAAGCCGTTTCTGGACGTAAAACCAGAGGAAGATGTGAGCCACAATCACAACTACAATAAATGACTTCTCAGCTTTTGGTTTGATTTGCAATAACTTCATTTCGGTTTAATTTACGTGTTGTTCGATTTGTGTAATTATTCTCATTTTTTTTATTGGTCTTTTACGGTTGATTTTTCTTCTCTTTTTGATTTTCTTCCTGAAATCATGCAAAAATCTTTTGTTAGGTTAACATTTTCTTCTGAGAGGTCAAATACACTTTCGACGACATTATTACTCTTGTCTGATTCACTACTCAATCCTCTATATATTACACCATGTACTTGATAACTCGTATAATTATATAGTTTTTAGTTATGTTTTATTATTGTTTTGTGTCAAATACGAGTTATTATTGTTTAGTCTAATTGTGTTTATGATCTTTTATATTTTTATGTAATTTGGTGTTTTTCACAAGTTTGTTTGAGTGATTTCAGATTACTAGAATTAAGGGCAAATCCAGTTCAGTTCCAGTTCCGACACCTTTTACCATATCAGCTATATCTGGAGTTTCACTGAAGCAATAAGGCTGAAATTTTAACCGTGCAAAGTTAAGAGGCATATCTATCTTTTTCATGTTTTACACTTCTTGAAACGGAGTCGTTTTCCCTAGCGAAATCGACCATCAAGTTGGCTGATGTGCAATGACGTCTGTGCTGACCTGTTTTCGTATTTTGCCCATATCTTCTTATCCACATCAGAAAATGAGCTGATTCCAACGGCTATGGATCAGTAACTGATAGGGGAACATTTTTCTAGAAGACCATGTGATCAGATCAGGCCTCCAATATTGACAAAATCGACCATCAAGTTGGCTGGTGGAAATTGTCATACAATATGACGAAAATTGTTAGAAAAATGCACCAACTATTATACCTACCTTTGAAATTTGTAAAGCTTGTCTCTTGTCATTTAGCCCTCCAAAATGTGTATAAATAGAGGGCCTTGGATGATTGTAGAGGATCATATTGTACATTGGTAGGATATTAGCCATTGTAATAAAATTCTCTAAGTTTTCTTCTTCTTTCTTTTCTCTAGTTTTCTTTTTCTTTATTTTCTTCTTCTTCTTTCTTTCTTTTATTTCCTTCTTAGATTCTCTTTAATTTTATGTTTATGTTTACAATGCCTATGCTAGGCTAAACTTCTATTTGGTTAAGGGTGATTTCAAAGCCCTAGACATGTTTTATGATTGATTTTCAGATTCTATCTATCATTAATTTTCTATCAAAGTTGCTTATGTTCTTCTACAAGAATTGTTCATGATGTTGTCTTGATTTATTTAGGTGTACAACTAGATAGATCTTGATAATTATCTATTGCTAGTCTAGGAGTCTTGATCCGTGTAATTGTCTTGATTTCCTATTCATAAGTGGCAATTTGTGATTAATGATTATGGTCAAGTTTTCAATAATTGCAAAGTGGAACATAACCTAAGTTGAACAATCCGAGCTTATGTGTTTGTTGCTTAGATCAACCTATCTTTCTCATCATAAAGCTGCCATTAAATTGAATTTAGAGAGCTTATTCTAGGTTGTTTAATGGTTAGAGATTAAATAGAGAGCTTGTTCTATTTAACGACAAACTAAGGAAAGATTGGGATAACAGAGCTTGTTGTTATCTACGGTTGTTAACTTTGATAGTTGGTTGACATTGATAGATCTGAAATTGATTCTTAATGATGTCTAGTGGTGGAGAATGAAACGTTAACCATATTTTTCATATTTGATTCTTCTTACTTACTTGTTTTCTTACTTTTCTAGTTTGCTTATTTTTAAAAGTATATTTATTTTTATTGGCTGGTTATACCGCCTAATTTGTATATTAACTTTGTTTTATTTTTATTGGCTGGTTATACCGCCTAATTTAGTATATATATTTTTATTGGCTGGTTATACCGCCTAATTTAGTATATATATTTTTATTGGCTGGTTATACCGCCTTGCATCTTATTCTTATTATTTACTTTAGTTTAAATCTGGCTTCAAAAACCCCTTTTCTTTTATTGTTCTTGAATTTAAGTTTTAAACTATTAACTTATAAACTAAAACCCAATCCCTGAGGACTCGACCCTTGCTAACTACTATACTTACAATTTATCTTTTTAGTGCAAGGTTAAATAAGATACACTCTTTTGGGGGCATCAGTACTCATTCTCTTTCAGGCACTCAAAAAAAAAATTGAAAGTACTTCGTCCCAGCGCATTGAAAAAATTTGTGTCTTTGGAGGTGTTTATCCAGGGAAAAATAAAATATTAGCTGATGAAGCCATAAGAGTTGGAGTAATACTTGCCCAACAAAAGATCCAGTTGATTTATGGAGGCGGTAGTACGGGTTTAATGGGAGCAGTCGCTACAGCAGCACACGCCGGAGGAAGTCCAGTTCTAGGAATCGTGCCAAAACTATTCACGGGTTTTTGTGGACCTACCGTGGGTAAGGAAATACAAGTCTGGAGTATCCCTGAACGGATGACAATCATGTACCATTGTGCCGATGCATTCATTGCTTTACCAGGAGGTCTGGGTACATTGGAAGAAATAGCTTGCGTGGCTTCTTGGTCATCTTTGGTCACAAAAAAGAAACCCATTGGTTTGATTAATATTAATGGTTATTTTAGTAATTTGCTTTCATATTTAGATAATGCTATGGAAAATGGATTCATGTTTTCAGAGGCAAGGAGAACCATAATTTCTGCTACAACCATTGAAGATTTACTCAAAAAGCTCCAAGCTTATGAGTATTTACCTGCTACGGTTGTTTTGCAAACGCTCGAAAAAAGAAAAAGAGATATAGACAAGCAAGGAGTGGATTGCACTTTGTCTTTATGACATTATCTAACATTTTGTTTGTTGTGTCTCAGTTATAATAAGTGGTTAGCAACCTCTGCAGGTAATATCTCCTAAATTCTACCTTTAAAATTTGACATTGGGGACAATGTCATATTTTAGTAGGGGTAAGGGACATATTTTGCTAATTTGTAAAAAAAAAAAAAAAAAAAAAAAAAAAAAAAAAAAAAAATTTGTTGTGTTTTAAGCCATTTAGAAGTATTCATTCTGAACAAGGTCTGAGTAAGGGAGACTTGAGACATACCTTGTCAGTTTGATTTAATTTCTTCAAAAAAAAAATATATATATATATATATTGTTGTGTTTTAAGCCATTTAGAAGTATTCATTCTGAACAAGGTCTGAGTAAGGGAGACTTGAGACATACCTTGTCAGTTTGATTTAATCTTTTCAAAAAAAAAACTATCTGGTCCGTTTATTATCTGCATGTGTTTTACTACTTTCGTGTATGTATTTTTTTATTTGAGTATTAGTATAATCTTGGCAAGCATGTGGATAAAGCAATAGAGTTACAAAGGCTTTGATTAAGTTATCTAGGTTGTTTTCAATTTGGTTTTTTGAAAATTGAATATTTTTGATGATCAAATGTCTTTGAGATTGTTTTTGGCAGATCGGTTCGATTTTTGTTGGAATGTGAATTCAAGGTGAGCCTTTGGAAAGCCACGGAAAACTGGGAAGACATAGTAAGTTTACTTTTTCTCTTCATTCCACATGCAGATTTAGGTCATCACATAGATGCTTGCATCTATACATGATCTGATCTTAGAACAAAGTCACTATCCAGAAAGCCCCTTATCTTTGCCCCCCTTACATTAGGAGACCATAGGTTGTAAACCTTCGGGTTGGATCCCTAGATATGAACTCCAGAAATTATGCCAAAGTGAACGGATACGATTCCGACCCCCATTCCCTCTTTATACTTTTATGATAATATTTGTGATCATTGGGTTTGGGATTGTGTGTTTCCTTCTTGTTTATTTTGTTATCTTTTGAAATCTAAAAAAATGGGAATAATGCAAAAGAGGGTAGTTAGAATGAGTGACTGTTTTTAGAGTCGTGAACTTCGAACTTATTGATGCCAAAACAATGTTGTGATGAGTTGAGAAAAAGATGCTGAAAAAAAAAGAGCTGATGAAAATCTGTCTTGTTTGATCAATTGAATGAAAAGAAAGAAAAAGAAAGTATGGAATCCAATGTGATTTCTGAAAAAAAAAAGAAAAAAAAAGAATGATGATTATGAATAGATGTGATTGTGCATAAAAGATGTCCCAATGAGGGCACAAATCAAAAGAAAATCACTTGTGCTTAAAAAAAAATTCAGAATTCAAGATTCGAGGTTCTTCATTATAGAGAGGTTTTTACTTTTCTATTTTCTTTGGATCGAGTCTTTTCTTGCTTTCTGTTTTCTTTTCAAAATATTTATGTTGAACATAGGACTAAGTATGAGTGAGAATGGAAATATTTTGAGAGGATTGATCACATTATTATTATATTTCTTGAGCCTAACTTGTGATAAACCTCAGATTATGTTTGAACATTCCACCCCTCACTTGTCCATAAGCCTCAGATTCATCTCTGTACCGATCAGATTTGTCGAGTTCACTTGTGAACTGCGGTGACAAGGATCTTAGCATGTGTACTTATGAAGCTATAGTTTGCCTAGTCCTCCATGGCTAGCTAAAGTCTCGCCAAGAAGGAAGTTCCTCAATCGTACGGTAGTGCCTTCAATTTTAATCTCATTGACCCTTTACTCGAACTTAATATGCCAATGATACTTAATTAGATGCCTTGCCAATTCTTACGCTTGATCTTGCTTGTTTGTTTGAGATCCCTTTAACTTGTTTTCCTGTTTATTTTTTTTTTCTAGGATTGAGTCGTTGCTAGGGACTATGATAAGCTCATAAAATATACATTTTATGCCTTTCTACCTTTAGTTTTTGTTATGTTTTCGATCTTTATCTTGTTTACTTATAATATGTTTTTGATTTTTAGGTACAATAAAGAGAATGAAGTCAAAAGATGTCAATAATGATGGTAAAGAACTTACAAAATCATAATCACAAGATGGAAGAAGACTTGGGAGTCAAAAATATCAATTTCTGGTTGAAAAGCAATCAGGCAGATTTGACCTCCGGATCTTGTTGTAAGGAAAACGTGATGTTAGATTCTTTATTTGAAGAAACTTCCTTCTTGACTTTTGAATTCGAGTTGATTATCTTTCCAACGATATATTATGGGCCCAAATCGGATAAGAAATGAGTATTCAAAATGGCGCTAGAAGTTCTCCCTAAAGAACCCTGCGGCCAGAAAAACCCTAATCGCAAATCTGAAAAAAGGCAAAAACGTGATTTTTCTGCCTCCAGACTTACTTGTGCGGCAAGGACTTATTCTCAGGGTTTTAAAGCTCTATAAATACCATCTTTTGAGCCACAAACTATACATCTTTTGAGGAGACTCAAGGATCATTATTATTCTTCTTCTTCTTCTTCTCCATTCTTTTATTTTCTTTTTAGTTTTATGTATATATTATCTATGCTTATGCTAGCTTAAACTTTTATTTGGTTAAGGGTGATTTCAAAGCCCTAGACATGTTTTGTAATTGATTTTTAGATTCTATCTATCATTAATTTTCTATCATAGTTGCTTATGTTCTTCCATTAAAATTGTTCATGATAATGTTTTGATTTGTTTAGGTGGCCAACTAGATAAATCTTGATAATTATCTAATGCAAGTTTAGGAGTCTTGATCCGTGTAATTGTCTTGATTTCCTATTCATAAGTAGCAATTTGTGATTAATGATTATGGTCAAGTTTTCAATAATTGCAAAGTGGAACATAACCTAAGTTGAACAATCCGAGCTTATGTGTTTGTTGCTTAGATTAACCTATCTTTCTCATCATAAAGCTGCCATTAAATTGAATTTAGAGAGCTTATTCTAGGTTGTTTGATGGTTAGAGATTAAATAGAGAGCTTGTTCTATTTAACGACAAACTAAGGAAAGATTGGGATAACAGAGCTTGTTGTTATCTACGGTTGTTAACTTTGATAATTGGTTGATATTGATAGATCTGAAATTGGTTCTTAATGATGTCTAGTGGTGGAGAATGAAACCTTAACCATATTTCTATCATATTTGATTTCTTATTTCTTACTTGTTTTCTTACTTTTCTTGTTTGCTAATTTTTAACACTATTTCAAAACCCCCTTTTATTTTGTTTTCTTTGAACGTAAGTTATAAACTAATAACTCATAGATTAAAACCCAATCCCTGAGGACTCGACCCTTGCTAATCACTATACTCTACAATTGATTCTTTTTAAGTGCAAGGTTAAATAAGATACACTCTTTTGGGTGCATCAAGTTTTTGGCGCCGTTGTCGGGGATTGCTTTCTTTAGTTTATTTGTTACTTGGTTTATTCTTATTTTCAGTTCTAATTAGTTTTATTTTCTTGTACATACAAGTTTTTCTTTTCAAATTTAAAAAAAAAAAAACAATGGAATTGAGCAATCTAACACTTGAAGAGTTGGTGGCATACATGAACATGGAGAATCAACAAGCCAATCTCACCTCCCCAGTTCAACAATTGGCCATGGGAGGATGTTAAGGCCATCAAGGGTTCCAAGACCAATCGCATGATCATTACTCAAACACTTACCATGAGAGATGGTGGAATCATACTAATTATGGCTACTCGAAAAATTACCAAGAAGTAGATCCTTATGCCAATTACACTCATCCTTCTAGCTTCAATCAATCATGGTCTCAAGAACCAGATCTTTTTCAGCCATCACATATAACTCAAAACTCAGGTACTTCTTTAGAACATCTTGTCTATTCTCTTGTTACTGATACTTTGCAATTTCAACAGGAAACAAGGGCAAGCATTCAGAGTTTGGAAAAGCAAATGAGCCAATTGGCTAGTAGTATGGTGGGATGGGTAGCACAAAGATCTGAAGAACTCCCTGCCCAAACGATGATTAACCCGAAGGAGAATGCTACTATTGTGACCTTGAGGAATGAAGAACAAGATGAGGATGAGACAAAATTTGAGATGGATTCTATTCTTGAGGATAATGAAGCCACAGATTCAACTAAGAGTATTTCGGAACCTGAGGTATCGTTTAAGATTCCAATTTTTACTAATGTTTCTTCTCCACCTTTTTCTAGTAGATTCACAAAGTTCAAGGAGGAGGAACATGAACAAGACATGTTGGAAACCTTAAACAGTTTGTTTGTGGATGCCATTCAACAAGTACCAAAAGATGCACTATTCCTCGATGAGCAATGCACTACAAAGGATGATGGAATAATACTTGTAATGGAGAATGCATCCATTTTTGTGCAAAGTGATGCACCCAAAAGAGTGTATCTTATTTAACCTTGCACTAAAAAGATAAATTGTAAGTATAGTAGTTAGCAAGGGTCGAGTCCTCAGGGATTGGGTTTTAGTTTATAAGTTAATAGTTTAAAACTTAAATTCAAGAACAATAAAAGAAAAGGGGTTTTTGAAGCCAGATTTAAACTAAAGTAAATAATAAGAATAAGATGCAAGGCGGTATAACCAGCCAATAAAAATATATATACTAAATTAGGCGGTATAACCAGCCAATAAAAATAAAACAAAGTTAATATACAAATTAGGCGGTATAACCAGCCAATAAAAATAAATATACTTTTAAAAATAAGCAAACTAGAAAAGTAAGAAAACAAGTAAGTAAGAAGAATCAAATATGAAAAATATGGTTAAGGTTTCATTCTCCACCACTAGACATCATTAAGAATCAATTTCAGATCTATCAATATCAACCAACTATCAAAGTTAACAACCGTAGATAACAACAAGCTCTGTTATCCCAATCTTTCCTTAGTTTGTCGTTAAATAGAACAAGCTCTCTATTTAATCTCTAACCATTAAACAACCTAGAATAAGCTCTCTAAATTCAATTTAATGGCAGCTTTATGATGAGAAAGATAGGTTGATCTAAGCAACAAACACATAAGCTCGGATTGTTCAACTTAGGTTATGTTCCACTTTGCAATTATTGAAAACTTGACCATAATCATTAATCACAAATTGCCACTTATAAATAGGAAATCAAGACAATTACACGGATCAAGACTCCTAAACTAGCAATAGATAATTATCAAGATCTATCTAGTTGTACACCTAAATAAATCAAGACAACATCATGAACAATTTTTGTAGAACATAAGCAACTTTGATAGAAAATTAATAATAGATAGAATCTGAAAATCAATTATAAAACATGTCTAGGGCTTTGAAATCACCCTTAACCAAATAGAAATTTAGCCTAGCATAGGCATTGTAAACATAAACATAAAATTAAAGAGAATCTAAGAAGAAAATAAAAGAAAGAAAGAAGAAGAGGAAGAATATTAATTATCCAACCTCTTGCTCTCTCTAAAGAAAAAGAAAACTAGAGAAAAGAAAGAAGAAGAAAACTTAGAGAATTTTATTACAATGGCTAATATCCTACCAATCTACAATATGATACAATCATCCAAGGCCCTCTATTTATACACATTTTGGAAGGCTAAATGACAAGAGATAAGCTTTACAAATTTCAAAGGTAGGTATAATAGGTGGGTGCATTTTTCTAACAATTTTCGTCATATTGTATGACAATTTTGATCAGCCAAATTGATGGTCGATTTTGTCACTTTTGGAGGCCTGATCTGATCACATGGTCTTCTAGAAAAATGTTCCCCTATCAGTTACTGATCCATAGCCGTTGGAATCAGCTCATTTGCTGATGTGGATAAGAAGATATGAGCAAAATACGAAAACAGGTCAGCACAGACGTCATTGCACATCAGCCAACTTGATGGTCGATTTCGCTAGGGAAAACGACTCCGTTTCAAGAAGTGTAAAACATGAAAAAGATAGATATGCCTCCTAACTTTGCACGGTTAAAATTTCAGCCTTATTGCTTCAGTGAAACTCGAGATATAGCTGATATGGAAAAAGGTGTCGGAACTGGAACTGAACTGGATTTGCCCTTAATTCTAGTAATCTGAAATCACTCAAAGAAACTTGTGAAAAACACCAAATTACATAAAAATATAAAAGATCATAAACACAATTAGACTAAACAATAATAACTCATATTTGACACAAAACAATAATAAAACATAACTAAAAACTATATAATTATACGAGTTATCACACCCCCACACTTAGATTGTTGCTAGTCCCTAGCAACGACTCAATAAAATAAGAAAATCTAATCTAATCCATTTTCGTAGGAAATCACGGTGGCACTTAGCATGTGACACAAGCCTTTAAACCCCTAGGTGTCCCTAGTGGACGAGTTTAGTCTCGTGAGGGTTTACTAGAACGATACCCACAAACATTGAAGACGAGTTTAGTCTCGTGAGGGCTTAATTCCATCTTTTTTTTTTCTTTTTCTTTTTTTCAAAATTTGAAAAGAAAAACATGTATGTACAAGAAAATAATACTAATTAGAACTGAAAATAAGAATAAACCAAGTAACAAATAAACTAAAGAAAACAATCCCCGGCAACGGCGCCAAAAATTTGATGCACCCAAAAGAGTGTATCTTATTTAACCTTGCACTAAAAAGATCAATTGTAAGTATAATGATTAGCAAGGGTCGAGTCCTCAGGGATTTGGTTTTAGTTTATAAGTTAATAGTTTAAAACTTAAATTCAAGAACAATAAAAGAAAAGGGGTTTTTGAAGCCAGATTTAAACTAAAGTAAATAATAAGAATAAGATGCAAGGCGGTATAACCAGCCAATAAAAATATACATACTAAATTAGGCGGTATAACCAGCCAATAAAAATATATATACTAAATTAGGCGGTATAACCAGCCAATAAAAATAAAACAAAGTTAATATACAAATTAGGCGGTATAACCAGCCAATAAAAATAAATATACTTTTAAAAATAAGCAAACTAGAAAAGTAAGAAAACAAGTAAGTAAGAAGAATCAAATATGAAAAATATGGTTAAGGTTTCATTCTCCACCACTAGACATCATTAAGAATCAATTTCAGATCTATCAATATCAATCAACTATCAAAGTTAACAACCGTAGATAACAACAAGCTCTGTTATCCCAATCTTTCCTTAGTTTGTCGTTAAATAGAACAAGCTCTCTATTTAATCTCTAACCATTAAACAACCTAGAATAAGCTCTCTAAATTCAATTTAATGGCAGCTTTATGATGAGAAAGATAGGTTGATCTAAGCAACAAACACATAAGCTCGGATTGTTCAACTTAGGTTATGTTCCACTTTGCAATTATTGAAAACTTGACCATAATCATTAATCACAAATTGCCACTTATGAATAGGAAATCAAGACAATTACACGGATCAAGACTCCTAAACTAGCAATAGATAATTATCAAGATCTATCTAGTTGTACACCTAAATAAATCAAGACAACATCATGAACAATTCTTGTAGAAGAACATAAGCAACTTTGATAGAAAATTAATGATAGATAGAATCTGAAAATCAATCACAAAATATGTCTAGGGCTTTGAAATCACCCTTAACCAAATAGAAGTTTAGCCTAGCATAGGCATTGTAAACATAAACATAAAATTAAAGAGAATCTAAGAAGGAAATAAAAGAAAGAAGAAGAAGAAGAAAATAAAGAAAAAGAAAACTAGAGAAAAGAAAGAAGAAGAAAACTTAGAGAATTTTATTACAATGGCTAATTTCCTACCAATCTACCATGTCTTACAATCATCCAAGGCCCTCTATTTATACACATTTTGGAGGGCTAAATGACAAGAGACAAGCTTTACAAATTTCAAAGGTAGGTATAATAGGTGGGTGCATTTTTCTAACAATTTTCGTCATATTGTATGACAATTTTGATCAGCCAACTTGATGGTCGATTTTGTCAATTTTGGAGGCCTGATCTGATCACATGGTCTTCTATAAAAATGTTCCCCTATCAGTTACTGATCCATAGCCGTTAGAATCAGCTCATTTGCTGATGTGGATAAGAAGATATGAGCAAAATACGAAAACAGGTCAGCACAGACGTCATTGCACATCAGCCAACTTGATGGTCTATTTCTCTAGGGAAAACGACTCCGTTTCAAGAAGTGTAAAACATGAAAAAGATAGATATGCCTCTTAACTTTGCACGGTTAAAATTTCAAACTTATTGCTTCAGAGAAACTCGAGATATAGCTGATATGGCAAAAGGTGTCGGAACTGGAACTGAACTGGATTTGCCCTTAATTCTAGTAATCTGAAATCACTCAAAGAAACTTGTGAAAAACACCAAATTACATAAAAATATAAAAGATCATAAACACAATTAGACTAAACAATAATAACTCGTATTTGACACAAAACAATAATAAAACATAACTAAAAACTATATAATTATACGAGTTATCACACCCCCACACTTAGATTGTTGCTAGTCCCTAGCAACGACTCAATAAAAATAAAATAAGAAAATCTAATCTAATCCACTTTCGTAGGAAATCACGGTGGCACTTAGCATGTGACACTAGCCTTTAAACCCCTAGGTGTCCCTAGTGGACGAGTTTAGTCTCGTGAGGGTTTACTAGAACGATACCCACAAACATTGAAAAACTAAAATATAAATAAACTACATGTACTAAAAATATTTACTCCTAATCCTTTCAATACACATTAGAGACAATCTTTGAACAAGTCTTATAAACTAATCAACAGCTTAAAGAATTTCACAAAAAATCATGCTTGAATGTAAATTGTTTGAGTTAAGCCAATATTAACATAACATATTTCAATCAAAATAGTGCATATTCAAACTTAATCTCAACTACTCACGTGGGATACTCTCATGATTTTCATTCTTTAAAGTAGTGGTAAAGTGTTTACACTCAATCAATCTCATGAAAACAGTTCTACCATATTCTTGCTTGTCCACCTATTCTCCACTATTTAGATCATACAACTTCATGAATCAAGAGGTCTTTAATCAAGGTTGTAATGGGGCCAAGGGGTTTGTAATGTGGTTGAAGAACAAAAGGATAAAGATATCACAAAGGTTCCAAAGAGTTCATAAAGTTTAGAGACATAATAAGATCATACAAAGAAACTTCTCAAAACTCTTTACAAGTACATAGTCACCTAGGCCGGATATTCATGTTGGGCCTTTTCTTCATTCTAAACAACTTTGTAACATCTTTTTCTTTTTCCCCAAATTCAAGAGATGATTCATATTTTTTTTTTTACATAGGAATGTATTTGCCAGTATTCCATTTCTTTTTTTTTTCTTGACTTTTCTTTTCTTTCCCCCCCCCACACTTATTTCTTGTTTCTAACCCAAATTTTCAATAGATCTTCCTTGTCTTTGCAACTTGTCTCAAAACATGCTAATTCATCTTTGGAACAAAGGTAAGGATATAAGTATATTTAGGTTAGGGACAAGTTATGGTTACCAAAGAGATAGCTTATTCAATGTAGGCTCAAATTGGTTCACTAAGGGTGTGTTCTCTTGGAACGTTAATAATGGATGGCTGTTTGGCTCTGGTTATAATCCTAATGCCTCTATCATATTCATGTTGTCACATGTATCAATATAGTCTCAAACGGTTTAAAGCAAGTTCTAGAGAATCATGTAATCATAAGAGCACTCAAGAAAGAAATTAGATTGATTTGTATAATGCATCAATCATTATAGGCTCAAAAACTCACAAGGATGATTATACAAGTCAGATTAAGTCTAAACATGCTTCTTTCTCAATCAACATATCATATTAACATTGGCTCATAAAAAGGTTGACATCAAGCTCAATTCTCATGAAAATCTTCTCACTAATAAATCTGTTTTAGACTTATGCAATTCAGATCTCATCATTGTATTAAAAAGGAACTAAAACTCACAAAAAAATAATAATAATAATAATAAAGAAAAAAAATAGTAGACAAAAATAAAAGAAATCCTAAATCATTCCCCCCCACACTTAATTCTTACATTGTCCTCAATGTAAGTCTATTAACTCAAATGAAAGAATCATGTGTAAGAGAAAAGAACTAATAACATAAGAATAGGAACAACTAAGACTCAAAACAAAACAAACTCATGCAACCTAAATAATCCTAAAATACTAAACAAAAATTAACAAGTAAACATAAAAAGATTAAAATCAAACTGACAAGGTATGTCTCAAGTCTCCCTTACTCAGACCTTGTTCAGAATGAATACTTCTAAATTGCTTAAAACACAACAAACATTTTTTTTTTTTGAAAAGAAGAAATCAAACTGACAAGGTATGTCTCAAGTCTCCCTTACTCAGACCTTGTTCAGAATGAATACTTCTTAATTTTTTTTTTTTTTTAAATTAGCAAAATATGTCCCTTACCCCCTACTAAAATATGACATTGTCCCCAATGTCAAATTTTAAAGGTAGAATTTAGGAGATATTACCTGCAGAGGTTGCTAACCACTTATTATAACTGAGACACAACAAGCAAAATGTTAGATAATTTCACAAAGACAAAGTGCAATCCACTCCTTGCTCGTCCATATCTCTTTTTCTTTTTCCGAGCGTTTGCGAAACAACCGTAGCAGATAAACACTCATAAGCTTGGAGCTTTTTGAGTAAATCTTCAATGGTTGTAGCAGAAATTATGGTTCTCCTTGCCTCTGAAAACATGAATCCATTATCCACAGCATTATCTAAATATGAAAGCAAATTACTAAAATAACCATTAATATTAAGCAAACCAATGGGTTTCTTATTTGTGACCAAAGATGACCAAGAAGCCACGCAAGCTATTTCTTCCAATGTACCCAGACCTCCTGGTAAAGCAATGAATGCATCGGCAGAATGGTACATGATTGTTATCCGTTCAGGGATACTCCAGACTTGTATTTCCTTACCCACGGTAGGTCCACAAAAACTTGTGAATAGTTTTGGCACGACTCCTAGAACTGCGTGTGCTGCTGTAGCGACTTCTCCCATTAAACTCGTACTACCGCCTCCATAAATCAACTGGATCTTTTGTTGGGCAAGTATTACTCCAACTCTTATGGCTTCATCAGCGAATATGTTATTTTTCCCTGGATAAGCACCTCCAAAGACACAAATTTTTTTAATGCGTTGGGACGAAGTACTTTCCATATTTTTTTTTCTTTTTTTTTTTCGAGTGCCTGAAAGAGAATGAGTACATGGTGTAATATATAGAGGACTGAGTAGTGAATCAGACAAGAGTAATAATGTCGCCGAAAGTGTATTTGACCTGTCAGAAGAAAATGTTAACCTAACAAAAGATTTTTGCGTGATTTCAGGAAGAAAATCAAAAAGAGAAGAAAAATCAACCGTAAAAGTCAAGAGTAATAATGTCGCCGAAAGTGTATTTGACCTGTCAGAAGAAAATGTTAACCTAACAAAAGATTTTTGCGTGATTTCAGGAAGAAAATCAAAAAGAGAAGAAAAATCAACCGTAAAAGACAAATAAAAAAAAGAGAATAATTACACAAATCGAACAACACGTAAATTAAACCAAAATGAAGTTATTGCAAATCAAACCAAAAGCTGAGAAGTCATTTATTGTAGTTGTGATTGTGGCTCACATCTTCCTCTGGTTTTACGTCCAGAAACGGCTTAAACGCCTACTATGAGTCGAGGATATGCTTCCCATCCAATTTTCTTACAAGCTGGCAAACAGGGTCTTTTAACATCAGATTCCCAAGATGTTGCCATTCCCTTTGGAATTGCGGCCATAAATCAAGAATTTCTCTTTGTACGTCTCCACTAGGATGCGTCTCAAGAGAAAGTTGGATATTACCCAAATTCTCCTTACTCAGTCCGTCCTTAATGAATTCAATTTTATCATCTCGATTAGAGGACGGAATCCCAATTGAACGACATTTACCGTTACACGTCCATCGTGCACATTTGTGGCAATTTGAACTCATGCGCTTTGCTCGTCGCTTCTTTGCAAAAGTGCTTCTACCTGTACCTGGTAAATGCAAAACAGGAAGATATTCATCTTCACGTACCTTGGCTTCAATTATCGAACGTATGTCTCCAGGAATCCCTTTGTGCATAAGCATTCTTAATCTTTCAAATCGAACTTGGTAAAGCTTCAGTAAAATATTTCGAGGAAAAGGAGGAAATCGTTTCTGCAATCTTGTGAGAATATCATCCATCCTAAAAAAAAAAATGAAAAAAAATTGAAAGAGAAATTGGAAGAGAAATTTATATACAATATCAGTTTTGTGGGTAGCTGATGGAACCGATTTAAATAATCACGGAGTACCGTTATCCGCCATTTAACCGGGGTTAAAAAAATTATATTTACATCTAGTTATTTTCAAAACAAGGATCAGAAAGAAAAACAACATAAAAAGACTCAAAAATAAAATCCTAAATTCTTCCCCCCACACATAATTCTTACATTGTCATTAATGTAATGCTATTAACCCAAATGAAAGAATCATGTGTAAGTGAAAAGAACTATTAAATAAAATAAACTTATGCAGCCTAAATGAACTTAAAAACACTAAACACAATTAACAAAGAAACATAAGAAAAAGATAAAGAAAAAGAGAGCAAATCTTAGGATGGCAGTTTGGCAATGGTTTCACTAATTAGGCTGCCTCCCCCAATTAGCACTTGATTGATTGTTTCCAGTCTAGCCAATTCCCCTTCTTGGCTTTTTAGGATCTTTTGGCTTAGACATGAAACTTCTCGGATTTTTGCGTTTTGGAGGAAGTTTTCTTTGCAAAACAGCCAATGCATTCTCCCCCACACGTATTATTTCATCATTCTTGGTGGGGTATAGCTCTTTGAGGAATTGTGCATATCTTGGTACTTGTCTAATGGCATCCACAAGCAAGCTGTTTAAGGTTTCCAAAAATTGTTGTTCATGTTCCTCCTTCTTGGACTTTGCAAATCTGCTAGGAAAAAGTGAAGAAGGAACATTAGTAGAAATAAGAACCTTAAAAGCTACCTGAGGTGTCAAAGTACTCTCAATTTGAATGGTGGCTTCATTATCCTCAAGAAGTGAATCCATCTTTGGTTTTGTCTCATCCTCATCTTGTTCCTCATTTCTCAAGGTCACAATAGTAGCATTCTCCTTTGGGTTAATCACCGTTTGGGAAGGGAGTGCTAGAGATTTTTCTGCTACTAATTCCACCATACTACTAGCCAATAGGCTCATTTGCCTTTCCAAACTCTGGATGCTTGCCCTTGTTTCCTGTTGAAATTGCAAAGTATCAGTAACAAGAGAATGTACAAGATCTTCTAAAGAAGTACCTGAGTTTTGAGTCATATGTGGTGGTTGAAAAAGATCTTGTTCTTGAGACCATGATTGATTAAATCTAGATGGATGAGTGTAATTGGCATAAGGATCTACTTCTTGGTAATTTTCTGAGTAGTCATAATTAGTATGATCCCACCATCCCTCATGGTAAGTATTTGAGTAATGACCATACTGTTGGTCTTGGAACCATTGATGGCCTTGACATCCTCCCATGGCCAATTGCTGATCTAAGGAAGTGAGATTGGCTTGTTGATTCTCCATGTTCATGTATGCCACCAACTCTTCAAGTGTTAGACTGCTTAATTCCATCTTTTTTTTTTCTTTTTCTTTTTTTCAAAATTTGAAAAGAAAAACATGTATGTACAAGAAAATAATACTAATTAGAACTGAAAATAAGAATAAACCAAGTAACAAATAAACTAAAGAAAACAATCCCCGGCAACGGCGCCAAAAATTTGATGCACCCAAAAGAGTGTATCTTATTTAACCTTGCACTAAAAAGATCAATTGTAAGTATAATGATTAGCAAGGGTCGAGTCCTCAGGGATTTGGTTTTAGTTTATAAGTTAATAGTTTAAAACTTAAATTCAATAAGTCTTTTAAGAGTGCTAATTAATAGGGTGAAGAAAGTGTCAATTTTGGTGGAGCTTCTACCTTCTAACTTGTGCAGGTTAGCAAGGTGTACAGTGGGTTATTGGGCTTGTTGTATCCTGGGGGACGGCGTGCAATACAACCTCTTTACATCGGTTCTTATCATCGAGGGGGCGCGTATCCTCTCAAGAGAGCGACCTAGTCCGTGCCTCAATCTCCGTCACCCTATTTCAATTATCAAATTTGTAACAATTCGGCAGCAGCAAATTGATACTCTAGTCCTATCCTGAAGAACTATAGTGCAATATTCTCCAACAATTTGAGACTAAACTCCTTATGGAGAACGTTGTTGAAAGTTTTCCAAGACTACTCAAGCCGGTGACCAGAAGCGTCTTTTCTATTTTCATGGTGCAAATTATAAGAGATGGAAGCAAAAGATTTTTTTCTACTTGACTCTTTTGAATGTTGCATACATTTTGGTGGAAAAGAGTCCTAAGAAAAAAGATACTGAAGTAATGATTGATGAAGAAAAAATCTGAGCATGAAAAGAATGTGAAGAAATGGGGAGAAGGATCACGACTACTTGCAAAAATTATTTACTCAATTGTCTTTCTGACAATCTGTACGATTATTATGACCAAACCTATTCTTCAGCAAAGAAAATTTGGAAAGCACTGCAACAAAAATATGACACTGAAGAAGCTGGATCCAAAAAGTATGCTTGTAGCCGTTATTTCAGAATCCAAATGGTTGAAAATAAGTCCGTGATAGAACAAGCCCATGATCTCCAGATACTTGCACATGATGTTCGACATGAAGGAATAAATATTGATGAACGAATGGAAGACTCCGCCATTATTGACAAATTGCCCGACTCTTGGAAAGTATTTGGGAAGGTCTTATGCCACAAACGAAAGGAATTATCTGTAGACACCTAATTTTGTCCGGGCCACTAAACAGGTATGTTTTCTTCCTATATTGATGTTTCCGAGTATAAAAAGACTGTTTTCATCCTGCAGGTGGTACTCCGAGACTTAGTTTAAGAGGGCGAGCACAAAAAGTCAAACTTGAAAAAAAGTCAACCCCGAAAAAGTCAACCCCGAAAAAGTCATCCCAGAAAGTCAACTACTGAAAAATTCAACCCACTTTCAAAATCAAGATTTTAAGTTCAAGGTCTACATTGAAAGATATGGAGTTCGGAAGTTGGGATTTGGAGATTCAGTAGAAAAGAAATCCTAATCCGAGAAATTTGGGGAAAAGTGCTTAAACGATCAAACTGGTCGAAATTGAAGGTTCCAAATGAAAGATAAGCACTGACTACGGGTAATGGAGAAGTCACTTGCAAGAAAAACCAAAAGAAAAGTCAATCCGGAAGAAAACCGAGAATTAGGGTTTTTAGTGGATTTCGGTGAAATCGGGAAGAATCACAGAAATGGCCCGACTTGGTAAGACCAAAGCCCCCAATGGATGAGGAATGATTAAAAAGGATGGCCCAAGGCTCAGATTGAAGAAAATCTGAAAATCGGACTTGTTTTGAGCAAAACCGGGTTTCGGAGGTTAAAGGGCAAAATTGGAACATTTTGGGAAAAATAGCAAATGGACTCCAAAAATTCTGAAATTTGGCAAATCTCATTTTTAAATTATTTGGAAGAGATTGGCGAAAGAAAATCTTGATTCCGAGTTCGTTTGCAAAATGGCCAAATCCCGGGCTTCTATGCAATAATTCAAAAAGATAAATCCCGGAAAAATAGCAAATGGACTCCAAAAATTCTGAAATTTGGCAAATCTCATTTTTAAATTATTTGGAAGAGATTGGCAAAAGAAAATCTTGATTCCGAGTTTGTTTGCAAAATGGCCAAATCCCGGGCTTCTATGCAATAATTCAAAAAGATAAATCCCGAAAAAATAGCAAATGGGATCCAAATCTTTTGAAATTTTTCAGATCTCATTTTTAAATTATTTGGAAGAGATTGGCGAAAGAAAATCTTGATTCCGAGTTCGTTTGCAAAATGGCCAAATCCCGGGCCTTCTATGCAGTAATTCAAGCCGATAAATCTCGAAAAAATACCAAATGAGCTCCAAAAATTATGAAAACTTCCAGATCACACTTTTTAATTATTTTAAAGAGATTGGTGAAGAAAAATCTTGATTTGGAGCTCGTTTAAAAAATGGTAAAAAGTAGGGGCATAAAAGGACATTTTGGGAAGAAAAAATCCAAATAAATAGCAAACGAACTCGAAAATTTTTGAAAACTTCCAGAACTCAATATTTTATTATTTTGGAAGTATTAAAAAAAGAAAAATTGAATTTGGAGTCCGTTTGGTATTTATTTGCATCCGGGGGGGCAAAATGGTCATTTCACCCAAGCAACCGAAAAGGGCTTCTTTGGGCCTTTCAAAAATCAGAGCTGGGCTGGAAAAGAGAAGTGCTGGCCTGCCCAAGCCCAAAGGAAGGAGGAAGCTTAGGATTTTTTCAATCAAGTGATTAAAAATCAAGAGTTAAGTTAGAGATTTTCATTTTTGAGCCTAAGTCCCAATCCCACATCCCTTTGTAATGTCAAGCCAAGGAGGTGCTCACCTTATAAATAAGGAGTCTTGGCCTTTGGTTGAGATCACCCACTACCCCTTGTGAGATAGTCTATACACTTGTATTAGGATTATCCGGGTGGTGAGTCATAGTGTTTTTGTTGAGAGGGTTTGTAGCTTAATCCGTTCAAAAGCTACTCTGAGGGTTTGTAGCTTAATCCGTTCAAAAGCTACTCTGAGGGTTTATAGCTTAATCCGTTCAAAAGCTACTTGTGAGAGGGTTTGTGGCTTAATCCGTTCAAAAGCTACTCTGAGGGTTTATAGCTTAATCCGTTCAAAAGCTACTTGGTGAGTTTTCATTTTAAAATAATGTTTCTTGTTCTTCCTTCATTTCCTTTCTTAAGTATATTTTTCTTACATTTTGTTTTTACAATAAACTCACCATGGCCAAATGGCCTACATTATTTATTTTAAGTTGTTGTTTTTGATTCATTTTACCATATTGTTTATGCTATTTTCTTTATTTTTGATGTTTTAAATATTATGTTATTTCATGTTCTTAAGTTATATTTAATTTGGTTGCTTTGTTTGTTGCCATTTATGTCTTAGATATCATGTTTTTGCATTTTTAATTTTCTGTTTTCATGTTGTTTAAATTTGAGCATGTTTTAGAGTTAGCATATTAAGTGTTTGTGAAAATGGTTGTGTGATTCTTTGCATGATTCTTGTTTTATATCTTAGTGAGCATGTTTTAGATTTGGTATATTAGGTGTTTGTGAAAATGCTTGTGTGATTTTTGTGTTATGACTTAGTTTTTCATGCTAGCATACCAAGTGTTTGTGAAAATGCCATGCTTGTTGAAGCTTGGGGCCATTTGGCTACTACATGTGTTTTGCATTGTGTGTTGTATTTTTGTCATGCTAGTTGTTAGGTTTTTGCATTTGCATGATATTTGGTTGGATTTTTGAATTAAGCATGCCTTGTGTTTGTGAAAATGCCATACATGTCTTAGGTCTAGGTTACATTAAATGCCATGCAAGTTCATGTTAGGTCTAGGCCATATTATTTATGTCATGCATTTTCCTTACATTTAGGTTTAGATCCATGCATTTCATGCATTATGTTTGCTGCATTGTTTCATGCATTTCATGTTCATGCCACTTGAATAATGACTTGAGCCAATTAATGGTTCAAAGTCATGCTCTCTTGAGCACACTTGTGGAAAATTAAGTTTGTCAAATTGATTATTCTACCTTTGTGATTTTTTTTACTTAGCCAATTTTTATCTAACTTTCAAAAAGTCCTAGCTACTGCTTTCAAGTCATTTTATGAGTTTCAAATATTTTTATTTTTATTTTTAAATGATTTTATCAAAGACAAAAAAAATGTGTTGGCAAAGCAGTTTTTTTTCCACCCAAAACTCGTACATCTCTGATTTTTCTGGGAATTCATCTTTGATCAAAAACTTAAGCCGATTTTTTCTCGTGTAGTTTTACATGTCCTGAGTCTCCAATATTTTTTTCAGAATTTTTGGAATTTTTAAAAATAGGGTAAAAAATCATGGATTAAAACTGTACAGTGGAGTCAGAATTGAATTTAAAGAAAAACAAAGCAGTTTTTTTTTCCTCCAAAAACTCGTACATCTCTGGTTTTTCTGGGAATTCATCTTTCATCAGAAAATTAAGTCGATTTTTTCCCGTGTATTTTTACATGTCCTGAGTCTCCAATAATTTTTTCAGAATTTTTGGAATTTTTAAAAATAGGGTAAAAAATCGTGGATTAAAACTGGACAGTGGAGTCAGAATTGATTTTAAAGAAAAACAAAGCAGTTTTTTTTCTCCTCCAAAAACTCGTACATCTCTGGTTTTTCTGGGAATTCATCTTTGATCAGAAAATTAAGTCGATTTTTTTCCGTGTACTTTTACATGTTCTGAGTCTCCAATAATTTTTTCAGAATTTTTGGAATTTTTAAAAATAGGGTAAAAAATCGTGGATTAAAACTGGACAATGGAGTCAGAATTGAATTTAAAGAAAAACCAATTTTCTGTTTTGGTTAATCTACTTAGAGTGGGCTGATTAGGAGGGTTAGCTACTGACTTAGGGTGATTTCTAAGCCTTTTTAAACTCTAAAAATGGTTTTTCAAGTCCCGGGTTAAGGGTAGCCAAGTCCGGATTTTTTTAAACTTAGGAAATTAGAGTCATTTTGAAAATTTTAGCCCAGTTTTTATTTTTAATTCAAGCTTTTCAAAATTGTTTTCAAACAATCACAAAGTATTTTGGTTTTAGAATATTTAATTTGACATATTTTCCTAAGGTAACCGGATATCTTTTTTGATATACGGATTTCTTTAATTAAAGGAAAAAATACATTTCATGCATTGCATTTTTATATTCATGCATTTTATATAATATGTGATTCTTGCCATAATAATTTCTATGTGTCATGACATTTAGGTTGCATTATATTATTTAGATTTTGCTATGTCATTTTATTTATGTCATGCCTATACATATTCATTTCTTTTAAATGTTTTCAAAAAAGATAATGGTTTTCAATAAAAATAAAGATATTCCCGAGTTAAAATAATTCATGAGTTCTCTACTGGGTTTGCTAGAGGGAATATCATCAATTATTATTAATAAAGGAATATCTTTCTTTCAAAAAAAAAAGAGAATGATTCGGAAAGTTTTCCAAAACTAATAAAAATTTCTATATTTTGCCACGTTTGTTGGGGAATATAGGAAAATTTTGAATTTATAAATTCCGGATCATTTTCAATAAAAAATGGAATTATTTTTCTTTAAATTGGGAATTAATTTGAAATACTAAATTTAAAACCAACTTTTACCAAGACTTGAGATAACACACGATTAATAAGGTACCGATTTATACGGGCGTTGTGGGGGTGCTAATCCTTCCCCACACGTAACCGACTCCCGAACCCGCTTCTTTGATTTCTCTGGTTTAAAACGCAGACTTGAAATCGGTTTTTAAAATGTTTTAATTAATTTTTAAAATATTTTATAAAATCGGTTTTAATAGGTGGCCGATCACACCTAGCTAAAAAAGATTGGTGGCGACTCCATGTCTTTTTAGGTCATTTCCAAAACCTTCATTTTTTAGAGGAATTAAGTCGACTTTTCCTCGGTTTTTTTTAATGTCACGCCTAACGAATAATAAAGTCTTGCGATGAGACTCGTCGTTATTTTTTTAGGTTGCGACAGCTTGGCGACTCCACTGGGGACATATTAGAGAGTCAGGCCTAGAAATTAGTCGTGTGTTATCAAAGTCTCGGTTTTGTTGGTTTAATTGGTATTTAATTTTAATTCCCATATTTTTTTTAATAAGGAGAATTTTGAAAATAATAAAATATTTTTAAATATGTTCATACTCATGTGCATGCATTTTATTATTGTTCTCTAGCTATTTAAGGTTGAATATTATAACTGCTTGTCGGTTAATGCGTTACACTATTCTTGAATGTTTTAATTGTTAGGACATTTAGAATAAGGTTTGTAGAATAGGTGGTGACAGGTTTGTTTTGTTTCTCCACACACACTACACGTGCATTTGCATAACATGAATCCTCTACCCGGGTTCCGTCCTTTTAAGTGGAAGTAAAGTAACTAAGCCTTCGTGATTGATCCTCCGTATGGGCTAGTGAAACACTTTCGGAGTATAAAGTACCTAATGCCTTCGTGATAATCCTCCGTACGGGCATAGGAAAATATACTCTAACGAATTGAACCCGCTTTTATCGGGGTGCCTTACTAGCCTTCACCGGCGACAGTGAGGAACAATTCAGGGCCTTAAAACCGATTCACCTTCATATAGTGAACCTAGGCGAAGCCATCCCGAATTTCCGTTAGATATACCGAAAATAGGAACACATGGAGGGACATTTCTAAACTTTTTGTTACCTGTTTTACACTCCGAATAAGTGTGGTAGATCGGGCAACGATGTACGTACATCGCCCGTAATAAATGTGATATTCCGCCTCGAAGGCATCATGATGCCTAAATAAGCAGATATTGCTGGGGCAGATGTTCATTAGCTGTTTTTTTTTTTTTAAAAAAAAAAAATCCTTTTTCAAGCATTTTTGCATGTGGCACATTTCATGCATGTGTAAATAAAGCATGTACATTTTTGGTTGTATTATTGATCTCATTCTTTGCAATAAACAGTTGGTAATTGAATTTGATGATTTCATAAAACCGGTAGTGTCACATGAGCATTTGCATATTGTACCATAGTAAATCCCCCTTGAAATTCTTTTGAAAATGATGTGATTGGTTTATCAAAAAAAAAAAATCAAAAAAACAAAAAAAAAAAAAATGGAGGCAAATCCTGCATAATGAGATTTTTGAATAGTCCCACCAATTTCGTGTAATCATTGATTTCTTTGTATATACCTTTGTGTTAATTCATTTATTTTTGCATGTATCATTTTGACATCATATTATAGTCATAGCATGCATGGTCATTCATTGTAAGATACGTTTATGACATGCACAGTCATTATCTGTATATACATGGCATTAGATTGCATCCATAGCATACATAGTCATCATAATTTCTCTGTATATGTTCATGCATTAATCATCAGTTTATTCATGCACATAGGAATAGAGCATGTACATTCATAATTGTATTCCTAATCTCATGACATTTTCATTTGCATGAAAGGGATTCGAGATATGAGGAATGAATCGGAGGAACGATTGGGTGCTTTGGAACGCAATCAAGAGGAATATGGACATGAAATCCGAAAGGTGAAGGAACAACTTGCCAAATTGCTGAAAATGGTTGAGGATATGGGTAACAGTAAAGGTGAACTTTCTCAGGGCTTCGCATCATCTTCGGATCAACCAAAACCATTAGGCCCAGAACACATAATCCTTGCTGGATCCTGCGCTTGTCAATGCCACAAAGGTTGCAATCCTGATGAAATTATGGACAAAATCGTGAAAATGATTAAACCTGAGAGCCTGATACCAAAGATAGAAACCTTGGATCCTGTACCATACCTGCAAATTGTTCGAGGTCCAAGCCAGTATCCCCACCCTACCATGGTCCAATCGTCCATTGGGATGACCACTACGGGATTCCTGAATCCCACTCCATCACCAACAACTACCAGTTCATACTATTTCCCTCATCAACCACCTTATCCAGCATCTGGGATAGGAACCTCGAGCTATGTACAACCTCCAAAGGCCCCGTATCCGAATCCATACCCTCACCATGCTGTTCCGCCACATCTCCATGTAAACACTCTGGTTCGGACCTTAGTGCCACCACCAAGTGCCCCAACTCCTAGGCCATGTGTAACTAAGAAACGACCCCAGGATAAGACCCAAATGCCTTTTGATCCCATTCCAATCAGCTACCAAGAGCTCCTCCCTATACTGATCCAAAATCACATGGTTGCCTGTGTCCCATTGAAACCCCTGTTACCACCATATCCAAGGTGGTATAATCCAAATGCAAAATGTGATTATCATTGTGGAATTGTTGGCCATAACATTGAAGACTGTATGGCATTCAAAAAGAAAGTGCAAACTCTTATAAATGCCAAGTGGTTGGATCCCACGACACTGATTGATAGAGGACTAGGAAAGCGTCATTAGGATTGGGAGATTTACATCATTGAGGTGGAAAGACTTCGGTCTTATATGATGTAATAGGATTTCACTTTTTCAGTAGCCGGCTCTTATAGCCTTAGGATGTTAGGAAGAATAAAGTGCTTGTAAGGACAGTCTTAACCACTGTTCAAATTTTGTAAAACATGGTTTATACCATTGTGAATGTTGATGTGGGAATGAATTGATTATGTTTCAAATTAATGAGAGGTTGATGATTAAGTTCCTCCGATTCTTATTTCCTCCGTGATATCTCCCCCTTTGCATTTTGCATCCCATCAATTATTTGTCAGGTTGCATTCATGCATTCGTAATCAGCATGATTTTTCTGTATATATCTATGCATTAATTTGCTTATTACATACATCATGATTAGCATTAGGTCACATTCATGACACACATGGTTAGTATGATTTTCTTTGTATATACTCTGTATCAATCATTCATTGTTTGCATGTATCATAATTGACACCATGTTGCATTCATAGAACATATGAACATTCATTGGGAAATATGCTGAAATGCACATGATCAGTCATTGCATATATCCATGTGTTGATTTGTTTATTCTTTGTTTGCAACATGTTGGCATTGTGATTGCATTTATTACATATATGGTCAGCATGTTTCCATTATACATGTCCATACATCATATTGTTTAGGCTTCACATGCATCAAATTGCATTCATGGCTCATTCATCATGACATACATTTTGGGGAAAATAGAATAGAAGTTGGCTTGGCTTTAGGAGTCTTTGAAAGAATTTCCATTTCAAATCAGAAGAAGTACTGAGTACACTTTTAATACAGGCTGGTGCTATGGAGGATGAACATGTTGCCCGAATGGAAAAAATGGAAAGGGAACAGAGAGAATTGCGAGAACAGCTAGCAAAATCTCAAGCAGAATCTAAAGGTCAGATGACTAAATTGATGGAGCTGATGTCTGCCGTAATCAAAGGAAAAGGATACACCGAAAACGTTATCGCCAGAGAAGGGTTAGAGGCACAAAAGGGCCAGGATGAGGTCATAATAAGTGATGCCCAGAACACTGTTAACCTCGTCAATGTCCTAAACTCAGATGATCTAGCTGAACAGGCAAAGTTGAAAAGGGTTGCAGTAAATGAGGTTGAGTTGGCAGATTCCCAAGGGAAATATCAGTTGTTAGATGAAAGGCTCCGGGCAATAGAAAGAACAGATGTATTCGGGAGTGTGGAGGCGAAAGAACGATGCTTGGTCCTCGATTTAGTCATTCCTCCTAAGTTCAAGATCCCTGACTTTGTGAAATATGACGGGACGACCGATCCATCAGCCCACATCACTATGTTCTGCCGGAAGATGACGAGTCATATAGGTAATGATAAGCTTTTGATTCACTGTTTTCAGGATAGCCTCAGCGGGTCCGCAATTAGGTGGTATAGTCAGTTGAGCAAGGACCAGATACGCTCTTGGAATGATTTGGCTAGGGCTTTTCTAAACCAGTACAAGCATATGACCGACATGGCGCCTGACCGTCTCACATTGCAAAATATGAAGAAAAGAGCTACTGAGAGCTTCAAAGAATATGCGCAACGGTGGATGAGCCTGGTCGTCCAAGTACAACCGCCTTTAACTCAGAAGGAAACCACTGTCCTTTTTGTGAATACACTACAGGCCCCATACTACGATAGACTTGTCGGCAACACCATGAAGAATTTTTCGGACATGGTAATTTCAGGGGAGATGATTGAGAATGCTATCAAGGATGGGAAAATTGAAGGAGAAAGAACATCCAATACCAAGAACAGGGCATCTGAAAATAAAAAGGAAGATACCCAAGTCGTGGAAGACTTTGCCCCATCTCCCCAATTCTCCTCGTATCAGCCATTTAACTCTACCCTGAACAATGTCTCTCAAGGTTTTTATCCCTACCAACCAATGACTGCAACTACACCAGAATTTACATCTGTCTATCAATCGAACATCCTCGGGAATAATCGAAGGGGGCATAAAAAGCGAAAAATAAATCAGGTTGACCCGATTCCTGTGACATACAGTGAGCTACTACCTCAACTCATCCACAATCACCTTGTGACACCCATGCAAATAGCGCCTCTGAAGCCCCCTTATCCGAGCTGGTATGATGCTAATGAGTGTTGTGGGTACCATTCTGGCAATCAAGGTCACTCAACAGAGAACTGCCCCGCTTTGAAGTACAAGGTCAGAGATCTCATCAAGGCTGGTTCGATAAGTTTTGAAGATGGGGAAGCCAAGTGTCACAAGAAACATTGTGCATGATCATATTAGGTTTTTGACACATGTAGTTCTATACACTGTGATGATGAAAGCACTTGTCTCATGTTAACATCTACATGAATTAAATAAATTTTGAATTTTAAATGCTTTGTGTTTGTTGTGTTTCAACAATAACTTGAATTTGCAAAAACAAGCATTAAGGAATTTTTAGTGATGGATAGTCTCAAGAAGATTGATGATCAGTGTTACAAATGACCCAATACCTTCTCCATTCTCTTTAGGTTTTCCTAAGCCTAAATCTCTTAAACCAAGAGCACTTGAAAGACCTAATGCTTCAAGGGATATGAATGATTTGACTTCATAGAAGTATTGTCATTGCAGAATAAGCAAGGATGTAAATCCTAGTCTAGCCTATAAACAAAGGAATGAACTTTTTGAAAATTTTCGAATTCCTTGAAATTCAAACAAATGAGACATTCTTTCAAGAGTCTAGATTTTGATAATTTGGTGTGTGTCAAGATTGTGCTAAAACCATTCATGACCTTTCCCAATAACCACAAAACACTAATTGCCCAAACATCATGATTGACATCCTGGGACACAATGATTAAACTAGATTATCCCTTGTCCCAGAGAAAACCCGTTTTTGGGTCATATTTTCCTTGTCTCTTCAAAGAACTCAGATTGGAAACTCAGCCTTTTCAAAATAGACCTAGACTTGCTATGTTCCTCGTTGATACAAATTCTCAAGGTTAATCAAATTGGGGCATCATATGTGGAAATGATGGATACATGGTGAATAAGGATGGATTAAACGCATGAATCGTTGGGGCATGCGATGAAAAATGAAAAATGAAAAAATTTGTGATATCATGCATATGAGAATTCGGATGATTCCAAAGTGCAAAATGAAATTCTGAATATCTATTTCCCCTGGGGATTGCTTTTCAAAGTGAATATTCGTGCTTGACATGAGGAATGGCCATCTTTCATATCCCTTCACACAAAAAAGAAATCATCCATAGTCACCCCTTTTGAGCCAAAAGAATTCTTTCTTGTTTGAACCTTGATCAAGGATCACCCTCTACACTAGGGGGCAAATGCAAGGAAAGATTTTTTTAAAGATCATTGAGAAATGTGTCCTAGCTCAAAGACAGATGCAAAGCAAATGGAGCCCCGAATAAAGACGGGCTCACTCCGTTGAAAAAGAATGGGGGCAAAATGAAAAAAGAAAAAAAGGAAAAATGTGTGAAAGATATGGCAAATTGAAAGCCAAAAGCAAAGAAGAAAAAAAAGCAAAGTCAAAAGGAAAGAAATGTCCAAGAAGGAACAAATGCTTCAAAGAGAATCCTCCTCAAAAAAATAGATCCTTGATCTGATTACCCTCAAACACATATTTTGGGCCTATTTATCCTTTCTTTCTGAACCCTAAGCCATGGCCTACGTTACGTGCTTTAAAAGTCCATTTTGATCAAGCATGAATATTTAATTTGAAAGGTTTTTCCTCAGATTTTATCCCATTTCATCGAATTATCATTTCACTAAGGAAGAATTTAGAATTCTCAAGTGTATGGTAAAAATGAAAAAAAAATGGAAAGAATGGGACTCTAGGGCAAAAACCTAAAAACGGGCGGTCTAGAGTAAATTTGGAAAATTTCGATGCCATCTATGCCGATACCCAAAAAAAAAAAAAGAAGGTCATCTTAAAAAAAGGTGGTCATCGAGGAACATCTAGGAATTCCTGAACCCCCCAAATTGTCAGCTCTTATTCAGAGGATTGTCTTCAAAAAACTGAAACTTTTTTCCTCCAAGATCAAACTTTCCGATTTAAACATCCCAGCCAATCTTGACGCTTGTCAAAAAGCCTTGATATGGAAACTAAAAGAATGTTGAATTTGCTTGGTTCTCAATGAATTCATGATTTATAAAACCTGTTCCATTTGTGAGCCTAGAAAGGACATACATTTTTGTTGTGAAGTTTTCCTGGAAAAGCCAGAATCTTGTTATACCAAGCCTTGCCAATCCCAGTTGAAAAAACCCAGATTAATACTTAGAGAATTTTCTAACAGTGATCATCAGTCATCAAAAGATTTGTACATCATACATTGTGGAGTTAAAATTTTTGGCTTAGAAGTTTTCCTTAAATAAGCAAAATTGTTTTTCAAAAAGGGAAAATAAAAATATTTTTGAAATACCCATTTTTGATGTTGACATGAGACAAGGATTTTTCTAACCCAAAGATATAGAACTGCCAGGATAGGTCCTGACTTCCAGATATGAGAAGAAGATATCGAACCCAGTTCAGATCTCTGTTGATGAAAGTTTGAAAACTGTTGGGGCAAAGAGAATAGCCAAAATGAATTGAAGATATACTCTGATTTGAAGAGGAAAAATGAATTTGAGAGGCTAAGCCAAAGTCTAGAAAAACAACCGGGGGCATTTGCATCACTCATGAGTACTCATCTCTTTATCGAGCTTTTGCATCTGCACAGTGTCGGCAAGCATTTGCATCATTCATGGGTATTTGCATTGGCATTATTCCATAAGCATCTGCATTTTACCTTTACATTTACATTCTTCATGGAATTCGCATTTGTGTCATCTCAAGCAATTGCATCATTTCTAGAATCATTGCATTTTCATTATTGTGTGGTAATTGTAGTTACACCATTCATAAACCAGTTACATGAACACAATTAATAGGGGCATCTGCATCATGAAACATGGGCATCAATCCAGGCCATTTGCATTTGCACTAAGAAATATTTTACATTTGCACCATGAAGCATGAGCACCTTGTTAAAAGACATGTGCATCTGCATCATTTCTCAAAGCTTCTGGTGGGGATATCCAGAATTTTACAGTTTTTAAAAAGTGAACAAGTCTTCGGTGGTGATAGCTGAAGCCTCTGGTGGAGATATCCAGAGTTTTATAATTTTGAAAAATGATAAATTTTCTTCTGGTGGGGATATCCAGAATTTTACAATAAGCAAGTCTTTGGTGGTGATAGCCAAAGCTTCTGGTGGGGATATCCAGAATTTTGCAGTTTTAAAAGTGAATAAGTCTTCGGTGGTGATAGCTGAAGCCTCTGGTGGAGATATCCAGGGTTTTATAATTTTGAAAACATGAGAAATTTTATTCTGAAGGAGTTACCCAGAATTTTACAATGAGCAAGTATTTGGTGGTGATAGCCAAAGCTTCTGGTGGTGATATCCAGAATTTTGCAGTTTTAAAAGTGAACAAGTCTTCAGTGGTGATAGCTGAAGCCTCTGGTGGAGATATCCAGGGTTTTATAATTTTGAAAACATGAGAAATTTTATTCTGAAGGAGTTACCCAGAATTTTACAATGACCAAGTCTTTGGTGGTGATAGCCAAAGCTTCTGGTGGTGATATCCAGAATTTTGCAGTTTTAAAAGTGAATAAGTCTTCGGTGGTGATAGCTGAAGCCTCTGGCGGAGATATCCAGGGTTTTATAATTTTGAAAAATGAGAATTTTACAATGACCAAGTCTTTGGTGGTGATAGCCAAAGCTTCTGGTGGTGATATCCAAAATTTTGCAGTTTTAAAAGTGAATAAGTCTTCGGTGGTGATAGCTGAAGCCTCTGGTGGAGATATCCAGGGTTTTATAATTTTGAAACATGAGAAATCTTCTTCTAGATGAGTTATCTAGAATTTTATATTGAGCAAGTCTTTGGTGGTGATAGCCAAAGCTTCTGGTGGAGATATCCAGAATTTTACAGTTTTAAAAATGAAGAAGTCTTCGGTGGTGATAGTTGAAGCCTCTGGTGGAGATATCCAGGGTTTTATAATTTTGAAAAATGAGAAATCTTCTTTTGAAAGAGTTATCCAGAATTTTTTTTCAACATGTGCATCTACATCAAGAAGCATTTGCATCAATCTAAGTTAGTTAAATCTGCATCAAGAAAGTTTGCATCAAATCAAGTCATTTACATTTGCATCAAAGACATTTGCACCAATCTAAGTCATTTGCATCTACATCAAGAAGCGTTTGCATCAACAAAGACATTTGCATTTGCATCATGAAGCATTTGCATCATCTCTTAAAGCTTTCAGGTATAATCGATTTCGTTTTCTTAAGGCGAGTCGAGCCCCGAAATCATCGTCGAGGTACTTTTTTTATTTATGAACAAGTCTTCGGTGGTGATAGCTGAAGCCTCTGGTGGAGATATCTAGAGTTTTTTTTAAAGTCCTTTGAAAAGGTAGAAAGTCTTCGGTGGTGATAGCTGAAGCTTCTGGAGATGATACCCAGAATTTTACAGTTTTAAAAATGAGCAAGACTTCGGTGGTGATAGCAGAAGCCTCTGGTGGAGATATCCAGAGTTTTAAAATCCTTTGAAAAGATAGAAAGTCTTCGGTGGTGATAGTTGAAGCTTCTGGAGATGATACCCAGAATTTTACAGTTTTAAAAATGAGCAAGACTTCGGTGGTGATAGCTGAAGCCTCTGGTGGAGATATCTAGAGTTTTAAAATCCTTTGAAAAGATAGAAAGTCTTCGGTGGTGATAGCTGAAGCTTCTGGAGGTGATACCCAGAATTTTTACATTTAAAAAAAAATGAGCAAGACTTTGGTGGTGATAGCCGAAGCTTCTGGAGGAGATATCCAGAATTTTAAACACAGCTGAGAACAAGACAGGTTAAGGCCCCGAGACCATCGTCGAGGTCATTTCCTTTCTTGCAAATCGAATTCGTTTCCTTAAGACGAATCGAGCCTTGTTTAGGCAGGGAATTCAATTTAAGGACAAATCTTCAATTTACTGTTTTCAAAAAAAAAAAATTTGAAAAAAAAAAGAAAAAAGAGAAAAAATGAAAAAAATAGAAAATGAAAAAAGAAAATAAAAAATGCAAAATGCAAAAATGAATGAAGAAATGAAAAAGAAAACCCCTTTCCTTTCCATGTGATTTCACTGACCGTACAAAATTAGTGTTGGTTTATCTTTGCCTGATTCCTGATTCTCAGCAATAGCCAAAGAGGGGCAGCTGTAGACACCTAATTTTGTCCGGGCCACTAAACAGGTATGTTTTCTTCCTATATTGATGTTTCCGAGTATAAAAAGACTGTTTTCATCCTGCAGGTGGTACTCCGAGACTTAGTTTAAGAGGGCGAGCACAAAAAGTCAAACTTGAAAAAAAGTCAACCCCGAAAAAGTCAACCCCGAAAAAGTCATCCCAGAAAGTCAACTACTGAAAAATTCAACCCACTTTCAAAATCAAGATTTTAAGTTCAAGGTCTACATTGAAAGATATGGAGTTCGGAAGTTGGGATTTGGAGATTCAGTAGAAAAGAAATCCTAATCCGAGAAATTTGGGGAAAAGTGCTTAAACGATCAAACTGGTCGAAATTGAAGGTTCCAAATGAAAGATAAGCACTGACTACGGGTAATGGAGAAGTCACTTGCAAGAAAAACCGAAAGAAAAGTCAATCCGGAAGAAAACCGAGAATTAGGGTTTTTAGTGGATTTCGGTGAAATCGGGAAGAATCACAGAAATGGCCCGACTTGGTAAGACCAAAGCCCCCAATGGATGAGGAATGATTAAAAAGGATGGCCCAAGGCTCAGATTGAAGAAAATCTGAAAATCGGACTTGTTTTGAGCAACACCGGGTTTCGGAGGTTAAAGGGCAAAATTGGAAAATTTTGGGAAAAATAGCAAATGGACTCCAAAAATTCTAAAATTTGGCAAATCTCATTTTTAAATTATTTGGAAGAGATTGGCGAAATAAATCTTGATTCCGAGTTCGTTTGCAAAATGGCCAAATCCCGGGCTTCTATGCAATAATTCAAAAAGATAAATCCCGGAAAAATAGCAAATGGACTCCAAAAATTCTGAAATTTGGCAAATCTCATTTTTAAATTATTTGGAAGAGATTGGCAAAAGAAAATCTTGATTCCGAGTTTGTTTGCAAAATGGCCAAATCCCGGGCTTCTATGCAATAATTCAAAAAGATAAATCCCGAAAAAATAGCAAATGGGATCCAAATCTTTTGAAATTTTTCAGATCTCATTTTTAAATTATTTGGAAGAGATTGGCGAAAGAAAATCTTGATTCCGAGTTCGTTTGCAAAATGGCCAAATCCCGGGCCTTCTATGCAGTAATTCAAGCCGATAAATCTCGAAAAAATACCAAATGAGCTCCAAAAATTATGAAAACTTCCAGATCACACTTTTTAATTATTTTAAAGAGATTGGTGAAGAAAAATCTTGATTTGGAGCTCGTTTAAAAAATGGTAAAAAGTAGGGGCATAAAAGGACATTTTGGGAAGAAAAAATCCAAATAAATAGAAAACGAACTCGAAAATTTTTGAAAACTTCCAGAACTCAATATTTTATTATTTTGGAAGTATTAAAAAAAGAAAAATTGAATTTGGAGTCCGTTTGGTATTTATTTGCATCCGGGGGGGCAAAATGGTCATTTCACCCAAGCAACCGAAAAGGGCTTCTTTGGGCCTTTCAAAAATCAGAGCTGGGCTGGAAAAGAGAAGTGCTGGCCTGCCCAAGCCCAAAGGAAGGAGGAAGCTTAGGATTTTTTCAATCAAGTGATTAAAAATCAAGAGTTAAGTTAGAGATTTTCATTTTTGAGCCTAAGTCCCAATCCCACATCCCTTTGTAATGTCAAGCCAAGGAGGTGCTCACCTTATAAATAAGGAGTCTTGGCCTTTGGTTGAGATCACCCACTACCCCTTGTGAGATAGTCTATACACTTGTATTAGGATTATCCGGGTGGTGAGTCATAGTGTTTTTGTTGAGAGGGTTTGTAGCTTAATCCGTTCAAAAGCTACTCTGAGGGTTTGTAGCTTAATCCGTTCAAAAGCTACTCTGAGGGTTTATAGCTTAATCCGTTCAAAAGCTACTTGTGAGAGGGTTTGTGGCTTAATCCGTTCAAAAGCTACTCTGAGGGTTTATAGCTTAATCCGTTCAAAAGCTACTTGGTGAGTTTTCATTTTAAAATAATGTTTCTTGTTCTTCCTTCATTTCCTTTCTTAAGTATATTTTTCTTACATTTTGTTTTTACAATAAACTCACCATGGCCAAATGGCCTACATTATTTATTTTAAGTTGTTGTTTTTGATTCATTTTACCATATTGTTTATGCTATTTTCTTTATTTTTGATGTTTTAAATATTATGTTATTTCATGTTCTTAAGTTATATTTAATTTGGTTGCTTTGTTTGTTGCCATTTATGTCTTAGATATCATGTTTTTGCATTTTTAATTTTCTGTTTTCATGTTGTTTAAATTTGAGCATGTTTTAGAGTTAGCATATTAAGTGTTTGTGAAAATGCTTGTGTGATTCTTTGCATGATTCTTGTTTTATATCTTAGTGAGCATGTTTTAGATTTGGTATATTAGGTGTTTGTGAAAATGCTTGTGTGATTTTTGTGTTATGACTTAGTTTTTCATGCTAGCATACCAAGTGTTTGTGAAAATGCCATGCTTGTTGAAGCTTGGGGCCATTTGGCTACTACATGTGTTTTGCATTGTGTGTTGTATTTTTGTCATGCTAGTTGTTAGGTTTTTGCATTTGCATGATATTTGGTTGGATTTTTGAATTAAGCATGCCTTGTGTTTGTGAAAATGCCATACATGTCTTAGGTCTAGGTTACATTAAATGCCATGCAAGTTCATGTTAGGTCTAGGCCATATTATTTATGTCATGCATTTTCCTTACATTTAGGTTTAGATCCATGCATTTCATGCATTATGTTTGCTGCATTGTTTCATGCATTTCATGTTCATGCCACTTGAATAATGACTTGAGCCAATTAATGGTTCAAAGTCATGCTCTCTTGAGCACACTTGTGGAAAATTAAGTTTGTCAAATTGATTATTCTACCTTTGTGATTTTTTTTACTTAGCCAATTTTTATCTAACTTTCAAAAAGTCCTAGCTACTGCTTTCAAGTCATTTTATGAGTTTCAAATATTTTTATTTTTATTTTTAAATGATTTTATCAAAGACAAAAAAAATGTGTTGGCAAAGCAGTTTTTTTTCCACCCAAAACTCGTACATCTCTGATTTTTCTGGGAATTCATCTTTGATCAAAAACTTAAGCCGATTTTTTCTCGTGTAGTTTTACATGTCCTGAGTCTCCAATATTTTTTTCAGAATTTTTGGAATTTTTAAAAATAGGGTAAAAAATCATGGATTAAAACTGTACAGTGGAGTCAGAATTGAATTTAAAGAAAAACAAAGCAGTTTTTTTTTCCTCCAAAAACTCGTACATCTCTGGTTTTTCTGGGAATTCATCTTTCATCAGAAAATTAAGTCGATTTTTTCCCGTGTATTTTTACATGTCCTGAGTCTCCAATAATTTTTTCAGAATTTTTGGAATTTTTAAAAATAGGGTAAAAAATCGTGGATTAAAACTGGACAGTGGAGTCAGAATTGATTTTAAAGAAAAACAAAGCAGTTTTTTTTCTCCTCCAAAAACTCGTACATCTCTGGTTTTTCTGGGAATTCATCTTTGATCAGAAAATTAAGTCGATTTTTTTCCGTGTACTTTTACATGTTCTGAGTCTCCAATAATTTTTTCAGAATTTTTGGAATTTTTAAAAATAGGGTAAAAAATCATGGATTAAAACTGGACAATGGAGTCAGAATTGAATTTAAAGAAAAACCAATTTTCTGTTTTGGTTAATCTACTTAGAGTGGGCTGATTAGGAGGGTTAGCTACTGACTTAGGGTGATTTCTAAGCCTTTTTAAACTCTAAAAATGGTTTTTCAAGTCCCGGGTTAAGGGTAGCCAAGTCCGGATTTTTTTAAACTTAGGAAATTAGAGTCATTTTGAAAATTTTAGCCCAGTTTTTATTTTTAATTCAAGCTTTTCAAAATTGTTTTCAAACAATCACAAAGTATTTTGGTTTTAGAATATTTAATTTGACATATTTTCCTAAGGTAACCGGATATCTTTTTTGATATACGGATTTCTTTAATTAAAGGAAAAAATACATTTCATGCATTGCATTTTTATATTCATGCATTTTATATAATATGTGATTCTTGCCATAATAATTTCTATGTGTCATGACATTTAGGTTGCATTATATTATTTAGATTTTGCTATGTCATTTTATTTATGTCATGCCTATACATATTCATTTCTTTTAAATGTTTTCAAAAAAGATAATGGTTTTCAATAAAAATAAAGATATTCCCGAGTTAAAATAATTCATGAGTTCTCTACTGGGTTTGCTAGAGGGAATATCATCAATTATTATTAATAAAGGAATATCTTTCTTTCAAAAAAAAAAGAGAATGATTCGGAAAGTTTTCCAAAACTAATAAAAATTTCTATATTTTGCCACGTTTGTTGGGGAATATAGGAAAATTTTGAATTTATAAATTCCGGATCATTTTCAATAAAAAATGGAATTATTTTTCTTTAAATTGGGAATTAATTTGAAATACTAAATTTAAAACCAACTTTTACCAAGACTTGAGATAACACACGATTAATAAGGTACCGATTTATACGGGCGTTGTGGGGGTGCTAATCCTTCCCCACACGTAACCGACTCCCGAACCCGCTTCTTTGATTTCTCTGGTTTAAAACGCAGACTTGAAATCGGTTTTTAAAATGTTTTAATTAATTTTTAAAATATTTTATAAAATCGGTTTTAATAGGTGGCCGATCACACCTAGCTAAAAAAGATTGGTGGCGACTCCATGTCTTTTTAGGTCATTTCCAAAACCTTCATTTTTTAGAGGAATTAAGTCGACTTTTCCTCGGTTTTTTTTAATGTCACGCCTAACGAATAATAAAGTCTTGCGATGAGACTCGTCGTTATTTTTTTAGGTTGCGACATTATCCATTGAATCTCTTATCATGCGCTTGAGAGTAGAAGAAGAGCACAGAAATCAAGACAATTCACCTGAATTCAATGGCACAGGTAATTCAAAGGTAAATCTTGTCACTTCTAATGAGAACATGCCTAGGACTTATAATAATACAAAATTGAAATAGAAAAAGAAAATTCATAAAAATAAAGTCCTATGGAAAACAACTTAAAGGTCAATTTAATAAAAGAAAAAACCAAGGACCTCTTTCAAGAGAAGCACCAAATAATAAAAGAAATGATGGGTGCTATGTATGTGGGAAATCTGGACATATAGCAAGAGTATGTCATTTCCGAAAGCATGGACCTTCTAATCAGGTTAATGTAATCGAATATCTATTTATGGCTATGATATCTGAGATCAACACTGTTGATTCTTCTGAAGGATGGTGGGTAGACTCTGGTGCCTCTAGGCATGTCTGCTATGACAAAACTTCGTTTAAAACCTATTCTCTATTTGAGACAGAGAAGAAAATCTTTCTTGATGACTCCCACACCACTAATGCCCTGGGTTATGGTGATATTGAACTTAATTTTACCTCTGGTAAGAAATTGATCCTTAAGGATGTTTGGCACGTTCCTGAGATTAGAAAAATCTAGTTTCTGCTTTTCTTTTAAATAAAGCTGGATTCAAACAAGTTATTGAATCTGATCAATATACTCCTATGAAAAAGGGCATGTTTTTTGGGAAATGCTATGCATGTGAAGGCATGTTTAAACTGAATATTGAAATGAATGAAATTTCAGTTGTTTTTGCTTATATCGTTTCTTGTGTAAATGTTTGGCATGCTAGATTGTATCATGTTAATGACAAATATGTAAAAAACATAAATAGTTTAGGTTTGATTCCTAAACTAGATAGTCAATTTGAAAAATGTGAATCATTTAGCATGAGCAAAATCACAAGAAAGCCAGTCAGAAGTGTGGTAAGAAATTCTGAATTGTTAGACTTCATTCACAGTGACATTTGTGAATTTGAAGGGATTCTAACACGTGGTGGAAAAAGGTATTTTTTTAACCTTTATTGATGATTTTTCAAGATATACATATGTTTATCTTATGAAAAATAAAAGTGAAGCTTTTGAAAAAAAAAATTCTATCTTTATAAAAGAGATAGAAATTTTTTTTGGGAGAAAAATCAAAAGATTCAGGAGTGACAGAAGAGGTGAGTACGAAAATCTTGGATTAAATGCTTTTATTCAATCCTTGGGTATTGTTCATTAAACTACTCCCCCTTATTCTTCTGCATCAAATGGAGTGGCAGAATGCAAAAATAGAACTCAGATTTGACTAATGCTATGTTAATGATTTATCTTCCCTTGATTCAGACGTTTGGAAAGAAGCCACTAATGATGAGATGGACTCCTTCATAACTAACAAAACATGGAAATTAGTAGACCTACCACAAGGCTGTAAACCTATAGAGTGTAAATGGGTACTGAGAAAGAAATTGAAGTCTGATGGCTCAATTGATAAATATAAAGCCAGGCTTGTAGCCAAAGGCTGTAGGCAAAAAGAGGACATAGATTTCTTTGATACATATTCTCCCGTGAGCAAAATAACATCAATAAGAGTTCTAATTGCAGTTGCTGATATCCATGATTTGATAATCCATCAAATGGATGTAAAAACAGCTTTCTTAAATGGAGAGTTCCACAAATATCATCATGTATAATTTGCAATGGATATTCACTTCTATGAGCCTTTCCAAATGGTTTTCTTGTTGCCTTACTCGCGAGACATATCTCACAAGTTGGGAGGGATACATTAGATAAAAAACCAAGTAAGCCACTTTTAGCTAACTTCTTAATCCTTTCTTGCCCTATATGTCCCAATCTTGCATACCAAATGAACTCATCATTTGCATTGGCCATAAGACAACTACTATTACTTATAACAGTATCTAACACAAAGAAATCACCATTTAGGAAACAAAAACTAATTCTTTCTTTATTGAGATAAATATCAACTACATTGTCATGAAAATTTAATTGGAATACAAAACGCAATAAACTAGTAATGCAGACTAAATTTCTCTGAATATTTGGTACATATAAGACATCAATTAAAATCAGATTGTATCCACTCTTCAAAGGTACTACACAAGTTCCTTTACCTTCTACTTCAAGTTTTGAGTTGTCGCCAACATAGACCCATTTAGTTCGAGCTGGTATCTTTCGATAATTGACAAACAAGCCACGATCCCTTATGATATTGTTGGTGGCACCTGAATCAATAACCCACAAAGAGTCGGATTCAGCCATAAAAGTACATGACATAACTTGCACAAATGAAGTAATATGTACCTTAGGCTCTTTGCACTCTTTTGCAAAATGCCCCTTCTTATTGCAATTGAAGCAGTTAACTTTGCTTTTGTTCCTTGGTTTCCAAACTTTCTTGAATTTCCCCTTTGAGGTTACATCTCTTATGTTGAATGCCTTTTTCATGAACCCTTTCTTCTTTCTCCCTATGGAAAAGGAAGTCTCGGCAACGTATGCCTTAGATGGATTCTTGATATCCATAACTTCTGCCTCGAGAAGAAAATGTCTTGTGATATCATCAAAGGTCTTAATTTCAACATTATGGCATAAATTGACCTTCATCAATTGCCACTCATCATCAGGTAGGGATCTTATTACTGATTGCACTTGTTGCTCATCCGTGAGAGTATGACCAGCTGATTTCAAATAAGAGATCATGCGAGACATTTCTCGCAAGTGCCCACTCATATTATAATCAACCTTCTTTGCATAATTCTCAAATTTAAGAATTAAAGCCCTTTGTTTCTCCAAGGAAACAGTACCAAACTTATCCTTTGCCTTGTCCCACATGGCCTTGGCAGTTTCAGGCATGGTAAAGTCCACCATAAGGTCATCGATCATTGTACTCAACAATGTAATCCGAGCCATGGTGTCTTTCTTTCTAAAGGCATCATACTCCCCTCTTACCTTTTGTGTAGATTTTGAAGTTGGTTCAACAACCTCTCTTGATATTATATGTGAGACCCTCGTAAGCCAGAGATAACTCGGGTCTCCTATAACATTCTGATGGCTCAGAACTGCACATGTAAAAGCCACTAGGAAGGACGGGCTATCATGTGGTATACATGTTGTATGATAGATTATAGAATTGGAGGTTAAATCGGGTGGTTAAGCGATTTTATCCTAAGTAGTTAAAAATTCAGACTAAAATCGGGAAGGGGAAAAGTCCATAAAATATGATAAATTGAGTGGATATGATGATAATATACGATATAGAACCCATACCTATTATCAGAACAACAATCGGCATCAAATTCAAAAAAATATGCATTAGGGGTTTTTTGGTCATTTTACACCTCTTTTCATTTTTAGTCCGAGAAATGGTATAAATGGACATTTTGACTATATAATATGTTAATATGACATTTGAATCTAACATTTGGCATTAGAACGAAAAAAAACGAGACTAGAATCGGTAAAATTGGAAAATTGTGACGTTGTCATACTTTTCCCGAAAAATATGGTTAAAAAATTCTTGTTATCAATCCGAACACATGTATAGAAATTTTAAAACCCAAGAAACATGAATATGTTGAGAAAAAATGAAAAACGAAATCCCGAACATCACGTTCTGTAGGGCATGTGCAAAAAGTCAAAGTTGGTCAACTCTTTTGACCAAGCTTAGGTAAGATTAAGAACATGGGATAATTTCCCATAAGTTTTCAGCCAAAATAAGAGGACACCACGTCTTCTTCTTACTCTTTATGCCTTTAGGCATTTCCTCACCAAAAACTCCATTAAAGCTTACTAAAGCTTTCTCTCTCCTCCAAATTTCAAGGGAAATTACCAAATTTTGCAAGGATTTCACTAACCCATAGGTACTCATATTGCAGAGTTCGCCTGGAATCGCGACAAAGCCACGAAAGTGCCGCTTTGACACTCAGACTAACACAATGAGTGTTGAGGTTAATCTAGGAGGTAGTTGTTGTTTTATATGCATTGTTGATTGACATAAATATTGAAACACGAAAGATTGCTCGGATTACGAAAATGGTAAGTTTTGAACCTTACGCGGATCAAAGGCGTAAGTGTGGAGTTGAATAATAATTAATGATATTGTATAGGATGGTTGAGTATTTAAGGGTAGTTAGATATTGTAGATTAAAAGGTTATGCACATAAGTTGTTTGATAAAAAAAATCTAAGTGAAACTGTAATGCTTTGAAAAACATAAGTAGAAATATGTTAGTGTAGAGATTGTTTCCTAGCATAGTATGTATATATATATATATTACTCCATGATATAAGAGAATTAATATATCATGCTATTATTGTACGGACAAGGTGATGTCTGGGATGCTATTATTGTACGAACAAGGTGATGTCCGAGATGCTATTATTGTACGAACAGGGTGATGTCCGGGATGCTATTATTATACGGACAGGGTGATGTCCGGGATGCTAATATTGTACGGACAAGGTGAAGTCTGGGATGCTATTATTGTACGGACAAGATGAGTCCGGGATGATATGGACAAAATAGTCCAGGATGACAAATATTACAGACTGGTATAGACATGAGAAATTCTTAATTAATAATTGTGGAGGTATACACATAAAATCAATTGTTAAATATTTTTGGCTACCGATTTAGGCTGGCCAATGGCTTATTTATATTTAGCACTCAGAATAGAAGATTTCATATGGGACAAATAATTTTTATAAGTCCCGGAACAATTTTTAAATATTACTTTTCAGTTTATTAGTCATACTTGATATGTCATGTTTATGCTTTAATGGTTAAGAAAGGAAGCACGAATTTTCCAAGTACTCTTCCGTGTTACCTTATGCTCACTGAGTTTTTCGACTCACTTCGTTTATTTCAATTTTTTTTCAGATTCTAATAGACGCAGCTCTTCCCAGATTTCGGATAGCTAGCTGCTCACATACTTGTGGTGAGCGGATTGACCAAGGACGTGGTAAGCAGTGGCGATGGTAGGGTACATTTTTGCAGTCACTAGGGTATCATGGGTCCTCTGCATTTTGTGTCTGTTGAATATGTACTGTATATTTTGTAAACGGATGTAATTAAGTGATGTATGACGTATATCAGTCTTAGAGGCCTGGTATGAGATGGTGATGTTCATTTTTTTATGATATGATATAAATGTATGTTTGTATATAAGATGTCATAAAGGTTGAGTCTACTGCGGGGCATTTCAGTTACTCCCTATCGAAGGTGTCCAAACCGAGATGTCATGTATTGATGAATTATTACATTGTGAATGTTGATGATTGAGTGGCAAACCCCCATGTAGGGCGAGATTATGCCAAACTTTTTTTTGATTTGGTTTAATGAGTATACTCAGGCTTTGGAGGCAGGGGCATGCCTTGTCTCTGGCTGGTCACATGCCCTGAATTTGGGGTGTGACATTATATCCAACAAATCTTGCTCAGTGAGAATGAATTGAACCTTTTGCTGCCATATGGTGTAATTATCACCATCAAGCTTAAGGTTTTTGTTTAATTCGGCTGCTATGCCCTTTGTGGCACTAGCCATCTACGTCATGCAATTGTGTACCCCAATTAGCATATTCATCACAACAAGATATTTCGAAACACAAAATAAATAAGATAATATTATTATCTCAAAACGTACCAAAAACAAACTTATAGAATGCAATCAAATTCATTTGGACATAAGAGTGACTATCTTGTTCAATTTGTTTTGAAATACCTTACAAGATTGCACGTTTAATCAAGACTTGCATTCGGTTTATAATCATGTCAAAAACAAGTAGAATAACACATTATTCTAACAAGCAAGGGCTAAAAAAAAAAAAAAAAAACAAAGAACATAAACATGCATTTCAATCAGTCGAATAGGGGAAAGGCTTAGAACCCTAATCACCATGTATTTATAAGTTCTTTCAGCCAAGGAGCATGCATATCAAACAACCTATAGGCTCTGATACCACTGTTGGATTTTGACTGATCAAATCAGAGATCATTGAGGAAGATTTCAAGTTATTTACTTGTCTTCTTATGCAATGCTCACTTGTGTGGATATGAGTAATAAACTCAACCGAATGGCTAGGGCACTCTTGTAATCAACCGGTTAAGGCAACTTCAAGAACCGTTCCACAACTTATCTTACTCGTCCAAACCAGAATGCTTTATGCCTTGCTTCTTGATAATTCAAGCAATCAAGAACTCTTCACTCACTGAGCAATTGCACTTAGCAATCTGCCTCTCAATATGTCTTACACAATTGTCTGATTATTCTCTTATTGGTGTGTCTTGTCTTGGCCGAATCCTCTTCTATTTATATCCACTCAAGGATTGCTTCATGAAAGGGTTAAAGGATACAACCCCTTCTAGAATAAAACCCTTCATTTGGACACAATGGTTCGATCAACAGAACCATTCCCTTCCAAATGAATACAACCATTCGGCTATTAGGAGAAAACTTCTCTTACCCGAAACAACATATTGTTTCGATCACATGTGGCAGCCACATGATGTATGATGTTGATAAGTGATTAATTTCATACATTTTCCTATTTAATTTCCTTATACTTTGTGCTTTGATTCTTACTTCCTTGACATTTTACTAGGTTTTTATGCTTTGTAGGTATTTTGGAGGAGATGAAGTCAAAACATGTCAATTAAGATGTTAAAGAGCTTACAAAATTACAATCACTAGATGGAAAAAGACTTAGGAGTCAAAAAGATCAAATTCTTGGTGCAAAGCAAGAAGACAGATTTGACCTCCGAAGCTTATTGCTAAGAAAACATGATGTTAGAATCTTTATTCGAAGAAACTTTCTTCTGGACTTTTGAGGATCACTTGATTACCTTTCCAACGGTTGGTCATGGGCCTAAATTAGATAAGAAATGGTCATCCAAATCGGCATTGGAATATATCCCTAAACAACCCTAGTGGCAGAAAAAACCCTAGCCGCAAATCACATTTTTTTCTTAATACCCTAGTTGACATTTATGTTTATCCTTGTCAAAGAAGGATTAGTTGCTGTCAACTTGCATTAATTGCATTAATTGCAAGTATCATTCCTTAAAGCTAATCCTAGTCAAAGTAGGTGAATTAAATCAGCCAAGACTTTCCTTCCTTACACTTACTTTGGCTACAAGTTTGTAATCTCTCCTCATTAAAGAGTACTTTGACTAAAACTTTCCTACTTTATTCAAACTTGGCTGCCAAGGCTTATATCTTTCCTTAAAACACAAAAGTCAGCCACTTTTCCTTAACTTTAGCCACAAGTCAGCATTTATTGAAGGGAGAGAGTTGAAATTCACTTGTTTGATGCCCTAGCTATTGCCTATAAATAGAGATCAAGGGGACAAACGAAATTTACACTTCTCCAAGCATCAAAGTTCTGATTTCTTCTTTTTTTCTTTGTTTTTGAGAGAGCAAGAGGTTGGATAATTAATATTCTTCTTCTTTCTTTCTTTCTTTCTCTCTTTCTTTTATTTTCTTCTTAGATTCTCTTTAATTTTATGTTTATGTTTACAATGCCTATGCTAGGCTAAACTTTTATTTGGTTAAGGGTGATTTCAAAGCCCTAGACATGTTATGTAATTAATATTCAGAATCTATCTATCATTTTTTATTTTATGTTTATCATTGTTCATGATGATGTTTTGATTTGTTTAGGTGGCCAACTAAATAAATCTTGATAATTGTCTAATGCTAGTTTAGGAGTCTTGATCCATGTAATTGTCTTGATTTTCTATTCATAAGTAGCAATTTGTGATTAATGATTATGGTCAAGTTTTCAATAATTGCAAAGTGGAACATAACATAAGTTGAACAATCCGAGCTTATGTGTTTGTTGCTTAGATTAACCTATCTTTCTCATCATAAAGCTGCTATTAAATTGATAGGTTGTTTGATAGTTAGAGATTAAATAGAGAGCTTGTTCTATTTAACGACGAACTAAGGAAAAATTGGGGTAACAGAGCTTGATGTTATCTATGGTTGTTAACTTTGATAGCTAACGAATGTTGATAGATATGAAATTGATTCTTAATGATGTCTAGTGGTGGAGAATGAAACCTTAACCTTATTTTTCATATTTGATTCTTCTTAATTACTTGTTTTCTCATTCTTATTGTTAACTTTAGTTTAAATCTGATTTCAAAATCCCCTTTACTTTTGTTTACTTGTTTTTAAGTGATAAACTAATAACTTATAAACTAAAACCCAACCCCTGATGACTCGACCCTTGCTAATCACTATACTCTACAATTGATTTTTTTTAAGTGCAAGGTTAAATAAAATACACTCTTTTGGGTGCATCAAGTTTTTGGCGCCGTTGTCGGGGATTGCTTTCTTTAGTTTATTAGTTTATTGGTTTATTCTTATTTTCTGTTCTAATTATTTACATTCTTATTTTTTTTTTTTTTGTTTATTAGTGAATGTTCCATGCTCCCGAAGAAGACTTAAGACTTAGGAGAATTTTGGAATTTATAACTTCTCACCAACAACCAATCGAGGAGTTGATCCAAAACATCCAAGAGGAGCAAGGAGAGATGGCAGCAGCTGACAACCGAACTCTCAAGGAGCTAGCCACTCCGGACTTGGGTCAACAACCATTATGCATTGAATATGCTAATCTTGAGGTAGCTTTTGAATTAAATTCTGGTTTGATTCATCTTCTCCCAACTTTTCGTGGTTTTGCAGGAGAGGATCCAAATAAGCACCTCAAGGAATTCCATGTAGTTTGCTCAAGCATGAGACCAACAGGGGTCACAGAAGAGCAAGTTAAGTTGAGAGCCTTCCCATTCTCTCTAGCTGATTCAGCAAAGGAATGGCTCTACTATCTACCACCCGGGACCATCACTACATGGAATGATATGAAGAAAGCATTCTTGGAAAGGTATTTCCAAGCATCTAAGGCTGCTAACATTAGAAAAGAGATATGTGGGATTCGGCAATACAACGGAGAGTCATTCTATGAATATTGGGAGAGGTTCAAGAAACTTTGTGCATCATGTCCACACTATCAGATAAGTGAACAACTTCTCATCCAATACTTTTATGAAGGTCTCATGCCCATGGAGAGAAGTATGATAGATGCCGCTAGTGGGGGAGCTCTAGTTGATAAGACTCCCGGGGCTGCTAGAACATTAATCTCCAACATGGCAGCCAATTCTCAACAATTCTCAATAAGACATGATCCACCATCACAACCCAAGAAAGTCAATGAGGTAAGTATATCATCCCTTCAACAAAAATTTGATAAACTGACTTCTCTTGTTCAACAATTGGCTGTAGGTAATATACTTAAAATAAAGGCTTGTGGCATATGTTCAAACATGGGGCACCAAACTGATATGTGTCCAACACTTCAAGAGGACACCAATGAACATGTGAATGCCATGGGTGGATTTCAGAACCAATCAAGGAAATATGATCCCTACTCAAACACTTACAATCCAGGATGGAGGGATCATCCAAACTTCAATTATGGAGGAACCAATCACAAACTATTCCTCCACCATTTGACAACAGGCCATCGGGTTTTCAGCAAAGAGTGCAACAACCATACCAAACCCGACAACAAGTGCCACCCACCCAAAATTCAGGTACTTCTCTTGAAGATCTTGTTAAAGCTCTTTCTACTAATACAATTCAATTTCAACAGGAAACAAAGACAAGTATTTGAAATTTGGAGACTCAAATTGGGCAATTGGCAACAACCATGAGTCAAATGCAAGCAAGGGATTCTGGGAAATTACCTTCCCAAACCATAGTGAATCCAAGAGAGAATGCCAATGCTATAACTCTAAGAAGTGGGAAACAGTTTGAGACACCACAAAAGGATAGTGCTCATGGGGAGGACAACACCATGGCATCATCTTCACATCCCAATGAGCCATTACAAAAGGTAGCTCCTAAACCATCTTTTCCTTCTTATATAACTCCTCCACCTTTTCCTAGCAAGTTAGCAAAATCTAAGGAGGAACAATAGAAGGAAATTTTGGAAACCTTCCGGAAAGTAGAGGTGAACATCCCTTTACTAGATGCTATCAAGCAAGTGCTAAGATATGCCAAGTTCCTAAAAGAGTTGTGCACATCTAAACGAAAGTTGAAAGGGAATGAAAAGGTAAGTGTGGGGGAGAATGTGTCAGCTGTTCTTCAAAAGAAACTCCCACCTAAATGCAAGGATCCAAGTATGTTTACCATTCCTTGTAAGATAGGCAACACCAGGTTTGAGCATGCTATGCTAGATCTAGGGGCATCTATTAATGTAATGTCATATTCAATTTATGCTTCATTGAATCTAGGACCATTAGAGGAAACCAGTGTTATAATACAACTTGCTGACTCTTCTAACACTTATCCAAGATGAGTTGTAAAAGACGTTCTTGTACAGGTTAATGAATTGGTTTTTCTCGCTGACTTTTATGTTATTGAGATGGAAGATGAGATATCTTCTAATCCCACACCTATTCTATTAGGGAGACCATTCTTGAAAACAGCAAGAACTAAAATAGATGTACATGATGGCTCTTTAACTATAGAATTTGATGGTGAAATAATTCAATTTAACATTTTTGAGGCCATGAGATATCCTAGTGATGTGTATTCTGTTTTTAATATTGATATAATTGACTCACTAGTGCAGCAAGCTTATGAGCTAGATGGTGAAGATAGTGTGGAGATAGTCCTTAGCAAACATCTCGGAATGGGGAATGCTAAAGGGGAAATAGCCTTGAGTGACCATGTAGAAGGGGCACTAGAATCTTTACACTCGCTGCCACCTAAAGATGCAAGGTTTGATGTTTCATTTATTGATTTGCCTTTATCTAATGAGAAACTTCTACCTTCCATTTTGCAGGCACCAACTTTAGAGTTGAAACCACTGCCGAACCACTTGAAATATGTGTTCTTAGATGAAAAGGACACACTACCGGTCATCATTTCCAAAGAGCTCACACCTTTGCAAGAAGAGCGACTTATCCGGGTGCTTAAAGAGCATAAAACAGAAATTGGTTGGACAATTGCCGATATCAAGGGGATAAGCCCATCCATGTGCATGCACCGAATTTTGTTAGAGGAGGCGTCCAAACCAACAAGAGAAGCACAAAGAAGATTGAACCCTCCTATGATGGAGGTTGTGAAAAAGGAGATACTAAAGCTCCTAGATGTTGGAGAGATCTATCCTATCTCTGATAGAAAATGGGTGAGCCCGGTCTAAGTGGTTCCAAAGAAATCAGGTGTAACGGTGGTAACAAATAATGAGAATGAACTTGTTCCTATTAGGATTCAAACAGGGTGGTGAGTTTGTATTGATTATTGTAAACTTAATTCCACAACTCGCAAAGACCACTTTCCTTTACCTTTTATTGATCAAATGCTTGAAAGGTTAGCTGGCCATTCTCATTCTTGTTTTCTTGATGGTTTTTCAGGTTATAATCAGATTGCCATTGCTCTGGAGGACCAAGAGAAAACAACATTCACATGTCCATTTGGTACTTTTGCATACCGGCGTATGCCATTTGGTCTTTGTAATGCACCAGCTACATTCCAAGGGTATATGGTTAGCATATTTTTAGATTATGTAGAGAACATCATAGAAGTGTTTATGGATGATTTTAGTGTCTATGGTGATTCTTTTGATAGATGTCTAGAGAACCTTACACTTGTACTTGAAAGATGCATGAAAACTAACCTTGTTTTGAATTGGGAAAAATGTCACTTTATGGTAGAACAAGGAATAGTTTTGGGCCATGTTATTTCTTCTAGAGGAATAGAGATTGATAAATCTAAAATAGATATTATGCATTCTTTACCACCTCCCACAAATGTGAGAGAGGTTCTTTCTTTTCTAGGACATGCAGGTTTCTATAGGAGATTTATCAAAGACTTCTCAAAGATCACATTACCTCTTTGCAAGCTACTACAAAAAGATGTGGTTTTCCACTTTGATGATAAATGCAAAGAGGCGTTTGAAACATTGAAGGGACTCTTGACATCAGCTCCTATCATGCAACCATCAGATTGGAATGTACCTTTTGAAATCATGTGTGATGCTAGTGACTATGCCATTGGAGCTGTTTTGGGCCAACGGGTTGGCAAAGCCTCACATGCCATATATTATGCCTCCCGAACTCTTAATGATGCTCAATTAAACTATTCCACAACTGAAAAAGAACTTTTGGCTGTTGTATTTGCTTTAGAAAAATTTTGATCTTATTTAATTGGTACTAAAGTAATCGTATTTTCTGACCATGCAGCTTTTAGGTACTTACTCATTAAGAAGGAGGCCAAACCAAGGTTGATTAGATGGATACTTCTCTTACAAGAGTTTGATGAGTTTGATTTGGAGATAAAAGATAAGAGAGGTAGTGACAACCTGGTTGCAGACGATCTTAGCCGTTTAGTTCATGAAAGGGATGCACTACCCTTGAATGAGAATTTTTCGGATGAGCAACTTCTTTTTATAAGTACAACAACTCCTTGGTATGTCGATATTGTTAATTACTTAGTTATCAAGAAGTTGCCACAAGAGTTGACATTACCTCAAAGAAATAAGATCAAGAGTGATGCCAAATACTACATATGAGATGATCCTTACCTTTGGAAGCATTGCTCCAATCAGATTATAAGAAGGTGTGTACTCGAAACTGAATTTCAATCTATTCTCCCCTTTTGTCACTCTTATGCATGTGGAGGACACTTTTGGATCCAAAAGAACAGCCATGAAAGTTCTTGATTCTGGATTTTATTGGCCTACTATATTCAAAGATGCATACCTCTTTTGCAAGTCATGTGATCCTTGCCAAAGAACAGGTAACTTAGGTGTTAGAAATCAAATGCCTCAAACTCCAATACTTATTGTTGAAATTTTTGATGTATGGGGCATGGATTTCATGGGACCTTTTCCTTCTTCTTTTGGTAATCTTTATATTTTACTTGACGTTGATTATGTTTCAAAGTGGGTGGAAGCAAAAGCCACTAGGACTAATGACTCTAAAGTTGTTTCAGATTTTGTCAAGACTAATATCTTTGCTAGGTTTGGAACACCAAAGGCCATAATCAATGATAGAGGTACTCACTTTTGCAATAGGACTATGGAAGCACCTTTGAGGAAGTATAACATCACACACAAGGTCTCCATCTCATACCATCCTCAAACTAGTGGGCAAGCTGAAGTGTCAAATCGAGAAGTAAAGTCCATCCTTGAAAAGACAATTAACCCAAATAGGAAGGATTGGAGTTCATGACTTGATGATGCACTTTGGGCTTAGAGGACAACATATAAGACACTCATTGGTATGTCTCCTTATCGACTTGTTTATGGTAAGCCTTGTCATCTTCCGGTTGAATTGGAACATAAATCATATTGGGCTATGAAACAATGCAACATGGAGATGGATGAGACAGGTAAGCAAAGAAAACTTGACCTACAAGAATTAGAGGAGATAAGGAATGATGCCTATGAGAATTCTAGGATTTACAAGGAAAAGACTAAAGCATTCCATGACAAGATGATATCAAGAAAGGACTTTGTTGTTGGACAAAAAGTTCTTCTCTTCCATTCACGCCTTAAGTTATTTCTAGGTAAGTTACGTTCTCGTTGGATTGGACCTTTTGTTATTACTAATGTATTTACTCATGGAGCAGTTGAAATCCAAAGCCCAAAAACAGATAAGGCATTCAAAGTGAATGGTCATAGATTGAAGCCTTACTATGAGAACTTTCCAATACAAGATGTGGAGGGGTTACCACTTTTTGAGCCAAATTATGTTGAAAAATAATGGCATGGGTCTAAGTCAGGCTGAGGACAATAAACCAAGCGCTTCTTGGGAGGCAACCCAAAAGGATGGAGAGCATCCATTATAATCAGATTTGCATATTCCATACTCTCCATCATTCTATCTTTTATTATTATTCTTTAGTTTGTTTTGTTTAGTAGTTCTTTTCTCTTACATATAATTCTTGCATTGGTGATAATAGCATTACATTGAGGACAATGTAAAAATTAAGTGTGGGGGGAAGAATTTAGGATTTTCTTTAGTGTGTTTTGTTTTTGGTTATTTTTATGTTGTTGTTAGTTTTAGTTACTTTCAATACTATGATGAGATATGAATTGCATAAGTCTAAAACTGATTTATTAGTGAGAAGATTTTCATGAGAATTGAGCTTGATGTCATATTTTTTTTAGCCAATGTTAATATGATATGTTGATTGAGAAAGAAGCTTGTTTAGACTTAATTCTGACTTGTATAATCGTCCTTGTGAGTTTTTGAGCCTCTATGATTGATGCATTATACATATCAATCTAATTTCTTTCTTGAGTGCTTTTATGATTACATGATTCTCTAGAACTTGCTTTAAACCTTGTTGAGACTATATTGATGCATGTGACAATATGAATATGATAGAGGCATTAGGATTTTTAACTAGGGCCAAACAGCCATCCCTTATTGATGTTCCAAAAGAACATCCCCCTTAGTGAGCCAATTTGAGCCTACATTGAATAAGCTATTTATTTGGTAACCATATCTTGTCCCTAACCTAAATATACTTATTTATATCCTTATCCCTGTTCTAAAGATGAATTAGCATGTTTTAAGACATATTGCAAAGACAAGGAAGATCTATTCAAATTTTGGGTTAGAAACAAGAAATAAGTGTGGGGGAGGAGAAAGGCAAAAGTCAAGAGAAAAAGAGAGGGAATATTGCCAAATACATTCCCATGTGAATTTTTTTTTTTTGAATAATCTCTTGAACTTCTAGTTAAAGAAAAGAAAAAGATGTTACAAAGTTGTTTAGAATGAAGAAAAGGCCCAACTTGAATATTCGGCCTATGTATTATGTGCTTTGTAAAGAGTTTTGAGAAGTTTTCTTTGTATGAATCTTATTATGTCTCTAAACTCTATGAAATCTTTGGAACCTTTGTAATATCCTTTTCCTTTTATTCTTTAACCACATTTATTACCCCTTGGCCCCATTACAACCTTGAATAAAGACCTCTTGATTTATGAAGTTGCATGATCTAAATAGTAGATAATAGGTGGACAAGCAAGCATATGGTAGAACTGTTTTTATGAGATTGATTGAGTGTAAACACTTTACCACTACTATAAAAAGTGAAAATCATGAGAGTATTCCATGTGAGAAGTTGATGCACCCAAAAGAGTGTATCTTATTTAACCTTGCACTTAAAAAAAAAATCAATTGTAGAGTATAGTGATTAGCAAGGGTCGAGTCCTCAGGGATTGGGTTTTAGTTTATAAGTTAATAGTTTATCACTTAAAAACAAGTAAACAAAAGTAAAGGGGATTTTGAAATTAGATTTAAACTAAAGTTAACGATAAGAATGAGAAAACAAGTAATTAAGAAGAATCAAATATGAAAAATATGGTTAAGGTTTCATTCTCCACCACTAGACATCATTAAGAATCAATTTCATATCTATCAACATTAATTAGCTATCAAAGTTAACAACCGTAGATAACAACAAGCTCTGTTACCCCAATCTTTCCTTAGTTCGTCGTTAAATACAACAAGCTCTCTATTTAATCTCTAACTATCAAACAACCTAGAATAAGCTCTCTAAGTTCAATTTAATAGCAGTTTTATGATGAGAAAGATAGATTGATCTAAGCAACAAACACATAAGCTCGGATTGTTCAACTTAGGTTATGTTGCACTTTGCAATTATTGAAACCTTGACCATAATCTTTAATCAAAATTGCTACTTATGAATAGAAAATCAAGACAATTATGGATCAAGACTCCTAAACTAACATTAGACAATTATCAAGATTTATCTAGTTGGCCACCTAAACAAATCAAAACATCATCATAAACAATTTTAATGGAAGAACATAAGCAACTTTGATAGAAAACAATAATAGATAGATTCTAAAAATTAATTACATAACATGTCTAGGGCTTTGAAATCACTCTTAACCAAATAAAAGTTTAGCCTAGCATAGGCATAGATAATATATACATAAAACTAAAAAGAAAATAAAAAAATGGAAAAGAAGAAGAAGAATAATGATGATCCTTGAGTTTCCTCAAAAGATATCTAGTTTGTGGCTCAAAAGATGGTATTTATAGAGCTTTAAAACCTTGAGAATAAGTCCTTGCCGCCCAAGTAAGCCTCGAGGTGCAAAAATCACGTTTTTGCCTTTTTTTTAGATTTGCGATTAGGGTTTTTCTGGCCGCAGGGTTCTTTAGGGAGATCTTCTAGCGCCATTTTGAATGCGCATTTCTTATCCGATTTGGCCCATAATATATCGTTGGAAAGATAATCAAGTCAACTTCAAAAGTCAAGAAGGAAGTTTCTTCAAATAAAGAATCTAATATCATGTTTTCCTTACAACAAGCTCTAGAGGTCAAATCTGCTTGATTGCTTTTCAACCATAAATTGATATTTTTGACTCCCAAGTCTTATTCCATCTTGTGATTATGATTTTGTAAGCTCTTTACCATCATTATTGACATATTTTGACTTCATTCTCCTTATTGTACCTAAAATTCAAAAACATATTATAAGTAAACAAGATAAAGATCGAAAACATAACAAAAACTAAAGGTAGAAAGGCATAAAATGTATATTTTATGAGCTTATCAGAAGTTGAGATTAAATTTGAACATGCACTATTTTGATTAAGATATGTTATGTTAACTTAACTCAAACCCTTTACTATCAAGCATGATTCTTTGTGAAACTCTTTAAGATATTGATTAGTTTGTAAGACATGTTTAATGATTATCTATAAGTTGTATTGAAAGTGAACTAGATTCGGTTTTCTTACCTTGTGTCTATTTGATTTTGCTCGAGGACTAGCAAAAGATTAAGTGTGGGGGAATTTGATAAGTGCTTAATTTCATACATTTTCCCATTTAATTTCCTTATACTTTGTGCTTTGATTCTTACTTCCTTGACATTTTACTAGGTTTTTATGCTTTGTAGGTATTTTGGAGGAGATGAAGTCAAAACATGTCAATTAGGATGTTAAAGAGCTTACAAAATCACAATCACTTATGGAAAAAGACTTGGGAGTCAAAAAGATCAAATTCTTAGTGCAAAGCAAGAAGACAGATTTGACCTTCGAAGCTTGTTGCTAAGAAAACATGATGTTAGACTCTTTATTCGAAGAAACTTACTCTTGACTTTTGAAGATCACTTGATTACCTTTCTAACGATTGATCATGGGCCTAAATCGGATAAAAAATGGTCATCCAAATCGACATTGGAATATCTCCCTAAACAACCCTTGTGGCAGAAAAAACCCTAGCCGCAAATCACATTTTTTTCTTAATACCCTAGCTGACATTTATGTTTATCCTTGTCAAAGAAGGATTAGTGGCTGTCAACTTGCATTAATTGCATTAATTGCAAGTATCTTTCCTTAAAGCTAATCCTAGTCAAAGTAGGAGAATTAAATCAGTCAAGACTTTCCTTCCTTACGCTTACTTAAGCTGCAAGTTTGTAATCTCTCCTCATTAAAGAGTACTTTGACTAAAACTTTCCTACTTTATTCAAACTTGGCTGTCAAGGCTTATATATTTCCTTAAAACACAAAAGTCAGCCACTTTTCCTTAACTTTAGCCACAAGTCAGCATTTATTGAAGGGAGAGAGCTGAAATTCACTTGTTTGATGCCCTAGCTATTGCCTATAAATAGAGATCAAGGGGGCAAACGAAATTTACACTTCTCCAAGCATCAAAGTTCTGATTTCTTCTTTTTTTTATTTGTTTTTGAGAGAGCAAGAGGCTGGATAATTAATATTCTTCTTCTTTCTTTCTTTCTTTTATTTTCTTCTTAGATTCTCTTTAATTTTATGTTTATGTTTACAAAGCCTATGCTAGGCTAAACTTTTATTTGGTTAAGGGTGATTTCAAAGCTCTAGACATGTTATGTAATTAATATTCAGAATCTATCTATCATTGTTTTCTATCAAAGTTGCTTATGTTCTTCTATTAAAATTGTTCATGATGATGTTTTGATTTGCTTAGATGGCCAACTAGATAAATCTTGATAATTGTCTAATGCTAGTTTAGGAGTCTTAATCCGTGTAATTGTCTTGATTTCCTATTCATAAGTAGCAATTTGTGATTAATGATTATGGTCAAGTTTTCAATAATTGCAAAGTGGAACATTACCTAAGTTGAACAATCCGAGCTTATGTGTTTGTTGCTTAGATTAACCTATCTTTCTCATCATAAAGCTGCTATTAAATTGAACTTAGAGAGCTTATTCTAGGTTGTTTGATAGTTAGAGATTAAATAGAGAGCTTGTTCTATTTAACGACGAACTAAGGAAAGATTAGGGTAACAGAGCTTGTTGTTATCTACGATTGTTAACTTTGATAGCTAATTAATGTTGATAGATATGAAATTGATTCTTAATGATGTCTAGTGGTGAAGAATGAAACCTTAACCATATCTTTCATATTTGATTCTTCTTAATTACTTGTTTTCTCATTCTTATTGTTAACTTTAGTTTAAATCTGTTTTCAAAATCCCCTTTACTTTTGTTTACTTATTTTTAAGTGATAAACTATTAACTTATAAACTAAAACCCAACCCCTGAGGACTCGACCCTTGCTAATCACTATACTCTACAATTGATTTTTTTTTTAAAGTGCAAGGTTAAATAAGATACACTCTTTTGGGTGCATCAGATGTCACATGTCACAAACCGATTGGTGACACTTGTGCATGATAGTGCTGATGTGTCACACCTATGTGCCACATCATCCCGGCCATCTAGCTATTACTAGCTAGTGTCACTCTAACTCATAAAGTGTCACTCACCTAGCTATCCTTCAGCTACATCTAGCTGAGTGAGCTGGTGTCCAGCTCCTTGAGCTGAGCTAGCTGGTGTCCAGCTACCTTGAGCTGACATGAGCTGAGTAAGCTTTCACTTTGAGCTCCTTATGAGCTTCCATAAGCTTATCTCATCTCCTTGCTAGTTTACCATCGTCATACATCATTCATATCAAGTTAATCCTGTTTGTACTTTGTGTATTTGTTCACTTATGTCCAAATACTTCCAACAAGAATACCTTGCTGCCCCCTTTCTTTCTAGTTGCCTCTCCACCTTCATAGCCATGGGCACCATGTCTTCAATCTCAACATAATGCTGCAACTCCACAACATTGGCTATGTATCTATGTAAGCCACTAAAAAATATAGCCATGGTGGCTTCTCTATCCTCCTCTATATTGGCTCTAATCATAGCCACCTCTATCTCCTTATAGTAATCCTCTACAATCCTAGACCTTTGGGTAAGGTTTTGTAGCTTTTGGTAGAGGTCCCTATAGTAGTCGCTAGGTACAAACCCCCTTCTCATGAGAGCTTTCAATTCCCCCATATCTCTATAGGTCTTATGGTTTCTTCTCCTACTAGTCACTAGTTGATCCCACCAAACAATGGCATAATCGGTGAACTCAATGACTGCCAACTTCACCTTCTTTTCTTCTGAATAGTTGTGACAATCATAGATCAACTCTAGCTTCTTCTCCTACTCCAAATATACCTCAGGATCAGTTCTACCTTAGAATGATGGAATTTTCATTTTAATATTCTCAAGGTTCCTATCTTCTCTATTTTCCCAATCATGACCCCTAGTGTTTCTCCTAGGTGCTACCCCATGCCTAACTCCTCTAGGCCTACCCATAGCAACCTCCTCATCACCCTCCTCCTCAAAATCATGCTCATCAACCATACTAGGCTCACGCCTAGCTCCTCTACGTTGCCCATCTTGTAGGTTTTTAATGGCTGCCGATTGTCTCTCTATCTTATCTGACATATTCGCCATCACAAGATTCATACGCTCAAACGATCGTTGCATGGCTTTCCACGTAAAGAATGGATTTTCATCCCCCTGGTGTGATGAACCACTCTTTTGAGACATCTTAAGGTTGCTACAAAATAAATGTTAGTGATAACAATAATAGGTAAAAGTAAATTCACACTCCCTTAATGTTTACACTCAAATATGATATCACTCCAACTCTTGTTTGCACTTTTTTAGGCTTTTTCTTTAATAATCTTACTCACTCTTGTCTTTTACCACTCGATTTCCTCTTTCAGGTTCTTTAGGAACTAGAAGAAGTCTTTAAGAACTCCCTTACTTAATTCTAGCTAGCAAAAAGACTCAAGAAACAAAAAACCCAATTAGTAAGAAGGTAAAACAAGTAAAAAAAACAAGAACAAGATTACCAAGAATTCAAATCTTTCCTCTTTCCCTTGATCTTTTTCGAATCTTTCTTTCTTTTTTTTACTGTTCGAACACTCTTCTTATTTTTTTTTTTTTTTTAAGAACGAAACTTCTTGATATTCTTGAAATCTCAGATGTCTTTCTTTTTTTTTTTCTTTCTTGAGATGTTCGAATACCTTTGTAATTTCTTGATTTTTTTTTTCAAAATTCTAATCGAGAACTAAAAGAAGAAATTTTAAATAGATCAAAAATTCAAGAAACTAAATCTTGATCTAAACCATTTTCCAATGTTGAAACCCTAAAACAAACTACCTAAAAACTATAACCCTAGGGCAAGAATGCCTAAAGCTATAACCCCAAGACAAGTGTATCTGAAACCCCAAAATCTTGTCAGTGACAGTATAGATAAAAAGTCTGATTGGACCCTAAGCTATAATACCAACTGATGCGAACCCGTGGGGTTAAACCCTTTGAACCCACTAACAAATTGAAATACCCTAACCCTAAGAAAGCCAAGATTCAGGCAATGGAAACTTAAACCCTTAGAAATCTTGTTTCTAAGAACCTAGATAAGCTAAGCTAGCTAGACCCCAAGAACGCTTGTTTCTAGAACCTAAGTTTGATAGGTTGAACGCCACAAAAAAAAGAATTTTTTGATAAATTCCTAAGTTGTGTCAAGAACTAAAAAGAGTAAATACTCACTGAATAAAATCAGATTTAATCAATTCCTTGCTGTGTATGAAGTAGGCGGCTAAAACAGTGTATTTATAGCCTCCCTACAATCCTAATTCGACTAGCCTTAAGAACTCCTAATACAAATACTATTCTTTGGCAGCCAAGGACTTCTAACCTAATAACAATAGGATTCGGCCAGACCTAAAACATAATAATAAAACTCCCTAAATATGGGTTGAACATGCTCAAGTCCAAACCTAATTAAATTAAAAGGATATCCAACAAGTTTAATGAAGGTAGTCCCCACTTAGCTTATTGGACAAATTACATAAGTTAGGCCCAAATACCTAAGTAAATACAAGACCCAAATAACCCATCTAATTAGGCGCCACCTCATTAATGAATTGGTCTCCACTCTTGCCAAGTCAATTAATGAATGAAAAGAATCTCTTCAATAAACAAGATGCCGCCACTTTCCCTTCTAATTAGGCCCAACATGTGAAGCTTGGATCACATAGACCAAGTCTTGTTCTCCCTTATTCAAGCAACCCAACTTGAATGATATTGCTCAAAGGACTTGTAGATTTTGCCTAAGTCTTTTGCTGGCCTTTCTTCTTTGATTCAGCCCAAGTAGAAGCCTTGCTTAGCTTCTTGAAAACTTGATGGATCTTGGATCCCATCACAAAAGTTCAAGCAATAATACTTCTGTTCCACAATCCCAAAGAAAAAAAAAATAAGACTCTAAGAGTGATTAACTGTATAATGCAAACACTGATGTCTGAAAATTAAAGCAGCCAACTTTAGAAGTAAAAAAACTACTTGATCCGACGAATTCATACCACATTCAAGATACTAATGCCGAAAACTCCCTCAAAACAACCGGATTCGACAAACTTTCAGATTAAAAAAAAATCGAGGCTGGCTCCGACGCTGATATGGTCGGATATAGGCTGAGTTTCTTTCTCTCCCTTCTTACCCTCATTTCCCCTTTCCATTTCTACCCTTTTCAGATTACTTCCCTTTCCCGAATCCTCCATCCCTAATTTTTTTCAAAAAAAAAAAAAAAAAAAAAAAGCAGAACAACGCATGCTTCGACGTTGGTATGGTCGGAGATGGTCTGAGCCTCCCTTTCCCCTCTTCTCCCCCATTTTCCTTCCTTTTCTTTCCTTTTCTTTATCCTCTTCTTTTTTCTTCCTCATATTTCTTCTCCTCTCAATAACCTTCTATCTATTCTAATCTTTTAATTGCTTTGCAAATTTACTTAATACCCTTAACAAAACAAAAAATACCCTTTGAAACTTGGACATGTGTCAATCCCTCGTCCCTTAAGGATTCTTTTAAAATATATATAGTAGGTATAGATTTTCCTTTTATTTAATCTATGATTTCAAAAAATTAAATGAAACTAATGTGATCATAATAAAAAAGTTGAAAACATTTTGTTCCAATATTCCAAAAAAGAAAGTAGATTAAAATGCTACTAAACTATTTTTTTTTCTTTATACTAATTACTTTTGTTTGTTTGCTTAATTGGTTGGATAATTAATTCAAACAAAAAGAAGATAAACATTTATTAAGACAATCCACATTTTCACGTCAAAAAGATTATGACTGATGACTAACACTTGATTCAAAATCCAAGATCCAATATCCTTAACCCCATCCCACTTTTAATTCCCTGCAACGAATCAAACCAAACCAAACCCAAAGCCTTGTCCAAGAATTACTCTTCCTCTGTCTTCACCACAAGCCGAAAGCACCATGCGGTGGCCGGCGGCGAGGGGCGGCGGATTGGGGGTGGCGGCGATGACCTACGTGGCGGTAGACTATCTGCGCAACGTGTCGCCAACGTGGCACGAGCGTCTTCAACCCTTGCTCTGGTCTTTACTCGCGCTCGTCGCCATCACGCGTGTGCCATTTTACCGTCATTGGAACGCCGAGTTTCGAGCTGCTCTTCCTTTCCTTGCTTCAATCATATTCATGCTCTCTGCTCTTCTCTTTGAAGCTCTCTCAGTTCGTTCCGTTACTGCTGTTCTTGGCCTCGATTGGCACAGGTACAGTTACTTGCTTCTTGTTTTGAGTTGAAAGTGGAATTGACCCAGATGTTAAATCAGCTTATTCGATGTGATTTTATTTGATTTCTGTATTTCTTTGCTTTTTATTATGCGGGTCGAGTTTGCTTTCTGTTGTTTTTCTTGGCTCATTGTCAGTTTTATGGATTATGCTTAGGGGCTTGACATATTAGGAAAGTAGTTTGGATCAGAGATGCCAGATTTTATGCTTGCAATGAGAGTTTCAAGTGCTAATTATGGAAAGCTATATGATTGGTATTACTAATAATAAATGCCGACTGGTAAGACCGATCAGCTTTGCTCCCGATGTTGCAGGCTTGGAAACTTTGGTTCTTGCCTTTTTTTAGTTTGTCAACTCACAGTCTGAATCCTGCTAGTGATAATTTGCAGGTTGCCAAAGCACAAACATTGGGCATTAATTTCATGACATTTATTATCAGTTTTACTTGGATTTCATGTTTGATAGACCTTGTCAATGATTTTTCATAGATTTCTTTCCAAAATGAATGCACTCTTTGCATGGCTGTAATAAATAGAGTTTGAGATACCAAAACAGATTGCCTCATGTCACCTCATCCATTATTGATTTTTTACGCCATGTGATATTAACTTATTTAAGAATGTTTTAAACCAAAAAAACGGTAAAATAGATAGAAGGATTTACCTTAAAAAACACAAAACATATATTTAGAAGGACTGAGTAGGGAAGAAAGTTATTCATGGAGAGCTCTGACTCTGTTTTCTGTCACTAGGACCCTGTAGCATAGTATGAAATTGGTTTGAAACTATGGTCCATTCCTTTTCTATTCTGAAACTTCCTACTTATACATGCAATGTCTAACATTTTTTTTTACTCCTCAAAGTCCATCACTTTGCAGAACTTAACAAGGAAAAAGGAGAAACAAAATTTTAATTGCTCTTTTATGGGTAGTATTTTGAATCATATTTGGTTGCTGAAAGTGTCTTGTGTGAATAGAGTTCATGAATATGTATGTACGGCTTTTTTGGCAATGCTTTGATCTCTAATTTTCCTGCATGGGCATTAATATTGGTTTTCTTAGCCTAAAAAAGAGAATTTTACTATATCTTTACTCTAATTCTATCTTATGTTTTCCTTTAAGCCATTCTTCTACAGTATTGTATCCTTTCTGTCATGATGCACTTGCCAACAGCAGAGAATGTTACTTTGGGGACAGTGGCTATCATATTTGTAATCATTTACCTGCACCAAAATTATCTAACTTGGCATTCATGTATTCAACTGATATTCTAGTTCATTCTTACTGCAATTGCTGTGAAGTATCCCTTTATAGGAGCAGAGCAGTAGTTCTCTGGATTTCTAGAAGGCAATTATTTCATTTCATTCATTGTGTTCATGGTCTCAACTCCTCTCTTTGAAGTTTTCTCTTTTCACTCAAAGCAAACTGTATTTTGTTTTATCATCTATCATAAAAGGAGTTAATATATAGCAACACTAATTCATAGCTGAAAACTTTTCATTCCTAACTTGATAAACTATGAAGGATTAACAGGGGAAAGAGATTAAGGGTTGTACCTCTGTTACTCTTTTCCTAAAATTTGATCTGAGAAACATCATATGAGATTGGAAGTTTGAATCAGGACAAGGTTTCATATGTAGGACACGAAGCTGACCCAAGGAGTAGGCAATTTATGACTGAGCTTTGCTTGTGATGATTCACTTGTATGTTTTCGTATTTTCTTGAAGATATCAATCACAAAAGATACATGGTTGTTATAACTTTTTGCACAAGCCTTCCTCGTATACGTCTTTAGAGAATCTATATCATCAAATCAAAAAATGAGTCTATTCGCTGGATAATTTATTTTATGGGCATGTGTTAAGTGTATGACTCAGTGATTCAACTGTAACACGTTCTATGGCACATTAATAGAGGTCTGGTGCATAATTTTTTGAGTTGCTAGAATAATTGACAACCAAAGCTAGTTCATTTACAATATTCTATGCAGCTTATTTACAATGTACTAGAAAGTAGGTAGAATCACATGGATAGCCTCTGAAGAATAATTTGAGCAAAATATGAGAATGAATCATATTGTTATTACATAGCTGTTATATACAGATGAACTTAATTAATTAACTTTTTTTCTTAAAATGACGATCCTTTCCATTGTATAATGATTTGAAATGTATAAATGACATATCAATAAAAAGTTGACAGTTTCTTCATATAGCTTATAATGTTAAATTTCTGCATGGTTTGCATTCTCTCTTGAGAACTATGACAAAACCTTTGATTTCCTAAATACTTAATCTTCAAATATATTTAAAATTTAACGGAACCATTGATCAAATTGGTAATATTTAACAGTGATACGCTTCCTCTTCCTGATACTGGTCAATGGTTGCTCTTGGCACTAAATGAGAAACTTCCTGAAGCAGTTGTTGAGATACTGAGAGCTCACATTATTGGCTTGCACCATTTCTTGATGTTATTTATAATGTTGGCCTTCTCTGTCCTATTTGACTCTGTAAAAGCTCCTGGCCTTGGGTTAGGTGCACGATACATGTTTACCATGGCAATTGGCCGTCTTCTTCGTGCTATAACTTTTGCATCTACAATTCTGCCATCAGCCCGCCCATGGTGTGCTTCTGCTCGATTTAGCATCCCTGGACATCCTCATCGTTGGGCTCAGAAATATTATGTTCCCTATGCTTCAGATGCTAATGCCATTCGTCAAGTAATACAACAGGATATAGCATATGGTAAGTTTAATTATATATATTTATTTCTATATTATGGCAGGTCCCTTTTTGTAAGTTTAATTTTTTCGTCTATTTGTTATTTCCCTGTCTCCATAAGTTGGTCTTAAGATTTCTCCTCTTCTTTTCCAGCTGATACTGGCAAATACCTTGGTGACTACCGTCCAGATTGGGGTTCAATGAGCTTCCTAATTGATTTTCTGCGACCCACCCCATCAGAAGGATCTTCATGGTACAGTCTGCTTAAAAAGGCAGGTGGCGGCTGCAATGACCTTCTATACAGTGGCCACATGCTAGTTGCTGTACTGACCGCTATGGCATGGACGGTATTGTTTTAATTCATTCAGAAACTGTGCTGTGTCTTCTTCTAGTGGCTATTCTCAAGTCAGAAATGACTAAGTAATATTGGCCTTTCCACATCCTAAATTGCAGGAGGCTTATGGCGGGTTTAGCTCAGCTCTCGTATGGGTACTCGTTTTGCACAGTGCTCAGCGTGAAATACGAGAGCGCCACCATTATACTGTAGATTGTATTGTTGCCATCTATGTGGGTATTCTCCTGTGGAAGATGACTGGTTTTATCTGGTCAGCGAAGGATGGAACTAGAGATAGCAGACTCACTAAGCTTGGAAAAATTCAAGGTAGACTACTCCAAGCGGCCAAGGATTCAGACATGGATGAAGTAAGGGAGCTTCTCAAAGATGTTGAGTTGGGGAGTGAAGAAAGCAAGAAAAATGGACCAAGCAAGGTTATGTGGTTTTTTGCTTGCGGGACTATTTTCTTCTCACTTACCATTGTCGTTTTAGCCTTCACGTGGACAAGTGATGGCTGACTTTCCTGGCATAATGTTGTAACTCGGTTTTGAGGTTAGTGATAATAGTGATTCTTCATGATTTAGTTACATTTCCAACGAGGGCTCATGTAGTTCTATTTCGTCTGGTTTTCATTTCAATGTTATGGCAGTGAGCAAGGCTTTACCTTGGACAGTGTACACACACAAAACATCATAGTTGCTTTACAGTAACTTGACATTTAATTTAGGAATTGGTTATGGCTTCTGGAGAAGTGGCTCTAGTTTCTGTTGCCTGTGAAACTTGCTTGTACTTTTTGGTTAAGCAAGCCAATGTCTTGCTAGATTTAGGCTGAATGTATCTTTTTCTAAGACCTGCTGTCTTCTCTTTCCATTTATTCATTTAAGCTTTGCATGTTTCGGTAGTTGAATGCTGGATTAGAGTAATACATGATTAAGCCAATGTTTTGGTTAATCAATATTTGTTTAAGATGCATGAATTCTATAAACAAGCATTTTAAAGAATCATCAGAACTTACTTTCAGGAAATTTCTGATTCCAATCTTAGCTTTTCAAGCTCACGCTTTGATCTCAACCTTTATAGGGATGAGGCAGCCAAAAAAGTTGTCTGATTACGTGGATGAAACTATAAGTGAGTTTCTATCAGTTGGTGCTGTAAGAAGCTTGATAGCATGCTAAATCTAGGTCTTCACATTGAACAATTTGAAAGCGAGGGTGAAGAATCACAGCTCAATTTCAAGTTTCATACCTTTCACCATATTGCTCCGAATGCCAGGAATTTAAATTGAGGTCGCGTCGCGTTTATCGTAGTTGTTGATGTAATATCGTGTTACGGTCTCTCTGTTTAAATCCTTGCTCAATGTTTACACAACACTCAGTTTCTGCACATAGAATCCATTCAAGTGATTATTGGCCCTCGATTCAGAGATAGATAAATGTCAATTGAAAGCATTTGACATGAGTAGGACCAGTGCAGCTTACTCTTTGTTGCTGGCAGGTGCATTAACTCACCATCAATCTTCTTTGATTGTGTCTGCTGCAAATTTCTAGACAAACGCAGGGGGAGTCTTTATTAACCCTTTGCCAGAAGCTGTGTCTGGAACTAGTTTCTGAAGTGGGGGGGTTGCCTATCTCAGAACTGTTTGAAGGATAAATGCTCCAAGTGCTCATTGATGGATATCTTTGATGCCAAATTAAACGAGTTTTTTCCCATACTAAGATTGTTTGAGATGTTATTTCTCAAATTGGAGTACTTATAAACTTTATTCCTTAAATCATGTAATTTGGTATAATTAGATTCCAAATCAGTGATGCACCCAAAAGAGTGTATCTTATTTAACCTTGCATTAAAAAGATCAATTGTAAGTATAATGATTAGCAAGGGTCGAGTCCTCAGGGATTGGGTTTTAGTTTATAAGTTAATAGTTTAAAACTTACGTTCAAAGAAAACAATAAAAGAAAAGGGGTTTTTGAAGCCAGATTTAAACTAAAGTAAATAATAAGAATAAGATGCAAGGCGGTATAACCAGCCAATAAAAATATATATACTAAATTAGGCGGTATAACCAGCCAATAAAAATAAAACAAAGTTAATATACAAATTAGGCGGTATAACCAGCCAATAAAAATAAATATACTTTTAAAAATAAGCAAACTAGAAAAGTAAGAAAACAAGTAAGTAAGAAGAATCAAATATGAAAAATATGGTTAAGGTTCCATTCTCCACCACTAGACATCATTAAGAATCAATTTCAAATCTATCAATATCAACCAACTATCAAAGTTAACAACCGTAGATAACAACAAGCTCTGTTATCCCAATCTTTCCTTAGTTTGTCGTTAAATAGAACAAGCTCTCTATTTAATCTCTAACCATTAAACAACCTAGAATAAGCTCTCTAAATTCAATTTAATGGCAGCTTTATGATGAGAAAGATAGGTTGATCTAAGCAACAAACACATAAGCTCGGATTGTTCAACTTAGGTTATGTTCCACTTTGCAATTATTGAAAACTTGACCATAATCATTAATCACAAATTGCCACTTATGAATAGGAAATCAAGACAATTACACGGATCAAGACTCCTAGACTAGCAATAGATAATTATCAAGATCTATCTAGTTGTACACCTAAATAAATCAAGACAACATCATGAGCAATTCTTGTAGAAGAACATAAGCAACTTTGATAGAAAATTAATGATAGATAGAATCTGAAAATCAATCACAAAACATGTCTAGGGCTTTGAAATCACCCTTAACCAAATAGAAGTTTAGCCTAGCATAGGCATTGTAAACATAAACATAAAATTAAAGAGAATCTAAGAAGGAAATAAAAGAAAGAAAGAAGAAGAAGAAAATAAAGAAAAAGAAAACTAGAGAAAAGAAAGAAGAAGAAAACTTAGAGAATTTTATTACAATGGCTAATATCCTACCAATGTACAATATGATCCTCTACAATCATCCAAGGCCCTCTATTTATACACATTTTGGAGGGCTAAATGACAAGAGACAAGCTTTACAAATTTCAAAGGTAGGTATAATAGGTGGGTGCATTTTTCTAACAATTTTCGTCATATTGTATGACAATTTTGATCAGCCAACTTGATGGTCGATTTTGTCAATTTTGGAGGCCTGATCTGATCACATGGTCTTCTATAAAAATGTTCCCCTATCAGTTACTGATCCATAGCCGTTGGAATCAGCTCATTTGCTGATGTGGATAAGAAGATATGGGCAAAATACGAAAACAGGTCAGCACAGACGTCATTGCACATCAGCCAACTTGATGGTCGATTTCGCTAGGGAAAACGACTCCGTTTCAAGAAGTGTAAAACATGAAAAAGATAGATATGCCTCTTAGCTTTGCACGGTTAAAATTTCAGCCTTATTGCTTCAGTGAAACTCGAGATATAGCTGATATGGCAAAAGGTGTCGGAACTGGAACTGAACTGGATTTGCCCTTAATTCTAGTAATCTGAAATCACTCAAAGAAACTTGTGAAAAACACCAAATTACATAAAAATATAAAAGATCATAAACACAATTAGACTAAACAATAATAACTCGTATTTGACACAAAACAATAATAAAACATAACTAAAAACTATATAATTATACGAGTTATCACACCCCCACACTTAGATTGTTGCTAGTCCCTAGCAACGACTCAATAAAAATAAAATAAGAAAATCTAATCTAATCCACTTTCGTAGGAAATCATGGTGGCACTTAGCATGTGACACAAGCCTTTAAACCCCTAGGTGTCCCTAGTGGACGAGTTTAGTCTCGTGAGGGTTTACTAGAACGATACCCACAAACATTGAAAAACTAAAATATAAATAAACTACATATACTAAAAATATTTACTCCTAATCCTTTCAATACAAATTAGAGACAATCTTTGAACAAGTCTTATAAACTAATCAATAGCTTAAAGAATTTCACAAAAAATCATGCTTGAATGTAAATTGTTTTAGTTAAGTGATAACTCGTATAATTATATAGTTTTTAGTTATGTTTTATTATTGTTTTGTGTCAAATACGAGTTATTATTGTTTAGTCTAATTGTGTTTATGATCTTTTATATTTTTATGTAATTTGGTGTTTTTCACAAGTTTCTTTGAGTGATTTCAGATTACTAGAATTAAGGGCAAATCCAGTTCAGTTCCAGTTCTGACACCTTTTACCATATCAGCTATATCTCGAGTTTCACTGAAGCAATAAGGCTGAAATTTGTAGCCGTGCAAAGCTAAGAGGCATATCTATCTTTTTCATGTTTTACACTTCTTGAAACGGAGTCGTTTTCCCTAGAGAAATCGACCATCAAGTTGGCTGATGTGCAATGACATCTGTGCTGACCTGTTTTCGTATTTTGCCCATATTTTCTTATCCACATCAGCAAATGAGCTGATTCCAACGGCTATGGATCCGTAACTGATAGGGGTATATTTTTCTAGAAGACAATTTTATCAGATCGAGCATCCAACATTGACAAAATCGACCATCAAGCTGGCTGATCAGAATTGTCATACAATATGACGAAAATTGTTAGAAAAATGCACCCACCTATTATACCTACCTTTGAAATTTGTAAAGCTTGTCTCTTGTCATTTAGCCCTCCAAAATGTGTATAAATAGAGGGCCTTGGATGAGTATTGGGATACATTATACATTGGTAGGATATTAGCCATTGTAATAAAATTCTCTAAGTTTTCTTCTTCTTTCCTTTCTCTAGTTTTCTTTTTCTATATTTACTTATGCTTCTTACATTTCTTTTCATTTTATTCATATCTAGTATGTGTTGCTAATCATATTGTTGAGGTGATGAGGTGAAGCTCTTGGTAAATGCTAAGGTTAGTCTCTTAAACATGAGCTAAAATGAATTATCATTTATAAACACTAGTATAGATAATATTTTCTTTTGGTTTAAAATCATACTTGCAAAGTAGAGATCTTGATTCATTATTGACAATGAAAATGGCACAGTAAATGCTTGGTTTCATAACCTTGATTTGTTGTAGACATATACCTTGGCATAAGGAATGCTTGGACTCTTTTTATGAGTTTTGAGGACACCAAATGAACATAATATCATATGCTATGGACGTTGGACAATTTGGACTGAATTGCTAAACCTTCCGATTGGAACCTCCCTTATGTGTGGATTTCAATTGTGTAATAAAACAAGATTAATCTTAGCATAACACCAAGAGTGGATTCTCTAACCTCAACATCTTTTCTTATTGTTTTTTATATCTTGTTTAATTTCTTTTATATTTTGTTTATTTTGTTCTCTAATATCTTGTTTATCTTATTTTGTTGTTGATTCCCTAATATCTTGTTTACTTTCTTTGTCTTATATATTTATAAACTTATACTTACTAATACGCTTCCCTGTGGTTCGACCTCGGACACCCGAGAATTTATTACTTGAACATAACCTGCACTTGGGTTTACAACTCTTAATTGAGTCTCCATCAAGTTTTTGGCGCCGTTGCCGGGGAGGCAATACTAAGTATATAAGTTTATAAGTATATTTATTTTTATTGGCTGGTTATACCGCCTATATTTATTTTTATTGGCTGGTTATACCGCCTAATTTTCTATATATTTATATTGTACATTAACTTTGTTTTATTTTTATTGGCTGGTTATACCGCCTAATCTGTATATTAACTTTGTTTTATGCTTGTTTGGCGACGTGATTTTAGATCTCGTCGTTTAGTTAGATTTTATTGTGAAACTTTTTCAGGTAATCTTTCTAATACAACTCCTACCATGGCTGACAATGAAAGTGTTCATGCTGAAGATGAGAACAGACAAGTACGCACCATGCGTGACTACTTGCAACCAACTCGAAGCTCATCACCCTCTTGTTTTATTTTTCCTCTCAATGCAAACAACTTTCGTTTTAAACCAGGTATGATAGCTTTGCTTCCAAATTTCTATGGGTTGGAATCGGAAAGTGCTTACTCGTTTCTAAAAGACTTCGAAGATGTATGTGTCACCTTTAATGACCAACAATGTACAAATGAGATTGTCAAGCTAAAATTATTTCCTTTTTCTTTAAAAGATAAAGCAAAAATTTGGCTTCATAATTTAAAACCAAGGTCAATTGGCACATGGCAAGAATTACAAACTGAGTTTCTAAAGAAATTTTTCCCAGCACATAAAACTACTGCTTTGAAAAGACAGATTCAAAATTTCAATCAAAATCAAAATGAAGCATTTTTTCAGTGCTGGGATCGTTTTAAAGATTTGTTAAGTTCTTGTCCACATCATGGTTTTGAAAAATGGCGTCTTATTAGTTTCTTTTATGAAAGTTTAACTCCCGAAACTAAACAATTTGTTGAAACAATGTGTAACGGTGAGTTTCTAGAAAAAGAACCTGAAGAAGCCTTTGACTACTTAGACCATTTGGCAGATAACTCTCAAGCCTGGCACACAGATAATTCCTCTGAAAGTTCCAATAGATCTAATGTTGTTTATAACAGAGGAAAATATCATTTTAGTCAAGAAGATGAGATAAAAGCTAAAGTAGCTAATTTGGCTAGAAAGATTGAAGCCATGGAACTTAGAGAAGTAAAAGAAGTCAAAACGGTTAAAAATGAAGAAAGTTGTGGAATTTGTGAAATCATGGGACACCCCACTTCTGAATGTCCAAACATTCCCATTCTTAAAGAAGCGTTGCATGATCAAGTAAATTCCATAAACACATTTAAAAAGCCTTTTCCTTCTCCTTACTCTGAAACGTATAACCCTGAATGGAGAAATCATCCCAACTTCAGTTGGCGGAATAATAATCATGTTCAGGTACCACAATCTCAAAAGCCGGGCAACACTTTTTCCTATCAACCTTCACGTGTACAAACCTTGGAAGAAACATTGCAAGCATTCATGCAAACACAAGCAAATGTGAATAACCAAACTTCACAGGACATCAATGAGATCAAAAACACCTTGTCCACATTGACAGCTTCATTACGCACTCAAGAAAAAGGTAAGTTTCCTGCTCAACATCAGCCTAACCCTTCTACTCAATGTCTTGTTTCTTGCTCCAATGAAACTCAACAGGAAAATGCCAGTTCTATCACAACTCTTCGAAGTGGAAAGGCAATTGACAAAAACATTCCATCAAAAGACCAAGATCCTCCTTCCCCTCCGAAAAGTAACGGTAAGGATGATGGTAAGTCTGAACTTCTTGAAAATTTGGACAAAGAAAAAGGTATGCATCCTGCTCCTTTTCCTCAAAGGTTGCAAACAATAAAGAATTTGAATCAAAATGCAGAAATTTATGAACTTTTCAAACAAGTTAAGATTAACATTCCTTTATTGGATGCAATCAAACAAGTTCCATCTTATGCTAAATTTTTGAAGGACATGTGCACAGTTAAAAGGAAACATAATGTACAAAAGAAGGCATTTCTGACGGAAAGTGTGAGCTCAATCATTCAGCACCTTACTCCACCAAAATTCAAAGATCCTGGATGTCCAACAATCTCATGCATCATTGGAAACACTAGAATAGAACGTGCATTGCTTGATCTTGGTGCTAGTGTTAATCTTTTGCCTTTTTCTGTTTATCAACAGTTAGGTTTAGGTGAACTCAAGGAAACACCTGTTACACTTCAACTAGCTGATCGTTCTGTAAAAATTCCTCGAGGGATAGTTGAAGATGTTTTGGTTCAAATTGATAATTTTTACTTCCCTGTTGATTTTATTGTTTTGGACACACATCCTGTTTCAAATCCAAATGTTCAAATTCCTGTTATATTAGGCCGTCCGTTTCTTGCAACTTCTAATGCTCTGATAAATTGCAGGAATGGTATTTTGAACATTTCTTTTGGAAATATGACTTTAGAATTAAATGTGTTCAACACTTGCAAGCAACCTGGTGATGATTCAGAAGTACATGAAGTGGATTTCATTGAAGAACTTGTTCATGGACATCTCACCACTACCACATTCCATGATCCTTTAGAAGCTTATTTAATTGAATGTGAGTTGGATAATGCTTCAGAAATTTCACACACTGATTCTTTGTTAAATTCTTTTCAGGTTAAGCATTGTTGGAAACAAAAGTTTGAGGAACTTCCATCACTCACAAATGTCACTGTACCATCAACTATTGAACCGCCCAAGCTGGATTTAAAACCATTGCCATCCGAGCTAAAATATTCCTTTTTGGGAAAAATTCCTTCTCAATGAAGCCCCCAAGATAAAAGGAAGTTTCTGAATGAGGTAAAGAAGTTCTACTGGGATGACCCTTACTTGTTCAAATATTGTCCTGATCAAATTTTTCGAAGATGCATTCCCGACAATGAGGTAAGTAGTGTAATTAAGTTTTGTCATTCCGAGGCATGTGGTGGTCATTTTTCATCAAAGAAAATTGCTGCAAAAATTTTACAGTGTGGATTTTACTGGCCAACTTTATTCAAAGATGCATATGAGAATTCTAAAATTCATAAAGAAAGAACTAAAGCCTTTCATGACAAGTTAATTTCAAGAAAAACATTTGATGTTGGGCAAAAAGTTCTACTTTATAATTCTAGACTTCACATATTCCCTGGTAAGTTGAGATCAAGATGGACTGGCCCATTTGTGGTTAATCATGTGTATCATTATAGAGCAGTTGACATTGAGAATCCTCAAAATGGTAACGTATTCAAGGTAAATGGACAAAGACTCAAACTCTTTTTGGAAAATCATGTTACTCAAGAAGAGGTTGTTTTTCTTTCTGATCCTTGTTTTGAAAATAACTAGATGTAAATATAATTTTTACTAATCTTCAAAAAAAAAAAAAATCATTTTTTCCCGGTTAAATGGCGGATAACGGTACTCCGTGATTATTTAAGTCGGTTCCATCAGCTACCCACAAAACTGATATTGTATATAAATTTCTCTTTCAATTTCTTTTTCATTTTTTTTCAAGATGGATGATATTCTCACAAGATTGCAGAAACGATTTCCTCCTTTTCCTCGAAATATTTTACTGAAGCTTTACCAAGTTCGATTTGAAAGATTAAGAATGCTTATGCACAAAGGGATTCCTGAAGACATACGTTGGATAATTGAAGCCAAGGTACGTGAAGATGAATATCTTCCTGTTTTGCATTTACCAGGTACAGGTAGAAGCACTTATGCAAAGAAGCGACGAGCAAAGCGCATGAGTTCAAATTGCCACAAATGTGCACGATGGACGTGTAACGGTAAATGTCGTTCTATTGGGATTCCGTCCTCTAATCGAGATGATAAAATTGAATTCATTAAGGATGGACTGAGTAAGGAGAATTTGGGTAATATCCAACTTTCTCTTGAGACGCATCCTAGTGGAGACGTACAGAGAGAAATTCTTGATTTATGGTCGCAATTCCAAAGGGAATGGCAACATCTTGGGAATCTGATGATAAAAGACCCTGTTTGCCAGCTTATAAGAAAACTGGATGGGAAGCATATCCTCGACTCATAGAAGGCGTTTAAGCCGTTTCTGGACGTAAAACCAGAGGAAGATGCCAAATACACTTTCGGCGACATTATTACTTTTGACTTTTACGGTTGATTTTTCTTCTCTTTTTGATTTTCTTCCTGAAATCACGCAAAAATCTTTTGTTAGGTTAACATTTTCTTCTGACAGGTCAAATACACTTTCGGCGACATTATTACTCTTGTCTGATTCATTACTCAGTCCTCTATATATTACACCATGTACTCATTCTCTTTCAGGCACTTGAAAAAAAAAATGGAAAGTACTTCGTCCCAGCGCATTAAAAAAATTTGTGTCTTTGGAGGTGCTTATCCAGGGAAAAATAACATATTCGCTGATGAAGCCATAAGAGTTGGAGTAATACTTGCCCAACAAAAGATCCAGTTGATTTATGGAGGCGGTAGTACGGGTCTAATGGGAGCAGTCGCTACAGCAGCACACGCCGGAGGAAGTCCAGTTCTAGGAATCGTGCCAAAACTATTCACAAATTTTTGTGGACCTACCGTGGGTAAAGAAATACAAGTCTGGAGTATCCCTGAACGGATGACAATCATGTACCATTCTGCCGATGCATTCATTGCTTTACCAGGAGGTCTGGGTACATTGGAAGAAATAGCTTGCGTGGCTTCTTGGTCATCTTTGGTCACAAATAAGAAACCCATTGGTTTGCTTAATATTAATGGTTATTTTAGTAATTTGCTTTCATATTTAGATAATGCTGTGATAATGGATTCATGTTTTCAGAGGCAAGGAGAACCATAATTTCTGCTACAACCATTGAAGATTTACTCAAAAAGCTACAAGCTTATGAGTATTTATCTGCTACGGTTGTTTCGCAAACGCTCGGAAAAAGAAAAAGAGATATGGACGAGCAAGGTGTGGATTGCACTTTGTCTTTGTGACATTATCTAACATTTTGCTTGTTGTGTCTCAGTTATAATAAGTGGTTAGCAACCTCTGCAGGTAATATCTCCTAAATTCTACCTTTAAAATTTGACATTGGGGACAATGTCATATTTTAGTAGGGGGTAAGGGACATATTTTGCTAAAAAAAAAAAAAATTTGTTGTGTTTTAAGACATTTAGAAGTATTCATTCTGAACAAGGTCTGAGTAAGGGAGACTTGAGACATACCTTGTCAGTTTGATTTAATCTTCTTCTTCAAAAAAAAAAAAAAAAAAAAAGCATGTTTAGACTTAGTGTGTTTTTTTTAGTTACTTTCAATACTATAATGAGATATGAATTGCATAAGTCTAAAACAGATTTATTAGTGAGAAGATTTTCATGAGAATTGAGCTTGATATCAACCTTTTTATGAGCCAATGTTAATATGATATGTTGATTGAGAAAGAAGCATGTTTAGACTTAATCTGACTTGTATAATCATCCTTGTGAGTTTTTGAGCCTATAATGATTGATGCATTATACAAATCAATCTAATTTCTTTCTTGAGTGCTCTTATGATTACATGATTCTCTAGAACTTGTTTTAAACCGTTTGATACTATATTGATACATGTGACAACATGAATATGATAGAGGCATTAGGATTATAACCAGAGCCAAACAGCCATCCCTTATTAATGTTCTAAGAGAACATCCCCACTAGTGAGCCAATTTGAGCCTACATTAAATATGCTGTTTTATTGGTAACCACAACTTACACCTAGCCTAAATATACTTATATCCTTACCCTTGTTCTAAAGATGGATTTTTATATTTTGAGACATATTAAAAAAAAAAAAAAAATTAAGGGATATTTTTAGTTGAAAATTTGGGTTAGAAACAAAAGATAAGTGTGGGGGAAGAAAAGAAAAGAAAAAGTCAAGAGAAAAAGAAAGGGATCATTGTCAAATACATTCCCATATTAAAAAAAAAAAGAAAAAAAGAATCTTCTCTTGAACTTCTAGAAAAAGATGTTACAAAGTTGGTTAGAATGATGCAAAGGCTCAACATGAATATTTAGCCTATGTTATTATGTGCTTTATAAGAGTTTTGAGAAGTTTTATTTGTATGATCTTATTATGTCTCTAAAATCTATGAACTCTTTGGAACCTTTGTGATATCTTTATCCTTTTGTTCTTTAACCACATTATAACCCTTTGGCCCCATTACAACCTTGAATAAAGACCTCTTGATTTATGAAGTTGTATGATCTAAATAGTGGAGAACAGGTGGACAAGCAAGCATATGGTAGAAGTGTTTTCATGAGATTGATTGAGTGTAAACACTTTACCACTACTTTAAAGAGTGAAAATCAAGAGAGTATCCCATGTGAGAAGTTGAGATTAAGTTTGAATATGCACTATTTTGATTGAAATATGTTATGTTAATATTGGCTTAACTCATTTATTTACATTCAAGCAAGATTTTTTTGTGAATTTCTTTAAGCAATTGATTAGTTTTTAAGACTTGTCCAATGATTATCTCTAATTTATATTGGAAGGATTAGTTATAATTATTATTTTTAGTTTTTCTTATGTCTTCAATGTTTGTGGGTATCGTCCTAGTAAACCCTCACGAGACTAAACTCGTCCACTAGGGACACCTAGGGGTTTAAAGGCTTGTGTCACATGCTAAGTGCCACCGTGATTTCCTACGAAAATGGATTAGATTAGATTTTCTCATTTTATTTTTATTGAGTCGTTGCTAGGGACTAGCAACAATCTAAGTGTGGGGGTGTGATAACTCGTATAATTATATAGTTTTTAGTTATGTTTTATTATTGTTTTGTGTCAAATACGAGTTATTATTGTTTAGTCTAATTGTGTTTATGATCTTTTATATTTTTATGTAATTTGGTGTTTTTCACAAGTTTCTTTGAGTGATTTCAGATTACTAGAATTAAGGGCAAATCCAGTTCAGTTCCAGTTCTGACACCTTTTACCATATCAGCTATATATCGAGTTTCACTGAAGCAATAAGGCTGAAATTTGTAGCCGTGCAAAGCTAAGAGGCATATCTATCTTTTTCATGTTTTACACTTCTTGAAACGGAGTCGTTTTCCCTAGAGAAATCGACCATCAAGTTGGCTGATGTGCAATGACATCTGTGCTGACCTGTTTTCGTATTTTGCCCATATTTTCTTATCCACATCAGCAAATGAGCTGATTCCAACGGCTATGGATCCGTAACTGATAGGGGTATATTTTTCTAGAAGACAATTTTATCAGATCGAGCATCCAACATTGACAAAATCGACCATCAAGCTGGCTGATCAGAATTGTCATACAATATGACGAAAATTGTTAGAAAAATGCACCCACCTATTATACCTACCTTTGAAATTTGTAAAGCTTGTCTCTTGTCATTTAGCCCTCCAAAATGTGTATAAATAGAGGGCCTTGGATGAGTATTGGGATACATTATACATTGGTAGGATATTAGCCATTGTAATAAAATTCTCTAAGTTTTCTTCTTCTTTCCTTTCTCTAGTTTTCTTTTTCTATATTTACTTATGCTTCTTACATTTCTTTTCATTTTATTCATATCTAGTATGTGTTGCTAATCATATTGTTGAGGTGATGAGGTGAAGCTCTTGGTAAATGCTAAGGTTAGTCTCTTAAACATGAGCTAAAATGAATTATCATTTATAAACACTAGTATAGATAATATTTTCTTTTGGTTTAAAATCATACTTGCAAAGTAGAGATCTTGATTCATTATTGACAATGAAAATGGCACAGTAAATGCTTGGTTTCATAACCTTGATTTGTTGTAGACATATACCTTGGCATAAGGAATGCTTGGACTCTTTTTATGAGTTTTGAGGACACCAAATGAACATAATATCATATGCTATGGACGTTGGACAATTTGGACTGAATTGCTAAACCTTCCGATTGGAACCTCCCTTATGTGTGGATTTCAATTGTGTAATAAAACAAGATTAATCTTAGCATAACACCAAGAGTGGATTCTCTAACCTCAACATCTTTTCTTATTGTTTTTTATATCTTGTTTAATTTCTTTTATATTTTGTTTATTTTGTTCTCTAATATCTTGTTTATCTTATTTTGTTGTTGATTCCCTAATATCTTGTTTACTTTCTTTGTCTTATATATTTATAAACTTATACTTACTAATACGCTTCCCTGTGGTTCGACCTCGGACACCCGAGAATTTATTACTTGAACATAACCTGCACTTGGGTTTACAACTCTTAATTGAGTCTCCATCATTAAGCCAATATTAACATAACATATTTCAATCAAAATAGTGCATATTCAAACTTAATCTCAACTACTCACATGGGATACCCTCATGATTTTCACTCTTTAAAGTAGTGGTGAAGTGTTTACACTCAATCAATCTCATGAAAACAGTTCTACCATATTCTTGCTTGTCCACCTATTCTCCACTATTTAGATCATACAACTTCATGAATCAAGAGGTCTTTAATCAAGGTTGTAATGGGGCCAAGGGGTTTGTAATGTGGTTGAAGAACAAAAGGATAAAGATATCACAAAGGTTCCAAAGAGTTCATAAAGTTTAGAGACATAAAAAGATCATACAAATAAAACTTCTCAAAACTCTTATAAAGCACATAATAACATAGGCTAAATATTCATGTTGAGCCTTTGCATCATTCTAACCAACTTTGTAACATCTTTTTCTTTACTTTAACTAGAAGTTCAAGAGAAGATTTTTTTTTTTTTAATATGGGAATGTATTTGACAATGATCCCTTTCTTTTTCTCTTGACTTTTTTCTTTCTTTTCCCCCCACACTTATTTCTTGTTTCTAACCCAAATTTTCAATAAATCTTCTTTGTCTTTGCAACTTGTCTCAAAACATGCTAATTCATCTTTGGAACAAAGGTAAAGATATAAGTATATTTAGGTTAGGAACAAGTTATGGTTACCAAAGAGATAGCTTATTCAATGTAGGCTCAAATTGGTTCACTAAGGGTGTGTTCTCTTGGAACATTAATAATGGATGGCTGTTTGGCTCTGGTTATAATCCTAATGCCTCTATCATATTCATGTTGTCACATGTATCAATATAGTCTCAAACGGTTGAAAGCAAGTTCTAGAGAATCATGTAATCATAAGAGCACTCAAGAAAGAAATTAGATTGATTTGTATAATGCATCAATCATTATAGGCTCAAAAACTCACAAGGATGATTATACAAGTCAGATTAAGTCTAAACATGCTTCTTTCTCAATCAACATATCATATTAACATTGGCTCATAAAAAGGTTGACATCAAGCTCAATTCTCATGAAAATCTTCTCACTAATAAATCTGTTTTAGACTTATGCAATTCATATCTCATCATTGTATTAAAAAGGAACTAAAACTCACAAAATAATAATAATAATAATAATAATAAAGAAAAAAAAGTAGTAGACAAAAATAAAAGAAATCCTAAATTAATAGTTTATAAGTTAATAGTTTAAAACTTAAATTCAAGAACAATAAAAGAAAAGGGGTTTTTGAAGCCAGATTTAAACTAAAGTAAATAATAAGAATAAGATGCAAGGCGGTATAACCAGCCAATAAAAATATATATACTAAATTAGGCAGTATAACCAGCCAATAAAAATAAAACAAAGTTAATATACAAATTAGGCGGTATAACCAGCCAATAAAAATAAATATACTTTTAAAAATAAGCAAACTAGAAAAGTAAGAAAACAAGTAAGTAAGAAGAATCAAATATGAAAAATATGGTTAAGGTTTCATTCTCCACCACTAGACGTCATTAAGAATCAATTTCAGATCTATCAATATCAACCAACTATCAAAGTTAACAACCGTAGATAACAACAAGCTCTGTTATCCCAATATTTCCTTAGTTTGTCGTTAAATAGAACAAGCTCTATATTTAATCTCTAACCATTAAACAACCTAGAATAAGCTCTCTAAATTCAATTTAATGGCAGTTTTATGATGAGAAAGATAGGTTGATCTAAGCAACAAACACATAAGCTCGGATTGTTCAACTTAGGTTATGTTCCACTTTGCAATTATTGAAAACTTGACCATAATCATTAATCACAAATTGCCACTTATGAATAGGAAATCAAGACAATTACACGGATCAAGACTCCTAGACTAGCAATAGATAATTATCAAGATCTATCTAGTTGTATACCTAAATAAATCAAGACAACATCATGAGCAATTCTTGTAGAAGAACATAAGCAACTTTGATAGAAAATTAATGATAGATAGAATCTGAAAATCAATCAGAAAACATGTCTAGGGCTTTGAAATCACCCTTAACCAAATAGAAGTTTAGCCTAGCATAGGCATTGTAAACATAAACATAAAATTAAAGAGAATCTAAGAAGGAAATAAAAGAAAGAAAGAAGAAGAAGAAAATAAAGAAAAAGAAAACTAGAGAAAAGAAAGAAGAAGAAAACTTAGAGAATTTTATTACAATGGCTAATATCCTACCAATGTACAATATGATCCTCTACAATCATCCAAGGCCCTCTATTTATACACATTTTGGAGGGCTAAATGACAAGAGACAAGTTTTACAAATTTCAAAGGTAGGTATAATAGGTGGGTGCATTTTTCTAACAATTTTCGTCATATTGTATGACAATTTTGATCAGCCAACTTGATGGTCGATTTTGTCAATTTTGGAGGCCTGATCTGATCACATGGTCTTCTATAAAAATGTTCCCCTATCAGTTACTGATCCATAGCCGTTGGAATCAGCTCATTTGCTGATGTGGATAAGAAGATATGGGCAAAATACGAAAACAGGTCAGCACAGACGTCATTGCACATCAGCCAACTTGATGGTCGATTTCGCTAGGGAAAACGACTCCGTTTCAAGAAGTGTAAAACATGAAAAAGATAGATATGCCTCTTAACTTTGCACGGTTAAAATTTCAGCCTTATTGCTTCAGTGAAACTCGAGATATAACTGATATGGAAAAAGGTGTCGGAACTGGAACTGAACTGGATTTGCCCTTAATTCTAGTAATCTGAAATCACTCAAAGAAACTTGTGAAAAACACCAAATTACATAAAAATATTAAATCATAAACACAATTAGACTAAACAATAATAACTCGTATTTGACACAAAACAATAATAGAATATAACTAAAAACTATATAATTATACGAGTTATCAATCAGCATTTTTAAATAAAAAAAAATACACGTCATCTTCTTCCTTTCTATCCTTCCTTCTTCTCCTCTGTAACTGAATATATTTCTCTCTCTTCAACAAAAAAGAAAGATTTAATAAAAACAATTAAACAATACAACAAAAACAAAATCCAGCAAACAGTTGTGAAATATTAGAAAGCAACAAAGCTTGTTATATCACTGGAAAACAAAATCAATGAGGGGTTGAAAGATGTGTTTATATATCTATTTCCAAATTCATTTTATTTTCTTTTCTTTTTTCACATAAAAGATGTTGGTAGATTTTTTTATTTAAAAAAGAGAAATTGAATAAAAAAACAAGTCACTTGATGCTTGTGAATGTCTTCACTTGCTGCCTTCTTTGCAAATCCATCAAAGTTTTTTATTTTTATTTTTTTATCTATGATAATTGCATTTTTCCTCTGATGAATTCTTCTTCTCTTATTATCATATTTGTATGGAATAGAAGAGCATGAATAATCAAAGAACAGATTCCTTTACCCATTCGCCTTTGAAACTCCCAGAAAAAAAGTGTTCTTCAAATTTTATTCCACGAACTTTTTTTTTTTCCTCTTGCTTATTGTTCCTGTTATAGATTTAGAGTCCTCATTCTTTAATATATCCTTAATATGTAGTAATATTGTTTTTTTTTTTTCCTTCTAAACCAGATGACCCTGAAATTGCTTTATTTCTTTCAATCATGTTTTTTCAATTTTTATTTCTCATAAACTGATACAAATAACAAAAGAATATTTTAAAAAATACTAATAGTAGGAATCAAAAATGCCCTACAAATCCATGACATACAGAATTTTGCTATTCGTGTGTTAACAATCTTACGTTGTTCCAGATCTTGATAAGTAGATTGTGCAAGGGAGAAGCACATCTCCTTCTGCTTCTTGTATTCATTATACCGCAAGAAGAAATAACCAAGATAATCAAAATCGAGGGAGACATCCTTGCCCATAGACTACTTTATTTGGGTTTTATTTGAAAAAATTTATAGACTACTTGATCTGCCATTAGATCTCTCTTCCCCTACCCACTTTTTTTTTTTAATTTAGGGTTCTAGTTTAGATTTAGGGTTTTATGGTTTTTTTTCTTCAATAAAAATATATAATCTTACAAATTCAAATATTTTGTTTCTCAAAATATTTAAAAAAAAAAAAAAAAACCCAAATGCAAAAGAAAGAACCCAGCTATTGGAGTACGTTGATTTTACAATTTGTTTTTTGGCAAAATATTTATGTTTTTTTGGTATGATTTGTCAATTATTGGTGACATGATTTCCATGTGGACAAAAGTATCTGGTTTTGAGGATTAAGTTCAAAACTACCTTATTTTAAGAAATACGATTAAAGAGTACCTTAGGGTAAAAAAACTCCAAATTAAACCTCAGCCAAGCACAAAGAGCAAATTTCGAGAACATATCTAGTAGGGATGGCAAAACCCGATCCGACCGATGGATTTCGAACCGATCCGATCCGAATGGAGAGGTTTTTTTTTTTGAACAATGGAGGCGGAGCGGGGCGGTGCGGTTTTTTTTTTGTTTGAAAGGCGGGGATGGAGCAGTTGTGGTAATTGCCTGCTCCGCACCGTCCCGCCCTGAATACTGAAATTACAATTTTACCCTTACATATTTAGCTTTTAAATGAATAATAAAATAATATAATTAAACTTATTATTTTTATTTTTATTTTTAAAAACTTAAACCTAATACTTTATTTTTTTCTCTTCCTATATTAGAAACATGTTTATATTTAATTTATATTTAAATTTTTTTAAAATGCTTTATTATTTAAAAAAATAAAAATAATTAATAAATATCAAATGGGGCGGAGCGGGGCGGTTATGGATGTAACCGACATCCATGGAGGTGGTAGTGGTATTGAAATTTCAACATCCATGACGGAGCGGGGCGGGAGGCGGGGCAGATCAGTACTATGACGGGGCGGGGGCGGATACTGCAAAATCCGCCCCCGTCCCGCTCCATTGCCATCCCTAATATCTAGTGACTTTATTGATTGCACGAGCAACAACATGACACCAAAGATTTGGAGGTTTCTCGTTCGCTGTTGCAGTTACTTGGAAATATTTGAAGATTCTTTCGATTTCAGATGGCTTGGACATGTATGGCATTCTCATGCTCATGCGGATTGCGATGACGAGGATTCCAATTTTATAATAGAGGATATTTGTTATTCGAATTTTTTTTTTTTATAATCTGTATTTGACACATATTTTGATAAAGATACGAGGGTATTGTAAACATTCGATTTTATCCAGATATTTTAATTTGGACTTTAACCATCTTTCGGGTTTTGTTGAATTTTGGTCTTTTATTAAGTTGTGTAGAAATGAATTTTTGGGCTTAAAATCCAGTGGGTCGTTAGGTCCAAATCTTTTGCTTTTGTTTTTGTTTTATATTTATATTTATATTTTATATTTTATTTTTATTCTTACATTTTATTTCGGAAGTTTTGAATTGAAAAAAAGGAAAAAAACAAAAAAATAATCAGACCTCGAGTTCGAAATGAAAAGGACTCTTTGATAGTTTTGAGATTAGGATTTTGATTGAAAAACAAGAAAAAAAGATTCAACTAAATTAAGGACTCTTTCAATGTTTGATCTTTAACAGAGAACAAAACCTAGGGAAATTAAAACTCTTGGTAAAAATTTCTTATAAAAGCAACAGAAGCAATCGGCATCAGTGGGGGGGGGGGGGGGGGTTGGGACCCGAAAAACACAATTATGAAAAAAGGAAAGAAATACATGAGTCCCGGTCTCTCAGTGCCATAAACCAAAAGGGTTGTAACAATCGCTTTCTTAAGTAAAATTGAGAATATACTTAGGCATACCATAACTACGCAGATCAATGCTCAGTTGTCCGCATCAAGACCAGGCTTCTTTCAAGTGTTTAGAAGCATGTCAACCTCGCTAAGCTCGAAACTTTTTGTGGGAGGTATTTCTTACCAAACAGATGACCAAGGTCTGAAAGATGCTTTTAGCAAATATGGTGAAGTTACTGAAGTAAGAGTAATTGTGGATTGAGAAACAGGCAGGTCTAGAGGATTTGGCTTTGTCACTTACACCAGTACTGAGGATGCTTCCAGTGCACTACAGGCCTTGGATGGACAGGTTCTCCATGGCCGTCAAGTAAGAGTAAACTATGCAGTTGAGAGACCTCCTCGTAACTTTGGAGGTGGTGGCTATGGTGGCGGCGGCTATGGCGGTGGTGACTATGGAAGTGGTAACTATGGAGGCCAAGGAAGTTACGGTGATGATAACTATGGCACCGGCGGTGTTGGCTACGGAAGTAATTTTGGTCAATCTGGTGCAAACAATTATGATAGTGGGAGTTTCAATGTTGTTGCTGGTGGCAGTGATAGTTTTGCTACTGTTGGTTCAGGTGGTGATCAATTCGGTAGCAGTGAAGATGACTGCAAAGAAGAAAACTGGAATTTATGATGATAAGTTCAATGATGAGTAGTCTGGTTCAGGGAAAAGAATACTGTCACAGTATGACAACCCATAAGGTTTTGCTTTACTTTTTTTCTTTCTTACGTGACTTTATGTTTTTTTTTTTTTTTTTATGTGACTATTGTTTATTGTTTTATAATTATATGATTTATATGATTTTTGATTTGTTTTAATTTATTTATTATGTAATTATTAGGTTATGATTGGATGATTAGTGTTATGATTATATGATTTTTGATTTGTTTTAATTTATTTATTATGTAATTATTAGGTAATGATTGGATGATTAGTGTTATGATTACATGATAATTTTATTATTATTATTATTATATATTTGGATGTTTATATTTATGATCTTTTATATGATTTTATTTATTTATATATCATTATTTTTATTTTATTTTATTTTATTTTGATTTATTTATTTTATGTTAGTAACATGTCATGTTTCAGATTTAAGTTAACTTTAATTTAATTTTTGATTAATTATATTTTTTTGTTTAATTATTGTGGATATCTTTTATCGATTAAATTTATCGAATTTTCTTGATTTTTAATTTGTGTAAATAATTGTATAATGATTTCTTATTTATTTTTGTTTATCTCATAATTAGGGCAATTGAAACTGAATTAGGTGGATTTTTACTAATTAATTTTTAATGATTGATACTTATGTAAGATAAAGTACTTTTGTTAAATCTGGTAAATAAAATTAGGATTCATATAGGTGACTAACCACACCTAGTAAGATGATTAGTGGTGACTACATAATTTGTGTCTAGCATGCTGAATTCGTATTTGACACGTGATGACAGTTTGGCGACTCCACTGGGGACCTAGTCGAGCCATAGGTTAGTCACATGTTATCTTGGGTCTTAAAATTGGTCTTAAATATTTTATTTGTATTTTATTTATGTATTTATTTTATTTTTTATTTGATTTCTAACGGTTTTAATCATTTTCCTTTTTTAGTTTGTTTTGTTTTTTTACAGGTATTTTTGCGAGTCAAAGGTTTGGTATGTTCTTTCGCACAACACCGTATTGGCATTAATTTTTTATATATTTATTTTATTTTTATTTGATTTCTAACGGTTTTAATCATTTTTCTTTTTAGTTTGTTTTGTTTTTTTACAGGTATTTTTGTGAGTCAAAGGTGTGCTATGTTCCTTCGCACACACCACACTTTCATGAACATAAGCCCTATACCGGGCTCATCCTTTTAGGAGGGGGTAGAGTAATTACGCCTTCGTGGGGTAATAACCTCCGTATGGGCTAAAGAAACACTCTCAGGGTGTAAAGTACCTATGCTTTTGTAGGGTAATAACCTCCGTATGGGCTAGAAAAATACTCTCACCCAAATTGAACCCTTTCCAAAAAGCCTATAATGGGTGAGGATTGGGGTACTTTACTCATCCTCCATGGATGAAGTGAAGGAGCAATTTGGGAACCTTTTAGATAGTCAAATATCCTGCGCCCAGCATATAGATAACATTTAAGAGGCCAACTTTAGGATAGAGCCATGTCAACTTTGTATAGAGAATGACCCAAAATAGGACACATGAAGGAATCTCCTTGTATTTGTTTTTAATTTTTTTTTCACTTGTGTTTTTCTTCGACGTAATTTCTACTTAATTTTCTTTTGTCAAGCTTTGTAAAAATCATTGAGTATGTCATAACTTCATCATTTGCATCATTTAGATATTTTCATCATGTACATTTTTAACAATACTCATACATTTATCATGTACATTTTTTTTACAATGCTCATGCATTCACCATGTAATTTTCTTTTCTTCATAATGCTCATGCATTTATCATGTACATTTTTTTCATAATGCTCATGCATTCACCATGCACATTTTTCATAATGCTTATGCATTTATCATATATATAACTTTAAAACAATGCACATGCATTTATCATGTACATTTCATACAGTCATCATGTAAAACAGGAAAATGCAGGCAACTGAAGAAAAAATTGAAGATATCATCAATAAGGGCACTCTGACTTGGAAGTTTTTGAACAATGGAAATCTGAAGTTTGAAGATGGGGAATGTCACTTGAATGTCCAATCTGGATTGCTGCAAATTTCTGATGTTTTTATTTTTTTTAGACATGACATTTTAAACATTGATTAAGTGTTTGATAGTTTTGTTTCCTTTTTATTGAAAATTGTTTATGTTTGCACGACTTATTTTTGAATGAAAAATGTTTTGGATTTAAAGAAAATTGGTGATTATTGTCAAGAATGAACTTTGTAACCCCTTCTCATGTCCAGTTTGTTTGCAAATCAAACTACTCCAAAAGCTTGATTCCTTTGATGATATAAGTTTGAAATTTTATGAACCTCACCTTCTTTTGACCAGGAAATGAATCCCAAAAGGTCAATGATCTTCGTCTAAGCAATGAGCAATGAAATTAACGTTTGATTTGCAAAATATTTTTTGAGAACCAAATCTTAAAAGAATTTTTGATCTTGGTAATTTGATAAGTGTCAAGGTTATCTAGAGCCTCAAACACATCACTTTTAAGTTTTTTCACCGTGCTCGAACTTTTCTTTTCCTAAATAGTGTCCTTTACTCGCATATGGGGCAAAATTACATTAAAAGCCATATTTTCTCAACGTCCTTGAAAGCCTTGACTTGAGCAACATATATTTTCACCTAAAGTTACCTTTTGCCCACATCTTGGAGCAGGATTACCAAGAAGTCAAATTACTCAATGTTTGTAATATCCTTGCACGCCACTCTGACTTGTGCAAACTTTGTTTTCCTCTATGATTGGTTGAAATTGCATGAAAAGTCTGAGTAAACTCTAAGAAATAAGGTTGTTAGGTTGGGCTTTCACTTGGATAGGCACATTGAGATGATGTATTGCAAAAAAAAAAAGAAGAAAAAAATTGATTGTGGCATCATGCATATGAGATATTCAAATGGTTTTAAAGATGAGATTCTGATTATCTACTTCACCTGAGGTTTGCTCTTCAATATAGTATTCATACTTGACATGAGAGATGGCCATCTTTTACATTCCTTTCACAAAATGAGAAATTATCCTTTGCTACCCTCTTTGAGCCTATTGAATTATTTTTGAATGAACCTTAACTAAGGATCACCCTCCACACCGGGGGGCAAGTATGAAGAATTGTCTTTCTATGGAGGAATGAACGTTTGGATCATATTTCTACACCACGAAAAGAATGCCTTATGTCAGGGGGACAAATGTTGAAATGGATTGAGTTTCAAATTTTTAAACTCACTTTGTGACAGGAAAGTCTGTGAAGAAAAAAAAAAGAAAAAGAAAAATGAATAGAAAAGTTCACAAGATGAAATCCTCATGAAGAGAAATAATCCATAGTTTGATGAAAAGAGAGATGAGAAATATTATGGGAAGTAGAAATGATGGAATCCTCATGAAGAGATATGATCCATGGCTTGATTACATTCAAAATGAAGAGAAAGATATGAAATGTTGAGAAGAGAAATGATCCTTGGTTTAATTACCTTTAAACATGTTTTTGGGCCTGATTATCCTTTCTTTCCTAACCACAAACCTTGGCCTACATTACAAGCTTTAAAAGTCCATTTTGATCAAGTATGAATGTTTAAGTTGGAGAGTTTTTCCTCAGATTCTATCTCATCCTTTTGAATTGTTATGAAGAAGTTTGAATTCACAAATGCATGGTAGAGCAAAAAAAAAAAAGAATGTAGCTCTGGGGTGAAAACCCAAAAACGAGCAGTCTAGAGCAAAAATTTGAAAGCGACTCTGCATGACTGTGCCAAGGCCTAACAAGAAGTAAAAGAGAAATGATATTTTGAACCCACCAGGGAGTACCAAGCACTTTTGAGAAACTTAAGGTCAACATCGTTTGGATGACTTGGCCCAAAATTGAAAATCCTTTTTCCTTTCTTGTCCAAATTTTGAACCCATCATAGATAGTTTTGACATTTGTTAAATTGCTATATATCAAGAAACTAAGAAAGAGTGTCAAAGTGGATTGTGTTTTCAAAATAAAACTTTTTGTGAAGACCTGATTGTTGAAGGAAATTCGTTGTGAGTTTAGATGAAGAAACATTGATTTTTCTCTTATGTGATGAAACCTCTCTTGAAAACCAAAACCGTGACAATTTGAAATACTCAATGAGCCAAATTGTGATTCACCTTGTCCATTCTTGCAGTAATCACCAGTTTTTAAGTCCAAAGTTGCATTTTTGTTTAGAAAATGGAAACTTGATTTTTGAACATGAAAAATAATGATATGGGGCAATTTTCATTTACCATGGGCACATGATTGAAAAATGATTTTTGGACAAATTCTTTCTTTTCAAAGAATTTTCAAAAACATAACATGAGAACATTCAGGTTTAGGGGATGCATATTTGAGTTTTGAACTAGTTTGATAAGAGTGACATTTATGGGGGCAAAGAATGAGAAGGCTTTTTACCATGATGAGAAAATGGTTTTGAAGAATGGAATCTATTGAGTTGGTAAATGGCAGAGTAGGCTCTTTTGCAGCATTGGCATTGAAAATTTTCATTTGAAATTTGAATGTGCTTCAAGATGACATTTTGGGAAGAAAGGAGAATGAAATGAGAATAATGAAAAAGTCAGGAAATATGTGTGTTCAAAGCCTTTGAATTAAAGAGATGTCTTTTTGAAAAATAGAAGGTGATGCGATCGATTGATGAAATTGATGGAGATCAATCCAGTTCTATGTCTGAGCGTTTGGAAACTTAAAAAGGACAAAACGATGAGCTTGAGTATCTTTTTGTCACAATTAAATACTCATGATATTAGTTTGTATTCCATCACATGACATTCATTTCATACATTGCATTTCATGGCATTCATGTCATTCATTGTATGCATTTAACATATAAATAAGGTTTTAGTTTTTGAATTTTGAAATCAAATATTTTCAAAACCTCTGGGTATATTTTCAAAGCCTCTGGGTATCATTTTCAAAACCTCTGGGTATATTTTCAAAGCCTCCGGGTATCCTTTCAAAGCCTCTAGGTATCAATTTTCAAAACCTCCGGGTATATTTTCAAAGCCTCCGGGTATCATTTTCAAAACCTCTGAGTATATTTTCAAAACCTTCGGGTATATTTTCAAAGCCTCCGAGTATATTTTGAAAGCCTCCGGGTATCCTTTCAAAGCCTCCGGGTATCAATTTTCAAAACCTCCGGATATATTTTCAAAGCCTCCGGGTATCTTTTCAAAGCCTCCGGGTATCATTTTCAAAACTTCCGGGTATCATTTTCAAAACCTCCGGGTATAAAGTTCAAAGCCTCCTGGTATCTTTTCAAAGTCTCCGGGTATAAACTTTCAAAACCTCCGGGTATAAATTTCAAAGCCTCTGGGTATAAATTTCCACAGCCTTCGGGTAGCATTCCAAAACCTTAGGGTAGCATTAGTTACATTTTCAAAATCTTCGGGAATCATTTTTCAAAAACCTCAAGGTATCATTTTTCAAACCTCCAGGTACATCTATAAGAACCTCCGGGTATCAATTTAAAACTTTTAGGTAAAAAATTTCAAAAACCTTAAGAGCTTTCTCTTCGTTTGGTATTTAAAGCTGATGCCTTGTTGGAAGGAGTTTTTTTTTTTCGTTTGGTATTTAAAGTTGATACCTCGTTATTCTTCGTTTAGATATTTAAAGTTGAAGCCTCGGTGGAGGAGTATATTTTCATGTTAGGTTTATTTTAAGTTTATGCCTCGTTTAGAGGAGCATTTTTACGATGGAGATTTGCTTTAATTCTTGAGAACTTGTAAAGTGTCTACGTCTTTGCACATCCCCTAATTCTCAGGAAATGTACAAAGAAGGGCAACTGTAGACTTCCGATTTTGTTTGGGTATTTTAATTTGGACCTTAACCATCTTTCGGGTTTTGTTGAATTTTGGTCTTTTATTCAGTTGTGTAGAAATGAATTTTGGGACTTAAAATCCAGTGGGTCGTTAGGTCCAAATCTTTTGCTTTTGTTTTTCTTTTATGCTTATACTTATACTTATAGTTATATATATATTTTTATTTTTATTCTTACATTTTATTTCGGGAGTTTTGAATTAAAAAAAAGGAAAAAAAAATCAGACCTCTAGCTCGAAATGAAAAGGACTCTTTGACAGTTTTGAGATTAGGATTTTGATTGAAAAACAAGAAAATAAGTTCTAAGTAAATTAAGGACACTTTCAATGTTTGATCTTTAATAGAGAACAAAACCTAGGAAAATTAAAACTCTTGGTAAAAATTTCTTATAAAAGCAACAGAAGCAATTGGCATCAGTGGGGAAGGGGGGGACCCGAAAAACACAATAATGAAAAAGGGAAAGAAATACATGAGTCCAGGTTGTAACAATGGCATTCTTAAGTAAAATTGAGAATATACTTAGGCATACCATAACTACGTAGATCAATGCTCAGTTGTCTACATCAAGATCAGGCCTCTTTCAAGTGTTTAGAAGCATGTCAACCTCGCTAAGCTCGAAACTTTTTGTTGGAGGTATTTCTTATCAAACAGATGACCAAGGTCTGAAAGAAGCTTTTAGCAAATATGGTGAAGTTATTGAAGCAAGAGTAATTGTGGATCGAGAAACAGGCAGGCAGGTCTAGAGGATTTGGCTGTCACTTAAACCAGTACTGAGGATGCTTCCAGTGCACTACAGGCCTTGGATGGACAGGTTCTCCATGACCGTCAAGTAAGAGTAAACTATGCAGCTGAGAGACCTCCTCCTAATTTTGGAGGTGGTGGCTATGGCGGCGGCGGCTATAGAAGTGGTAACTATGGAGGGCAAGGAAGTTACGGTGATGGTGATAACTCGTATAATTATATAGTTTTTAGTTATGTTTTATTATTGTTTTGTGTCAAATACGAGTTATTATTGTTTAGTCTAATTGTGTTTATGATCTTTTATATTTTTATGTAATTTGGTGTTTTTCACAAGTTTCTTTGAGTGATTTCAGATTACTAGAATTAAGGGCAAATCCAGTTCAGTTCCAGTTCCGACACCTTTTGCCATATCAGCTATATCTGGAGTTTCACTGAAGCAATAAGGCTGAAATTTTAACCGTGCAAAGTTAAGAGGCATATCTATCTTTTTCATGTTTTACACTTCTTGAAACGGAGTCGTTTTCCCTAGCGAAATCGACCATCAAGTTGGCTGATGTGCAATGACGTCTGTGCTGACCTATTTTCGTATTTTGCCCATATCTTCTTATCCACATCAGCAAATGAGCTGATTCCAACGGCTATGGATCCGTAACTGATAGGGAAACATTTTTCTAGAAGACCATGTGATCAGATCAGGCCTCCAATATTGACAAAATCGACCATCAAGTTGGCTGATCAAAATTGTCATACAATATGACGAAAATTGTTAGAAAAATGCACCCACCTATTATACCTACCTTTGAAATTTGTAAAGCTTGTCTCTTGTAATTTAGCCCTCCAAAATGTGTATAAATAGAGGGCCTTGGATGATTGTAGAGGATCATATTGTACATTGGTAGGATATTAGCCATTGTAATAAAATTCTCTAAGTTTTCTTCTTCTTTCTTTTCTCTAGTTTTCTTTTTCTTTATTTTCTTCTTCTTCTTTCTTTCTTTTATTTCCTTCTTAGATTCTCTTTAATTTTATGTTTATGTTTACAATGCCTATGCTAGGCTAAACTTCTATTTGGTTAAGGGTGATTTCAAAACCCTAGACATGTTTTGTGATTGATTTTCAGATTCTATCTATCATTAATTTTCTATCAAAGTTGCTTATGTTCTTCTACAAGAATTGTTCATGATGTTGTCTTGATTTATTTAGGTGTACAACTAGATAGATCTTGATAATTATCTATTGCTAGTCTAGGAGTCTTGATCCGTGTAATTGTCTTGATTTCCTATTCATAAGTGGCAATTTGTGATTAATGATTATGGTCAAGTTTTCAATAATTGCAAAGTGGAACATAACCTAAGTTGAACAATCCGAGCTTATGTGTTTGTTGCTTAGATCAACCTATCTTTCTCATCATAAAGCTGCCATTAAATTGAATTTAGAGAGCTTATTCTAGGTTGTTTAATGGTTAGAGATTAAATAGAGAGCTTGTTCTATTTAACGACAAACTAAGGAAAGATTGGGATAACAGAGCTTGTTGTTATCTACGGTTGTTAACTTTGATAGTTGGTTGATATTGATAGATCTGAAATTGATTCTTAATGATGTCTAGTGGTGGAGAATGAAACCTTAACCATATTTTTCATATTTGATTCTTCTTACTTACTTGTTTTCTTACTTTTCTAGTTTGCTTATTTTTAAAAGTATATTTATTTTTATTGGCTGGTTATACCGCCTAATTTGTATATTAACTTTGTTTTATTTTTATTGGCTGGTTATACCGCCTAATTTAGTATATATATTTTTATTGGCTGGTTATACCGCCTTGCATCTTATTCTTATTATTTACTTTAGTTTAAATATGTCTTCAAAAACCCATTTTCTTTTATTGTTTTCTTTGAACGTAAGTTATAAACTAATAACTCATAGATTAAAACCCAATCCCTGAGGACTCGACCCTTGCTAATCATTATACTTACAATTGATCTTTTTAGTGCAAGGTTAAATAAGATACACTCTTTTGGGTGCATCAAATTTTTGGCGCCGTTGCCGGGGATTGCTTTCTTTAGTTTATTAGTTTATTGGTTTATTCTTATTTTCTGTTCTAATTATTTACTTTCTTATTTTTTTTATTAGTGAATGTTCCAAGCTCCCGAAGAAGACTTACGACTTAGGAAAATTCGGGAATTTATAACTTCTCACCAACAACCAATCGAGGAGTTGATCCAAAACATCCAAGAGAAGCAAGGAGAGATGGCAGCAGCTGACAACCGAACTCTCAAGGAGCTAGCCGCTCCCGACTTGGGTCAACAACCATTATGCATTGAATATGCTAATCTTGAGGTAGCTTTTGAATTAAAATCTGGTTTGATTCATCTTCTCCCAACTTTTCATGGTTTTGCAGGAGAGGATCCAAATAAGCACCTCAAGGAATTCCATGTAGTTTGCTCAAGCATGAGACCAACAGGGGTCACGGAAGAGCAAGTTAAGTTGAGAGCCTTCCCATTCTCTCTAGCTGATTCAGCAAAGGAATGGCTCTACTATCTACCATCCGGGACCATCACTACGTGGAATGATTTGAAGAAAGCATTCTTGGAAAGGTATTTGATGCACCCAAAAGAGTGTATCTTATTTAACCTTGCACTAAAAAGATCAATTGTAAGTATAGTAGTTAGCAAGGGTCGAGTCCTCAGGGATTGGGTTTTAGTTTATAAGTTAATAGTTTAAAACTTAAATTCAAGAACAATAAAAGAAAAGGGGTTTTTGAAGCCAGATTTAAACTAAAGTAAATAATAAGAATAAGATGCAAGGCGGTATAACCAGCCAATAAAAATATATATACTAAATTAGGCGGTATAACCAGCCAATAAAAATATATATACTAAATTAGGCGGTATAACCAGCCAATAAAAATAAAACAAAGTTAATATACAAATTAGGCGGTATAACCAGCCAATAAAAATAAATATAAAAAATAAGCAAACTAAAAGTAAGAAAACAAATAAGTAAGAAGAATCAAATATGAAAAATATGGTTAAGGTTTCATTCTCCACCACTAGACATCATTAAGAATCAATTTCAGATTTATCAATATCAACCAACTATCAAAGTTAACAACCGTAGATAACAACAAGCTCTGTTACCCCAATCTTTCCTTAGTTTGTCGTTAAATAGAACAAGCTCTCTATTTAATCTCTAACCATTAAACAACCTAGAATAAGCTCTCTAAATTCAATTTAATGGCAGCTTTATGATGAGAAAGATAGGTTGATCTAAGCAACAAACACATAAGCTCGGATTGTTCAACTTAGGTTATGTTCCACTTTGCAATTATTGAAAACTTGACCATAATCATTAATCACAAATTGCCACTTATGAATAGGAAATCAAGACAATTACACGGATCAAGACTCCTAAACTAGCAATAGATAATTATCAAGATCTATCTAGTTGTACACCTAAACAAATCAAGACAACATCATGAACAATTCTTGTAGAAGAACATAAGCAACTTTGATAGAAAATTAATGATAGATAGAATCTGAAAATCAATCACAAAACATGTCTAGGGCTTTGAAATCACCCTTAACCAAATAGAAGTTTAGCCTAGCATAGGCATTGTAAACATAAACATAAAATTAAAGAAAATCTAAGAAGAAAATAAAAGAAAGAAAGAAGAAGAGGAAGAATATTAATTATCCAACCTCTTGCTCTCTCTAAAGAAAAAGAAAACTAGAGAAAAGAAAGAAGAAGAAAACTTAGAGAATTTTATTAAAATGGCTAATATCCTACCTATGTACCATATGATCCTCTACAATCATCCAAGGCCCTCTATTTATACACATTTTGGAAGGCTAAATGACAAGAGACAAGCTTTACAAATTTCAAAGGTAGGTATAATAGGTGGGTGAATTTTTCTAACAATTTTCGTCATATTGTATGACAATTTTGATCAGCCAAATTGATGGTCGATTTCGTCAATGTTGGAGGCCTGATCTGATCACATGGTCTTCTAGAAAAAGGTTCCCCTATCAGTTACGGATCCATAGCCGTTGGAATCAGCTCATTTGCTGATGTGGATAAGCAGATATGGGCAAAATACGAAAACATGTCAGCACAGACGTCATTGCACATCAGCCAACTTGATGGTCGATTTCGTCAATATTAGAGGCCTGATCTGATCATATGGTCTTCTAGACAAAGGTTCCCGTATCAGTTACGGATCCATAGCCATTGGAATCAGCTCATTTGCTGATGTGGATAAGCAGATATGGGCAAAATACGAAAATAGGTCAGCACAGATGTCATTGCACATCAGCCAACTTGATGGTCGATTTCGCTAGGGAAAACGACTCCGTTTCAAGAAGTATAAAACATGAAAAAGATAGATATGCCTCTTAGCTTTGCACGGCTACAAATTTCAGCCTTATTGCTTCATTGAAACTCCAGATATAGCTGATATGGCAAAATGTGTCGGAACTGGAACTGAACTGGATTTGCCCTTAATTCTAGTAATCTGAAATCACTCAAAGAAACTTGTGAAAAACACCAAATTACATAAAAATATAAAAGATCATAAACACAATTAGACTAAACAATAATAACTCGTATTTGACACAAAACAATAATAAAACATAACTAAAAACTATATAATTATACGAGTTATCACACCCCCACACTTAGATTGTTGCTAGTCCCTAGCAACGACTCAATAAAAATAAAATAAGAAAATCTAATCTAATCCACTTTCGTAGGAAATCACGGTGGCACTTAGCATGTGACACAAGCCTTTAAACCCCTAGGTGTCCCTAGTGGACGAGTTTAGTCTCGTGAGGGTTTACTAGAACGATACCCACAAACATTGAAAAATTAAAATATAAATAAACTTCATATAAATAAACTACATATACTAAAAATATTTACTCCTAATCCTTTCAATACAAATTAGAGACAATCTTTGAACAAGTCTTATAAACTAATCAATAGCTTAAAGAATTTCACAAAAATTCATGCTTGAATGTAAATTGTTTGAGTTAAGCCAATATTAACATAACATATCTCAATCAAAATAGTGCATGTTCAAATTTAATCTCAACTTCTCACATGGGATACCCTCATGATTTTCACTCTTTAAAGTAGTGGTGAAGTGTTTACACTCAATCAATCTCATGAAAACAGTTCTACCATATTCTTGCTTGTCCACCTATTCTCCACTATTTAGATCATACAACTTCATGAATCAAGAGGTCTTTAATCAAGGTTGTAATGGGGCCAAGGGGTTTGTAATGTGGTTGAAGAACAAAAGGATAAAGATATCACAAAGGTTCCAAAGAGTTCATAAAGTTTAGAGACATAAAAAGATCATACAAATAAAACTTCTCAAAACTCTTATAAAGCACATAATAACATAGGCTAAATATTCATGTTGAGCCTTTGCATCATTCTAACCAACTTTGTAACATCTTTTTCTTTACTTTAACTAGAAGTTCAAGAGAAGTTTTTTTTTTTTTTTTTAATATGGGAATGTATTTGACAATGATCCCTTTCTTTTTCTCTTGACTTTTTTCTTTCTTTTCCCCCCACACTTATTTCTTGTTTCTAACCCAAATTTTCAATAAATCTTCCTTGTCTTTGCAACTTGTCTCAAAACATGCTAATTCATCTTTGGAACAAAGGTAAAGATATAAGTATATTTAGGTTAGGGACAAGTTATGGTTACCAAAGAGATAGCTTATTCAATGTAGGCTCTAATTGGTTCACTAAGGGTGTGTTCTCTTGGAACATCAATAATGGATGGCTGTTTGGCTCTGGTTATAATCCTAATGCCTCTATCATATTCATGTTGTCACATGTATCAATATAGTCTCAAACGGTTTAAAGCAAGTTCTAAAGAATCATGTAATCATAAGAGCACTCAAGAAAGAAATTAGATTGATTTGTATAATGCATCAATCATTATAGGCTCAAAAACTCACAAGGATGATTATACAAGTCAGATTAAGTCTAAACATGCTTCTTTCTCAATCAACATATCATATTAACATTGGCACATAAAAAGGTTGATATCAAGCTCAATTCTCATGAAAATCTTCTCACTAGTAAATCTGTTTTAGACTTATGCAATTCATATCTCATCATTGTATTAAAAAGGAACTAAAACTCACAAAAAAAAATAATAATAATAATAAAGAAAAAAAAATAGTAGACAAAAATAAAAGAAATCCTAAATCATTCCCCCCCACACTTAATTCTTACATTGTCCTCAATGTAAGTCTATTAACTCAAATGAAAGAATCATGTGTAAGAGAAAAGAACTAATAACATAAGAATAGGAACAACTAAGACTCAAAACAAAACAAACTCATGCAACCTAAATAATCCTAAAATACTAAACAAAAATTAACAAGTAAACATAAAAAGATTAAAATCAAACTGACAAGATATGTCTCAAGTCTCCCTTACTCAGACCTTGTTCAGAATGAATACTTCTAAATTGCTTAAAACACAACAAACTTTTTTTTTTTTTTTTGAAAAGAAGAAATCAAACTGACAAGGTATGTCTCAAGTCTCTCTTACTCAGACCTTGTTCAGAATGAATACTTCTAAATTGCTTAAAACACAACAAACTTTAAGAAGGTAAAATTTAGGAGATATTACCTGTAGAGGTTGCTAACCACTTATTATAACTGAGACACAACAAACAAAATGTCAGATAATGTCACAAAGACAAAGTGCAATCTGAGTAGTGAATCAGACAAGAGTAATAATGTCGCCGAAAGTGCATCTGACCTGTCAGAAGAAAATATTAACCTAACAAAAGATTTTTGCGTGATTTCAGGAAGAAAATCAAAAAGAGAAGAAAAAATCAACCGTAAAAGACAAATAAAAAAAAACGAGAATAATTACACAAATCGAACAACACGTAAATTAAACCAAAATAAAGTTATTGCAAATCAAACCAAAAACTGAGAAGTCATTTATTGTAGTTGTGATTGTGGCTCACATCTTCCTCTGGTTTTACCTCCAGAAACGGCTTAAACGCCTTCTATGAGTCGAGGATATGCTTCCCATCCAGTTTTCTTACAAGCTGGCAAACAGGGTCTTTTAACATCAGATTCCCAAGATGTTGCCATTCCCTTTGGAATTGCGGCCATAAATCAAGAATTTCTCTTTGTACGTCTCCACTAGGATGCGTCTCAAGAGAAAGTTGGATATTACCCAAATTCTCCTTACTCAGTCCATCCTTAATGAATTCAATTTTATCATCTCGATTAGAGGACGGAATCCCAATAGAACGACATTTACCGTTACACGTCCATCGTGCACATTTGTGGCAATTTGAACTCATGCGCTTTGCTCGTCGCTTCTTTGCAAAAGTGCTTCTACCTGTACCTGGTAAATGCAAAATAGGAAGATATTCATCTTCACGTACCTTGGCTTCAATTATCCAACGTATGTCTCCAGGAATCCCTTTGTGCATAAGCATTCTTAATCTTTCAAATCGAACTTGGTAAAGCTTCAGTAAAATATTTCGAGGAAAAGGAGGAAATCGTTTCTGCAATCTTGTGAGAATATCATCCATCCTGAAAAAAAAATGAAAAAAAAATGAAAGAGAAATTGGAAGAGAAATTTATATACAATATCAGTTTTGTGGGTAGCTGATGGAACCGATTTAAATAATCACGGAGTACCGTTATCCGCCATTTAACCGGGGTTAAAAAATTATATTTACATCTAGTTATTTTCAAAACAAGGATCAGAAAGAAAAACAACATAAAAAGACTCAAAAACAAAACACTCTAAATAAAATCCTAAATTCTTCCCCCCACACATAATTCTTACATTGTCATTAATGTGATGCTATTAATCCCAATGCAAGAATTATATGTAAGAGAAAAGAACTATTAAACAAAAGAAACTTATGCAGCCTAAATGAACTTAAAAACAGTAAACACAATTAACAAAGAAACATAAGAAATAAAAATAAAAACAATAAAAATAATAAAAGAAAAAGGAAAAGAAAGAGAAAGCAAATCTGAATATGGAAGGTTGGCAATTTCATCTTTAATTGGGCTGCCTTCCCAATTAACACTTGAGTTAGTGTTTTGAATCTAACCAACACCCCTTCTTGGCTTTTTACGCTTGTCAGGCTCATACATGAAATTTTCCAAATTTATGCGTTTGAGAGGTAGCTTTCTTTGCACAACAGTGGATGCATTCTCCATTACAAGTATTATTCCATCATCCTTGGTGGTGCATATCTCATCGAGGAATGATGCATCTTTTGGTACTTGTTGAATGACATCCACAAACAAACTGTTTAAGGTTTCCAGCGTGTCTTGTTCATGTTCATCCTCCTTGAACTTTGCGAATCTACTAGGAAAAGGTGGAGAAGAAACATTAGTAAAAATTGGAATCTCAAACGTTACCTCAGGTGCTGAAATACTCTTATTTGGATCATTGGCTTCATTATCCTCAAGAATAGAATTCATCTCTAATTTTGTCTCATCCTCATCTTGTTCCTCATTCCTCAAGGTCACAATAGTAGCATTCTCCTTTGGGTTAATCATCGTTTGGGCAGGGAGTTCTTCAGATCTTTGTGCTACCCATCCCACCATACTACTAGTCAATTGGATCATTTGCTTTTCCAAACTCTGGATGCTTGCCCTTGTTTCCTGTTGAAATTGCAATGTATCAGTAACAAGAGAATAGACAAGATCTTCTAAAGAAGTACCTGAGTTTTGAGTCATATGTGGTGGTTGAAAAAGATCTGGTTCTTGGGACCATGATTGATTGAAGCTAGATGGATGAGTGTAATTGGCATAAAGATCTACTTCTTGGTAATTTTTCGAGTAGCCATAATTAGTATGATCCCACCATCCCTCATGGTAAGTGTTTGAGTAATGATCATACTGTTGGTCTTGGAACACTTGATGGCCTTGACTTCCTCCCATGGCCAATTGTTGAACTGGGTAGGTGAGATTGGCTTGTTGATTTTCCATGTTCATGTATGCCACCAACTCTTCAAGTGTTAGATTGCTCAATTCCATCGTTTTTTTTTTTTTTAATTTGAAAAGAAAAACTTGTATGTACAAGAAAATAAAACTAATTAGAACTGAAAATAAGAATAAACCAAGTAACAAATAAACTAAAGAAAGCAATCCCCGGCAACGGCGCCAAAAATTTGATGCACCCAAAAGAGTGTATCTTATTTAACCTTGCACTAAAAAGATCAATTGTAAGTATAGTAGTTAGCAAGGGTCGAGTCCTCAGGGATTGGGTTTTAGTTTATAAGTTAATAGTTTAAAACTTAAATTCAAGAACAATAAAAGAAAAGGGGTTTTTGATGCCAGATTTAAACTAAAGTAAATAATAAGAATAAGATGCAAGGCGGTATAACCAGCCAATAAAAATATATATACTAAATTAGGCGGTATAACCAGCCAATAAAAATATATATACTAAATTAGGCGGTATAACCAGCCAATAAAAATAAAACAAAGTTAATATACAAATTACGCGGTATAACCAGCCAATAAAAATAAATATAAAAAATAAGCAAACTAAAAGTAAGAAAACAAATAAGTAAGAAGAATCAAATATGAAAAATATGGTTAAGGTTTCATTCTCCACCACTAGACATCATTAAGAATCAATTTCAGATTTATCAATATCAACCAACTATCAAAGTTAACAACCGTAGATAACAACAAGCTCTGTTACCCCAATCTTTCCTTAGTTTGTCGTTAAATAGAACAAGCTCTCTATTTAATCTCTAACCATTAAACAACCTAGAATAAGCTCTCTAAATTCAATTTAATGGCAGCTTTATGATGAGAAAGATAGGTTGATCTAAGCAACAAACACATAAGCTCGGATTGTTCAACTTAGGTTATGTTCCACTTTGCAATTATTGAAAACTTGACCATAATCATTAATCACAAATTGCCACTTATGAATAGGAAATCAAGACAATTACACGGATCAAGACTCCTAAACTAGCAATAGATAATTATCAAGATCTATCTAGTTGTACACCTAAATAAATCAAGACAACATCATGAACAATTCTTGTAGAAGAACATAAGCAACTTTGATAGAAAATTAATGATAGATAGAATCTGAAAATCAATCACAAAACATGTCTAGGGCTTTGAAATCACCCTTAACCAAATAGAAGTTTAGCCTAGCATAGGCATTGTAAACATAAACATAAAATTAAAGAAAATCTAAGAAGAAAATAAAAGAAAGAAAGAAGAAGAGGAAGAATATTAATTATCCAACCTCTTGCTCTCTCTAAAGAAAAAGAAAACTAGAGAAAAGAAAGAAGAAGAAAACTTAGAGAATTTTATTAAAATGGCTAATATCCTACCTATGTACCATATGATCCTCTACAATCATCCAAGGCCCTCTATTTATACACATTTTGGAAGGCTAAATGACAAGAGACAAGCTTTACAAATTTCAAAGGTAGGTATTGATGCACCCAAAAGAGTGTATCTTATTTAACCTTGCACTAAAAAGATAAATTGTAAGTATAGTAGTTAGCAAGGGTCGAGTCCTCAGGGATTGGGTTTTAGTTTATAAGTTAATAGTTTAAAACTTAAATTCAAGAACAATAAAAGAAAAGGGGTTTTTGAAGCCAGATTTAAACTAAAGTAAATAATAAGAATAAGATGCAAGGCGGTATAACCAGCCAATAAAAATATATATACTAAATTAGGCGGTATAACCAGCCAATAAAAATATATATACTAAATTAGGCGGTATAACCAGCCAATAAAAATAAAACAAAGTTAATATACAAATTAGGCGGTATAACCAGCCAATAAAAATAAATATAAAAAATAAGCAAACTAAAAGTAAGAAAACAAGTAAGTAAGAAGAATTAAATATGAAAAATATGGTTAAGGTTTCATTCTCCACCACTAGACATCATTAAGAATCAATTTCAGATCTATCAATATCAACCAACTATCAAAGTTAACAACCGTAGATAACAACAAGCTCTGTTACCCCAATCTTTCCTTAGTTTGTCGTTAAATAGAACAAGCTCTCTATTTAATCTCTAACCATTAAACAACCTAGAATAAGCTCTCTAAATTCAATTTAATGGCAGCTTTATGATGAGAAAGATAGGTTGATCTAAGCAACAAACACATAAGCTCGGATTGTTCAACTTAGGTTATGTTCCACTTTGCAATTATTGAAAACTTGACCATAATCATTAATCACAAATTGCCACTTATGAATAGGAAATCAAGACAATTACACGGATCAAGACTCCTAAACTAGCAATAGATAATTATCAAGATCTATCTAGTTGTACACCTAAATAAATCTAGACAACATCATGAACAATTCTTGTAGAAGAACATAAGCAACTTTGATAGAAAATTAATGATAGATAGAATCTGAAAATCAATCACAAAACATGTCTAGGGCTTTGAAATCACCCTTAACCAAATAGAAGTTTAGCCTAGCATAGGCATTATAAACATAAAATTAAATAGAATCTAAGAAGAAAATAAAAGAAAGAAAGAAGAAGAAGAAGAATATTAATTATCCAACCTCTTGCTCTTTCTAAAGAAAAAGAAAACTAGAGAAAAGAAAGAAGAAGAAAACTTAGAGAATTTTATTAAAATGGCTAATATCCTACCTATGTACAATATGATCCCTTACAATCATCCAAGGCCCTCTATTTATACACATTTTGGAGGGCTAAATGACAAGAGACAAGCTTTACAAATTTCAAAGGTAGGTATAATAGGTGGGTGCATTTTCTAACAATTTTCGTCATACATGACGATTTTGATCAGCCAACTTGATGGTCGATTTTGTCAATTTTGCAGGCCTTATCTGATCACATGGTCTTCTAGAAAAATGTTACCCTATCAGTTACTGATCCATAGCCGTTGGAATCAGCTCAGTTTCTGATGTGGATAAGAAGATATGGGCAAAATACGAAAACAGATCAGCACAGACGTCATTGCACATCAGCCAACTTGATGGTCGATTTATTCAATATTGGAGGCTTTATCTGATCACATGGTCTTCTAGACAAATGTTCCCCTATCAGTTAGTGATCCATAGCCGTTGGAATCAGCTCATTTGCTGATGTGTATCGGACGATATGGTCAAAATTCGAAAACTGCTCAGGACAGACGTCATTGCAGATCAGCCAACTTGATGGTTGATTTCGCTAGGGAAAACGACTCCGTTTCAAGAAGTGTAAAACATGAAAAAGATAGATATGCCTCTTAACTTTGCACGGTTAAAATGTCAGCCTTATTGCTTCAGTGAAACTCCAGATATAGCTGATATGGCAAAAGGTGTCGGAACTGGAACTGAACTGGATTTGCCCTTAATTCTAGTAATCTGAAATCACTCAAAGAAACTTGTGAAAAACACCAAATTACATAAAAATATAAAAGATCATAAACACAATTAGACTAAACAATAATAACTCGTATTTGACACAAAACAATAATAAAACATAACTAAAAACTATATAATTATACGAGTTATCACACCCCCACACTTAGCTTTTTGCTAGTCCTCGAGCAAAATCAAATAAAAATAAAATAAGAAAATCTAATCTAATCCACTTTCGTAGGAAATCACGGTGGCACTTAGCATGTGACACAAGCCTTTAAACCCCTAGGTGTCCCTAGTGGACGAGTTTAGTCTCGTGAGGGTTTACTAGAACGATACCCACAAACATTGAAAAACTAAAATATAAATAAACTACATATACTAAAAATATTTACTCCTAATCCTTTCAATACAAATTAGAGACAATATTTGAACAAGTCTTATAAACTAATCAATAGCTTAAAGAATTTCACAAAAAATCATGCTTGAATGTAAATTGTTTGAGTTAAGCCAATATTAACATAACATATCTCAATCAAAATAGTGCATGTTCAAATTTAATCTCAACTTCTCACATGGGATACCCTCATGATTTTCACTCTTTAAAGTAGTGGTGAAGTGTTTACACTCAATCAATCTCATGAAAACAGTTCTACAATATTCTTGCTTGTCCACCTATTCTCCACTATTTAGATCATACAACTTCATGAATCAAGAGGTCTTTAATCAAGGTTGTAATGGGGCCAAGGGGTTTGTAATGTGGTTGAAGAACAAAAGGATAAAGATATCACAAAGGTTCCAAAGAGTTCATAAAGTTTAGAGACATAAAAAGATCATACAAATAAAACTTCTCAAAACTCTTATAAAGCACATAATAACATAGGCTAAATATTTATGTTGAGCCTTTGCATCATTCTAACCAACTTTGTAACATCTTTTTCTTTACTTTAACTAGAAGTTCAAGAGAAGATTTTTTTTTTTTTTTTTAATATGGGAATGTATTTGACAATGATCCCTTTCTTTTTCTCTTGACTTTTTTCTTTCTTTTCCCCCCACACTTATTTCTTGTTTCTAACCCAAATTTTCAATAAATCTTCTTTGTCTTTGCAACTTGTCTCAAAACATGCTAATTCATCTTTGGAACAAAGGTAAAGATATAAGTATATTTAGGTTAGGGACAAGTTATGGTTACCAAAGAGATAGCTTATTCAATGTAGGCTCAAATTGGTTCACTAAGGGTGTGTTCTCTTGGAACATTAATAATGGATGGCTGTTTGGCTCTGGTTATAATCCTAATGCCTCTATCATATTCATGTTGTCACATGTATCAATATAGTCTCAAACGGTTTAAAGCAAGTTCTAGAGAATCATGTAATCATAAGAGCACTCAAGAAAGAAATTAGATTGATTTATATAATGCATCAATCATTTTAGGCTCAAAAACTCACAATGATGATTATACAAGTCAGTTTTAAGTCTAAACATGCTTCTTTCTCAATCAACATATCATATTAACATTGGCTCATAAAAATTAGTATCAAGCTTAATTCTCATGAAAATCTTCTCACTAGTAACCAGTTTAGACCTATGCAATTCATATCTCATCATTGTATTAAAAAGGAACTAAAACACACTAAAAATAATAATAATAAAGACTCATAAAAAAAAAATAGTAGACGAAAATAAAAGAAATCCTAAATCATTCCCCCCACACTTAATTCTTACATTGTCCTCAATGTAAGTCTATTAACCCAAATGAAAGAATTATGTGTAAGAGAAAAGAACTAATAACATAAGAATACGAACAACTAGACTCAAAACAAAACAAACTCATGCAACCTAAATAATCCTAAAATACTAAACAAAAATTAACATGTAAACGTAAAAAGATTAAAATCAAACTGACAAGGTATGTCTCAAGTCTCCCTTACTCAGACCTTGTTCAGAATGAATACTTCTAAATTGCTTAAAACACAACAAACTCTTTTTTTTTTTTTTTTTTTTGAAAAGAAGAAATCAAACTGACAAGGTATGTCTCAAGTCTCCCTTACTCAGACCTTGTTCAGAATGAATACTTCTTAATTTTTTTTGCTTTTTTTTTTTTTTTTTTTTTTTTTTAAATTAGCAAAATATGTCCCTTACCCCCTACTAAAATATGACATTGTCCCCAATGTCAAATTTTAAAGGTAGAATTTAGGAGATATTACCTGCAGAGGTTGCTAACCACTTATTATAACTGAGACACAACAAGCAAAATGTTAGATAATGTCACAAAGACAAAGTGCAATCCACTCCTTGCTCGTCCATATCTCTTTTTCTTTTTTCGAGCGTTTGCGAAACAACCGTAGCAGATAAATACTCATAAGCTTGGAGCTTTTTGAGTAAATCTTCAATGGTTGTAGCAAAAATTATGGTTCTCCTTGCCTCTGAAAACATGAATCCATTATCCACAGCATTATCTAAATATGAAAGCAAATTACTAAAATAACCATTAATATTAAGCAAACCAATGGGTTTCTTATTTGTGACCAAAGATGACCAAGAAGCCACGCAAGCTATTTCTTCCAATGTACCCAGACCTCCTGGTAAAGCAATGAATGCATCGGCAGAATGGTACATGATTGTTATCCGTTCAGGGACACTCCAGACTTGTATTTCCTTACCCAAGGTAGGTCCACAAAAATCTGTGAATAGTTTTGGCACGACTCCTAGAACTGGACTTCCTCCGACGTGTGCTGCTGTAGCGACTGCTCCCATTAAACCCGTACTACCGCCTCCATAAATCAACTGGATCTTTTGTTGGGCAAGTATTACTCCAACTCTTATGGCTTCATCAGCAAATATGTTATTTTTCCCTGGATAAGCACCTCCAAAGACACAAATTTTTTTAATGTGCTGGGATGAAGTACTTTCCATTTTTTTTTCTTCGAGTGCCTGAAAGAGAATGAGTACATGGTGTAATATATAGAGGACTGAGTAGTGAATCAGACAAGAGTAATAATGTCGCCGAAAGTGTATCTGACCTGTCAAAAGAAAATGTTAACCTAACAAAAGATTTTTGCGTGATTTCAGGAAGAAAATCAAAAAGAGAAGAAAAAATCAACCGTAAAAGACAAATAAAAAAAAACGAGAATAATTACACAAATCGAACTACACTTAAATTAAACCAAAATAAAGTTATTGCAAATCAAACCAAAAGCTGAGAAGTCATTTATTGTAGTTGTGATTGTGGCTCACATCTTCCTCTGGTTTTACGTCCAGAAACGGCTTAAACGCCTTCAATGAGTCGAGGATATGCTTCCCATCCAGTTTTCTTACAAGCTGGCAAACAGGGTCTTTTAACATCAGATTCCCAAGATGTTGCCATTCCCTTTGGAATTGCGGCCATAAATCAAGAATTTCTCTTTGTACGTCTCCACTAGGATGCGTCTCAAGAGAAAGTTGGATATTACCCAAATTCTCCTTACTCAGTCCATCCTTAATCAATTCAATTTTATCATCTCGATTAGAGGACGGAATCCCAATAGAACGACATTTACCGTTACACGTCCATCGTGCACATTTGTGGCAATTTGAACTCATGCGCTTTGCTCGTCGCTTCTTTGCAAAAGTGCTTCTACCTGTACCTGGTAAATGCAAAACAGGAAGATATTCATCTTCACGTACCTTGGCTTCAATTATCCAACGTATGTCTCCAGGAATCCCTTTGTGCATAAGCATTCTTAATCTTTCAAATCGAACTTGGTAAAGCTTCAGTAAAATATTTCGAGGAAAAGGAGGAAATCGTTTCTGCAATCTTGTGAGAATATCATCCATCCTGGAAAAAAAATGAAAAAAAAATGAAAGAGAAATTGGAAGAGAAATTTATATACAATATCAGTTTTGTGGGTAGCTGATGGAACCGATTTAAATAATCACGGAGTACCGTTATCCGCCATTTAACCGGGGTTAAAAAAAATTATATTTACATCTAGTGTTTTTCAAAACAAGGATCAGAAAGAAAAACAACATAAAATGACTCAAAAACAAAACACTCTAAATAAAATCCTAAATTCTTCCCCCCACACATAATTCTTACATTGTCATTAATGTAATGCTATTATCCCCCAATGCAAGAATTATATGTAAGAGAAAAGAACTATTAAACAAAAGAAACTTATGCAGCCTAAATGAACTTAAAAACAGTAAACACAATTAACAAAGAAACATAAGAAATAAAAATAAAAACAATAAAAATAATAAAAGAAAAAGGAAAAGGAAAAGAAAGAGAAAGCAAATCTGAATATGGAAGGTTGGCAATTTCATCTTTAATTGGGCTGCCTTCCCAATTAACACTTGAGTTAGTGTTTTGAATCTAACCAACACCCTTTCTTGGCTTTTTAGGCTTGTCAGGCTCATACATGAAATTTCCCAAATTTATGCGTTTGAGAGGAAGCTTTCTTTGCACAACAGTGGATGCATTCTCCATTACAAGTATTATTCCATCATCCTTGGTGGTGCATATCTCATCGAGGAATGGTGCATCTTTTGGTACTTGTTGAATGACATCCACAAACAAACTGTTTAAGGTTTCCAGCGTGTCTTGTTCATGTTCATCCTCCTTGAACTTTGCGAATCTACTAGGAAAAGGTGGAGAAGAAACATTAGTAAAAATTGGAATCTCAAACGTTACCTCAGGTGCTGAAATACTCTTATTTGGATCATTGGCTTCATTATCCTCAAGAATAGAATTCATCTCTAATTTTGTCTCATCCTCATCTTGTTCCTCATTCCTCAAGGTCACAATAGTAGCATTCTCCTTTGGGTTAATCATCGTTTGGGCAGAGAGTTCTTCAGATCTTTGTGCTACCCATACCACCATACTACTAGCCAATAGGCTCATTTGCCTTTCCAAACTCTGGATACTTGCCCTTGTTTCCTGTTGAAATTGCAAAGTATTAGTAACAAGAGAATCGACAAGATCTTCTAAAGAAGTACCTGAGTTTTGAGTCATATGTAGTGGCTGAAAAAGATCTGGTTCTTGAGACCATGATTGATTAAATCTAGATGGATGAGTGTAATTGGCATAAGGATCTACTTCTTGGTAATTTTCTGAGTAGCCATAATTAGTATGATCCCACCATCCCTCATGGTAAGTGTTTGAGTAATGATCATACAGTTGGTCTTGGAACACTTGATGGCCTTGACATCCTCCCATGGCCAATTGTTGAACTGGGTAGGTGAGATTGGCTTGTTGATTTTCCATGTTCATGTATGCCACCAACTCTTCAAGTGTTAGATTGCTCAATTCCATCGTTTTTCTTTTTCTTTTTTTTTTTTTTCAAAATTTGATAAGAAAAACTTGTATGTACAAGAAAAATAAAATTAATTACAACTGAAAATAAGAATAAACCAATGAACTAATAAACTAAAGAAAGCAATCCCCGGCAACGGCGCCAAAAATTTGATGCACCCAAAAGAGTGTATCTTATTTAACCTTGCACTAAAAAGATAAATTGTAAGTATAGTAGTTAGCAAGGGTCGAGTCCTCAGGGATTGGGTTTTAGTTTATAAGTTAATAGTTTAAAACTTAAATTCAAGAACAATAAAAGAAAAGGGGTTTTTGAAGCCAGATTTAAACTAAAGTAAATAATAAGAATAAGATGCAAGGCGGTATAACCAGCCAATAAAAATATATATACTAAATTAGGCGGTATAACCAGCCAATAAAAATATATATACTAAATTAGGCGGTATAACCAGCCAATAAAAATAAAACAAAGTTAATATACAAATTAGGCGGTATAACCAGCCAATAAAAATAAATATAAAAAATAAGCAAACTAAAAGTAAGAAAACAAGTAAGTAAGAAGAATTAAATATGAAAAATATGGTTAAGGTTTCATTCTCCACCACTAGACATCATTAAGAATCAATTTCAGATCTATCAATATCAACCAACTATCAAAGTTAACAACCGTAGATAACAACAAGCTCTGTTACCCCAATCTTTCCTTAGTTTGTCGTTAAATAGAACAAGCTCTCTATTTAATCTCTAACCATTAAACAACCTAGAATAAGCTCTCTAAATTCAATTTAATGGCAGCTTTATGATGAGAAAGATAGGTTGATCTAAGCAACAAACACATAAGCTCGGATTGTTCAACTTAGGTTATGTTCCACTTTGCAATTATTGAAAACTTGACCATAATCATTAATCACAAATTGCCACTTATGAATAGGAAATCAAGACAATTACACGGATCAAGACTCCTAAACTAGCAATAGATAATTATCAAGATCTATCTAGTTGTACACCTAAATAAATCTAGACAACATCATGAACAATTCTTGTAGAAGAACATAAGCAACTTTGATAGAAAATTAATGATAGATAGAATCTGAAAATCAATCACAAAACATGTCTAGGGCTTTGAAATCACCCTTAACCAAATAGAAGTTTAGCCTAGCATAGGCATTATAAACATAAAATTAAATAGAATCTAAGAAGAAAATAAAAGAAAGAAAGAAGAAGAAGAAGAATATTAATTATCCAACCTCTTGCTCTTTCTAAAGAAAAAGAAAACTAGAGAAAAGAAAGAAGAAGAAAACTTAGAGAATTTTATTAAAATGGCTAATATCCTACCTATGTACAATATGATCCCTTACAATCATCCAAGGCCCTCTATTTATACACATTTTGGAGGGCTAAATGACAAGAGACAAGCTTTACAAATTTCAAAGGTAGGTATAATAGGTGGGTGCATTTTCTAACAATTTTCGTCATACATGACGATTTTGATCAGCCAACTTGATGGTCGATTTTGTCAATTTTGCAGGCCTTATCTGATCACATGGTCTTCTAGAAAAATGTTACCCTATCAGTTACTGATCCATAGCCGTTGGAATCAGCTCATTTGCTGATGTGGATAAGAAGATATGGGCAAAATACGAAAACAGATCAGCACAGACGTCATTGCACATCAGCCAACTTGATGGTCGATTTATTCACTATTGGAGGCTTTATCTGATCACATGGTCTTCTAGACAAATGTTCCCCTATCAGTTCGTGATCCATAGCCGTTGGAATCAGCTCATTTGCTGATGTGTATCGGACGATATGGTCAAAATTCGAAAACTGCTCAGGACAGACGTCATTGCAGATCAGCCAACTTGATGGTTGATTTCGCTAGGGAAAACGACTCCGTTTCAAGAAGTGTAAAACATGAAAAAGATAGATATGCCTCTTAACTTTGCACGGTTAAAATTTTAGCCTTATTGCTTCAGTGAAACTCCAGATATAGCTGATATGGCAAAAGGTGTCGGAACTGGAACTGAACTGGATTTGCCCTTAATTCTAGTAATCTGAAATCACTCAAAGAAACTTGTGAAAAACACCAAATTACATAAAAATATAAAAGATCATAAACACAATTAGACTAAACAATAATAACTCGTATTTGACACAAAACAATAATAAAACATAACTAAAAACTATATAATTATACGAGTTATCAGGTATAATAGGTGGGTGAATTTTTCTAACAATTCCCATTCTCCTCGTAGCTGGTATATCACTGGGGCTGAATCTCCAAAAACTTCCAGTTTTTTTATCTTTCTGTCTACGGCAGCACAAAGGCCCATAGTACATGCCTCATATTTCATCGTATTATTTGTACAATCAAAATCCAACTTGACAGTGAAAGGATAATAATCTTCTTCTGGGGATATGAGCACTTCAATGATTCTGTGCCCCATAGCATTGGATGCACCATCAAAGTATATTTTCCATATTTTCTTTTTTTAGGGAGAATCTCATCTGCTTGCGAGACGCACATCAGGTCTTCATCGGGGAAATCAAAGTTCAATGGCTCATAATCTTCCACCGCCCGACTTGGTAAGAATTAAGCTACTGCACTGCCCTTTATGGCTTTCTAGCTTACATATACAATGTCGTACTCTGACAAAAAACCTGCCATCTTGCCGTTTTCCCTAAGAAAGAGGGTGCTTCCAACATGTACTTGATAAGGTCTAGCTTGGCAATTAACCACGTCGTATGATGCAACATGTATTGTCTAAGCCTTCGAGCAGTCTAGGCTAAAGCACAACATAGCTTTTCTACCGATGAATACTTCAGCTCATAATCTGTGAACTTCTTGCTGAGGTAGTAAATCACTTGTTCTTTCTTCCTGATCTCATCATTCTGTCCCAAGACACAACCCATGGATCTCTCAAATACTGATAAATACAGTATCATTGGTTTCTTTGGAATAGGTGGCATTAATACTGGTGGGTTGGACAGATAATGCTTAACTTTTTCAAAGGCTATTTGACACTCCCCATCCCATTCTCCTGGATCACGCTTTCGAAGTAATTTAAATATTGGATCACACTTATCGATTAACTGGGAAATAAAGTGAGAAATGTAATTCAATCTTCCCAGAAAGCCTCTTATTTCCTTTTGAGTACGAGGTGGTGGCAAGTTCTGGATAGCCTTTACTTTATCCGGATCAATTTCAATTCCCTTTTTGCTGACAACAAAATCCAACAATTTCCCTGAAGTGACTCCAAAAGTGCATTTTGCTGGGTTTAACTTGAGTCAAAACTTTCTTAGTCTTTCAAAGAGCTTCTTAAGATTTGCAATATGCTCCTCTTCTCATTGTGACTTTGCAATCATATCATCAATATAGACCTCAATTTATGCATCATATCGTGAAACAAAGTCACCATGGCTCTCTGATATGTTGCCCCTGCATTTTTCAACCCAAACGGCATTACCTTGTAGCAAAATGTTCCCCACATTGTAACAAATATGGTTTTCTCCATATCTTCCAGTGCCATCTTAATCTAATTATATCCCGAGAATCCATCCATGAATGAGAACAAAGAGCTCTTTGCTGTATTATCCACCAAGGTATCAATGTGCGACAAAAGGAAATTATCTTTAGGACTGGCCTTGTTCAGATCCCGGTAATTGACACATATCCGTACTTTGCCATCTTTCTTTGGTACCGGGACAATATTTGCTACACATTCCAGATATTTTGCCACTTCTAAGAACCCAGCATCAAATTGCTTCTTCACCTCTTCTTTTATCTTTAGCAGCATGTCAGGCCTCATTCTTCTCCTGTTGAATCGGCTTGTACTCTGGTTGTAAAGGGAGTTTATGAACCACAATATCAGGATCCAACCCTGGCATGTCTTGATATGACCATGCAAATACATCAACATATTCCCGGAGCAAAGCTATCAGTTCACCCTTTATTGATAATGACAATGAGGCCCCAATTTTGACCTCCTTTATTTCTTCCCCACTTCCCAGATTTATCATTTCTAACAGCTCCTTATGAGGCAGTACTTGCTTCTCTTGTTCTATTTTCCTTAATAAATTCGAAGGCAGATCATAATCCTCAGCATCTTCGTTAGCGTTGAAATCACCAGTGCAAATGGGTCTTTCAAAATCAATTTCAGAATTATTGCCAGGATGGTCCTCATATTTTGCATCTGTACAACTGTAAATAGGTGAGGAAGGAATAATATAGGAAAGTATATAGGCCATGAAATAAAATGAAAAGCAAAAATGAAAGAATATGGACACATCAATGTGAAGAAAATGCATTGTGCTTGTTATTTATTAAATGAAGATTTTTAAACAAAAGCACGTATAAAAAAATTCTTACTATCGTTGGGCAAAGATAATTAAGATTGTTTTCAAAGTATTACTTTGGAGTAGATCTAAAGACTATAGGCAGCTCAGTCGTGCTCCAATTCGTCAATTTGTAACCTGGTGGACAAAGTCGCACCATCCAACTTGCATCCTTTTTTTTCGATTTCTTCTTCACTAGCCATACAGATCATCATATCTTGCATCTGCTAGTCCCTGCTCATATGGAACTTCTCAAAAGCGTGTTCAATCATTATCAGCACATCCTCGAATCCTTTTCTCCAAACAAAAAGCCAGCCGACCGAAAGCTGTGAAGGACTAGTGGGAAAGTCATGGGTTTCCACTCTATATCCATAACCGAAAGACGAGCCATCCTCCTTTGTCGGTTGTTCTCAATTTGTCTCCTCTTTTCATGAGCCTTCGGGAGATATCCAAGACCAAACCGATCTTTCTTTCCAATCACTTCAATTGCCTTGGCCATACCCTGAAGATACTTTCCTAGTCCTTTTCCTGCCCTGCAGCCCTTTCCGACGTTCGTTCTCACTCCCAGCCTAGTATTCTTAGACAACTTTGGCTTCGAAATTTTACGTCCTTCAGTGATGAATACAGCATTAACAAATTCTAAAGACCTAAATGAGCATTCCACAACATCTTCATTTTGTTCTATGTAAGGGGAGTCAGTAGATGCAGAGGCTATGATGTCCTATTCTCCCGATACAGTGACCAAACGTCCCTCCATTACAAACTTTAACTTCTGGTGGAGAGATGAGGGTACCGCCCTGGCAAAATATATCCAAGGCCTTCCCAATAAGCAGTTATAGGACAGGGTGATGTCCATAACTTGGAAATCCACCTTATAGGTACAAGGACCTATCTCCAGCGAGACCTCAATAGTTCCCATTCCTTCCTGTTGAGTTCCATCAAAAGCTCTGACCATAGAGCAACTTGGCAGCATGTAGGAAATGTCAACTAGTAGCTTAGATAAAGTTGCCAAGGGCATTACATTCAGTGAAGAGCCATTATCCAAGAGTACTCGTGGTGGGATATGCCCCTTACAAGTAGTTGTAATGTGAAGAACTTATATAGATCCAATATCATTTGGTGGTATTTCATCATAACTGAAAAAGATATGATCATCCGCTGCAATATTCCCCACCAGCCTATCCAATTTCTCCATCGATATATTATTGGCTGCATATGCCTGATTCAGAATCCTTAACAAGGCATTTTTACGTGGCTCCGAGTTTAGCAATAGTGAAAGGATCGAAATCCTTACTGGTTGACGCTACAATTGCTTCACCACACTATATTCACTGTGTTTTATGAATTTCAAAAATTCACAAGCTTCTTTTTCATTTATCGACTCCTTTACTTTGTTAACCAGGATTTGACCCCCTCTCCACTCATGTCGACTGATCCATCTCAATATGGACTGGTTCAGCTATCTTTTTTCCTTTATCCGCTCCTCCTTTCTTTCCCGATGGACCTTGTTCAACAATCTCGGGGGCATAACATCTTCCACTATGCGTTAGATGCCCCACTCCTGTTATGTTAATTGCTGCCTGCTGACTGGAAGATCCTGGCCTAACCACGCTGCAGTCATATTTCCACTGTGCAACCTTATTTTCTTTGTATGAAAAAGAAGAAAGCAGCTCTATGATCAACTTAGGTATGATTTCTTCAACAACCAGCGCAACCTTCTCTTTTGGCTCATCATAATAGATAATCAAAGGTCTACCTACCCCATATCCGGCTGTGTTCTCAATAACCTTCACCTCTTCCTCTACTTCCTCATAAAATTGGACCTCGCCCTCATCCATCATCTATTGGGCTTTAGCCAAAAAGTCTCCAAACTCCTGTATGGTGTGATCTTTGCATCTATAAAACGGGCACCAATTCTCCACCTTGTTTGCAACCATTTTAGACTGTGTTCATCCTGAACTTTCCCGCTTTAACCATTTGGACCCACACCTTTATCATTGGAGTCTTTACCTCACTGATGTGCCTTTTCACCCTACTGACTTCCCCTGTCAACACTGCATTCATCCTGTTCTCAGTATGATTGGGCAATGGATTACCCACTACAATAGGCCCATTCCTTGATCCGAATTTCACAACCCTGGAGTTGATCAAACTCTGGACTTTCCTCTTAAAGGCAATGCAATCCTCGGTTCAATGCCCCTGAATCCCCGTGTGATACGCGCAGTTAGCATTTACATTATACCACTTGGGGTATGGTGGTGTCAGGGGTTTAAGGTATACGGGTGCAACAAGTTGGCCCTATAATAGTTTGGGATATAGTTCACCATAAGTTGTAGGAATGGGATCAAATTGGGGTTTTTGATCGTTTCTTGGTGATCGTTGGTCATTGTGCATGGCAACCTGGGTATTCAAGATAGTGTTTCGGGGAAGGGTTATCTGTGGGGATACGCCAGTTGGGTATAGCTGCTGTGGTATGTTGGTATAAGGGAATGGGTTTTGAGTATGGTGGTTTACAGCGGGGTAGTAAGGATTGTACCCTAGGTAAGGTGTGTAGGATGTAGGAGGTGCATAGGATGTGTATATGGTGTAGGGGGTGTATAGGGATAATGGTTATAGCTAACTGCGTGAGTTTCTCCCTCTTGTTTTTTAGCGGGGACGACTTTCTTTGGAGTTGAAGACACACCACCTTCCATCTTACCACTCTTAATGGTAGTTTCAATCATTTCGCTGGATATAACCATATACGCAAAATTCTTAGTGGCACTCCCCACCAATTTATCATAGTATGGTGCCTTTAAAGTGTTAATAAAAAACACCGTAGTTTCTTTGCTTCAAAGGGGGTTTCACTTGAGTGGCCAAGTCCCTCCACCTTTGAGAGTACTCCTTAAAACTCTCAGTAGTTTTCTTTTCCATATTCTGCAGCCACAACCTGTCACGTATCAGATACATGCTTATAATGTTCCATGAAGGCTCTGGCTAAATCCATCCAAGAACGGATCTTAGTCCGAGTTAGTTGATTATACCATCGGGTTGCAGAACTCGTTAAACTATCCTGGAAGCAGTGGATAAGCAGTTTTTCATCATCATCATGTCCTGTCATCTTTCTGCAATACATGGTGAGGTGTGCTGATGGGTTGGTAGTCCCATTATGTTTCTCAAAGTCTGGTACTTTAAACTTGGAAGGAATTACCAAGCCATGTATTAGACTCATCTCTTTGGCATCCAGACTGGCAAACAATTCTGCCCCTTCAACTGCCCTTAGCCTCTCCTCCAACAACTAATACTTTTTCTAAGACTCTGCAGATTCAATCTTCTTTAGTTCAGCCATTTTTGCCTTTTCCTTCTTAGCAAGTTCCTCAAAGTACGGAACATCAACAACATCAATTGGGTCAGCCCCAATGTTACCCTTTCCAGGAGCATAATCCCGTGATTCAGCCACTGGTTGAATATAAACTTAGGATGCTGCCCCAGTTGGAAGCTCATTTCCCGCATGCTGGGATGTTTGGCCATTCAGCTGCACAACTTCAGGTCGGCCTTCCTGATTCACTGCCCCTTTTCCTGTAATCGAATTCTCCCCCGGCCTTTTCTGGCTCATCATAGCATTCATCATCTCCATGAGCTTGGCCATTTGTTCCCTTGATTCCTCTTGGGACTTAGGCAGTTGTTCCTACAGTTCCCTCTGAGTTCACTCCATTCTTTCAATACGGGCAAGCTGGTCATTCTCCATAACTATGGCTTGAGATCTAGTGTTATAACGATGCCAAAAATCCGATTCTTTCGGAGTGCGCCCAATTTTACCTTTAATTTTAAAAAACCATTGATTAGAATTTATTGATTTATTTTATTAAAGTATTTATTGAATGAATGAATGACTAAATGTAAATGGATGAATAAATGAAATGAATAAATAAATGACTAAGTACATGAATATGAGTGAATAAATATAAAGAATGAATAAATGAATGATTATAAATATAAATAAATGTATGAATGAACAAACAAACAAATTTATAAAGGAAAGAATAAATGAATGATAAAAATATGAATGCGTTTGAGAATATGGCCCTGGGATAATTCCAACCAAATGGTCTTTCATTGATTTTTGGAATTTAAATACATCAAAAATAATAAGACCATTGCCTAAGACAATCCAGTAATTTGCCTATCTATTTCAAAGTGTTGTTACAAAATACTTTTCCTATAGAGTAACCCCTTCGGATCTTGGACTTTCTTTCATAGTCACATTTGAATTGCCTTGCCTTTCAATCTGGCCCGTACTTGTTCACTCTCCAACTGGCCTTTGATATATCAGCAGAAACAGCACTGTGTGAGCTTTCCCTAGCTTGCTTCCCTTGCTCAAGTTTGTCGGCACGGGCTTTTTCATGCTTCGCTCTCTCTTTCCAATAGCTACTCTCTTTCTTGAGATTTTTGACTTCTTGCCCCCATTCCCCGGAAGTCTTGATGGTCCCTTCAAATATGAGCTCGAAAGGAAACCTCTTATTTTCCAGGTGTAATTTCTTGAGATCATCTTTGACAATGTCCCTTTCCCTCTTGACCCTTTCTACTTCTCTTTCCCGAGCTGATTCTCTATTTTTCATGTCATTGATTTCTTCCTGAAGTCGGGCAATCTCTTTGCTCATTTGGGCTTTTTCTTTACCAAATTTTGACCTTGCAATTACTAACTCCGATGGCGCTTCTTCCATTTGTAGATCTATTAATGAGACAACTCTCCCATCGGGTACCAATAGCCTATCATTAATCCTTCTATCTCTCCATGCTATGTAGTCGGATGTGACGATATCGGCATATCTGGCTACCTCTACCCGTGAGTTTTCTTCCACGCTACCACAATCTCGCGCACCTTTCCCGAGTACCCATCCTTTCCATAAGCAAATTCTAAGCCACTAAGATCATGGGTTGTAGGAGTGAACTGACGAGATTCTGATTGCCTTAGTACCAGCAGTGGCGCATAACTTACACCTCCCCATACTCCTAGTAATGGAACAGATGTTTTATCCCCACATTTGTACAATGTCGGCATAGGAGCTATCCATGGAGCCCTCCAAATTATCATCTCAACCTTGACATTCCGGAATATGTCGATCCACTCAATCCCTCTTAAGAAATTTACTAATTGGTGCAAAAGATTTCCAATACGAGCGAAGAGGGAACTTTTCTTGCTTACAAAAATGGCTCTGAACCCATATGTAAAGAAGCTGTATACAACCCATAAAACGTCATTTTACTTCCCGTCTACAAAAATTCAGGGATCGGATTATTTCTGCTATGATTGCCAGGGTCGGGTTTATCCTCTGTTCTAGCCTCTCGAAAAGATCAAATACTGCAACATCCACATATCCCAATGTCCTCGGGAAGATAACTAAACCATAGATAGCCAAAGCAAAAATGTTTCTAGTCGTTTCCTTACTTGAATGACTATGGATTAAGGTCCGTAAAACATCCCATGAGATACAGTGATTTACGCCTTTTCGGACAACGTGGCTTTCGGCCCAATTTCTTTCCACTCCCAGAATCTTAGACACATTTTTTTTGAAACCCAGCGTCTTTGTATCTTTCAAACAAATATGGTCGGGAATGACATTCTCAATATGCAGCAGGGTCGAATATTCCTCTATGGTTGGAGTCATATCCTCTCAGTTGAAAGTGAAACATTGATAAGCGGGAATCTAGAATTGCACCATAGCTCGGATTACCTCACCACTGACCTTAACTTGACTTAACAGTGCTATGTCCCCATAAATCTGAGTGAAGGCTTCTTTTTCTGATATATTCCACTGATTCCATATATCCATCAACTCTCGGAGATCATTTAGCCGAATAGTAAGATCAACCTCGGCTGGCAATACTGATACATATCCCATTTTCAAACAATCCCCATTATCCTGCTGACTTTTCTCAGATTGTTTCCTATCCTCTAAATGCTTCTCGACCACTGAAACACACTGACCTTCCATAGAAGCCCTTTTGGTTGAATATTATCCCGAGAACAATAACCTTTCATGCACAAAAATGATGACGAGAATGCATGAAAAAAAACAAAAAAAAAAGAAAATGAATTACTAATGAAAATAAATTCAAATAATAAAAAACATATAATTCAAATTAATAATTATCCCTGAGGATGACAACAAAATTTTGGCATTATAACACCTCTGGGACAAAACATCAAAACTTATTACGGGCATTGTGATGTGCGTTCATCATTGCCGGATTTACAAAAGTAAACTTATTCGGAAAGTAGAATAGAAGGTAAAACGATTGGAAATATTCCTCCATGTGTTCTTAACTTCGGGATATCTAATCAAAAATCTGGCATGGCTTCGCCTAGGTTTACTATATGAAGGTGAATCAGTTCTAAAACCCCCAAATTGTTCCTCACTGTCGCCGGTGAAGGCTAGTAAGGCTCCCCGATAAAAACGGGTTCAATTCGTTAGAGTTTATTTCCCTAGCCCATGCGGATTGTTAATCATGAAGGCTTAGGTAATTTAGTACTTCGGAAGTGTTTCATTAGCCCATGCGGATTGTTAATCACAAAGGCTTAGTTACTTTGCTCCCACCTAAAAGGACAGAACCCGAGTATAGGTGATAACTCGTATAATTATATAGTTTTTAGTTATGTTTTATTATTGTTTTGTGTCAAATACGAGTTATTATTGTTTAGTCTAATTGTGTTTATGATCTTTATGTATTTTGGTGTTTTTCACAAGTTTCTTTGAATGATTTCAGATTACTAGAATTAAGGGCAAATCCAGTTCAGTTCCAGTTCCGACACCTTTTGCCATATCAGCTATATCTCGAGTTTCACTGAAGCAATAAGGCTGAAATTTGTAGCCATGCAAAGCTAAGAGGCATATCTATCTTTTTCATGTTTTACACTTCTTGAAACGGAGTCGTTTTCCCTAGCGAAATCGACCATCAAGTTGGCTGATGTGCAATGACGTCTGTGCTGACCTGTTTTTGTATTATGCCCATATCTTCTTATCCACATCAGCAAATGAGCTGATTCTAACGGCTATGGATCAGTAACTGATAGGGTAACATTTTTCTAGAAGACCATGTGATCAGATAAGGCCTCCAAAATTTACAAAATCGACCATCAAGTTGGCTGATCAAAATCGTCATATATGACGAAAATTGTTAGAAAATGCACCCACCTATTATACCTACCTTTGAAATTTGTAAAGCTTGTCTCTTGTCATTTAGCCTTCCAAAATGTGTATAAATAGAGGGCCTTGGATGATTGTAAGGGATCATATTGTACATAGGTAGGATATTAGCCATTTTAATAAAATTCTCTAAGTTTTCTTCTTCTTTCTTTTCTCTAGTTTTCTTTCTTTTCTCTAGTTTTCTTTTTCTTTAGAGAGAGCAAGAGGTTGGATAATTAATATTCTTCCTCTTCTTCTTTCTTTCTTTTATTTTCTTCTTAGATTTTCTTTAATTTTATGTTTATGTTTACAATGCCTATGCTAGGCTAAACTTCTATTTGGTTAAGGGTGATTTCAAAGCCCTAGACATGTTTTGTGATTGATTTTCAGATTCTATCTATCATTAATTTTCTATCAAAGTTGCTTATGTTCTTCTACAAGAATTGTTCATGATGTTGTCTAGATTTATTTAGGTGTACAACTAGATAGATCTTGATAATTATCTATTGCTAGTTTAGGAGTCTTGATCCGTGTAATTGTCTTGATTTCCTATTCATAAGTGGCAATTTGTGATTAATGATTATGGTCAAGTTTTCAATAATTGCAAAGTGGAACATAACCTAAGTTGAACAATCCGAGCTTATGTGTTTGTTGCTTAGATCAACCTATCTTTCTCATCATAAAGCTGCCATTAAATTGAATTTAGAGAGCTTATTCTAGGTTGTTTAATGGTTAGAGATTAAATAGAGAGCTTGTTCTATTTAACGACAAACTAAGGAAAGATTGGGGTAACAGAGCTTGTTGTTATCTACGGTTGTTAACTTTGATAGTTGGTTGATATTGATAGATCTGAAATTGATTCTTAATGATGTCTAGTGGTGGAGAATGAAACCTTAACCATATTTTTCATATTTGATTCTTCTTACTTATTTGTTTTCTTACTTTTAGTTTGCTTATTTTTTATATTTATTTTTATTGGCTGGTTATACCGCCTAATTTGTATATTAACTTTGTTTTATTTTTATTGGCTGGTTATACCGCCTAATTTAGTATATATATTTTTATTGGCTGGTTATACCGCCTAATTTAGTATATATATTTTTTTATTGGCTGGTTATACCGCCTTGCATCTTATTCTTATTATTTACTTTAGTTTAAATCTGGATTCAAAAACCCCTTTTCTTTTATTGTTCTTGAATTTAAGTTTTAAACTATTAACTTATAAACTAAAACCCAATCCCTGAGGACTCGACCCTTGCTAACTACTATACTTACAATTTATCTTTTTAGTGCAAGGTTAAATAAGATACACTCTTTTGGGTGCATCAAATTTTTGGCGCCGTTGCCGGGGATTGTTTTCTTTAGTTTATTTGTTACTTGGTTTATTCTTATTTTCAGTTCTAATGAGTTTTATTTTCTTGTACATACGGGTTTTTCTGATTAAATTTTGAAAAAAAAAATAAAACAAAAAAACAAAAAAAAAACGATGGAATTGAGCAATCTAACACTTGAAGAGTTGGTGGCATACATGAACATGGAGAATCAACAAGCCAATCTCACCTTCCCAGTTCAACAATTGGCCATGGGAGGATGTCAAGGCCATCAAGTGTTCCAAGACCAACAGTATGATCATTACTCAAACACTTACCATGAGGGATGGTGGGATCATACTAATTATGGCTACTCGAAAAATTACCAAGAAGTAGATCCTTATGCCAATTACACTCATCCATCTAGCTTCAATTAATCATGGTCCCAAGAACCAGATCTTTTTCAACCACCACATATGACTCAAAACTCATGTACTTCTTTAGAAGATCTTGTCTATTCTCTTGTTACTGATACATTGCAATTTCAACAGGAAACAAGGGCAAGCATCCAGAGTTTGGAAAAGCAAATGATCCAATTGACTAGTAGTATGGTGGGATGGGTAGCACAAAGATCTGAAGAACTCCCTGCCCAAACAATGATTAACCCAAAGGAGAATACTACTATTGTGACCTTGAGGAATGAGGAACAAGATGAGGATGAGACAAAATTAGAGATGAATTCTATTCTTGAGGATAATGAAGCCAATGATCCAAATAAGAGTATTTCGGCACCTGAGGTAACGTTTGAGATTCCAATTTTTACTAATGTTTCTTCTCCACCTTTTCCTAGTAGATTCGCAAAGTTCAAGGAGGATGAACATGAACAAGACACGCTGGAAACCTTAAACAGTTTGTTTGTGGATGTCATTCAACAAGTACCAAAAGATGCACCATTCCTCGATGAGATATGCACCACCAAGGATGATGGAATAATACTTGTAATGGAGAATGCATCCACTGTTGTGCAAAGAAAGCTTCCTCTCAAACGCATAAATTTGGGAAATTTCATGCATGAGCCTGACAAGCCTAAAAAGCCAAGAAGGGGTGTTGGTTAGATTCAAAACACTAACTCAAGTGTTAATTGGGAAGGCAGCCCAATTAAAGATGAAATTGCCAACCTTCCATATTCAGATTTGCTTTCTCTTTCTTTTCCTTTTTCTTTTATTATTTTTATTGTTTTTATTTTTATTTCTTATGTTTCTTTGTTAATTGTGTTTACTGCTTTTAAATTCATTTAGGCTGCATAAGTTTCTTTTGTTTAATAGTTCTTTTCTCTTACATATAATTCTTGCATTGGGGGATAATAGCATTACATTAATGACAATGTAAGAATTATGTGTGGGGGGGAGAATTTAGGATTTTATTTAGAGTGTTTTGTTTTTGAGTCTTTTTATGTTGTTTTTCTTTCTGATCCTTGTTTTGAAAAACACTAGATGTAAATATAATTTTTTTTTAACCCCGGTTAAATGGCGGATAACGGTACTCCGTGATTATTTAAATCGGTTCTATCAGCTACCCACAAAACTGATATTGTATATAAATTTCTCTTTCAATTTCTCTTTCATTTTTTTTTTTCAGGATGGATGATATTCTCATAAGATTGCAGAAACGATTTCCTCCCTTTCCTCGAAATATTTTACTGAAGCTTTACCAAGTTCGATTTGAAAGATTAAGAATGCTTATGCACAAAGGGATTCCTGGAGACATACGTTGGATAATTGAAGCCAAGGTACGTGAAGATGAATATCTTCCTGTTTTGCATTTACCAGGTACAGGTAGAAGCACTTTTGCAAAGAAGCGACGAGCAAAGCGCATGAGTTCAAATTGCCACAAATGTGCACGATGGACGTGTAACGGTAAATGTCGTTCTATTGGGATTCCGTCCTCTAATCGAGATGATAAAATTGAATTCATTAAGGATGGACTGAGTAAGGAGAATTTGGGTAATATCCAACTTTCTCTTGAGACGCATCCTAGTGGAGACGTACAAAGAGAAATTCTTGATTTATGGCCGCAATTCCAAAGGGAATGGCAACATCTTGGGAATCTGATGTTAAAAGACCCTGTTTGCCAGCTTGTAAGAAAACTGGATGGGAAGCATATCCTCGACTCATAGAAGGCGTTTAAGCCGTTTCTGGACGTAAAACCAGAGGAAGATGTGAGCCACAATCACAACTACAATAAATGACTTCTCAGCTTTTGGTTTGATTTGCAATAACTTTATTTCGGTTTAATTTACGTGTTATTCGATTTGTGTAATTATTCTCATTTTTTTTATTTGTCTTTTACGATTGATTTTTCTTCTCTTTTTGATTTTCTTCCTGAAATCACGCAAAAAATCTTTTGTTAGGTTAACATTTTCTTCTGACAGGTCAGATACACTTTCGGCGACATTATTACTCTTGTCTGATTCACTACTCAGTCCTCTATATATTACACCATGTACTCATTCTCTTTCAGGCACTCAAAAAAAAAAATGGAAAGTACTTCGTCCAAACGCATTAAAAAAATTTGTGTTTTTGGAGGTGCTTATCCAGGGAAAAATAACATATTCGCAGATGAAGCCATAAGAGTTGGAGTAATACTTGCCCAACAAAAGATCCAGTTGATTTATGGAGGCGGTAGTACGGGTTTAATGGGAGCAGTCGCTACAACAGCACACGCCGGAGGAAGTCCAGTTCTAGGAATCGTGCCAAAACTATTCACAAGTTTTTGTGGACCTACAGTGGGTAAGGAAATACAAGTCTGGAGTATCCCTGAACGGATGACAATCATGTACCATTCTGCCGATGCATTCATTGCTTTACCAGGAGGTCTGGGTACATTGGAAGAAATAGCTTGCGTGGCTTCTTGGTCATCTTTGGTCACAAATAAGAAACCCATTGGTTTGCTTAATATTAATGGTTATTTTAGTAATTTGCTTTCATATTTAGATAATGCTGTGGATAATGGATTCATGTTTTCAGAGGCAAGGAGAACCATAATTTCTGCTACAACTATTGAAGATTTACTCAAAAAGCTCCAAGCTTATGAGTGTTTATCTGCTACGGTTGTTTCGCAAACGCTCGGAAAAAGAAAAAGAGATATGGATGAGCAAGGAGTGGATTGCACTTTGTCTTTGTGACATTATCTAACATTTTGCTTGTTGTGTCTCAGTTATAATAAGTGGTTAGCAACCTCTGCAGGTAATATCTCCTAAATTCTACCTTTAAAATTTGACATTGGGGACAATGTCATATTTTAGTAGGGGGTAAGGGACATATTTTGCTAATTTTAAAAAAAAAAAAAAAAAAAAAAATTGTTGTGTTTTAAGCCATTTAGAAGTATTCATTCTGAACAAGGTCTGAGTAAGGGAGACTTGAGACATACCTTGTCAGTTTGATTTCTTCTTTTCAAAAAAAAAAAAAAAAAGTTTGTTGTGTTTTAAGCAATTTAGAAGTATTCATTCTGGACAAGGTCTGAGTAAGGGAGACTTGAGACATACCTTGTCAGTTTGATTTTAATCTTTTTATGTTTACTTGTTAATTTTTGTTTAGTATTTTAGGATTATTTAGGTTGCATGAGTTTGTTTTGTTTTGTTTTGAGTCTTAGTTGTTCCTATTCTTATGTTATTAGTTCTTTTCTCTTACACATGATTCTTTCATTTGGGTTAATAGACTTACATTGAGGACAATGTAAGAATTAAGTGTGGGGGGAATGATTCAGGATTTCTTTTATTTTTGTCTACTATTTTTTTTATGAGTCTTTATTATTATTATTATTATTATTATTATTATTTTAGTGTGTTTTAGTTCCTTTTTAATACAATGATGAGATATGAATTGCATAAGTCTAAAACAGATTTAATAGTGAGAAGATTTTCATGAGAATTGAGCTTGATGTCAACCTTTTTATGAGCCAATGTTAATATGATATGTTGATTGAGAAAGAAGCATGTTTAGACTTAATCTGACTTGTATAATCATCCTTCTGAGTTTTTGAGCCTATAATGATTGATGCATTATACAAATCAATCTAATTTCTTTCTTGAGTGCTCTTATGATTACATGATTCTCTAGAACTTGCTTTAAACCGTTTGAGACTATATTGATACATGTGACAACATGAATATGATAGAGGCATTAGGATTATAACCAGAGCCAAACAGCCATCCATTATTAATGTTCCAAGAGAACACACCCTTAGTGAACCAATTTGAGCCTACATTGAATAAGCTATCTCTTTGGTAACCATAACTTGTCCCTAACCTAAATATACTTATATCTTTACCTTTGTTCCAAAGATGAATTAGCATGTTTTGAGACAAGTTGCAAAGACAAGGAAGATTTATTGAAAATTTGGGTTAGAAACAAGAAATAAGTGTGGGAGGAAAAGAAAGAAAAAAGTCAAGAGAAAAAGAAAGGGATCATTGTCAAATACATTCCCATATTAAAAAAAAATCTTCTCTTGAACTTCTAGTTAAAGTAAAGAAAAAGATGTTACAAAGTTGGTTAGAATGATGCAAAGGCTCAACATGAATATTTAGCCTATGTTATTATGTGCTTTATAAGAGTTTTGAGAAGTTTTATTTGTATGATCTTATTATGTCTCTAAACTTTATGAACTCTTTGGAACCTTTGTGATATCTTTATCCTTTTGTTCTTCAACCACATTACAAACCCCTTGGCCCCATTACAACCTTGATTAAAGACCTCTTGATTCATGAAGTTATATGATCTAAATAGTGGAGAATAGGTGGACAAGCAAGAATATGGTAGAACTGTTTTCATGAGATTGACTGAGTGTAAACACTTCACCACTACTTTAAAGAGTAAAAATCATGAGGGTATCCCATGTGAGTAGTTGAGATTAAGTTTGAATATGCACTATTTTGATTGAAATATGTTATGTTAATATTGGCTTAACTCAAACAATTTACATTCAAGCATGATTTTTTGTGAAATTCTTTAAGCTATTGATTAGTTTATAAGACTTGTTCAAAGATTGTCTCTAATTTGTATTGAAAGGATTAGGAGTAAATATTTTTAGTATATGTAGTTTATTTATATTTTAGTTTTTCAATGTTTGTGGGTATCGTTCTAGTAAACCCTCACGAGACTAAACTCGTCCACTAGGGACACCTAGGGGTTTAAAGGCTTGTGTCACATGCTAAGTGCCACCGTGATTTCCTACGAAAGTGGATTAGATTAGATTTTCTTATTTTATTTTTATTGAGTCGTTGCTAGGGACTAGCAACAATCTAAGTGTGGGGGTGTGATAACTCGTATAATTATATAGTTTTTAGTTATGTTTTATTATTGTTTTGTGTCAAATACGAGTTATTATTGTTTAGTCTAATTGTGTTTATGATCTTTATGTATTTGGTGTTTTTCACAAGTTTCTTTGAATGATTTCAGATTACTAGAATTAAGGGCAAATCCAGTTCAGTTCCAGTTCCGACACCTTTTGCCATATCAGCTATATCTCGAGTTTCACTGAAGAAATAAGGCTGAAATTTGTAGCCATGCAAAGCTAAGAGGCATATCTATCTTTTTCATGTTTTACACTTCTTGAAACGGAGTCGTTGTCCCTAGCGAAATCGACCATCAAGTTGGCTGATGTGCAATGACGTCTGTGCTGACCTGTTTTTGTATTATGCCCATATCTTCTTATCCACATCAGCAAATGAGCTGATTCCAACGGCTATGGATCAGTAACTGATAGGGTAACATTTTTCTAAAAGACCATGTGATCAGATAAGGCCTCCAAAATTTACAAAATCGACCATCAAGTTGGCTGATCAAAATCGTCATATATGACGAAAATTGTTAGAAAATGCACCCACCTATTATACCTACCTTTGAAATTTGTAAAGCTTGTCTCTTGTCATTTAGCCTTCCAAAATGTGTATAAATAGAGGGCCTTGGATGATTGTAAGGGATCATATTGTACATAGGTAGGATATTAGCCATTTTAATAAAATTCTCTAAGTTTTCTTCTTCTTTCTTTTCTCTAGTTTTCTTTCTTTTCTCTAGTTTTCTTTTTCTTTAGAGAGAGCAAGAGGTTGGATAATTAATATTCTTCCTCTTCTTCTTTCTTTCTTTTATTTTCTTCTTAGATTTTCTTTAATTTTATGTTTATGTTTACAATGCCTATGCTAGGCTAAACTTCTATTTGGTTAAGGGTGATTTCAAAGCCCTAGACATGTTTTGTGATTGATTTTCAGATTCTATCTATCATTAATTTTCTATCAAAGTTGCTTATGTTCTTCTACAAGAATTGTTCATGATGTTGTCTAGATTTATTTAGGTGTACAACTAGATAGATCTTGATAATTATCTATTGCTAGTTTAGGAGTCTTGATCCGTGTAATTGTCTTGATTTCCTATTCATAAGTGGCAATTTGTGATTAATGATTATGGTCAAGTTTTCAATAATTGCAAAGTGGAACATAACCTAAGTTGAACAATCTGAGCTTATGTGTTTGTTTCTTAGATCAACCTATCTTTCTCATCATAAAGCTGCCATTAAATTGAATTTAGAGAGCTTATTCTAGGTTGTTTAATGGTTAGAGATTAAATAGAGAGCTTGTTCTATTTAACGACAAACTAAGGAAAGATTGGGGTAACAGAGCTTGTTGTTATCTACGGTTGTTAACTTTGATAGTTGGTTGATATTGATAGATCTGAAATTGATTCTTAATGATGTCTAGTGGTGGAGAATGAAACCTTAACCATATTTTTCATATTTGATTCTTCTTACTTATTTGTTTTCTTACTTTTAGTTTGCTTATTTTTTATATTTATTTTTATTGGCTGGTTATACCGCCTAATTTGTATATTAACTTTGTTTTATTTTTATTGGCTGGTTATACCGCCTAATTTAGTATATATATTTTTATTGGCTGGTTATACCGCCTAATTTAGTATATATATTTTTTTATTGGCTGGTTATACCGCCTTGCATCTTATTCTTATTATTTACTTTAGTTTAAATCTGGATTCAAAAACCCCTTTTCTTTTATTGTTCTTGAATTTAAGTTTTAAACTATTAACTTATAAACTAAAACCCAATCCCTGAGGACTCGACCCTTGCTAACTACTATACTTACAATTTATCTTTTTAGTGCAAGGTTAAATAAGATACACTCTTTTGGGTGCATCAATAGGGCTCATGATATGCAAATGCACGTGTAGTGTGTGAGGAGAAATAACAAACCTTTCACCACCTATTCTACACACCTTATTCTAAATGCCCCAACAAGATTAAACAATATAAAGCATCATTAAGCAAAAAAATAAATATATGCAACAAAACAACCAGAGAACAATAATAATATGTATGCACATGGATATGGACATATTTAAAAGCATTTTATTATTTTCAAAATTCTCCTTATTATTGAAAAAATGTGGAAATTAAAATTAAATACCAATTAAAAAATCGACAAAATCGAGACTTTCAATAATACATGACTAATTTTAGGCCTGACTCCCTAAATTTCCCTAGTGGAGTCGCCAAGCTGTCGCAACCTAAAAAATAACAAGTCTCATCGCGAGACTTTTTACTCGTTAAGCGTGACATTGGAAAAACAGAGGAAAAGATGACTTAATTCCTCTCGAAATAAAATGAGGGTTTAAAAACGACATTGAAAAAGACATAGAGTTGCCACCAATCTTTTTTTGGCTAGGTGTGATCGGCCACCTATTAAAACCAGTTTTGTAAAACATTTTAAAATTAATTAAAACATTTTTAAAACCAATTTCAAGTTTGCGTTTTTAAACCAGAGAAATCAAAGAAGCAGGTTCGGGACTTGGTTACATGCGGGGAAGGATTAGCACCCCCACAACGCCCGTATACTGTGTTATCTCAAGTCTCGGTAAAAGGTCAATTTTAAATTTGGTATTTCAAATTAATTCCTAATTTTAAGAAAAATAATTCCATTTTTAATTGAAAATGACCCAGAATTTATTAATTCAAAATTTTCCTATATTCCCCGACAAACGCGACAAAATATAGAAATTTTTATTTATTTGGAAAATTTTTCGAATCATTCTCGTTTTTTGAAAGAAAGATATTCCTTTATTAATGATAATTGATGATATCCTCCCCAGCAAACCAAGTAGAGAACTCGTGAATTATTTTAACTCGGGAATATCTTTATTTTATTGAAAATCATTATTTTATTTTAAAACATTTAAAAATGAATATGAACATGTGTGACATAATAAAGATGACATAGAAAAATCTAGACAATATAATGCAACCTAAATGACATGATATAATTTAAATGGCATGGTATATTCTAAATGAAATGATTTAACCTAACTGATATAATATATTCTAAATGAAATAATATAACCTAAGTGACATAATATATTCTAAAAGAAATGATATAACCTAAGTGTCATAATATATTCTAAATGAAATGATATAACGTAAGTTGCATAATACATTCTAAATGAAATGATATAACCTAAGATAATTTAAATGACATGGAAAATCTAAATGACATTGCATATTTTAAATGACATAATATAATATAAATGACATAGAAATATAATCTAAATGACATGAAATGATATGAAGCATAAAATAACATTATTATGAAATATGCATGAAAATAAAAAATAATGCATGGACATAATAAATCCTAAATGATGTGACAAAAATAAATGACTAAATAAAAAGCGTAGGATACATAGAATATTCACAACCATATATCAAACAAATATAACACCATAGAATATAAATCAAAATAATAACATTACCATAGAAATATTCATAGCAAAAATCATATATCATATAATATGCATGATCATGGAAAATGCAATGCATGAAAGTGTATTTTTTCCTTTAAATAAGAAAATCCGTATACCTAAAAAGATATCCGACTATCTTAGGAAAAGACATCAAATTAAAGTTTTTAAAATAAAAAATACTTTGTGATTAATTTAAAAACAATTTTGAAAATCTTGGATAAAAAAATGACATGGTCGAAATCCCCTTTTAAAATGGCTCTATTTTCCTAACTTTGGAAACCCAGACTTGACCACCCTTGACCCGAACTTTATAAAATCATTTTTTAAGATTAAAATGGCTTAGAAATCAACATAGGACAGTATCTAAGTTTCCTAATCAGCCTCCTCTTAATGCCTCAGCCAAAACAAAAAATTGTTTTTCCCTCAAATTCAAATCTGACTCTACTGACCAGTTTTAAAATCTGATTTTTAACCTATTTTAAAATTTTCAAAAAAATCTGAAAAAAGTATAGGAGACTCAGAACATGTCTAACTCAATGGGAAAAAATGGCTTAATTTTTAGTCTAAGGATAACCTACCTGAAAAATCACGAAAGTTAGAACACTGGGTGAAAAAACTGTTTTGCCAGAAATCATTTTTAATTTGATAAAATCATTCAAAAATCAAAGTAAAAATATTGGTGACTCTTCTAAGGACCTACAAACAGTAACTAAAATTTCTAAAAATTTGGACAAGAATTGCCTAAATAAAAAAAATCACAAAGGTAGAAATTTCAACTTGACAATTTCTTAATTTTCCACAAGCATGCTCATGTGAGCTTGACTTTAAGCCATTGATTGGCTTAAGTCAAAAATCAAGTGGTATGATATAAGATGCATGAACAAAAAGCAAGTTTAATGTATGAGATGCATGAATAAACATCAAGTTTAATGTATGAGCTGCATGATCTAAGGCCTAAATGACATAGAAAATGCATGGCAATTCAAAATGACCTAATGCCTAGCATGAACTTGCATGGCAATAAATGCTACCTAGACCTAATATGCATGAAATGCATGGCAATGCAAATGTGACCTAGACCTAATGAAAATGCATGCAATAACATAAACACATGGCATACTAAATCAAATACACAATATTATGGCACAAAAATGCAAGCATGTCAACTAACAAGGTGAAAATGCACATACAAGGCAAAGCAACAAGGGTAGCCGAATAGTCACTTTCAAAATAGTGAAGTCCTAGCATGGCATTAACACAAACACAAATACATGGCATACTAAATCAAATACACAATATTATGGCATAGAAATGCAAGCATGTCAACTAACAAGATGAAAATGCACATACAAGGAAAAGCAACAAGGGTAGCCGAATGGTCACTTTCAAAATGGTGAAGTCCTAGCATGGCATTAACACAAACACATGGCAAACTAAATACAAGACTTAAGAGGAAACATGTTAGACTAAGCAAACATGATGCAAATGCATGAACATAGCTAGACAATATCACAAACACATGGTATGGTATTAACAAAAGCATGAACAACTTAACATGTTGAAAACAGAAAATTAAAAATGGCAAACAAAGTAAGTAGACATGGAAACAAAATGATAAAATCAGCAAAAATAAAGATAAGTAAATGAAAAAGGTAAAAAAAAAGCTCCATATCTTAGTTATTTTAAAAAGTTAGAACATCAAAACATGCTAGAACATCACAACCAACATGAAAAAAAAGATCAAACACCAACCATGCACAAAGAATAGGTCATTCAGCCAGCTCAAAAAAATCAATAAAAAAAAATTATTTTTCAAGATTTCTTTAAGAAAACATAAGAGAGGAGCTTTAGGAGGAAGTTTTAAAACATTTATTTCACAACCAAAAACAATAGAAATTCACAAAATATCAAAGAAAATCAGCAAGTTAAGCATGAAAAAAGAAAGAAAATGCAAGAGTTAGGTGCCTTTGGCTACTTTCAAAAGCTATTTTTCAAGCCTTTCTTCTCTTCTAACTTTTTTTGCTTTTCAAAACTTAGCTATTTGCTCTCAAATGGATAGTGATCATCCAAAAAAAGTGAGCCAAATGAAAAATACCCCTCCCCCTTGTAGTGGCTGAATGGCCTTCTAGATGGTGTAGGATGTTGTCATTTTTTCCTAGCCAATTTTTGATCCAAAGGCCCTTAATCCAAGATGTTTTTTATGTGAAATTACCACCCTTAGATTAAGTAATCAGCCCTTAACTAATACAGTTGTTCAAGAATATGAAGCCATTATGTTGACATCTTCCCTTTTCTTGCATTGGTCCATGTGTGATGCACCCAAAAGAGTGTATCTTATTTAACCTTGCACTTAAAAAGAATCAATTGTAGAGTATAGTGATTAGCAAGGGTCGAGTCCTCAGGGATTGGATTTTAGTTTATAGGTTAATAGTTTATCACTTAAAAACAAGTAAACAAAAGTAAAGGGGATTTTGAAATCAGATTTAAACTAAAGTTAACAATAAGAATGAGAAAACAAGTAATTAAGAAGAATCAAATATGAAAAATATGGTTAAGGTTTCATTCTTCACCACTAGACATCATTAAGAATAAATTTCATATCTATCAACATTAATTAGCTATCAAAGTTAACAATCGTAGATAACAACAAGCTCTGTTACCCCAATCTTTTCTTAGTTTGTCGTTAAATAGAACAAGCTCTCTATTTAATCTCTAACTATCAAACAACCCAGAATAAGCTCTCTAAGTTCAATTTAATAGCAGCTTTATGATGAGAAAGATAGGTTGATCTAAGCAACAACCACATAAGCTCGGATTGTTCAACTTAGGTTATGTTCCACTTTGCAATTATTGAAAACTTGACCATAATCATTAATCACAAATTGCTACTTATGAATAGGAAATCAAGACAATTACACGAATCAAGACTCCTAAACTAGCGATAGATAATTATCAACATCTATCTAGTTGTACACCTAAACAAATCAAAACATCATCATGAACAATTTTAATGGAAGAACATAAGCAACTTTGATAGAAAACAATGATAGATAGATTCTGAAAATTAATTACATAACATGTCTAGGGCTTTGAAATCACCCTTAACCAAATAGAAGTTTAGCCTAGCATAGGCATTGTAAACATAAACATAAAATTAAAGAGAATCTAAGAAGAAAATAAAAGAAAGAAAGAAGAAGAAGAAGAAGAATATTAATTATCCAGCCTCTTGTTCTCTAAAAAACTCTAAAACAAAGAAGAAATCAAAACTTTGATGCTTTGAGAAGTGTAAATTTCGTTTGCCCCCTTGATCTCTATTTATTGGCAATAGCTAGGGCATCAAACAAGTGAATTTCAGCTCTCTCCCTTCAATAAATGCTGACTTGTGGCTAAAGTTAAGGAAAAGTGGCTGACTTTTGTGTTTTAAGGAAAGATATAAGCCTTGGCAGCCAAGTTTGAATAAAGTAGGAAAGTTTTAGTCAAAGCACTCTTTAATGAAGAGAGATTACAAACTTGCAGCCAAAGTAAGTGTAAGGACGGAAAGTCTTGGCTGATTTAATTCTCCTACTTTGACTAGGATTAACTTTAAGGAAAGATACTTGCAATTAATGCAAGTTGACAGCCACTAATCCTTCTTTGACAAGGATAAACATAAATGTAAGCTAGGGTATTAAGAAAAAGATGTGATTTGCGGCTAGGGTTTTTTCTGCCACTAAGGTTGTTTATGGAGATATTCCAATGGCGATTTGGATGACCATTTCTTGTCCGATTTAGGCCTATGACCAACCGTTGGAAAGGTAATCAAGTGATCTTCAAAAGTCAAGAAGAAAGTTTCTTCGAATAAAGAGCCTAACATCATGTTTTATTAGAAACATGCTCCGGAGGTCAAATCTGTCTTCTTGCTTTGCACCAAGAATTTGATCTTTTTGACTCCCAACTCTTTTTTCAACTTGTGATTGTGATTTTGTAAGCTCTTTAACATCCTAATTGACATGTTTTGACTTCATCTCCTCCAAAATACCTACAAAGCATAAAACCCTAGTAAAATGTCAAGGAAGTAAGAATCAAATCACAAAGTATAAGGAAATTAAATAGGAAAATGTATGAAATTAAGCACTTATCAATGTGGCATAATTACAAAGGCTTGATAAAAAAAATAACTACCTTCCTATCCACTTTTGGCCCTTAGATACAAGAACTCAGCAAAAAATCATCCTCCCCTTGGGCTTGGCCGGCTGACCCTTCAACTTCCAGACCAATCTCTATTTTTTTAAATGCAAGAAAGGCCCTCTTCGGTTTCTTCGGTAAAATGATTTTTTTGGCCCTCGAACCTAATTAAATAGAAAACGGACTCCAAATCCAAATTTTATTTTTTCAATACTTCCTAAATAATATAAAATTGAATTCTGAAAGTTTTCATAATTTTCCGAGCCCATTTACGATTTTTCTTGGATTTTTCTTCCAAAATTGCCCCTTAGTGCACCCGAACTTTTACCATTTTTCAAACGAGCTCCGGTTCTGGATTTTCTTCACCGATCTCTTCCAAATAATTTAAAATTGAGATCTGGAAGTTTTCATAATTTTCCGAGCTCATTTTCTATTTTTTCGGGATTTATCTTCTGGAATTTCAGCTTAGGGGGCCCGAGATTTGCCATTTTGGAAACGAGCTCCGAATCCGGATTTTTCTTCGCCAATATCTTCCAAATAATTTAATATTGAGATCTGGAAATTTTGGTAATTTTTCGAGCTCATTTGCTATTTTTCCGGGATTTATTTTCTAGAATTTCAGCTTAATGGGCCCGAAATTTGTCATTTTGCAAACGAGTTCCGAATCTGGAATTTTCTTCGCCAATATTTTCAAAATGATTCAAGATTGAGATATGAAAGTTTTGGCAATTTTTGGAGCTCATTTTCTATTTTTCCAAATTTGCCCGTTTACCTCCAAAGCTCGATTTTACTCAAAACAAGTCCGATTTCCAGATTTTCTTTTTCTATGCTTTTGTTATATATTGAATTGGAGGTCTGAAAAAGCCCAATTTGATTTTTCCTTTTTTTAGTATCGGGAATTTCCTCATTTTTTTGTTTTTCTTCAAATTGGCTATTTTCTCGGAATTTCTTCAAACTTAGCCTTGGGCTATCCTTGTTTTTTCACACCTCATCAATTAGAGGCTTTAGTTTTATCGAATCAGACCATTTCTATAATTTTTCCCAATTTCACCAAAATCCACCCAAAACCCTAATTCTCGGTTTTTTTCCAAATTGACTTTTCCTTTCAGTTTTACCTCCAAATGGCCTTTCCATTACCCGTAGTCATTACTTATCTTCCATTCGGAACCTCCAATTTTGACCAATTTGATCGTTTAAGCACTTTTCCCCAAATTTTCTGAACTAGGGTTTCCTTTCCACTTAATCTCCGTAACCCAACTTCCGAACTCCATATCTTTCTTTATAGACCTCGGATTATCAAAAAAATTTCACCATTGTTCAATTGAACTTTGAATCTTCATTTTGAAAGTAGTTTGACTTTTCAATGGTTGACTTTTTAGAGTTGACTTTTTTGGGGTTGACTTTTGCAATATTGACTTTTTATGCTTGCTTTCTTAAACTAAGTTTCGGATACCACCTGCAAGATGAGAAAAGCTTTTCTGCATTCTAAAACATCATTCAAGGAAGAAAAATACCTGATTTAGTGGTCCGGACAAAATTATGTGTCTACAATATGTGATTAATATGGTATTATGTCTAGATAGGTGTTGTGGGGGTGAGAATCCTTCCCCACACGTAACTGAACTCTCGAACCTAGTTCTGAAACGTAAATCGAAACCTATTCGTTTTAAGGTGCCTTAGTCAAGCTTAGGATTACTTTAAAAGGGATAGACTCATATAGGTGACTAATCACACCTAGTAAGATGATTAGTGGCGATTCCATAATTTGTGTCTAGCATGCTAAATTCGTATTTGACACGTTATGACAGGTATGATTCTTCAAATATATGGAAAAACATAGAAAAAATGAAGTATACTCAGGTCGGACATATACATGTATCCGACACTCATCCCTAAACATAGCAGAGGATAGTATCCATTTTCAAGCATCATGTAGAATGGTATACTTGTCATACCCATATTACGTGGGGCTAAGGTCCAACAACAAACCAAACCCAAGAGACCCATCAGTTTGGGACTATCAGTTATACCGTCCAAAGGGAATAACATTTGTTCATAACTAACCTGGTCACACAAGACGCATGCGAGTAGGCAATTATCATAGCTGGCAAACGGGCAGTCCAAGATTCTCCATGACCCTTGGTATAAAAAACGTGAGATAAGCAAAAAAATCCTAAGTTTTTCTTTCATCATTTTCTTCTTGGCTATTTTGCTTTTTGCTCTCTTACCCTCAGAACACTTGTTGACTTAAGCATCGAATCGCGTCCCGGAATATTAACTGAATAGATGCCCTTCTGACCCCTGTTTCTATTTCAGATATGCTCTCCAGCTTTCTTCCCTCTTTTCGATCAGGAAATCACTTACCAACCTAAAAACACCATAAGAAATCACTTACCAGCCTAAAAACACCATAAGAAATCACTTACCAACCTAAAAACACCATAAGAAGGATAAACATCTACGAATTTGGTATCCATTGCTTACTATATGGATGAATTTTAGCACACATTTGTTATGGACAGCATTCTCATTTTGGCATGCAAATGTGTGTGAAAAGTAAATTTTTTAACCCAATTTAATGTTAATGTTTTTACTAATTAAATTTTTTCCATAGGCTAAAGATAAAAAATTTATAACTAAAACTCAACTGCTCAAGTACAATATACTAGTATATGCTTGGGTCCGTGGAGAAAATGTATGACTATATCATGGAAAGAAGATTAATTAATAAGAACCAAATGAAAAAAAAAAAAATCTAAAAAAGTTGTTTTATTTTTTTTTTAATAGATACACAAGGAAGGTCCCAACTCCCAATTAATCAAATATAAAAATTAAAAGTTCAAAATATTATATTCTGAAATTCAGTAATTTATGTGAAAATTTCCATATCTTTAAGGGTTTATTTTTTAAAAAATAAATTATTTAATACATTTTCAATAATTTTTTAAAATTATATCAATGAAAAAAATTAATATAATAAAAAATAATAAATGGTAATATTTTAGCTTTGTGAAGTTTAAAAGTTTTAACATATATGAAATAATAATTTTTATTTAATAATTTGTTTAAAAGTTTTTACGTATAAAAAATAAATAATTTGTATTAATCATTCATGTCAGGCTGATGAATTCTCTTGTCGTAATTCAGAAGCTTGGCACCCAGGGTTCTAAATATAGTTGGCAAATAAAAATGAGGGAAATTTAGATGACCAAAGGTTTTGCTGCTCATGACTAGTAAAAAAATATATTGACAAGAAAGAAATACAAAATATTTAATTTTTAAATTTCATTTTTAATTCAATCTTCCTTTCTTTCATGTTATTCTTAATCATAAATTAAACATCAGTGGAACGACTATAACTGTGGAAATTGGCCTACGATTCAGTTTATGAACAATAATAAGTCATATTGTTTTGGATATATTTTCTATGGAAATTGACTTTCGTTGTTGATAGTTCAATCCAACAAGCATTCAATCTGTTATATCTATATTGTATAGGGCTAACGTCTAATATCAAATCAGGTCAAAGAGGTTTATCAGTTGTATCTTTCAAAAAGAATGATATTTGTTTATAATCAATCTTATCACACAGGATACAAACAGATAGACAGTTATCATAGCTGACAGACGGACAGGCTAGACTGGTAACCCTAAATTCTCCATGACTCTAAGTATAAAAAGTGTGAGGTAAGCCAAAAAAACCACTAAGTTCTCCTTTCATTATATTCTTTCGGACTGTTTTTCTCTTTGTTCTCTTATCCCCCTAAAACCTTTTTTTACTAAATTATCGGAATGCGCTTCAGATTACAGACTCCGATGTCCTTCTGACTTTGTTTTCATTTTAGGTCTTGCTCGACAATCCTTCAATCCTCATTTCATCAGAAAATCACCAACCAGCCCAAAAACACTATTAAACACAATCAATCAATGAATATATAAATGTCATATGCCTAATAATTATTAGGAGGCAAAATGCAATTTTGATTTCTTCATATGTATTAAACAAATGTTATGCCTTAAAATAAATAATTTATATCCTACTATTGGAGTAGGATTATGGATAAGTGACGTGACAGGTGAGATGAATAAAATGGAGTCGTCGTAAGTGTTAAATTTGTGTATGCTGACAAAGGATTGATCCACGCCCTCCCTTTTAGTCTCCTCGAGGGTTTCATCGGAAGCTTCCTCGTCTTATAGAGCCGTAAGCTTGTCCATAAGATTAACTATAACCTTCCGGTTATTGGGAAAAGCTTGTTTACTCCACTCAATGAAGAGGTTTTTTTGCTTCTTTTCAATTTCTGCACCAGTTGGAAACATCTTGATCCATCAATATTATAGTTCCATCCGTCCTTAATTTGCTGCTCACAATTGGGATCTTCCACGCACATAGATTCGAATTTGAACTGGCGTTTTGACTTATGTGCAGCAAAGTAAGTATTCATCAATATCGAATCCGGAGTTTAATCTAGTTGTTTTATATAATCATTTTTAAGATGTGACATCCAACATATATAGAATTTGAATCTCAACATTTGTAATATTTTTTTATTTTTTTTAGACTGCGATTTTATTTATTTCAAAAATAAAAACATTATCGAATCCGAAGTTTAATCCAGTTATTTTATATAATCATTTTTAAGATGTGACATTTAATATATATAAAATTTGAATCTCAACATTTGTAATATTTTTTATTTTATTTTTAGACTGCGATTTTATTTATTTCAAATATATATATATATATCCACCCACACTAGTGAATGATCCAAAACGATAACCGGAAGAATAATTCTTGAACTTTTGAAAATTGCTCAATCCATTTGCCATTAACAAAGGTCCGACCCAACCTCTCACGTATGTATTGCCCCTTCCTCCTACAAAACAGGTTAGGATTCAGTCTATTCACATGTGTAAGATTCATTTTATTAAATTATGATTAAAAATATATTAAAAAATAATGAAAAGTAACGGAGGAAGCGAGACCTCTACAAAAACCAGGTGAATACAAAGTTATAACTCTTGCCGACATAAGATATACCCAAACCAACCCTTTTCAGCCTAAGTTCCCAACTTCCATTCAGCACTTCCAGTCTCAAAAGATGTTCCTCTTGGGGGCAATTTCAGCCTTAACTTTATGGGCCATCCCTTTTCATTTAAAAATTAATCAGTTGAAAATTGAAATTATTATTTTGGTTTGGCTAAAAGTCGGCATAAATTCGTACACATGGCACATTTATATATCACTAGTATTTATTATCACATATATTTGTATGTGAATATTTATTGATTTATTTATTTTTAAATATATAATTTTAAATTTTAAAAATAAATAAAAAATAATGAAATACATATGAACTAAAATTTACCTTCAAAATTTGTTTTATGTAATATTAATGCAAAATTAATTATGAAGATAAAAAAATTAGTGTAAATTTTAACTTTTTATTTATATCAAATAAATTAATTCACTTTTTAAGATTAGTGAAAAATTAAAACTTTTAAGATAAAACAATTCTACATAAATTTTTATTTTTTAATCCATTTAACAAAAGTGTTTTAATGAAATTAAACTTCTTACTGATAAATTAGATATATCTTATTAATAATAAAAAATATTTATAATGGTAATTTAGAAATACAGTGAACAACAATGGCTATTTTCGTCAGTTCAAAAGATTTTCCACATTCGTGTTTTTATTTATACTAGTATTTGTTATCACATGCGTTCACATGTGAATGCTATTTATTTTTTAATTTATAGTTATATATTTTAAAAATAAATAAAAAAATATTAATTAAAATTTTCATTAACATTTAATGTTTATTTCATGTGCAAATTATATCAAATTATTATAAAGTTTATTATTTTTAATATTAATGCAAAATTAATTACGAAAATAAAAAAATCAATGTAAATTTTACTTCTTTTTTATTTATATATAAAATAAATTGATTTATTTTTTAAGGTTAATGAAAAATTGAAACTTGTAAGATAAATTAATTACATATAAAATTTTAATTACTTTTTAGTTATTATCAAATTAATTCATTTAAAGTGTTTTAATGAAATTAAATTTCTTACTTATAAATTAGATAAATATTATTAATAATAAAAAATATTTATAATGGCAATTTAGAAATATAATGAACAACATATCAAATAAATAGATTTACTTTTTAAGGTTAGTGAAAAATTAGAACTTTTAAGATAAATTAATTTCATATAAAGTTCTAATTCATTTTAATTTATTATTAAATTAATTTATTTAAAGTGTTTTAATGAAATTAAACTTCTTACTTATAGATAAATCTTATTAATAATAAAAAAAAAAATTATAATGACAATTTATAATCCCAACGAAGTTGTTTCTGAAGAGTCGTGGCCTCCCTTTCACTCCTGAACAGGTTAGATGTCCGTGGTGCCTATTGTCGGAGGAAGATGGTAATCATCTTCTCTTTGGATGTGATTGGGCTTATCAATTCTAGTGTGAATTCTTAAAATGGTGGAGTCTCAGCTGGTGTCAACCTCGCGATTTGAGAAATTTTTTATTGTGCTGCTTTGAACCAGGTTTTTCAGGAATCCTATTCCATTGGTGGTCTGCAGCATTATGGACGTTGTGGTTGGCTAGGAACGAAGTAGTATTTAGCCAGAAGAGTTGGCATATGGAGGATTTGTTGTGTCTGGTTAAACTCAGGTCTTTGACCTGGATTAAAGCTGCTAATTACAAGATTGAGTTTTCTGATGAAACATGGTGGTGTAACCCAGGTGTTTGTGCTCCTAGCTCAAGTGCAAGGTCCATTAGGGAGAGCCTTCCGTGGATCCCCCTGAAGTGGGAATCTTGAAATTCAATGTCGATGGTGCAGCAAGAGGGAAACCCGGTCCGGCCGGTTATGGTGGTGTGCTTAGAAATGAGGTAGGCAGTATTCTTGCAGTATTCTCTGGATCTCTGGGAATTCAAGACTCTAATTTTGCAGAATTAATGGCCATTGCCAAAGCTCTGAAGATCTTCCACCAATCCGATTGGAAAAACAGCAAGACTCTCATCATAGAATCGGACTCCAAAGTTGCCGTGACATGGGTGAAGGAGACTCACAAAAGACCTTGGAAATTATGACATATTTTCGGTATCATTAACAATCTAATGGGGGAGATCGAAAAGGTGGAACTGGCTAATATTTTCCGTGAATCCAACGATTTGGCGGATTCCCTTACAAAAGCGGGAGTGCATAGAGTCAATGAACTAATGGCCTGGTGGTGATTTAAGCTAGAGTATTTTGGCTATTCGTTCTATGGCTGGTGTAGTAATACAAATTGTTGTTTATACCTCTCTGTACTTACTATGGCTATGGGCCTATTTTATAATGAATGATTGAGAAAAAAAAATGACAATTTAGAAATATAATGAATAATATTGATTATTTTCGTCAGTTCAAATTTTTTTTCACATTCATCCTTTTATATAGATTATAGATTATAAATATAGATTATAGATAAATAGAATTAATTTTGCTTTTAATGCCACATGGATTATCATTTTCTTTGATGAAGTGTCATACAATTTATTTTCCATTGTTCCAATCTTTTGTGTAATGTTATTATAGTATTAGTTGATCAGTTCTTGTTGCTACCTTCCTTAGATAAATTGTCAATTGCAAAGGATTACTAAATTTGAAAAGGAATTAAAGCCAAGTTAATTAATAATAATAATAATATTCAGGGTCGCAATCACTTTGAAAATGCGGCATACAGCAAGTCTGAATTTTAAATCTCAATATCAGCAAATTTTTTTCTTTATTCTCGAATTACAACCTCCTTTTTACCAAAAAAATATAATACGAATAATAATAATAATAATTAATAATAACAACAACAAGAATAATAATAATAATCTCTAGACAAAAATCAGTTAAAAATTAAAGAATTCATGAACAATAGCTGAAATTGAACATATATATATTCTTAAATTCATCAATTTTTAGAAAGAAGAATAGTTAAAGCACCTTAAATAAGGGTGAAGTTTTTAGAATCTACAAGCAAACTTAGTAGGATGACACATATTTTTTTAAGATATATTTAAAAAATAATAAAATATGTGAGAGTTTCTTAACTCCACTCGTGAAATTAAATATATATATATATATATATATATTGATTTATGAAGCACTTCATACGGCTATACCTATATATTTGGCAGAAAGTATATTCTATATAGTAACAAGTAACAACTCTTCTATAAATCTTTTCATGATTTTGTATATATATTAAAAAAATTATAAGTTCTTTGAGGTATCCAAAGGATCGATCACATGTCTAAGATTGTACTAGTAGGATAACTTCTGACTATTTTTGAAGTGTTTCTTACATTATTTATGCAAGGCAATGAAAAAATTTCACCATTTGTATCCCTTTTTCTTTTTTTTTTTTAATAAAAAACTATCATATATTTTTAATATTGATACTATCAAAAATAACTTTCTGTGAGAATTAAGTTAAATATAGTAAAAACCCAAATTTTTTAATGTTTAATAATATTATTAACAACATAACTTTTATAATCGGAAACTCAATCAATTAAAATTCTTTTACAAAAAAAGTCACAGTTTGATAATCGCACAAGGGGTTGTAGATGTTGAAATTCGAATCTCAAATCTGCTAGATGTCACCTCTTAAAAATAGTTGTATGAATTATCTGGACTAAATTCCGAATTCAATTAATCAAGATTTTGCCAAAATATATATATATATATATATATATATATATATATATATATATGACCATGATCATTGATCATGAAAGTCACACATCCCCACCGTCCATCACCAAGACATTTATCGTGTGCAACCCACGTCTTAGAAGCCTTAATTGCCAAAATTTGGTCACCATCACTTATAAATAGACCCATCATCAAAATCCTTAATTTCATCGCATCACATTCCACCTTATCGCACATTGCCATACCTATATATATATATATATATATATATATATATATATATATATATATATATATATATATCGTGTGCTCTCTCTTTGTATTTAGTCTTGTTTTAAGCAGACAGATTCAACCACCCCAAATGGCTGAGGAGAAGCACCACCACGTCTTCCACCACCACAAGGACGAAGAAAAGCCTGTTGACACCTCTATCTACTCTGAAACCACCGCCTACTCTGAAACTGCTTACTGTAGTGATACCCCTGCTGGTTATGGAGCTGGTCTGGCTGAAACGGAAGTGGATTACAAGAAGGAAGAGAAGCACCATAAGCACCTTGGCGAGCTAGGGACTACCGCAGCTACTGCTTTTGCTGTGGTAATGTTTTCCCACGATAGTCGACTTTTTTTTTTTTCCCAAAGTGCATATAAAATTAAAGGGAGAGTAGTACAACTTGAAATTAAAATCTTTACTCCACTGTTACCACTTGAAGTTTATCGAAGTATTATATATTTATATAAATTTTAAAATATTAATAATTTGTGTTATATAAATTTTGACATATTCGTATATTTGTGTCTTATTTTTTCGTGGCATGTCGTGTTTTAATTATTTTTCTTGTATCGTGTTTATGTTGTGTAATCGTGTCGTATTCATCACCACCACCTGCCACCGCACTTGTTTTTCAAGGTCTGCTCCAATATTTCTCTCTGTTATCTCCTACATCATCTCGTTTTACTGGTTTGCAACGTTTCCTCATCCGATCAAAAGAACCCTCTATAGACACATTCGTTTATTCGTGTTATTTTTTCGTGTTGTGTTATTTTTTAGTTGTTTTTCTAATATCGTGTTTATATCGTATAATCGTATCGTGTCCAAAATTACCATATCTATCCAACAATCAATTTCGAATTTGAATAACATAAATTAGCATTAAAAAGTATTACCCTTTCTTCATATTTAGATTTGTTATTTAAATTTAGAATTAAACACGTACGATATATTATTGTTTCAGCATGAGAAGCACAAGGCAGAGAAAGATTCGGAGCATGGGCACAGACACAAGATAGAAGAGGAGATAGGAGCAGCCGTAGTAGTGGGAGCCGGAGGATTTGCAATCCACGAACATGAGAACAAAAAAATCAAAGAAAGAAGAAAAAGAGGAGGCTCAGGGAAAGAAGCACCATCACCTCTTCTCATCATAAAATAATCAATTAATTATGATCGGTGCTTTTAGGCTTTAATAATGCGAAATTTTCTTCTACTTCTTTGTGAATTGTGTGTGTTATACTATATGTTTTGTATGTCACCAGTGAGCAACTACCCTAAATAAGCTGAAGAACTATTGATCAGTGGCTTTTTGTGAATTGTGATTGCTTTCTGTCGTTAGCATGTGTTCGATCATGCCATCTGCCTTTCACTGCCTGTAATATCCACTGTTTATAATAGAAATAAATATTGTGTTTTTTTTATATTTATAATATATTATCTTCTATAAGGTTGATCCTATAATTAAGTATTGTTGTGACATTTTCAATAATAATAACTGTAGGAAGAATAAAGAAAGAAAGTCCTTAAATAAAGAGGAGTAGAAGTCTTATGTAATTGAGCTAATAGCATACGTAATCTCCATATTTTGGTTTTAATTTTTTTTTTTTAATTATTTTGATTTTCAATTTGTCCAAATTTATATCATTTTGGTCTTTTTCATCTGTGAGAAAGTCTAAATTAAAGATAAATGTCAATTGGCCCCGAGCGTTTGCTGACATTTAAAAAAACAATACTTTTTTTCAAAAAAATTATTTTTCCTTTTTTCTTTATCATTATTTTATTTTTTCTCTCTTCTTCTCTTATTCCACCCTCTCCCCCGCCGACAAGGATCAATAACCATCGACGAGGGTCGGATTTGGCCTAGCTGACATCGCGATGATTTGCAAGAGGCGTACTGGTCCCTGCCAACATCGATCTGGGGCCACATGTTTTTCTTTTAAATGTGTTTTTTTTAATATGTCAACAGCCAACTGGCGTTACTGTAACTCACGTGTCCTCCACGTCGCGTTAATTGGCATTTACCTTCAAGTTAAACGATTTCACAGACAAATGAACCAAAATGGTGTACAAGTTTGGATAATTGGAGACTAAAATAAAACTTTTTGAAGATCGGAAACCAAAATAGAATTTGACTCAAATTTGGAGATTACAAGTGCTATTTTTTTTTTGGGTTTGTACGGGGAATTAACATAGGTCTAGCTTTGATGACAAGTGCTACTAACTCTATGTAATTGAACTAGAAGTAGCTATGTGCAAGATTCAGCCATGGTCTTGGATTTTCAAGCTTTGGTTGGTCTTGAATTAATTAAATAATAAATCATTATTTTATTTTAATCTCAAGTTTAATTTTGAACTAAACATTACGTCAAAATTAATTTTAGACAACATTTTTTTATAGCATTTCTCAAATGTTGTTAAAAATAACAAAGACAACAATTTGACAGCATTTTGCATATTGCTGTTATATATTATAATGGCCAATAATTACAGCATTTTAAAAGCATTTGACATGTGCTTTTATAAATCTTATTATATAAAAATACTTTTGGTAGCACTTATAATTGCTATCATTGAGATCTTTTGCAGCAAATGAAAAATGCATGCAAAAGTTCATGAAAAACTGTTATAAAATAGAATTAGTAGCATTTTGATAAGTGTTATTATACATATGTAAAAATGCTACTAAAATATAAGGCTGCGGCCACATATACAGCACATTAATAAATGCTGTTTTATTTTACAGCAACAGTTTTTTTAATTTTTACAGTACTTCAAAATATTGTTATATGTTAAATTTGACGTAGTGAAATAAAAGTTAATTAACTGTTTATGTTTGTACAAATAGATATCTATTCTATATAGTTTTTAAAATATGTAAAATGGTTGAACTCTTCATTCTTCTCCAAATAATTCTCAGATTTTTCTATAATGTTTTTTGCAAAAATTCTTTATAGAAGTTAGATAATTTTGTTATATGTCGGTGAATGCTTAGTGACTTTTTCGTAAGTGCAATACATAATTAATTATTGAATTTTATTGTATTCTCTACTTTTTTTATCTGTAACTCTTTTTCACGTCTACTAAACAATCAATAAATAAAATAAAATCTTTAAAAAAATAATATTAATACACGTCTTGGATTTTCTCAATTTTCCATACTTTTTCCTAACAAGTTATTACTTCTTTCTTAATTAATTTATGATTTTATTTGCCATTTTACTAGAGATACTTCTTTGTTAAAATAATTCTAATCCAATTGTAATAATTGATTGAGTTCATAGATTCAAAAGTACGAGTCAATCCTCCTATAATTGTGTGTGAGACTGAGTCACCATTCATTTGATTGGTGTTTTTATTTTTTAATAAAAAATTAAAAATAAAAAACAAAGACTAAAATGCAAACCGAAGTAAAAAAATAATAGGAACCTTTGGCATGTGAGTATACACATTATCACTATCTAAAACCATCATGGTGGAGATCCATCTATAATAGTATAAAATTAAATTAATTTTACATATTTTTATGATATTTTATATGATTTATATTTTAACAAACTTACTGTTAGATTTAATAATATAATTGTGCTCGTTGTGTACGTAAAATCTATAATCGAGCCGATATTTCTATCATATCGGTCGAGAATACTATTTTTTTCAATATATATTTAACTATTGAAAGTTTTTTACATCGAACAAATAGTTATACATTTTTAATTTACTCGAAACTTGATGTGCATAATCTATGTGAATAGAACATGAAATACGACGGTGGGATTAAATAAAAGTAAATAGTATAAAAGTTTAATATTTATTATTAAATTGGATGACCAATTATTCTAAAATTATTATATTTAAGTTTTGACATGCATCTCATGTGCAAACTAAAATAATTAATAAGTTTGGACGTGAATTTATGTTTTGAAAAAAAAAAATGCAATTTTGAAGAAGTTAATATTGTAAATATCATTATTAGTCTTATTTTAATAATTTAACTTTTATGATATCTTAAAAAATGTTAATAAAGTTTTGAATAAGTTAAATTTTTATAAAATAATTTAAAATAAGCTGAAATCTTGATAAAAATTTTGAAGTGATCATAAATGGATAGTCAGCTTAGAAATTTTTAGATGAGAATAATTTTTTAAATTTTACTAGCTTGGTAGAAGGTTTAGAAAATGAATTCAACACAAATAATGATGTTTATTTCCAAATAATTTTTTTTTTAGAGAAAACTAAACAATAATAGAGATAAAGTTAAGAGGTTAAGATCATTTAGATTAAGTATAATATAATATTAATTAGGTATTATCCTTTAATAGGCGTTGTGGGTGTTGATATTTTATTACATGTAATTAAACTCTGGAATTTAATTAGATCAAAATCTATTTTTAGGACTGTAGTGGGTTACACCCTTGGCTATCCTTAGGTCGCTGGTTCGAATCCGGCAGGTCAGAATCTCTTTTTTTTCTTAACGGGCTCAGGAAGTCAAGTGAAAAATGCCTCGATACTTTGGGCTAGGCCCGCCAATATCAGTTTGAAATGCCACAAAGCTCATAAAAACTGGCTCAAAACTTGTTTCTTTGGCAATAACATTGACTGCCCTTTCTCTACTAATAGACTATCACACATTCACAAGAACAGCAGGCAAATCTATAACACCCTTTAAAATCTGTCTCCAAATTCATTCTGGTGCTTTAATTAGAGATTTAACAACCATAAATTTATGTCAACTAAGATGTTGCGTAAAACATAATTAGAAGGTTAATTTTGACTTTTAACCACTTATTAAAAACAAGATTTTTGAGCCTTTTTAGGCTGGCACGAGAATAGAAACGAAAAAGAAAAAAAAGATTGGGAGCTGTGGGAAAAAAGTTTTCTAGAAGCTTCTTCCACATTAGGACATTTGGTACGATGAAAAGTAACCACTTTTTATGAAAAGTAATTGGTGAAAATGTGATTCTCATATTTGGTATGTTAAAAACTTCTCACTTTCTTAGAAATATAACTTTTCTTGGAGAGTTACTTTCCCACAAGAGGGCGTTTGGTATGATGAAAAGTGATCACTTTCCATGGAAAGTAATTGGTGGGAATGTGATTCCCATATTTGGTATACTAAAAACTGTTTACTTTCCTGGGAATTTAACTTTCCTTGGAGAGTTACTTTCCCACAAGCATTGGAATGTGATTCCCATGAGAAGTGGTGGGAAAGTAACTTTCCCATGTAGTTGGAAAGTTAAAGACAACATTATCCTTTTTCTATTTGAGTTAAAATTATCAATTAAAATATTATTTTAAAATATTTCGTACAAATATTTATTAATAATAAATATTATTGAAATATTTAAATAATATTTAATTTGCATTTTGCTTTTTAATTTTTTAATTACTTGAGAGTACCTTAAAAATTTATTATTAACAAACATTTTTTTATCATAAATGTAACTCAAACTACCAATTGAAATATTATTTTTAAATATTTAGTACAAATATTTGTTAATAATAAATATCATTGAAATATTTAAATAATATTTAATTTTTATACAGCCTTTTAACTTTGAAACTACATAAAAGTAATTTAAAAATTTTATTATTAACAAATATTTTTTATCATAAAAATAACTCAAATTACCAATTAAAATATTATTTTTAAATATTTGGTACAAATATTTGTTAATAATAAATATCATTAAAATATTTAAATAATATGTAATTTGCATATAGTCTTTTAATTTTTTAACTACATGCGAGTAATTTCAAATTTTATTATTAACAAATATTTTTTATCATAAAAATAACTCAAATTACCAATTAAAATATTATTTTTAAATATTTAGTACAAATATTTGTCAATAATAAATATCATTAAAATATTTAAATAATATTTAATTTGCATCCAGCTTTTTAATTTTTTAACTACATGAGAGTAATTTCAAAATTTTATTATTAATAAATATTTTTTATCCTAAAAGTAACTCAAATTTAAAATATTATTTTTAAATATTTAGTATAAATATTTTTTTAATAATAAATATCATTGAAAAATTTTAAAATTAATAAAATTTACATTTTTTTATAAGGGTAATTTCGGAAATTATCATCACATTCTCAGGATTTTAATTAGCACTTTCCTATGTATACCAAACGCTGGAAAGTTACATTCCTAAGAATCACATTCCCAAGAATCACATTCTTAGGAATCACATTCCATGGAATGTGATTCCTGGGAAGGTACCAAACGCCCCCCAAGTATTGGAATGTGATTCCCATGAGAAGTGGTGGAAAAGTAACTTTCTCATGTAGTTGAAAAGTTAAAAAAATGTTAAGACAAAATTATCCTTTCCTATTTGATTTAAAATTATCAACTGAAATATTATTTCAAAATATTTCGTACAAATATTTATTAATAATAAATATTATTGAAATATTTAAATAATATTTAATTTGCATCCAGCTTATTAATTTTTCAATTACTTGAGAGTAACTTCGAAATTTTATTATTAACAGACATTTTTTTTATCATAAAAGTAACTCAAATAATCAATTAAAATATTATTTTTAAATATTTAGTACAAATGATTGTTAATAATAAATATCATTGAACTATTTAAATAATATTTAATTTTCATACAATCTTTTAACTTTTCAACTACATGAAAGTAATTTCGAAAACTTATTATTAACAAATAATTTTTATCATAAAAATAACTCAAATTACCAATTAAAATATTATTTTTAAATATTTAGTAAAAATGTTTGTTAATAATAAATAATATTTAATTTTCATATAGTGTTTTAATTTTTCAACTACATGAGAGTAATTTCGAAAATTTATTATTAACAAATATTTTTTATCATAAAAATACTCAAATTACCAATTAAAATATTATTTTTAAATATTTAGTACAAATGTTTGTTAATAATAAATATCATTAAAATATTTAAATAATATTTAATTTGCATCCAGCTTTTTAATTTTTTAACTACATAAGAGTAATTTATAAAATTTATTATTAATAAATATTTTTTATCCTAAAAGTAACTCAAATTATCAATTAAAATATTATTTTTAAATATTTAGTATAAATATTTTTTAATAATAAATATCATTGAAAAATTTTAAAATTAATAAAATTTACATTTTTTTATAAGGGTAATTTCGAAAATTACGATCACATTCTCAGGATTTTAATTAGCACTTTTTCATGTATACCAAACGCCAGGAATCACATTCCCAAGAATCACATTTTCAAAAATCACGTTCCATTCCATCTGATTCCCGGAAAAGCACCAAACACTCCCTAAAGAAAAAGAAAGGTAGGAGAAACAAAGGCTCGGTTAAGAGGAGAGAGAAATAGAAAAATTGAGGGAAAAAAAGAAAGATTAGAGATGATGGAGGTGGAGGGAAAAAGAAAGTTTGGGTAGAGAGAGTGAAACTGAAAAATAGAGAAAAATTGAAAGAAAAAAGATGAGAGGGAGATGGAGGTATGGATGAAATTTGAGGATTTTGCCAGACTGATACTGGTTGGCATATCCGCCAGTCAATGCTCCGGTCAGTAGTCTCAACCTCAGGTCAGCAGTTTCAAAATTCACCAGTTTGGCATTGACAGTCCCGATTGTTAGTTTTTTTTCTTTTCAATTTTTTTTTTTTATTTAAAACCAATGCAAGCTAAAATCCTATTTTTTCCTGTAAAAATCTCGTAAGATCAGGTTTGAGTAGACTAAGGGAAATAAAATGTTGAAGAATGAGAGAGCGGGAAAGGAGAAAGATCCAACCCTGTCAATGTATGGTCTGGGATCGACTAGCCAGATTTGTTATTTTGCCTAAAAAAATTAGTAATTATTATTATATAACTTTTAAATATTTAATTATTTATATATTTGTGTGGCTTTTTTTCTCTTGATTTTACATGAAACTAATGAAAATACGAAACAAAAAATGTTTATAGAGTACTTTTTGAATATTTGGTTTCAAGTTATGTTTGAGGTTGGAATTCTGATATCCCTTTATTGTGGAGTTTTCAGAAGATGGGTTCTTATGGAATCTCACAGAAATATTGTAGAGACTAAAATGTCAGACATGGTCCAGGTATTCAATCATTTTTTAAATCTAGATTTTCTCTGATTTTGTCAATAAATATGTTTACAGCATCCATGTATTGTTAATGTTATGTTTGTTGTGTATGAGGTGAAGTGTTTTAAGAGAATGTGCTTGTTGGTTTACGATGTTGAGTTTGGTTGGTTTTGTTGCATATACAAGAATTGGTTTTAAGAGCTCAAAATGGTATGCCATTGGCTCAAGTTTGTTCTTTTTTAACCAATGTCTTTTGTGTTATATTGAAAGAATTGTCTTTTAATCAATTTTAATGCATTGAACATGTTGCTTTGTTTTGGTTTTAAGGATGGTCGTGAATTGATAAAAGAAACTGCAGTAATGAGCAACTTGTGGTCCATTTAAATGTATTTAATTGATCTATACATTTTAAATCATTGATTCATTGTTTTATTGTTTTAAATAGCCTTATCACATGTTTAATTTATTTTTACTTATGAATTATATGAAGGATAGTAAGTTTGGTGGGCAGCAGCCAGAGGTGCATGCCTTTCTTATGCTTTAGAAGGATTTGACAAAGGAATATGTTAACCTCTATTCATTTTTTTTTTCATTTTTTCTTTATATTTGTTAATATGGTTTAATTAATAAGCTGAATATTTTATCTGTTGTTGGCTGAGATTGGGAGGGTTTTATTCATACTTTGCAAGGATAGAGAAGAAAAATGAAGCTCTTCAATAATTAAAATACAACCCTACAAAGTTCATTAGAAACTTCCCCTCATGACTAATAAATTTTGATTAATATTCTTACTACACATATGTTAACTGGATCATCAAATTTTTGGAAGGCTTGAAAACTTTAAAATATGAAACGTCAAGTATCTTCAAGTCTACTGTGATAAGTGTATGTCAGGAAGATGAAATTCCAAGAACCAGCTAATTGTGAAACGGCCTTCAGAACAAGCTAAGGTCCATAATCTGCAATGAACAATAGCAATCTGAAGTACCTGATAGATAGAATAAAACCCTAAAAATGAGAGAATCAAACAATAGAGAATAGGAACTCACTATGGATATCAATATTGATAGCATGAGTTTCATTGAAATTTTAAAAAGTTTTTTATAATTACTAATTCTATGAAGCATACAATTCGTGCTAGAAAATAATTTGATCCTATTGCTGCCTTTTTGTCCTGCAAAATTCTAGTAAAAAAGAGATCCAATATGCAAATACAGATAACATTTTAAAATAGATGCAAGCAAATTACAGATTGTTCTTCTTACCTATCATGAAATTAGCATTTAGCGAAATTCACGTGGTATTCATAGTCATCTTCATCGTCATTGAAGATGGCACTATAAAATACATATGGGTTGTCAATCATCTCGATTAAGCTTAAGCGACCGTTTTTATCTGAATCTGCCTGTAATTAAATTAACAAAATGTTCAATAATAGAGCCTTTTTTGTTGTTTTGGTACATATAAGGAAGTCCAAGGATTTGAGTTTTGTTCTTTTCTTTTGTTTTTTGTTTGCCTTGAATTTTGTTTGGTGCCATGTTTTTTGTTTGGAATTTTGAATGCGCATTTTTTAAATAAAAAAGGTTGTTCTGGTCTTCATTTTTCTTTTATTCAGTAGAATTTGTCTTCTAATGTTTTTGCTTCATTCAACATATCAATAAGAGAAATAGAGCATTTCATTTGATTGTTAGCATTGTTCAATTTGCATTTTGAGCCCACTTTTTTGTATGAATTTTCTAATTTTTACCCTTTGTAAGATATGAATAGAGATTGTCATTCAAGTTCTTGGCTTCCGTTTGAGCTATATATTAGACTAATTGAAACTAAAAAGAAAATCAAATTTGGTTCACGATTTATATGAACTAGAGAGGTTTGCCCAATTGAACTGGATCATGGCTTATATAGCATAGATTTAGTTGAAAAAGCTTTTAACTTATCTATAACTTTGGAAATTTACCCACTAATAACATCTGACAACAAACGAGTAGAGTTGCTCCTATGATACATGTATTCTCACGAACTCATCTATAACACTACTTAAAAGTTGTTTCCAAATCTAATATTGGGCTTTGATTAGGGAAATTAGTTCCAAATTCTCCTGCTAGGTAAGCAATGGCATTGATCATCTTCCTAAAGGGTTTTTTGGGTCGTTGAACTATGGGTCGGGGCCTATCACTTTGGGTTTCCCGGTTGAATTGCACTTAGGTTAGCGTGTAATTCTTGGGTCCTTGAAAGGTTGTTATTTTGGGTTATCAATGAACTTTAGGATTAAATTTGTCATTATATTACTACTTTGTTAGGGTATTCTTGGAAGGATCAACTTTTTTGTAGCCTCTTTCTCTTTCTGCTAGAATTTTCTGCTTTTTCCTATGATGAATGCGATTGCTCCTTTTGAATTTTGCAGGTTCATAGACTGATTGACCTTTTTTTTTTTTCCACCATTCTCTTCCCACGTAAGGTTTTCCTTCACTTTCTCTCTTCTTCGGGTTTTGTTCAGGCTCAGGTTTTGTTCTTTTACCTTTTGCTCTTGTAGACTTTGTTACTTTTACAGTTTTTGTTCTTGGCTATATTGTTTGTGCACGGCAATTTCGTTTTAGGTTGCAGTATTGTTGTGTGTATGTTTGTTCTTTATTAGCTATCTTAAACTTCTCATGATTGTAATTTCCCTTACTCTTTGCATTTAAGTGTTTAGAGTTGGCTTAAGTGTTCATTTTGTTTTAGTTTGTGATATTATTGTGGGTGCGCTTGTTCTTTATTAGTTATCTTAAACTTTACGTGACTGTAACTTTCCTTATTCCGTGCATTTTAAAGTCAATATCGATTACTATTTGAATCAGAAACACTTTTTTAGAAACTCAACTTCAGTTACCTTTGTTTCTTTCATGCTTTTCTTCATTCTATTCATGATTGTAGTTTTCTTTTATTCTATGCATTAAAGTGTTTAGAGTTGTTTTGGGTGTTCTTTGCATGCTTACCACCGATGTTAGGCTATTTGCATATCTTCGATGTTGTGTTAAGCGTTTATGATGCATGAAGACAATTGATAAAAATCATTGAGCAGACTAAGGTTGATTGTGTTGTGCTATAATTTGAAGCCCATTTTGATAGTTGTTTGATCGAGGAACACTTTCTTTTTGAAATCTTGCCTCCATTTGCCTTTGTTTCTTTTATGCTTTTCTATTGTTGTTTTGGCTTCCACTTTATCTTGGCTTCATCTGCCTCTGTTTGTTATTTCATCTTTCCTTAATGTGGTTATTTACAACGTGAATATACATGTTGTTGTTTATTCAGTTTCGATCATTTTTTTTTTATCAGTTCTTTTCATTGTTAGTATTAGTGTTATTGAATTTTGAATACCGTATCTTGATTTGTTATCTATTTCCATTCTTTGGTGTGCTATGATTTTTGTCAAGGATAATATTCCTGATTAAACAGGTCTTCGTGCAGATTTAAACATATTCTCTTGTTCTACTTTTGGTTCAAAAATGGTTCTTTCATTGGGTATCAACACAATGGTAATTTACATTATATTTTGTACCATGCATAGCTTTTAACAGCACTTGATCTTTACTATGTGAAAGCTTGAGAAAAAAAAAACAATACTAGGCATGTTTCAATTTTTTGTAAACAATCATGTAGATATTTGAATCCAGAATATGATATGATATAGTGGTTATTTTATTTTCTTATCTTCACTCTTCCATCTTTACTATTCTTGCTCTTTCATCTTTCAAAATTATTGTAGAGTATTCGTTCAAATCCCATAACATGCCTGTCGCAACCTAAAAATAACAAGTCCCAACGCGAGACATTACTCGTTAAGTGTGACATTGGGAAAACAGAGGAAAAGACGACTTATTCCTCTTGAAATAAAATGAGGGTTTGAAAACAATCTCGAAAAAGAAATGGAGTCGCCACTAATCTTTTTTGGCTAGGTGTGATCGGCCACCTATTAAAACCGATTTTTATAAAATATTTTAAAATTAATTAAAACATTTTTTAAAAATCAATTTCGAAATTTGCGCTCTTAAACCAGAGAAAACAAGAAGCGGGTTCGGGAGTCGGTTACGTGCGAAAAAGGATTAGCACCCCACAACGCTCGTATAATACGGTAAAAGTCGATTTTAGATTTGGCATTTTAAAATAATTCGCAATTTAAAGAAAAATAATCCCATTTTTAATTTGAAAATGATCCGGATTCACTAGCACAAAATTTTTCTATATTGCCCGGCAAACCTGGTAAAACATAAAAAATTTTATTTATTTGGAAAATCTTTGAATCACTCTCTTTTTGAAAAAAAGATATTCCGTTGTTAATGATAATTGATGATATCCTCCCCGAAAAACCCAGTAGAGAAATCATGAATTATTTTAACTCGGGAATAACCTTGTTTTAAAAAAGCATGATTATCTTTATTGCATTAGAAACCATTTTTAAAAAAGATGATTATGAATACGCCAATCATTACTAATGACATTGCAAAAGAGTGAATGAAATGGCGTATGGATTAATAACATGACATGTTTGACATGGCACAATCTAGATGACATGGCATAATCTAAATGACATGGCAAAAGAATTAATGACATGGCAAAACCTAGGTGACATAGCAAAGCGTAGATGACATGGCAAAAGAAATGATGACAAGGCAAAAAGCACAAAATGACATTATCATAGAATATCCATGTTTACATCATAATTAAGATAACAACATGAAATTTAAATCAAAGCAATGACATCACTATGGAATATTCATACATATAGAATTTACATAACTAAGATAGCAAAAATTAGATATCGTAGAATATGCTTGAACATGGAAAATGCAATGCATGGAACTGTATTTCTCCCGTGAAACAAGGACATCCGTATACCTAAAAAGGTATCCGACTACCTTTGGAAGAGACCTAAATCGGATTTTCAAATTTGGACTCGGGTTTTAAAAAAAATGGAATTTTTGGGATGAAAAAGGCCTCATGGCCGAAGCCCCTTTTTAAAAGACTATTTTTCCTAGTTTTGAAATCCGAGTTGACCACCCTTGACCCGACTTTTATAAAATCAAATTTTATGATTGAAATGACATGGAAATCACCCTAAGACAGTAACTAATGTCCCAAATCAGCCCCTCTCTTAATATACTAATAAAAACAGAAAATTATTATTTCTTGAAAACAAATCTGACTCCTACAATCAATTTCGAAATCTGATTTTTTACCTTTTTAGAAAATTTTAAACAAATCTGAAAAAATTAGGGGAGACCTATAACATGTGGATCTACATGGAAAAAAATCATCTTAATTTTTGGAGCATGGATACTATGACCGAATTAACCAAAACAGAAAGTTACTATTTCTAAAAACAACTCTGACTCTCACAGGCAGTCTTGAAAACCTATTTTTTTTCCCTTCTAAAAAATTTCAGAAAAATCTGTAAAACTTAGGGTAGACCTAGGACATGTTGAACGCCATGGAAAAAAATCAGCTTAATTTTTGGAGTATGGATACTATGATTTACCCGAATTTTATCAAAATCAAGAGAGTGAGTTAAAAATTGCTTTGTCAAAATCCATTTTTTCAAACATGATAAAAAAAATCTAAAACTCATGAGAAAAATATCATGGCATCCCATAAATGACTGCTGCATGTAGTAAAAAAATCAATTTATTTTGATGATGGATGAGTAGTGAAAAAAAATCTCAAAGTCAGAATACCTAATCTAAACTATTAATTTTCCACAAGCATGCTCAAGAGAGCTTGGCTTTGAGCCATTGATTGGCTTAAATCCAAAAATCAAGTGGGAATGTAGAGATGCATGAACAGCCAGCAAGATAAATGAATGAAATAAGTGGCATGGCATATGCATGACCTAGGTTCTAAGTGACATAGCAAAATAACCTAGAATGATAAATGATATGGAAAAATGACATGGCACATGAAAATAACCTAATGTCTAAATGTCATGGAAAATAACATGTCATATGAAAAATGACCTAATATCTAAATGACATGGAAAATGTCATGGTATAATGAAGATAACCTAATGTCTAAATGTCATGAAAAATGACATGTCATATGAAAAATGACCTAATATCTAAATGTCATGGAAAATATCATGGCATAATGAAAATAACCTAATGTTTAAATGTCATGGAAAATGACATGTCATATGAAAAATGACCTAATATTTAAATGACATGGAAAATGTCATGGCATAATGAAAATAACTTAAAGTGTAAATGTCATGGAAAATGACATGTCAATGAAAAATGACCTAATATCTAAATGACATAGAAAATGTCATGGCATAATGAAAATAGCCTAAAGTCTAAATGTCATGGAAAATGACATGTCATATGAAAAATGAACTAATATCTAAATGACATGGAAAATGTCATGGCATGTGAAAAATGATCTAAAGTCTATGACGCAAAACATAATATAGCAAGGATGCTAAATGACATAGCCACAAGATGCAAAGGCATGGATGACTTGGTATGAACAAAATAGTATAGCAATGATACACATGAAAATAAATAAAAAAGCAACAAGTTAAAGCAAGTAAATAAAGAAAATAGAGGTGAGCTCTATGGTTGGTGCCTTGGACATAGTCCCCCCTAACCGTAATCTTTTGATTTTCATCAAGGTGAGGCCTTTCGACCTCTTTATTTATTTATTTTTTGTTTATTTTTGAAAAACTAAACCATCAAAGAAAACTATCCTACCACAACCATGCAAGAATAAAATCAAACACAAGGTATAAAAATACTAGTATTCGGCTAAACCAAAAAAGTGGTAAAAATTGTTGTTTTTTTTTATTTTAAATTTTTGATGAAAAGAAGAGATGAAATCCTCCAAAGAAAACTTTTAAAACCTTTATTTACATAAAAAAAAGATTGGAAATCACATGAAAAAGAAGGAAAAACAAACATGGAAATGGAAATGGAAAGAAAAATGCAAGAGAGTGGTGCCAATGGCTACCTTCAAAAGCTTTCTCAAGATAGCTTTCTCTTCAAAAAATTTCTTTTTCTTTTCTCCAAGTTTTGGCTATTGCCCTTGCTTCAAATAATGACTAACTAAATGAAAATAAAGACCCCCCTCTTACATAGCTGGCCGAATGCCCCCTAAGGTGAGTATGTGCTCATTTTTTCCCAAGACATGTGGCATCAATCACAAGGTATACTAGCCAAAGAAAATAAAAATGTCATCTTGCAACCTCATCTTGGCCATTGGATGAAATGATCAACCTTCTCTTCATGAGCTAACTGAAAATGCTAGCTAAGAATGTGCTCATGCTTTTACAAAATATCTTGGCCACTTGGCAAGATCATAAGGAATTAACCAAGCAATAAAAATGTCACCTTGCTATCAAATCTTGGCCATTGGATGAAATGATCAGCCTTCCCCTCCTTTCCTCATGAGCTGGCCGAATGGCTTGGAAATTTCCAGCAACTTCTTCATTTTTTAATTTGCAAAATGACCCTTTTCGATTTCTTCGGTAAAATTGCATTTTAGCCTCCAAACTTAATTTAATTGCAAACAAACCCCAATTCCAAATTTTCTTTCTCAAATCCCTCCAAATAAGTGTAAAATTCATTTTTGGAGATTTTCATAATTTTTAGAGTTCGTTTTCCATTTTCTCAAAATTTTCATTATAATTGCGAATTAGGCCTCCCCGAACTTTGCCTTTTTTCAAATCAGCTCCAATTTGAGATTTTTCTTTTCCAATACCTCCAAATCAATATAAAACTCAGTTCTGGAAGTTTTCATAATTTTTCGAGCTCGTTTCCTATTTTTCCTAGAATTTTCTTCAAAAGTTTCGGTTTAATGCCTCCCAAATTTAGCCTTTTTCATTTGAACTCTAATTCCATATTTTTCTTCACCAATACCTTCCAAAAAAACATAAAATTGAGATTTGGAAGTTTTCATAATTTTTCGAGCTTGTTTCCTATTTTCCCGGAATTTTCTTTTGGAATTTCGGGTTAGTGCACCCAAACTTTGTCATTTTTCATTTGAGCTTCGATTCCGGATTTTTCTTCACCGATCCCTTTCATACAATATAAAATTCAAATCTGAAAGTTTTCATAATTTTCTAAGCTGGTGACCTATTTTTCTCGGATTTTCCAATATTGCCCTTTAACCTCTGAAACCTCAGTTTTACTCAAAACGGGTTCGATTTCCGGATTTTCTTTTTCTATTGCCTTTGTCATATATTGAATTTGAGTTGGTACAAAAATGCCTAATTTTTATGATCAAATTCCCCTCTGATTTAGTTTTCTCCTTTTCCATATCGAAAATTTTCTCGTTTTTTCGTTTTTTCGTTTTTTCTTCTGACCGGCACTTCCTTGGGATCCACTTCAAACTGAGCCTTGGGCTATTTTTTTGTTTATTCATTCTTCATCAACTGGGGGCTTCAATTTTACTGAATCGGGCCATCTCTGCAGTTTTCCCCAAATTTGCCGAATTAGGTATTCTCATACACTGAATTTCCGTAACCCATCTTCTGAACTCTATATCTTTCGTTGTAAAAATCAGATTATCAAAATTCTTTCACAATTTTTCAATTCTACTTCAAATCTTGATTTTGACTATGAGTTGACTTTTTTGGAGTTGACTTTTTTCAAGTTGACTTTCTTGGAGAACCATTTTGGGATAGGGGAGTTTCTTTGCATTTTGGGAAGTATAAGGAAGAACTTACCTGGTTTAGGGGTCCCGGACAAAATTAGGTTTCTACAACTGCCTCTCTTTGACTATTACTAAGAATCAGGAATCAGACAAAGACTAATAGACTACCATTTTGCCCGCGTGTGGAGGTCATCTACGTAAAGAAAATATTTTTCATTTTCATTTTTTTCGTTTTTTGATTTTTTTTGATGATTTTTTTGATGTCTTTTTGAAAAGCAGAGATTTAAAAGATTTTGGTCTTGAATTGGGAATACCTTGACTGTAAAACAAAATAATACATCAACATAAGTCTCGTGGCTTCAATCCATTTAGTGATGCACCCAAAAGAGTGTATCTTATTTAACCTTGCACTTAAAAAGAATCAATTGTAGAGTATAGTGATTAGCAAGGGTCGAGTCCTCAGGGATTGGGTTTTAGTTTGTAAGTTAATAGTTTATCACTTACAAACAAGTAAACAAAAGTAAAGGGGGTTTTGAGATCAGGTTTAAACTAAAGTTAACAATAAGAATGATAAAACAAGTAATTAAGAAGAATGAAATATGATAAATATGGTAAATATGGTTAAGGTTTCATTCTCCACCACTAGACATCATTAAGAATCAATTTCATATCTATCAAAATCAATTAGCTATCAAAGTTAACAACTGTAGATAACAACAAACTCTGTTACCCCAATCTTTCCTTAGTTCGTCGTTAAATAGAACAAGCTCTCTATTTAATCTCTAACTATCAAACAACCTAGAATAAGCTCTCTAAATTCAATTTAATAGCAGCTTTATGATGAGAAAGATAGGTTGATCTAAGCAACAAACACATAAGCTCGGATTGTTCAACTTAGGTTATGTTCTACTTTGCAATTATTGAAAACTTGACCATAATCATTAATCACAAATTGCCACTTATGAATAAGAAATCAAGACAATTACACGGATCAAAACTCCTAAACTAGCAATAGATAATTATCAAGATTTATCTAGTTGGCCACCTAAACAAATCAGAACATCATCATGAACAATTTTAATGGAAGAATATAAGCAACTTTGATAGAAAACAATGATAGATAGATTCTGAAAATTAATTACATAACATGTCTAGGGCTTTGAAATCACCCTTAACCAAATAAAAGTTTAACCTAGCATAGGCATTGTAAACATAAACATAAAATTAAAGAGAATCTAAGAAGAAAATAAAAGGAAGAAAAAAGAAGAAGAAGAATATTAATTATCCAGCCTCTTGCTCTCTCAAAAACAAAGAAACAAAGAAGAAATCAAAACTCTAATGCTTGGAGAAGTCTATTTTCGTTTGCCCCATTGCTCTCTATTTATAGGTAATAGCTAGGGCATCAAACAAGTGAATTTCAGCTCTCTCCCTTCAATAAATGCTAACTTGTGGCTAAATTTAAGTGTTTTGAGGAAAGAAGGAAAACTTGGCAGCCAAGGTTTTAATAAAGTAGGAAAGTCTTAGTCAAAGTACTCTTTAATGAGGAGAGATTACAAACTTGCAGCCAAAGTAAGTGTAAGGAAGGAAAGTCTTGGCTGATTTAATTCTCCTAATTTGATTAGGATTAGCTTTAAGGAAAGATTCTTGCAATTAATGCAATTTGACAGCCACTAGTCCTTCTTTGACATGGGTAAACATAAATGTCAGCTAGGGTATTAAGAAAAAAAATGTGATTTGCGGCTAGGATTTTTTCTGCCACTAGGGTTGTTTAGGGAGATATTTCAATGCTGATTTGAATAACTATTTCTTATCCTATTTAGGCCCATGATCAACCGTTGGAAAGGTAATCGCGTCAGCTTCAAAAGTCAAGAAGGAAGTTTCTTTGAATAAAGAGTCTAACATCATGTTTTCTTAGCAACAAGCTCCGGAGGTCAAATCTGTCTTCTTGCTTTGCACCAAGAGTTTGATCTTTTTGACTCCCAAGTCTTTTTCCATCTTGTGATTGTGATTTTGTAAGCTCTTTAACATCCTAATTAACATGTTTTGACTTCACCTCCTCCAAAATACCAACAAAGCATAAAAACCTAGTAAAATGTCAAGGAAGTAAGAATCAAAGCACAAAGTATAAGGAAATTAAATAGGAAAATGTATGAAATTAAGCACTTATCAAATTCCCCCACACTTAATCTTTTGCTAGTCCTTGAGCAAAATCAAATAGACACAAGGTAAGAAAACCGAATCTGGTTTACTTTCAATACAACTGATAAATAATCATTGAACAAGTCTTACAAACTAATCAATAGCTTAAAGAGTTTCGTAAAGAATCATGCTTGATAGTAAAGGGTTTGAGCTAAGTTAACATAACATATCTCCATCAAAATATTGCATGGTCTAACTTAATCTCAACTTCTCACATGGGATACTCTCATGATTTTCACTTTTTAAAGTAGTGGTAAAGTGTTTACACTCAATCAATCTCATGAAAACAGTTCTACCATATGCTTGCTTGTCCACCTATTCTCCATTATTTAGATCATGTAACTTCATAAATCAAAAGGTCTTTATTCAAGGTTGTAATAGGGCCAAGGTGTAATAAATGTGGTTAAATAATAAAAGGAAAAGGATATTACAAAGGTTCCAAAGATTTCATAGAGTTTAGAGACATAATAAGATTCATACAAAGAAAACTTCTCAAAACTCTTTACAAAGCACATAATACATAGGCCGAATATTCGTGTGGGGCATTTTCTTCATTCTAAACAACTTTGTAATATCTTTTTCCTTTCTTTAACTAGAATTTCAAGAGATTATTCAAATTTTTTTTTTCACATGGGAATGTATTTGGCAATATTCCCTCTCTTTTTCTCTTGACTTTTGCCTTTCTCCTCCCCCACACTTATTTCTTGTTTCTAACCCAAATTTTCAATAGATATTCCTTGTCTTTGCAATATGTCTCAGAACATGCTAATTCATCTTTAGAACAAGGGTAAAGATATAAATAAGTATATTTAGGTTAGGGACAAGTTATGGTTACCAAAGAAATAGCTTATTCAATGTAGGTTCAAATTGGTTCACTAAGAGGGATGTTCTCTTGGAACATCAATAAGGGATGGCTGTTTGGTCCTAGTTAAAAATCCTAATGCCTCTATCATATTCATGTTGTCACATGCATCAATATAGTCTCAACAAGGTTTAAAGCAAGTTCTAGAGAATCATGTAATCATAAGAAAGAAATTAGATTGATATGTATAATGCATCAATCATATAGGCTCAAAAACTCACAAGAATGATTATATAAGTCAGATTTAAGTCTAAACATGTTTCTTTCGCAATCAACATATCATCTTAACATTGGCTCATAAAAAAATGATATCAAGCTCAATTCTCATGAAAATCTTCTCACTAATAAATCAGTTTTAGACTTATGCAATTCATATCTCATCATAGTATTGAAAGTAACTAAAACACACTAAAAGCAAACTAAAAAGACTCAGAAACAAAACAAACTAAAGAAAATCCTAAATTCTTCCTCCCACACTTAATTCTTACATTGTCCTCAATGTAATACTATTATTCCCAATGCAAGAATCATATGTAAGAGAAAAGAACTACTAAACAAAACAAACTAAAGAAAAACAATAAAAAATAGAATGATGGAGAGTAAGGAATATGCAAATCTGATTATAATGGATGTTCTCCATCCTTTTGGATTGCCTTCCAAGAAGCGCTTGGTTTATTGTCCTTAGCCTGACTTAGACCCATGCCATTATCCACACCGTATTCTTGAGTAATTCAAATGATCCAGTGGTGGTTCTAAGTCCAATGTTGGTGCCTGCAAAAGAAAAGGTATACGTTTCTCATTAGATAAAGGAATATTAATAGCTGAAACATCAAACCTTTTATTACAATGTGGCAACACTTGCAAAGTTGCCAATGTTTCCTCCACATGTTCACTTAACACGATTTCATCTTTAAAGGTCTCCATGCCAAGGTGTTTGTCGATGTCTATGTCTTTGCTAATTAACTCAAAAGGTGATTGCACTAAAGAGTCAAATGTATCAATTGCATAAACAGAATGTACATCACTAGGGTATCTCATGGCTTCAAATATATTAAAATTGATTACATCACCATAAAATTCCATAGTGAGTGTGCCATCATTAACATTAATTATTGTCTTGGCTGTTTTTAAGAATGGTCTCCCTAATAAAATAGGTGTTGGGTTGGAAGACATCTCATCTTCCATGTCAAGCACATAAAAGTCAGCTGGGAAGACCAATTCAATAACTTGCACAAGAACATTTTCTACAACTCCTGTTGGATAAGTAATAGAATGATAAGTGAGTTGTAAAATAACACCGATTTCTTTTAATGGTCCTAGTTTCAAAGAAGCATAAATCGAATGTGGCATAACATTTATAGATGCTCCTAAGTCTAGCATAGCATGTGCAAACCTGGTGTTGCCTATCTTACAAGGAATGGTAAACATACCTGGATCCTTGCATTTAGGTGAGAGTTTCTTTTGAAGAACAGTCGAGACATTCTCTCCCATACTTACCTTCTCATTACCTTTCAACTTTCGTTTAGATGTGCATAATTCTTTTAAGAACTTTGCTTAACGAGGCACTTGCTTTATAGCATCTAGTAAAGGAATGTTCACCTTTACTTTCCAGAAGATTTCCAAAATTTCCTTTTCTTGCTCTTTCTTTTTAGACTTTGCTAACCTGCTAGGAAAAGGTGGAGGATTTATATATGAAGGAAAAGAAGTTTTAGGGATTACCTTAGCAATTGGCTCATTAGGTTGTGAAGATGATGCATTGGTGTTTTCTTCCCTTTGAGCATTATCCTTTTATGGTGTCTCAAGCTGTTTCCCACTTCTTAAAGTGATGGCATTTGCATGCTCTCTTGGATTCACTATGGTTTGGGAAGGTAATTTCCCTGAATCCCTTGCTTGCATTTGACTCATGGTTGTTGCCAATTGCCCCATTTGAGCCTCTAAGTTTCTGATACTTACCTTTGTCTCCCTTGATTCCTGTTGAAGTTGAATTGTATTAGTAGTAAGGGTTTTGACAAGATCTTCAGGAGTCTCACCTGAATTTTTTTGTGGTGGCACTTGTTGTCGGGTTTGATATGGTGGTTGCACTCTTTGCTGAAAACCCGGTGGCCTGTTGTCAAATGGTGGAGGAACAGCTTGTGATTGGTTCCCTCCATAATTGAAGTTTGGATGATCCCTCAATCCTGGATTGTAAGTGTTTGAGTAGGGATCATATTTCCTTGGTTGGTTTTGAAATCCAACCATGGCATTCACATGTTCATTGGTGTCTTCTTGAAGTGTTGGACACATATCAGTTTGGTGCCCCATGTTTGAACATATGCCACAAGCCTTTATTTGTTGTATATTACCTACAGCCAATTGTTGAGCAAGAGAAGTCAGTTTATCAAATTTTTGTTCAAGGGATGATATACTTACCTCATTAACTCTCTTGGGTTATGGTGGTGGATCTTGTCTCATTAAGAATTGTTGAGAATTGGCTGCCATGTTGGAGATTAGAGTTCTAGCAGCCCCGGGAGTCTTATCAACTAGAGCTCCCCTACTAGCGGTGTCTATCATACTTCTCTCCATGGGCATGAGACCTTCACAGAAGTATTGGATGAGAAGTTGTTCACTTATCTGATAGTGTGGACATGATGCACGAAGTTTCTTGAACCTCTCCCAATATTCATATAAGGACTCTCCGTTGTATTGCCAAATGCCACATATCTCTTTTCTAATGTTGGCAGCCTTAGATGCTGGGAAATACCTTTCCAAGAATGTTTTCTTCATATCATTCCATGTAGTGATGGTCCCGGATGGTAGATAGTAGGCCATTCCTTTGCTGAAATCAGCTAGAAAGAATGGGAAGGCTCTCAACTTAACTTACTCTTCCGTGACTCCTATTGGTCTCATGCTTGAGCAAACTACATGGAATTCCTTGAGGTGCTTATTTGGACCTCTCCTGCAAAACCATGAAAAGTTGGGAGAAGATGAATCAAACCAGATTTTAATTCAAAAGCTACCTCAAGATTAGCATATTCAATGCATAATGGTTGTTGACCCAAGTCTGGAGCGGCTAGCTCCTTGAGAGTTCGGTTGTCAGCAGCTGCCATCTCTCCTTGCTCCTCTTGGATGTTTTGGATCAACTCCTCGATTGGTTGTTGGTAAGAAGTTATAAATTCTCGAATTCTCCTAAGTCTTAAGCCTTCTTCGGGAGCTTGGAACATTCACTAATAAACAAAAAAAAGTAAATAATTAGAACAGAAAATAATAATAAACCAATAAACTAAAGAAAGCAATCCCCGGCAATGGCGCCAAAAACTTGATACACCCAAAAGAGTGTATCTTATTTAACCTTGCACTTAAAAAGAATCAATTGTAGAGTATAGTGATTAGCAAGGGTCGAGTCCTTAGGGATTGGGTTTTAGTTTGTAAGTTAATAGTTTATCACTTAAAAACAAGTAAACAAAAGTAAATGGGGTTTTGGAGATCAGGTTTAAACTAAGGTTAACAATAAGAATGATAAAACAAGTAATTAAGAAGAATCAAATATGAAAAATATGGTAAATATGGTAAATATGGTTAAGGTTTCATTCTCTACCATTAGAGATCATTAAGAATCAATTTCATATCTATCAACATCAATTAGCTATAAAAGTTAACAACCGTAGATAACAAAAAGCTCTGTTACCCCAATCTTTCCTTAGTTCGTCGTTAAATAGAACAAGCTCTCTATTTAATCTGTAACTATCAAACAACCTAGAATAAGCTCTCTAAATTCAATTTAATAGCAGCTTTATGATGAGAAAGATAGGTTGATCTAAGCAACAAACACATAAGCTCGGATTGTTCAACTTAGGTTATGTTCCACTTTGCAATTATTGAAAACTTGACCATAATCATTAATCACAAATTGCCACTTATGAATAAGAAATCAAGACAATTACACGGATCAAAACTCTTAAACTAGCAATAGATAATTATCAAGATTTATCTAGTTGGCCACCTACACAAATCAAAACATCATCATGAACAATTTTAATGGAAGAACATAAGCAACTTTGATAGAAAACAATGATAGATAGATTTTGAAAATTAATTACATAACATGTATAGGGCTTTGAAATCACCCTTAACCAAATAAAAGTTTAGCCTAGCATAGGCATTGTAAACATAAACATAAAATTAAAGAGAATCTAAGAAGAAAATGAAAGAAAGAAAGAAGAAGAAGAATATTAATTATCCAGCCTCTTGCTCTCTCAAAAACAAAGAAACAAAGAAGAAATCAAAACTCTAATGCTTGGAGAAGTCTATTTTTGTTTGCCCCCTTGTTCTCTATTTATAGGCAATAGCTAGGGCATCAAACAAGTGAATTTCAGCTCTCTCCCTTCAATAAATACTAACTTGTGGCTAAAGTTAAGTGTTTTAAGGAAAGAAGGAATACTTGGCACCGAAGGTTTTAATAAAGTAAAAAAGTCTTAGTCAAAGTACTCTTTAATGAGGAGAGATTACAAACTTGCAGTCAAAGTAAGTGTAAAGAAGGAAAGTCTTGGCTGATTTAATTCTCCTACTTTGACTAGGATTAGTTTTAAGGAAAGATTCTTGCAATTAATGCAATTAATGCAAGTTGACAGCCAATAATCCTTCTTTGACAAGGATAAACATAAATGTCAACTAGGGTATTACGAAAAAAAAATGTGATTTGCGGCTAGGATTTTTTCTGCCACTAGGGTTGTTAAGAGAGATATTTCAATGCCAATTTGGATAACCATTTCTTATCCGATTTAGGCCCATGACCACCGTTGGAAAGGTAATCAAGTCAGCTTCAAAAGTCAAGACGGAAGTTTCTTCGAATAAAGAATCTAACATCATGTTTTCTTAGCAACAAGCTTCGAAGGTCAAATCTGTCTTCTTGCTTTGCACCAAGAGTTTGATCTTTTTGACTCCCAAGTCTTTTTCTATCTTGTGATCGTGATTTTGTAAGCTCTTTAATATCCTAATTGACATGTTTTGACTTCATCTCCTCCAAAATACCTACAAAGCATAAAAACCTAGTAAAATGTCAAGGAAGTAAGAATCAAAGCACAAAGTATAAGGAAATTAAATAGGAAAATGTATGAAATTAAGCACTTATCGTTTAGAAAAAACGGATTTGATTTGAAACAAAAGATACCTCGACGTAAGTCTTGGGGCTTCGACCCATTTAGAAAAAATGGATTCGATTTAAAAATGAAAATATATCGACTTAAGTCTCGGGGCTTCGACCCATTTTGAAAAAACAGATTCGATTTAAAAATGAAAATACCTCGATGTAAGTCTCAAGGCTTCGACAACGGATTCGATTTAAAAATGAAAATACCTCAACATATGTCTCGGGGCTTCGATCCATTTAGAGAAAATGCATTTGATTTAAAACTGAAATACCTCGACCTAAGTCTCAGGGCTTCGACCCTTTTATAAAAAATGGATTTGATTTAAAAATGAAAATACCTCGACGTAAGTCTCGGGGCTTCAAACCATTTAGAAAAAACGGGTTCGATTTAAAACTGAAAATACCTCGACGCAAGTCTCGGGGCTTCGACCCATTTAGAAAAAACGGAATCATTTTAAAAATGAAAATACCTTGATGTAAGTCTCGGGGCTTCGACCCATTTAGAAAAAACGTATTCGATTTAAAAATGAAATACCATAGTTCCTGCAATGTTAGTCAAATGCAGTAATGAAAAATTTTGCAAATGCTTGTGGAATGCATGTTCCCTAGGAATGAATGCTGCTACATGATTGTGTCATGAATTTTGATCTATGATCTCATTAAGGTTCATGGACTTTTCAGACTCTTTGCCAAGTGCTTTTGATTTTCACTGATGTCGCAACCTAAAAAATAACAAGTCTTATCGCGATACATTACTCGTTAAGTGTGACATTAGGGAAACAGAGGAAATGATGACTTAATTCCTCTTAAAATAAAATGAGGGTTTGAAAACAACCTCGAAAAAGAAATGGAAGTCGCCACCAATCTTTTTTCCCTAGGTGTGATCAGCCACCTATTAAAAACGATTTTCTAAAACATTTTAAAATTAATTAAAACATTTTTAAAAATCAATTTCGAAGTCTGCGCTTTTAAACTAGAGAAATCAAAGAAGCGAGTTCGGGAATCGGATACGTGCGGAGAAGGATTTGCACCCCCACAAAGCCCGTATAAAACGGTACCTTAATAATCGTGTGTTATCTCGAGTCTCGGTAAAAGTCAATTTTTAAATTGATATTTTAAAACAATTCCCATTTTAAAGAAAAATAATCCCATTTTTAATTTGAAAATGATCCATAATTCATTAGTATAAAATTTTTCTATATTCCCCGGCAGACCCGGTAAAACATAGAAATTTTTATTTATTTGAAAAATATCGAATCACTCTATTTTTGAATGAAAGATATTCCGTTGTTAATGATAATTGATGATATCCTCCTCGACAAACCCAATAGAGAACTCATGAATTATTTTAACTCGGGAATAACCTTGCTTTGAAAGGCATGATTATCTTTATTGCATTAGAAATCATTTTAAAAAAAAGATGATTATGAATATGCAAATCATTACTAATGACATGGCAAAAGAGTGAATGGCATGGCATATGGATTAATGACATGGCATGCTTGACATGGAAAAATCTAGATGACATGGCAAAAGAATTAATAACATGGCATGCTTGACATGGCAACATCTAGATGACATGGCATAATCTAAATGACATGGCAAAAGAATTAATGACATGGCATGCTTGACATGGCAAAATCGAGATGACATGGTATAATCTAAATGACATGGCAAAATCTAAATGACATGGCAAAGGAAATTATGACAAGGCGAAAAGCAATAAATGACATTATCATAATATATCCATGTTTATATCATAACCAAGATAACAACATGAAATTTAAATCAAAGCAATGACATCACAATGAAATATTCATACATATGGAATTTACATGACTAAGATAGCAAAAATTAGATATCATGAAACATGCATGAACATGGAAAATGCAATGCATGGAAATGTACTTCTCCCATGAAGCAAGGACATCCGTATACCTAAAAAGGTATCCGACTACCTTTGGAAGAGACCTAAACCCTAAAGTCAGAAAATCCAACTAGTGCAACCTTTAATTTTCCACAAGCATGCTCAAAAGAGCTTGGCTTTGAGCCATTGATTGGTTTAAGTAAAAAATCAAGTGGGGAGTGTAGAAATGCATGGACAACCAGCAATGAAAATAACCTAAAGTTTAAATGACATGTCATATGAAAAATGGCCTAATAATTAAATGACATAGAAAATGTCATGGCATAATGAAAATAACCTAATATCCAAATGTCATGGAAAATGACATGTCATATGAAAAATGACATAATATTTAAATGACATAGAAAATGTCATGGCATATGAAAATAACCTAATATCTAAATGTCATGGAAAATAACATGTCATATGAAAAATGACATAATATTTAAATGAAATAGAACATGTCATGGCATATGAAAATAACCTAATATCTAAATGTTATGGAAAATGACATGTCATATGAAAAATAACATAATATTTAAATGACAAAGAAAATGTCATGACATATGAAAATAACCTAATATCTAAATGTCATGGAAAATGACATGTCATATGAAAAATGACCTAATATTTAAATGACATAGAAAATGTCATGGCATATGAAAATAATCTAATATCTAAATGTCATGGAAAATGACATGTCATATGAAAAATGACCTAATATTTAAATGACATAGAAAATGTCATGGCATAATGAAAACAACCTAAAGTTTAAATGTCATTGAAAATGACATGTCATATGAAAAATGACCTAATATCAAAATGACATGGAAAATGTCATGACAAATGAAAATAACCTAAAGTTTAAATGTCATGGAAAATGACATGTCATATGAAAAATGACCTAATATCTAAATGACGTGAAAAATGTCATGGCATAATGAAAAATGACATGGCATGTGAAAAATGACCTAATGCCTAAATGACATAGAAAAGTACATGGCATAATGAAAAATGACATGGCATAAATTAAATGACATGACATGACATATGGATGATTGAATGACATGTTATGTGAATGAATGACATGGCATTTTCTAGACATGGCAAAATCTAATTATGGCAACATGAATATAAAATGACATCAACATGGAATATTTATGGACATAGAATTTTAATGTGAGGAATCAGACAAATAGCATATATCGGAAAATTTTACCACACTCCCCGGCAAATCTGGTAAAGCTCGAAAAATATTTTTTTCTTATGATATTTATATGATTCCGAATAAAACAAAATCCAATATCTTTCAATTTCATATACACATGCCTTGAAGAATTTCCTAGCCTCCCCGCAACCCGGCAAAGATTAAAAACTAATTCTCGCCAAATGTTTAGGAAATCGAAACACACATTTTATGTTAAATTAAGATTTAAAACATTTTAAAAAATGCAATGCATGAAGATGTATTTCTTCCTTGAGGTAAGGACATCCGTATACCTAAAAATGTATCCGACTACCTTTGGAAGAGACTTAAATAAGATTTTCAAAATTGAAAGACTTTGGGCTCGGATTTTTAAAAAAAATTAGAATTTTTGGATGAAAATGGCCTCATGGCCGAAATCCCCTCCCTTTAAAAGGCTCTATTTTTCTAGTTTTAAAATCCAGGTTGACTACCCTTGACCCAATTTCTATAAAATCAAATTTTATGATTGAAATGACATAGAAATCAACTAAAGACAGTAGCCAAAGTCCCAAATTAGCCTACTCTAATTATCCTAACCAAAATATAAAATTATTATTTCTTAAAAACAAATCTGACTCTCACAACTAGTTTCGAAACCCGATTTTTTTACCCTTTTAAAAAATTTCAAAAAAATCTAAAAAACTTAGGGGAAACCTATAACATGTTGATATACATGGTAAAAAATCAGCTTAATTTTTAGAGCATGGATACTATGACCGAATTAACCAAAACAGAAAATTACTATTTCTTAAAAAAAAAAACAACTCTGACTCTCGCAGTCAGTCTTGAAAACCTATTTTTTTGCCCTTCTAAAAACTTTAGAAAAATCTGTAAAAATTAGGGGATACCTATAACATGTTGATATACATAGGAAAAACTGAGCTTAATTTTTGGAGCATGGATACTATGACCGAAATTTACCAAAAGTCAAGCCAGTGAGTTAAAACTGCTTTGTCAAAAGCCATTTTCTCCAACCATAATAAAAAAAATCTAAAAATCGTGAAAAAAATCCCATGGCATCCCCTAAATAACTAATAGTTATGGTAAAAAAAATTATATTATTTTGACCATGGATGAATAGCGAAATAAAATCACAAAGCCAGAATACCTAATCTAGACTATTACTCTCTCAACTATCATGGACAAAAAGGTTGTTGGCTTAAGATCATGGGTTGATCTTGGCCAAAAACCTAGTTGAAATGTCATGAAATGCATGTTATGAAAGCCTAGAATCATATCCCATGAGTGAAAAGATGAACACAACCAACCAAGCAAGCACGTAATACAAAAAAAAAACATTAAAGAAGAAGAAAGGAAGAGATAGCCACTTAGCTTTTTCTTTCCAAATCAAAGTTGCCAAAATTTTTTATTTCTTTTCCTTTTCCTCTTTCTTTTCTCTCTAGAGTGAAATGCCTTCCCAAAAAAAATGAACCTCCCTCTCCCCTCATATTAGAGAGGATGTGCTCATCTTTTTTGATCTCCAAGACATGTGGCACCATCACATGGTACACTAGCCAAAGATTATAAAAATGTCACCTTGCAACCTCATCTTGGCCATTGATCAAAATGATCAGCCATCCCCTCATGATTTGGATGAAAATGCTAGGTAAGACTGTGCTCATCCTTTTACAAAATATCTTGGCCACTTGACATGATCACAAGGAAACTAATCAAAGATTATAAATGTCTTCTTGCAACTCAATCTTGGCCATTGAATAAAATTAATCAAATCTTAGCCATCATTCACTCATGAGCTAACCAAATGGTCTAGAATGTTCCAGCAATTTCTTTATTTTTTGATTTGCAAAATGGCTTTTTTGATTTCTTTGGTAAAATTGCATTTTAGCTCCCAAACTTAATTTAATTGCAAACAGACCCCAATCCTAGATTTTCTTTTTTCAATCACTCCAAATAAGTGTAAAATTCAGTTCTGGAGATTTTCATAATTTTTGGAGCTCGTTTTTCATTTTCCCGTATTTTTCATAAAATTGCGGATTAGGCCTCCCCGAACTTTGCATTTTTTCAAATCACCTCCAATTTTAGATTTTTCTTTTCCAATACCTCCAAATCAATATAAAATTCAGTTTTGAAAGTTTTCATAATTTTTCGAGCTCGTTTCCTATTTTTCCCAAAATTTTCTCTTGGAATTTCGGTTTAGTGCCTCCCAAATTTAGCCTTTTTCATTTGAGCTCTAATTCCAGATTTTTCTTCACCAATACCTTCCAAATATTATAAAATTGAGATCTAAAAATTTTCATAATTTTTCGAGCTCATTTCCTATTTTTCTCGAAATGTTCTCTTGGAATTTCGAATTAGTGCACCCAAACTTTGTCATTTTTCATTTGAGATCCGATTCTGAATTTGTATTCATCAATCCCTTCCGTACAATATAAAATTTAGATCTTGAGGTTTTCGTAATTTTCCAAGCTCGGATTCTATTTTTCTCGAATTTTCCAAGATTTCTATTTAACCCTTGAAACCTCGATTTTACTCAAAACGGGTCCGATTTTTGGATTTTCTTTTTCCACTGTCTTTTTTATATATTGAATTGGAGTTGGTCCGAAAACGCCCAATTTTTACTATCAAACTCCTCTCCGATTTAGCTTTCCCCTTTTCCATACCGGGAATTTTTCTCGTTTTTCTTCTAACCGGCTCTTCCTTGGGATCCACTTCAAACTGGGACTTGGGATATTCTTGTTTATTCATTCTTCATCAACTGGGGGCTTCAATTTTACCGAATCGGGCCATCTCTGCCGTTTTCCCCAAATTTGCTGAATTAGGTATTCTCCTACACTGAATTTCGATAACCCATCTTCCGAACTCTATATCTTTCGTTGTAGTTCAATTAAACCTTGAATCTTGATTTTGACTAGGAGTTGACTTTTTGATGTTGACTTTTTTAGAGTTGACTTTTTTGAGTTGACTTTTCATGTTGAATTCCGAATCACAAGTCTTGGAGAACCATCTGTGGGATAAGGGGAGTTTCTTTGCATTCTGAGAAGTACAAGGAGAAACTTACCTAGTTTAGGGGGTCGGAACAAAATTAGGTGTCAACAGCTGCCCTCTTTGACTATTGCTGAGAATCAGGAATCAGACAAAGACTATTAGACTACCATTTTGTCCGGGTGTGGAAGTCATCTATCTGAAGAAAATATATTTTTTTGATTTTTTTGATTTTTGATTTTTTGATTGATGAATTTTTGATTTAAAAATGACAATACCTCGACGTAAGTCTCGAAATTTCAATCCATTTAGAAAAAACGGATATGATTTAAAATGAAAGATACCTGCTTCGACCCGTTTAGAAAAATGGATTCGATGAAAATACCTCGACGGTAAGTCTGAGGACTTTGACCTATTTAGAAAAAACGGTTTCGATGAAAATACCTCGACGGTAAGTCTCGGGACTTCGACCCATTTAGAAAAAATGGATTCGATGAAAATGCCTTGTCGATAAGTCTTGGGACTTTGACCCATTTAGAAAAAACAAATTCGATGAAAATATCTTGACGGTAAGTCTTAGGACTTCGACCCATTTAGAAAAAATGGATTCGATGAAAATGCCTTGTCGATAAGTCTTGGGACTTTGACCCATTTAGAAAAAACGAATTCGATGAAAATATCTTGACGGTAAGTCTTAGGACTTCGACCCATTTAGAAAAAACGGATTCGATGAAAATACCTCGGCGGTAAGTCTCAAGATTTCAACCCATTTAGAAAAAACGAATTCGATGAAAATACCTTGACGATAAGTCTCAAGGCTTTAACCTTTTGAAAAAAACAGATTCGACGAAAATACCTTGACGGTAAGTCTCGGGACTTTGACCCATTTGGAAAAAACAAATTCGATGAAAATACCTTGACGGTAAGTCTCAAGACTTCGACCCATTTAGAAAAAACGGATTCGATGAAAATACCTCGACGGTAAGTCTCGGGACTTTGACCCATTTAGAAAAAATAGATTCGATGAAAATACCTTGACGGTAAGTCTCGGGGCTTTATCTTATCTTCTACCAACTTTACTAGGCTTATATCATCTAATATGCCAATTTCACTGGGACTAAATCAGTTTTATGCCAGTTTTCATTGGGCTTAATCTCATAAAATATGCCAATTTTGAATGGGCTTAAACAAATTTAAAATGCCAACTTCACTGGGCTTAATCACCTTTTGTGCCAACTTCATTGGGCTTAATCACATCTAACGTGCCAACTTCACTAGGCTTATTTCTTTTTGTTCCAGCTACATCGGGCTTAACAAAATTTAAAATGCCAACTTCACTGGGCTTACTGAGAACTCGTATAATTATATAGTTTTTAGTTATGTTTTACTATTGTTTGTGTCAAATACGAGTTATTATTGCTTAGTCTACTTGTGTTTATGATCTTTTATATTTTTATGTAATTTGGTGTTTTTCATGAGTTTCTTTGAGTGATTTCAGATTACTAGGTTAAATCAAGAATTAAGGGCAAATCCAATTCAGTTCCAGTTCCGACACCTTTTGCCATATCAGCTATATCTGGAGTTTCACCAAAGCATTAATCCTGAAATTTTGACAGTGCAAAGTTAAGAGGCATATATATCTTTTTCATGTTTTACACTTCTTGAAACGGAGTCGTTTTCCCTACCGAAATCAACCATCAAGTTGGCTGATGTGCAATGACGTCTGTTCTGCACCGTTTTGGTATTTTGACCATATCTTCCGATCCACATGAGCAAATGATCTGATTCCAACGGTTATGGATCCGTAACTGATAGGGGTATATTTTTCTAGAAGACCATTTGATCAGATCGAGCCTCCAACATTGACAAAAGCGACCATCAAGCTGGCTGATCAGAATTGTCATACAATATGACGAAAATTGTTAGAAAAATACACCCACCTATTATACCTACCTTTGAAATTTATAAAGCTTGTCTCTTGTCATTTAGCTCTCCAAAATGTGTATAAATAGAGGGCCTTGGATGAGTATTAGGATCATTATACATTGGTAGGATATTAGCCATTGTAATAAAATTCTCTAAGTTTTCTTCTTCTTTCCTTTCTCTAGTTTTTTTTTTTCTTTACTTATGTTTATTACATTTCTTTTCATTTTATTCATATCTAGTATGTGTTGCTAATCATATTGTTGAGGTGATGAGGTGAAGCTCTTGGTAAATGCTAAGGTTAGTCTCTTAAACATGAGCTAAAATGAATTATCATTTATAAACATAAGTATAGATAATATTTTCTTTTGGTTTAAAATCATACTTGCAAAGTAGGGATCTTGATTCATTATTGACAATGAAAATGGCACAATAAATGCTTGGTTTCATAACCTTGATTTGTTGTAGACATATACCTTGGCATAAGGAATGCTTGGACTCTTTTTATGAGTTTTGAGGATACCAAATGAACATAATATCATATGCTATGGACGTTGGACAATTTGGACTGAATTGCTAAACTTTCCGATTGGAACCTCCTTTATGTGTGGATTTCAATTGTGTAATAAAACAAGATTAATCTTAGCATAACACCAAGAGTGGATTCTCTAACCTCAACATCTTTTCTTATTGTTTTTTATATCTTGTTTAATTTCTTTTATGTTATTTTGTTTATTTTGTTCTCTAATATCTTGTTTATCTTGTTTTGTTGTTGATTCCCTAATATCTTGTTTACTTTCTTTTTCTTATATATTTATAAACTTATACTTACTAATACGCTTCCCTGTGGTTCGACCTCGGACACTCGAGAATTTATTACTTGAACATAACCTGCACTTGGGTTTACAACTCTTAATTGAGTCTCCATCAAGTTTTTGGCGCCGTTGCCGGGGAGGCAATACTAAGTATATAAGTTTATAAGTATATTTATTTTTATTTTTATTGGCTGGTTATACCGCCTAATCTGTATATTAACTTTGTTTTATGCTTGTTTGGCGACGTGATTTTAGATCTCGTCGTTTAGTTAGATTTTATTGTGAAACTTTTTCAGGTAATCTTTCTAATACAACTCCTACCATGGCTGACAATGAAAGTGTTCATGCTGAAGATGAGAACAGACAAGTACGCACCATGCGTGACTACTTGCAACCAACTCGACGCTCATCACCCTCTTGTTTTATTTTTCCTCTCAATGCAAACAACTTTCGTTTTAAACCAGGTATGATAGCTTTGCTTCCAAATTTCCATGGGTTAGAATCGGAAAGTGCTTACTCGTTTCTAAAAGACTTCGAAGATGTATGTGTCACCTTTAATGACCAACAATGTACAAATGAAATTGTCAAGCTAATATTATTTCCTTTTTCTTTAAAAGATAAAGCAAAAATTTGGCTTCATAATTTAAAACCAAGGTCAATTGGCACATGGCAAGAATTACAAACTGAGTTTCTAAAGAAATTTTTCCCAGCACATAAAACTACTGCTTTGAAAAGACAGATTCAAAATTTCAATCAAAATCAAAATGAAGCATTTTTTCAGTGCTGGGAGCGTTTTAAAGATTTGTTAAGTTCTTGTCCACATCATGGTTTTGAAAAATGGCGTCTTATTAGTTTCTTTTATGAAAGTTTAACTCCCGAAACTAAACAATTTGTTGAAACAATGTGTAACGGTGAGTTTCTAGAAAAAGAATCTGAAGAAGCCTTTGACTACCTAGACCATTTGCTAGATAACTCTCAAGCCTGGCACACAGATAATTCCTCTGAAAGTTCCAATAGATCTAATCTTTTTTCTAACAGAGGTAAATATCATTTTAGTCAAGAAGATGAGATAAAAGCTAAAGTAGCTAATTTGGCTAGAAAGATTGAAGCCATGGAACTTAGAGAAGTAAAAGAAGTCAAAACGGTTAAAAATGAAGAAAGTTGTGGAATTTGTGAAATCATGGGACACCCCACTTCTGAATGTCCAAACATTCCCATTCTTAAAGAAGCGTTGCATGATCAAGTAAATTCCATAAACACATTTAAAAAGCCATTTCCTTCTCCTTACTCTGAAACGTATAACCCTGAATGGAGAAACCATCCCAACTTCAGTTGGCGGAATAATAATGATGTTCAGGTACCACAATCTCAAAAGCCGGGCAACACTTTTTCCTATCAACCTTCACGTGTACAAACCTTGGAAGAGACATTGCAAGCATTCATGCAAACACAAGCAAATGTGAATAACAAAACTTCACAGGACATCAATGAGATCAAAAACACCTTGTCCACATTGACAGCTTCATTACGCACTCAAGAAAAAGGTAAGTTTCCTGCTCAACCTCAGCCTAACCCTTCTACTCAATGTCTTGTTTCTTGCTCCAATGAAACTCAACAGGAAAATGCCAGTTCTATCACAACTCTTCGAAGTGGAAAGGCAATTGACAAAAACATTCCATCAAAAGACCAAGATCATCCTTCCCCTCCGAAAAGTAATGGTAAGGATGATGGTAAGTCTGAACTTCTTGAAAATTTGGACAAAGAAAAAGGTATGCATCCTGCTCCTTTTCCTCAAAGGTTGCAAACAATAAAGAATTTGAATCAAAATGCAGAAATTTATGAACTTTTCAAACAAGTTAAGATTAACATTCCTTTATTGGATGCAATCAAACAAGTTCCATCTTATGCTAAATTTTTGAAGGACATGTGCACAGTTAAAAGGAAACATATGTACAAAAGAAAGCATTTCTGACGGAAAGTGTGAGCTTAATCATTCAGCACCTTACTCCACCAAAATTCAAAGATCCTGGATGTCCAACAATCTCATGCATCATTGGAAACACTAGAATAGAACGTGCATTGCTTGATCTTGGTGCTAGTGTTAATCTTTTGCCTTTTTCTGTTTATCAACAGTTAGGTTTAGGTGAACTCAAGGAAACACCTGTTACACTTCAACTAGCTGATCGTTCTGTAAAAATTCCTCGAGGGATAGTTGAAGATGTTTTGGTTCAAATTGATAATTTTTACTTCCCTGTTGATTTTATTGTTTTGGACACACATCCTGTTTCAAATCCAAATGTTCAAATTCCTGTTATATTAGGCCGTCCATTTCTTGCAACTTCTAATGCTCTGATAAATTGCAGGAATGGTATTTTGAACATTTCTTTTGGAAATATGACTTTAGAATTAAATGTGTTCAACATTTGCAAGCAACCTGGTGATGATTCAGAAGTACATGAAGTGGATTTCATTGAAGAACTTGTTCATGAACATCTCACCACTACCATATTCCATGATCCTTTAGAAGCTTATTTAATTGAATGTGAGTTTGATAATGCTTCAGAAATTTCACACACTAATTCTTTGTTAAATTCTTTTCAGGATAAACATCGTTGGAAACGAAAGTTTGAGGAACTCCCATCACTCACAAATGTCACTGTACCATCAACTATTGAACCGCCCAAGCTGGATTTAAAACCATTGCCATCCGAGCTAAAATATTCCTTTTTGGGAAAAATTCCTTCTCAATGGAGCCCCCAAGATAAAAGGAAGTTTCTGAATGAGGTAAAGAAGTTCTACTGGGATGACCCTTACTTGTTCAAATATTGTCCTGATCAAATTTTTCGAAGATGCATTCCCGACAATGAGGTAAGTAGTGTAATTAAGTTTTGTCATTCCGAGGCATGTGGTGGTCATTTTTCATCAAAGAAAACTGCTGCAAAAATTTTACAGTGTGGATTTTACTGGCCAACTTTATTCAAAGATGCATATGAGAATTAAAATTCATAAAGAAAGAACTAAAGCCTTTCATGACAAGTTAATTTCAAGAAAAACATTTGATGTTTGGCAAAAAGTTCTACTTTATAATTCTAGACTTCACATATTTCCTGGTAAGTTGAGATCAAGATGGACTGGCCCATTTGTGGTTAAGCATGTGTATCATTATGGAGCAGTTGACATTGAGAATCCTCAAAATGGTAACGTATTCAAGGTAAATGGACAAAGACTCAAACTCTTTTTGGAAAATCATGTTACTCAAGAAGAGGTTGTTTTTCTTTCTGATCCTTGTTTTGAAAATAACTAGATGTAAATATAATTTTTACTAATTTCCAAAAAAAAAAATAATAATAATAATAATACATTTTTTTTAACCCCGGTTAAATGGCGGATAACGGTACTCCGTGATTATTTAAGTCGGTTCCATCAGCTACCCACAAAAGTGATATTGTATATAAATTTCTCTTTCAATTTCTCTTTCATTTTTTTTTTCAGGATGGATGATATTCTCAAAAGATTGCAGAAACGATTCCCTCCTTTTCCTCGAAATATTTTACTGAAGCTTTACCAAGTTCGATTTGAAAGATTAAGAATGCTTATGCACAAAGGGATTCCTGAAGACATACGTTGGATAATTGAAGCCAAGGTATGTGAAGATTGATAACTCGTATAATTATATAGTTTTCAGTTATGTTTTATTATTGTTTTGTGTCAAATACGAGTTATTATTGTTTAGTCTAATTGTGTTTATGATCTTTTATATTTTTATGTATTTTGGTGTTTTTCACAAGTTTCTTTGAGTGATTTCAGATTACTAGAATTAAGGGCAAATCCAGTTCAGTTCCAGTTCCGACATCTTTTGCCATATCCGCTATATATCGAGTTTCACTGAAGCAATAAGGCTGAAATTTGTAGCCGTGCAAAGCTAAGAGGCATATCTATCTTTTTCATGTTTTAAACTTCTTGAAACGGAGTCGTTTTCCCTAGCGAAATCGACCATCAAGTTGGCTGATGTGCAATGACGTCTGTGCTGACCTGTTTTCGTATTATGCCCATATCTTCTTATCCACATCAGCAAATGAGCTGATTCCAACGGATATGGATCAGTAACTGATAGGGTAACATTTTTCTAGAAGACCATGTGATCAGATAAGGCCTCCAAAATTGACAAAATCGACCATCAAGTTGGCTGATCAAAATCGTCATATATGACGAAAATTGTTAGAAAATGCACCCACCTATTATACCTACCTTTGAAATTTGTAAAGCTTGTCTCTTGTCATTTAGCCCTCCAAAATGTGTATAAATAGAGGGCCTTGGATGATTGTAAGGGATCATATTGTACATTGGTAGGATATTAGCCATTGTAATAAAATTCTCTAAGTTTTCTTCTTCTTTCTTTTCTCTAGTTTTCTTTTTCTTTATTTTCTTTTTCTTCTTTCTTTCTTTTATTTTCTTCTTAGATTTTCTTTAATTTTATGTTTATGTTTATAATGCCTATGCTAGGCTAAACTTCTATTTGGTTAAGGGTGATTTCAAAGCCCTAGACATGTTTTATGATTGATTTTCAGATTCTATCTATCATTAATTTTCTATCAAAGTTGCTTATGTTCTTCTACAAGAATTGTTCATGATGTTGTCTTGATTTGTTTAGGTGTACAACTAGATAGATCTTGATAATTATCTATTGCCAGTTTAGGAGTCTTGATCCGTGTAATTGTCTTGATTTCCTATTCATAAGTGGCAATTTGTGATGAATGATTATGGTCAAGTTTTCAATAATTGCAAAGTGAAACATAACCTAAGTTGAACAATCCGAGCTTATGTGTTTGTTGCTTAGATCAACCTATCTTTCTCATCATAAAGCTGCCATTAAATTGAATTTAGAGAGCTTATTCTAGGTTGTTTAATGGTTAGAGATAAAATAGAGAGCTTGTTCTATTTAACGACAAACTAAGGAAAGATTGGGATAACAGAGCTTGTTGTTATCTACGGTTGTTAACTTTGATAGTTGGTTGATATTGATAGATCTGAAATTGATTCTTAATGATGTCTAGTGGTGGAGAATGAAACCTTAACCATATTTTTCATATTTGATTCTTCTTACTTACTTGTTTTCTTACTTTTCTAGTTTGCTTATTTTTAAAAGTATATTTATTTTTATTGGCTGGTTATACCGCCTAATTTGTATATTAACTTTGTTTTATTTTTATTGGCTGGTTATACCGCCTAATTTAGTATATATATTTTTATTGGCTGGTTATACCGCCTAATTTAGTATATATATTTTTATTGGCTGGTTATACCGCCTTGCATCTTATTCTTATTATTTACTTTAGTTTAAATCTGGCTTCAAAAACCCCTTTTCTTTTATTGTTTTTTTTTTAAACGTAAGTTATAAACTAATAACTCATAGATTAAAACCCAATCCCTGAGGACTCGACCCTTGCTAATCATTATACTTACAATTGATCTTTTTTGTGCAAGGTTAAATAAGATACACTCTTTTGGGTGCATCAAATTTTTGGCGCCGTTGCCGGGGATTGTTTTCTTTAGTTTATTTGTTACTTGGTTTATTCTTATTTTCAGTTCTAATTAGTTCTATTTTCTTGTACATACAAGTTTTTCTTATCAAATTTAGAAAAAAAAGAAAAGAAAACGATGGAATTGAGCAATCTAACACTTGAAGAGTTGGTGGCATACATGAACATGGAAAATCAACAAGCCAATCTCACCTACCCAGTTCAACAATTGGCCATGGGAGGATGTCAAGGCCATCAAGTGTTCCAAGACCAACAGTATGATCATTACTCAAACACTTACCATGAGGGATGGTGGGATCATACTAATTATGGCTACTCAGAAAATTACCAAGAAGTAGATCCTTATGCCAATTACACTCATCCATCTAGCTTCAATCAATCATGGTCTCAAGAACCAGATCTTCTTCAACCACCACATATGACTCAAAACTCAGGTACTTCTTTAGAAGATCTTGTCGATTCTCTTGTTACTAATACTTTGCAATTTCAACAGGAAACAAGGGCAAGTATCCAGAGTTTGGAAAGGCAAATAAGCCTATTGGCTACTAGTATGGTGGTATGGGTAGCACAAAGATCTGAAGAATTCTCTGCCCAAACGATGATTAACCCAAAGGAGAATGCTACTATTGTGACCTTGAAGAATGATGAACAAGATGAGGATGAGACAAAATTAGAGATGGATTCTATTCTTGAGGATAATGAAGCCACAAATCCAAATAAGAGTATTTCAGCACCTGAGGTAACGTTTAAGATTCCAATTTTTACTAATGTTTCTTCTCCACCTTTTCCTAGTAGATTTGCAAAGTTCAAGGAGGAAGAACATGAACAAAACATGCTGGAAACCTTAAACAGTTTGTTTGTGGATGCCATTCAACAAGTACCAACATATGCTCCATTCCTCGATGAGATATGCACCACAAAAGATGATGGAATAATACTTGTAATGGAGAATGCATCCAGTTTTGTGCAAAGAAAGCTTCCTATCAAACGTTCAAATTTGGGAAGTTTCATGTATGAGCCTAACAAGCCTAAAAAGCCAAGAAGGGGTGTTGGTTAGGTTGGACAACTTAAATCAGTACTAATTGGGAAGGCAGTCCAATTAATGAAGAAATTACCAACCTGCCATACTCAGATTTGCTTTCTTTTCCTTTTCCTTTTATTATTTTTTATTGTTTTTATTTATTTATTTTTATGTTTATTTGTTTAGTAATTTAGGATTTTATTTAGAGTTTTTTGTTTTTTGAGTCTTTTTAAGTTGTTTTTCTTTCTGATCCTTGTTTTTAAAATAACTAGATGTAAATATAATTTTTAATTTTTTTACCCCGGTTAAATGGCGGATAACGGTACTCCGTGATTATTTAAATCGGTTCCATCAGCTACCCACAAAACTGATATTGTATATAAATTTCTCTTCCAATTTCTCTTTCAATTTTTTTCTTTTCAGGATGGATGATATTCTCACAAGATTGCAGAAACGATTTCCTCCTTTTCCTCGAAATATTTTACTGAAGCTTTACCAAGTTCGTTTCGAAAGATTAAGAATGCTTATGCAGAAAGGGATTCCTGGAGACATACGTTGGATAATTGAAGCCAAGGTACGTGAAGATGAATATCTTCCTGTTTTGCATTTACCAGGTACAGGTAGAATCACTTTTGCAAAGAAGCGACGAGCAAAGCGCATGAGTTCAAATTGCCACAAATGTGCACGATGGACGTGTAACGGTAAATGTCGTTCTATTGGGATTCCGTCCTCTAATAGAGATGATAAAATTGAATTCATTAAGGATGGACTGAGTAAGGAGAATTTGGGTAATATCCAACTTTCTCTTGAGACGCATCCTAGTGGAGACGTACAAAGAGAAATTATTGATTTATGGCCGCAATTCCAAAGGGAATGGCAACATCTTGGGAATCTGATGTTAAAAGACCCTGTTTGCCAGCTTGTAAGAAAACTGGATGGGAAGCATATCCTCGACTCATAGAAGGCGTTTAAGCCGTTTCTGGACGTAAAACCAGAGGAAGATGTGAGCCACAATCACAACTACAATAAATGACTTCTCAGCTTTTGGTTTGATTTGCAATAACTTTATTTTGGTTTAATTTACGTGTTGTTCGATTTGTGTAACTATTCTCGTTTTTTTTATTTGTCTTTTACGGTTGATTTTTCTTCTCTTTTTGATTTTCTTCCTGAAATCACGCAAAAATCTTTTGTTAGGTTAACATTTTCTTCTGACAGGTCAAATACACTTTCGGCGACATTATTACTTTTGTCTTTTACGGTTGATTTTTCTTCTCTTTTTGATTTTCTTCCTGAAATCACGCAAAAATCATTTGTTAGGTTAACATTTTCTTCTGACAGGTCAGATACACTTTCGGCGACATTATTACTCTTGTCTGATTCACTACTCAGTCCTCTATATATTACACCATGTACTCATTCTCTTTCAGGCGCTCGAAAAAAAAAATGGAAAGTACTTCGTCCCAACGCATTAAAAAAATTTGTGTCTTTGGAGGTGCTTATCCAGGGAAAAATAACATATTCGCTGATGAAGCCATAAGAGTTGGAGTAATACTTGCCCAACAAAAGATCCACTTGATTTATGGAGGCGGTAGTACGGGTTTAATGGCAGCAGTCGCTACAGCAGCACACGCCGGAGGAAGTCCAGTTCTAGGAATCGTGCCAAAACTATTCACAAGTTTTTGTGGACCTACCGTGGGTAAGGAAATACAAGTCTGGAGTGTCCCTGAACGGATAACAATCATGTACCATTCTGCCGATGCATTCATTGCTTTACCAGGAGGTCTGGGTACATTGGAAGAAATAGCTTGCGTGGCTTCTTGGTCATCTTTGGTCACAAATAAGAAACCCATTGGTTTGCTTAATATTAATGGTTATTTTAGTAATTTGCTTTTATATTTAGATAATGTTGTGGATAATGGATTCATGTTTTCAGAGGCAAGGAGAACCATAATTTCTGCTACAACCATTGAAGATTTACTTAAAAAGCTCCAAGCTTATGAGTGTTTATCTGCTACGGTTGTTTCGCAAACGCTCGGAAAAAGAAAAAGAGATATGGACGAGCAAGGAGTGGATTGCACTTTGTCTTTGTGACATTATCTAACATTTTGCTTGTTGTGTCTCAGTTATAATAAGTGGTTAGCAACCTCTGCAGGTAATATCTCCTAAATTCTACCTTTAAAATTTGACATTGGGGACAATGTCATATTTTAGTAGGGGGTAAGGGACATATTTTGCTAATTTAAAAAAAAAAAAAAAAAATTAAGAAGTATTCATTCTGAACAAGGTCTGAGTAAGGGAGACTTGAGACATACCTTGTCAGTTTGATTTCTTCTTTTCAAAAAAAAAAAAAAAAAAAAAAAGAGTTTGTTGTGTTTTAAGCAATTTAGAAGTATTCATTCTGAACAAGGTCTGAGTAAGGGAGACTTGAGACATACCTTGTCAGTTTGATTTTAATCTTTTTATGTTTACTTGTTAATTTTTGTTTAGTATTTTAGGATTATTTAGGTTGCATGAGTTTGTTTTGTTTTGAGTCTTAGTTGTTCCTATTCTTATGTTATTAGTTCTTTTCTCTTACACATGATTCTTTCATTTGGGTTAATAGACTTACATTGAGGACAATGTAAGAATTAAGTGTGGGGGGGAATGATTTAGGATTTCTTTTATTTTTGTCTACTATTTTTTTTTTCTTTATTATTATTATTATTTTTTTTTGTGAGTTTTAGTTCCTTTTTAATACAATGATGAGATATGAATTGCATAAGTCTAAAACAGATTTATTAGTGAGAAGATTTTCATGAGAATTGAGCTTGATGTCAACCTTTTTATGAGCCAATGTTAATATAATATGTTGATTGAGAAAGAAGCATGTTTAGACTTAATCTGACTTGTATAATCATCCTTGTGAGTTTTTGAGCCTATAATATTGATGCATTATACAAATCAATCTAATTTCTTTCTTGAGTGCTCTTATGATTACATGATTCTCTAGAACTTGCTTTAAACCGTTTGAGACTATATTGATACATGTGACAACATGAATATGATAGAGGCATTAGGATTTTTAGCCAGGGCCAAACAGCCATCCCTTATTGATGTTCCAAGAGAACACACCCTTAGTGAACCAATTTGAGCCTACATTGAATAAGCTATCTCTTTGGTAACCATAACTTGTCCCTAACCTAAATATACTTATATCTTTACCTTTGTTCCAAAGATGAATTAGCATGTTTTGAGACAAGTTGCAAAAACAAGGAAGATCTATTGAAAATTTGGGTTAGAAACAAGAAATAAGTGTGGGGGGAAAAGAAAAGAAAAGTCAAGAGAAAAAGAAATGGAATACTGGCAAATACATTCCTATGTAAAAAAAAAAAAAAAATATGAATCATCTCTTGAATTTGTGGAAAAAGAAAAAGATGTTACAAAGTCGTTTAGAATGAAGAAAAGGCCCAACATGAATATCCGGCCTAGGTGACTATGTACTTGTAAAGAGTTTTGAGAAGTTTCTTTGTATGATCTTTTTATGTCTCTAAACTTTATGAACTCTTTGGAACCTTTGTGATATCTTTATCCTTTTGTTCTTCAACCACATTACAAACCCCTTGGCCCCATTACAACCTTGATTAAAGACCTCTTGATTCATGAAGTTGTATGATCTAAATAGTGGAGAATAGGTGGACAAGCAAGAATATGGTAGAACTGTTTTCATGAGATTGATTGAGTGTAAACACTTCACCACTACTTTAAAAAGTGAAAATCATGAGGGTATCCCATGTGAGAAGTTGAGATTAAATTTGAACATGCAATATTTTGATTGAGATATGTTATGCTAATATTGGCTTAACTCAAACAATTTACATTCAAGCATGATTTTTTGTGAAATTCTTTAAGCTATTGATTAGTTTATAAGACTTGTTCAAAGATTGTCTCTAATTTGTATTGAAAGGATTAGGAGTAAATATTTTTAGTATATGTAGTTTATTTATATTTTAGTTTTTCAATGTTTGTGGGTATCGTTCTAGTAAACCCTCACGAGACTAAACTCGTCCACTAGGGACACCTAGGGGTTTAAAGGCTTGTGTCACATGCTAAGTGCCACCGTGATTTCCTACGAAAATGGATTAGATTAGATTTTCTTATTTTATTTTTATTGAGTCGTTGCTAGGGACTAGCAATAATCTAAGTGTGGGGGTGTGATAACTCGTATAATTATATAGTTTTTAGTTATGTTTTATTATTGTTTTGTGTCAAATACGAGTTATTATTGTTTAGTCTAATTGTGTTTATGATCTTTTATATTTTTATGTATTTTGGTGTTTTTCACAAGTTTCTTTGAGTGATTTCAGATTACTAGAATTAAGGGCAAATCCAGTTCAGTTCCAGTTCCGACATCTTTTGCCATATCAGCTATATCTCGAGTTTCACTGAAGCAATAAGGCTGAAATTTGTAGCCGTGCAAAGCTAAGAGGCATATCTATCTTTTTCATGTTTTACACTTCTTGAAACGGAGTCGTTTTCCCTAGCGAAATCGACCATCAAGTTGGCTGATGTGCAATGACGTCTGTGCTGACCTGTTTTCGTATTATACCCATATCTTCTTATCCACATCAGCAAATGAGCTGATTCCAACGGCTATGGATCAGTAACTGATAGGGTAACATTTTTCTAGAAGACCATGTGATCAGATAAGGCCTCCAAAATTGACAAAAGCGACCATCAAGTTGGCTGATCAAAATCGTCATATATGACGAAAATTGTTAGAAAATGCACCCACCTATTATACCTACCTTTGAAATTTGTAAAGCTTGTCTCTTGTCATTTAGCCCTCCAAAATGTGTATAAATAGAGGGCCTTGGATGATTGTAAGGGATCATATTGTACATTGGTAGGATATTAGCCATTGTAATAAAATTCTCTAAGTTTTCTTCTTCTTTCTTTTCTCTAGTTTTCTTTTTCTTTATTTTCTTTTTCTTCTTTCTTTCTTTTATTTTCTTCTTAGATTTTCTTTAATTTTATGTTTATGTTTATAATGCCTATGCTAGGCTAAACTTCTATTTGGTTAAGGGTGATTTCAAAGCCCTAGACATGTTTTATGATTGATTTTCAGATTCTATCTATCATTAATTTTCTATCAAAGTTGCTTATGTTCTTCTACAAGAATTGTTCATGATGTTGTCTTGATTTGTTTAGGTGTACAACTAGATAGATATTGATAATTATCTATTGCTAGTTTAGGAGTCTTGATCCGTGTAATTGTCTTGATTTCCTATTCATAAGTGGCAATTTGTGATTAATGATTATGGTCAAGTTTTCAGTAATTGCAAAGTGGAACATAACCTAAGTTGAACAATCCGAGCTTATGTGTTTGTTGCTTAGATCAACCTATCTTTCTCATCATAAAGCTGCCATTAAATTGAATTTAGAGAGCTTATTCTAGGTTGTTTAATGGTTAGAGATTAAATAGAGAGCTTGTTCTATTTAACGACAAACTAAGGAAAGATTGGGATAACAGAGCTTGTTGTTATCTACGGTTGTTAACTTTGATAGTTGGTTGATATTGATAGATCTGAAATTGATTCTTAATGATGTCTAGTGGTGGAGAATGAAACCTTAACCATATTTTTCATATTTGATTCTTCTTACTTACTTGTTTTCTTACTTTTCTAGTTTGCTTATTTTTAAAAGTATATTTATTTTTATTGGCTGGTTATACCGCCTAATTTGTATATTAACTTTGTTTTATTTTTATTGGCTGGTTATACCGCCTAATTTAGTATATATATTTTTATTGGCTGGTTATACCGCCTAATTTAGTATATATATTTTTATTGGCTGGTTATACCGCCTTGCATCTTATTCTTATTATTTACTTTAGTTTAAATATGGCTTCAAAAACCCCTTTTCTTTTATTGTTTTTTTTTTGAACGTAAGTTATAAACTAATAACTCATAGATTAAAACCCAATCCCTGAGGACTCGACCCTTGCTAATCATTATACTTACAATTGATCTTTTTAGTGCAAGGTTAAATAAGATACACTCTTTTGGGTGCATCAAAGATGAATATCTTCCTGTTTTGCATTTACCAGGTACAGGTAGAAGCACTTTTGCAAAGAAGCGACGAGCAAAGCGCATGAGTTCAAATTGCCACAAATGTGCACGATGGACGTGTAACGGTAAATGTCGTTCTATTGGGATTCCGTCCTCTAACCGAGATGATAAAATTGAATTCATTAAGGATGGACTGAGTAAGGAGAATTTGGATAATATCCAACTTTCTCTTGAGACGCATCCTAGTGGAGACGTACAAAGAGAAATTCTTGATTTATGGCCGCAATTCCAAAGGGAATGGCAACATCTTGGGAATCTGATGTTAAAAGACCCTGTTTGCCAGCTTGTAAGAAAACTGGATGGGAAGCATATCCTCGACTCATAGAAGGCGTTTAAGCCGTTTCTGGACGTAAAACCAGAGGAAGATGTGAGCCACAATCACAACTACAATAAATGACTTCTCAGCTTTTGGTTTGATTTGCAATAACTTTATTTCGGTTTAATTTACGTGTTGTTAGATTTGTGTAATTATTCTCGTTTTTTTTTTTTTTTTGCATTGGTCTTTTACGGTTGATTTTTCTTCTCTTTTTGATTTTCTTCCTGAAATCACGCAAAAATCTTTTGTTAGGTTAACATTTTCTTCTGACAGGTCAAATACACTTTCGGCGACATTATTACTCTTGTCTGATTCATTACTCAGTCCTCTATATATTACACCATGTACTCATTCTCTTTCAGGCACTTGAAAAAAAAAATGGAAAGTACTTCGTCCCAGCGCATTAAAAAAATTTGTGTCTTTGGAGGTCCTTATCCAAGGAAAAATAACATATTCGCTGATGAAGCCATAAGAGTTGGAGTAATACTTGCCCAACAAAAGATCCAGTTGATTTATGGAGGCGGTAGTACGGGTTTAATGGGAGCAGTCGCTACATCAGCACACGCCGGAGGAAGTCCAGTTCTAGGAATAGTGCCAAAACTATTCACAGGTTTTTGTGGACCTACCGTGGGTAAGGAAATCCAAGTCTGGAGTATCCCTGAACGGATAACAATCATGTACCATTCTGCCGATGCATTCATTGCTTTACCAGGAGGTCTGGGTACATTGGAAGAAATAGCTTGCGTGGCTTCTTGGTCATCTTTGGTCACAAATAAGAAACCCATTGGTTTGCTTAATTTTAATGGTTATTTTAGTAATTTGCTTTCATATTTAGATAATGCTGTGGATAATGGATTCATGTTTTCAGAGGCAAGAAGAACCATAATTTCTGCTACAACCATTGAAGATTTACTCAAAAAGCTCCAAGCTTATGAGTATTTATCTGCTACGGTTGTTTCGCAAACGCTCGGAAAAAGAAAAAGAGATATGGACGAGCAAGGAGTGGATTGCACTCTGTCTTTGTGACATTATCTAACATTTTGTTTGTTGTGTCTCAGTTATAATAAGTGGTTAGCAACCTCTGCAGGTAATATCTCCTAAATTCTACCTTTAGTAGGGGGTAAGGGACATATTTTGCTAATTTAAAAAAAAAAAAATTTGATGTGTTTTAAGCCATTTAGAAGTATTCATTCTGAACAAGGTCTGAGTAAGGGAGAGTTGAGACATACCTTGTCAGTTTGATTTCTTCTTTCAAAAAAAAAAGTTTGTTGTGTTTTAAGCAATTTAGAAGTATTCATTATGAACAAGGTCTGAGTAAGGGAGACTTGAGACATACCTTGTCAGTTTGATTTTAATCTTTTTATGTTTACTTGTTAATTTTTGTTTAGTATTTTAGGATTAATTAGGTTGCATGAGTTTGTTTTGTTTTGAGTCTTAGTTATTCCTATTCTTATGTTATTAGTTCTTTTCTCTTACACATGATTCTTTCATTTGGGTTAATAGACTTACATTGAGGACAATGTAAGAATTAAGTGTGGGGGGAACGATTTAGGATTTCTTTTATTTTTGTCTACTATTTTTTTTATGAGTCTTTATTATTATTATTATTTTTTTAATGTGTTCTAGTTCCTTTTTAATACAATGATGAGATATGAATTGCATAAGTCTAAAACAGATTTATTAGTGAGAAGATTTTCATGAGAATTGAGCTTGATGTCAACCTTTTTATGAGCCAATGTTAATATGATATGTTGATTGAGAAAGAAGCATGTTTAGATTTAATCTGACTTGTATAATCATCCTTGTGAGTTTTTGAGCCTATAATGATTGATGCATTATACAAATCAATCTAATTTCTTTCTTGAGTGCTCTTATGATTACATGATTCTCTAGAACTTGCTTTAAACCGTTTGAGACTATATTGATACATGTGACAACATGAATATGATAGAGGCATTAGGATTATAACCAGAGCCAAACAGCCATCCATTATTAATGTTCTAAGAGAACATCCCCACTAGTGAGCCAATTTGAGCCTACATTAAATATGCTATCTTATTGGTAACCAGAACTTACACCTAGCCTAAATATACTTATATCCTTACCCTTGTTCTAAAGATGGATTATATATTTTGAGACATATTGCAAAAACAAGGGATACTTTTTGAAAATTTGGGTTAGAACGAAAGATAAGTGTGGGGGAGGAGAGAGGCAAAAGTCAAGAGAAAAAGAAAGGGATCATTGTCAAATACATTCCCATATTAAAAAAAAAAAAATCTTCTCTTGAACTTCTAGTTAAAGTAAAGAAAAAGATGTTACAAAGTTGGTTAGAATGAAGCAAAGGCTCAACATGAATATTTAGCCTATGTTATTATGTGCTTTATAAGAGTTTTGAGAAGTTTTATTTGTATGATCTTATTATGTCTCTAAACTCTATGAACTCTTTGGAACCTTTGTGATATCTTTATCCTTTTGTTCTTTAACCACATTACAACCCTTTGGCCCTATTACAACCTTGAAAAAAGACCTATTGATTTATGAAGTTGTATGATCTAAATAGTGGAGAATAGGTGGACAAGCAAGCATATGGTAGAACTGTTTTCATGAGATTGATTGACTGTAAACACTTTACCACTACTTTAAAGAGTGAAAATCATAAGAGTATAGTGAGAAGTTGAGATTAAGTAGAATATGCACTATTTTGATTGAAATATGTTATGTTAATATTGGCTTAACTAATTTATTTACATTCAAGCATGAATTTTTGTGAAATTCTTTGAGCTATTGATTAGTTTATAAGACTTGTTCAAAGATTGTCTCTAATTTATATTGAAAGGATTAGGAGTAAATATTTTTAGTGTATGTAGTTTACTTATATTTTAGTTTTTCAATGTTTGAGGGTATCGTTCTAGCAAACCGTCACGAGACTAAACTCGTCCACTAGGGACACCTAGGGGTTTAAAGGCTTGTGTCACATGCTAAGTGCCACCGTGATTTCCTACGAAAATGGATTAGATTAGATTTTCTTATTTTATTTTTATTGAGTCGATGCTAGGGACTAGCAACAATCTAAGTGTGGGGGTGTGATAACTCGTATAATTATATAGTTTTTAGTTATGTTTTATTATTGTTTTGTGTCAAATACGAGTTATTATTGCTTAGTCTACTTGTGTTTATGATCTTTTATATTTTTATGTAATTTGGTGTTTTTCATGAGTTTCTTTGAGTGATTTCAGATTACTAGGTTAAATCAAGAATTAAGGGCAAATCCAATTCAGTTCCAGTTCCGATACCTTTTGCCATATCAGCTATATCTGGAGTTTCACCGAAGAATTAAGGCTGAAAATTTGACAGTGCAAAGTTAAGAGGCATATCTATCTTTTTCATGTTTTACACTTCTTGAAACGGAGTCGTTTTCCCTACCGAAATCAACCATCAAGTTGGCTGATGTGCAATGACGTCTGTTCTGCACCGTTTTGGTATTTTGACCATATATTCCGATCCACATGAGCAAATGATCTGATTCCAACGGCTATGGATCCTTAACGAATAGGGGTATAATTTTCTAGAAGACCATTTGATCAGATCGAGCCTCCAAAATTGACAAAATCGACCATCAAGCTGGCTGATCAGAATTGTCATACAATATGACGAAAATTGTTAGAAAAATGCACCCACCTATTATACCTACCTTTGAAATTTATAAAGCTTGTCTCTTGTCATTTAGCTCTCCAAAATGTGTATAAATAGAGGGCCTTGGATGAGTATTAGGATCATTATACATTGGTAGGATATTAGCCATTGTAATAAAATTCTCTAAGTTTTCTTCTTCTTTCCTTTCTCTAGTTTTTTTTTTCTTTACTTATGTTTATTACATTTCTTTTCATTTTATTCATATCTAGTATGTGTTGCTAATCATATTGTTGAGGTGATGAGGTGAAGCTCTTGGTAAATGCTAAGGTTAGTCTCTTAAACATGAGCTAAAATGAATTATCATTTATAAACACTAGTATAGATAATATTTTCTTTTGGTTTAAAATCATACTTGCAAAGTAGGAATCTTGATTCATTATTGACAATGAAAATGGCACAATAAATGCTTGGTTTCATAACCTTGATTTGTTGTAGACATATACCTTGGCATAAGGAATGCTTGGACTCTTTTTATGAGTTTTGAGGATACCAAATGAACATAATATCATATGCTATGGACGTTGGACAATTTGGACTGAATTGCTAAACTTTCCGATTGGAACCTCCTTTATGTGTGGATTTCAATTGTGTAATAAAACAAGATTAATCTTAGCATAACACCAAGAGTGGATTCTCTAACCTCAACATCTTTTCTTATTGTTTTTTATATCTTGTTTAATTTCTTTTATGTTATTTTGTTTATTTTGTTCTCTAATATCTTGTTTATCTTGTTTTGTTGTTGATTCCCTAATATCTTGTTTACTTTCTTTTTCTTATATATTTATAAACTTATACTTACTAATACGCTTCCCTGTGGTTCGACCTCGGACACCCGAGAATTTATTACTTGAACATAACCTGCACTTGGGTTTACAACTCTTAATTGAGTCTCCATCACTTACTTCACAATTGCCAGCTACATCGGGCTTAATCACATCTAAAGTGCCAACTTCAACTGGGCTTAAACGATAACTACCAGCTTACATTGGGCTTAAATAAATATAAAGTGCCAATTTCACTGGGCTTACTTCCTTTTGTGCCAGCTACATTGGGCTTAATCACATCTAAAGTGCCAACTTTATTGGGCTTATTTCCTTTGATGCCAGCTACATTGGGCTTAACCAAATTTAAAATGCCAACTTCACTGGGCTTATTTCTTTTTGTGCCAGCTACATCGGGCTTAATCACATCTAACGTGCCAACTTCACTAGGCTTAAACCATAACTGGCAGCTTATATTAGGCTTAATCACATCTAATGTGCCAACTTCACTGGGCTTATTTCTTTTTGTGCCAGCTAAATCGGGCTTAACCAAATTTAAAATGCCAACTTCACTGGGCTTACTGCACAATTGCCAGCTTACATTGGGCTTAACCATCATTTCTTTTGAAAAACTCCTTCTTCGAGGCTCCACAATTTTAAAAATTAAATGCTCCTCTCAACAGAGGCTCCACAACTTTGAAAAATAAATTGCTTCTCTCAACAAAGGCTCCATAACTTTAAAAATAAATTGCTCCTCTCAACAGAGGCTCCACAACTTTGAAAATTTTCTCATCCAAAAATCAATTTCATTTCAAAAATTTTCACTTTCTCGATTTCAATTGTCTCCAAGAAATTCTCAGGACTCACATCTTTTCTTTTCAGACAAGCTTTTTTTTTTAACAGATTTTTTTTCTAAATCTAAAAAAAAAAACCCTTCCCTCTCTAAGAAACCTATCTTCTTTGCATTTTTGTCTTTTCAATGCTTGGCGAATGCAATGATCAATTGTATTGATACAAAAGTCAATGCAACCTATGAAGATGCAGATGCAAAATGTTCATTATATGATGCATGAATGCTTGTGGGGATGCATGACATCATTTCATATTAGGAAAATGTTAAGAGAGTTGATCATCTCCCTTTTTTCTGTGTGTCCTGGCGAGGTTTCCTCATTCCTTGCTATCTTGTCCTATTGGAGGAATGATCTCTGCCCCATATCCGCGTTTTCCAAATCATCTTATTGAAAGAAATCGCATGGTTTCATATTCCCAATTTGTCTTTGCCCTAGCAGATTCTTTCTTTTCGGTTATCTGGTCAAAACCAAAACATAGAGTCAGACTTCATTCAAATATAAACTCAAAATTTCATGCCCCTAAACAATATGAACTTTTTTCTAGAGCATATCCACATCTCAATTTCAGTTTTTTCTTCCTAAATCATGTCAATTTCATTTCTTCCAAAACATGTGAAATTAAAATCTTTCAGAAATTGGTGATCACCATTAGAGAAATTTCTAAGCGAGATGGGAAATCAGCCTCACTTTTTCGAGTGATTTGAAAGGTTTAATGCAACAAGGTCAATGGGCTGATGCAATAAGGTCCGCATTTGTCTAGGAAAGATTTCCATCTAGACAAAGAGAAGAAGGTGAATGTCCTTTTGTCTCAGCTCATGAGCAAGTTTTCTCAAAACATGAATTCCTTGAAACCAAACATTTTTTTGGAAAAGGTTTTAATTAAATCTCATCAATCCTCCGATTTCTAAATATGGCATTTTGATAGGTGTTAACCTTAGCCATGATAGGTTCAATGTTGGAAGGTCAATTTAGAAGGGAAAAATGGCTTAGCTTTTAAAATCAATTCCAAAGAAAAGCTGTCCTTTTGGTATGTCTAGAAGATCTTTGAAGCTCCTTGTATTCCTCAAACTGATGGCTTCGGCAATACCAATATGTGGCATTAGAATTTCTTCTTGTTCTGCTATGGACTGTCCGTTTTTGGGTTTTCACCCTAGAGCTTCATTGTTTTTTTTTTTTTATTGTTTCACCATGTATCTGAGAATTCTAAATTCTTCCACAATGAAATGATAATTCGATGAGATGGGATAAAATCTGAGGAAAACTCTTCAAGTCAAATATCCTCGCTTGATCAAAATGGACTTTTAAAGCACGTAACGTAGGCCATGTTTCGAGGTCCAAAAAGAATGGATAAGCAAGCTTAAAATATGTGTTTGAGGGTAATCAGATCAAGGATCATTTCCTGAGGAGGATTCCCTTTGAAACATTTGTCCCTTCTGGACTTCTCTTTCCTTCTTTTGACTTTTGCTTATTTTCTTCTTTGTTCTTGGCTTTCCTTTTTGCCATCTCTTTCACACATTTTTTTATGTGTTTTTTTCTTGGCTTTCAATTCGCCATCTTTTCTTTTTTCTTTCTTTTTTTTTTCTCTTGTATCTCCATTTTGACAGAGTGAGCCCGTACTTGATTGGGAACTCAATTTGCTTTGTTTCTGTCTCCGAGTCAGGACTCATTTCTCCGTGATTTTTGAGTAAATCCTTCCTCGCATTTGCCCTCCAATGTAAAGGGTGATCCTTGATTAGGGTTCAAAGAAAAAGAATTCCTTAGGCTCAAAAGGGGTGACTATGTATAATTTCTCTTTGTGAAAGGGATATGAAAGATAGCCATTCCTCATATCAAGTATGAATATGTTCATTGAAATGCAATTCTCAGGGGAAATAGATAATCAGAATTTCATTTTGCATCTGGAATCATTCGAATTCTCACATTCATGATGTCACAATATTTTTTCTTTTTTCTTGTTTTTTCCTTTTTGTTGCACGCCCCAAAAAATTCATGCGTGATTCATTTTCAGCCACAAATGATGCCTCATTTTGATTTGCCATTCAAGTGAAGGTCCTTTGGTTTGTGGGAATCCTACTGTGAAGGAACATCTCATGTTTCATCTTTGAGCTTCTTGCTAAGAAAGCTCATTCAAATTTCAATTTCTTCAAAGTGTTTTCAACACATGGGAAAAAGAAAGGTATTCTGGTTCATTCTTTGGTTCATGTACTCATAAATCAAAGTCTTGGAAAAGGCCTAGAGATTTGGCATTTGAATTCTTTCAAAGTGATTCGGGAGGTTTTGAATCTTTGAGTTTTTGCTATGATTGGTAGTATGGCATATTTTAACACGTATCAAACTATCAAATCTAGATTTTTTGGAAGATTGTCATGTTTGCATGACTTTCAAGAAATCCACGAAAGAATTTTTTAAATTTTCCATTACTCACGGCATCGATAAAGGTTATTCTTTGCGGCTTTTGAGTGGTATTTATTCAACTGGTCTATGATCTAGGTACATGTAGAGATAAGGTGTTTCCTAAGAATCCATCCCCTTTGATGATCACCAATTCTTTCGAAACTCATTTCACTTTTCAAAGGAGTATCTTTTTATTTTCAAAACGAAAAATTATCCGTATGGACTTTTATTTTCAACCCTTTTTGTTGTTTCTTTTTTCTTTCGAAAATCATAAAAACAAAGCTCAAGAAGAATCCAAAACCTTAAATGAAATATGATATATGATGCTTGCAATTTAAAGTTCATTCATTTCAAACAAATTGAAAAATATGTACAAAACTTTAAACAAGGATAAAGATTGCCCCTGATTGGCATGCTACCCTAAGAACAAATGATCCTTAGCCCCGTCGTCTTTGTTAAGCATCCATGAGCTCTTTGAACTTTGCCGGGTTTATATCAATTACTGCTTGAACTTTGTCCTTGAATGCAGTGCAGTTCTCCGTGGAATGCCCTTTAATCCTACTATGATACTCGCATGTGGCATTAGGATCATAACATTTCGGGTAAGGAGACTTCCTAGGCTTTGCAAGTATAATGGAGATCATTTGGATTTGGACAAGCAATGAAAGAAGTTCTGTGTAGGTTATCAGAATTGAATGGTACACATTTGCCTTCTTTCTCTTACTACTCTGAGAACAGACTGAATTAACCTCCGGATCATTTAGCATGACGAAACCTTGAGGTGATGTGAAAGGTCTTAGAGCATGATGATGACCCTGCTGAAGCCAATGGTCGACATAGGGTCGGGGATGTACCCTCTTTTGTTTCTATCTGCAACATTTACGACCTGAATGTGCCCTTTGGCAACATCATCTTTATTCCCGAGAGGAATTCCGACATTAGTATCCACAATTTTCCCTTTTTTTATCCCATCCTCAATCCTACCCACTGCAAACAATATATCTGCAAATTCTGAAAAAACATTGCCGATCAACAATGTGGGAGGGTATCCACAAACAAAGCATTAATTTCTCTATCAGTAATAGGTGGTTGGACTTGCAAGGCTACATTTTATCTATGAGCATATTCTTTCTAGTTCTCATTGGGCCTCTTTTTCATGTTCTGAAGTGTCAATCGATCTGAAGCCATTTCCAACATGTGCTTGTACTGTTTCAGGAATGCCCGAGCTAAGTTTCTCCATGTACGCACTTGGCTTTTTTTCAGCTGATAATACCATTTAGATTCTCCCTCTGTTAGACTGTCTTGAAAAACATGGATAAGAAGTATCTCATGATGCGCGTGCCCCGCCATCTCATTATAATATGCAAACAAGTGTGTTTTAGGGCATTTAAGTCCATCATACTTTTCGAATTTCGGAACCTTGAATTTTGGCGGGATGACCACATCAGGGATCAAAAGAAACTCCCTTACACCTACTTCATCTCCATCTTCAACAGTTTGAATCCTTTATTCCAATAGGTCGTATTCTTATTGTATCTTTGCCCTTTGGCTCAGAACTTGTTGTAATGAACCTGATCAGAAATCTGGCCTTGAATATTCTTACCCAGATTTCCATGCTCTTGAAATTGATTACTTTTCTGTGTCAAGTGTTCTCCCATAGTTTCTATCCATTGTCCCCTATTTGCCTGAGTCATTTGAATCCCCTGTGTGACCTGTTCAGATGTCTTATTCTGCACTTGTTATATTTTTTCCAATTGGGTAGTATGATCCTCTCCCATTTTACTTTTCTGCAAAAAGAAAACCAAGGCTATCCTTTAGGCATGAACTCTTTCATGGCTCTTTATTTTAGGGGTTTGAGGGGAACCCTTTTTATTTTCCTTTAAAGATAAAAAATTATCGATGATAATATTGACTTCTCTATCATTGGCATTGGTAGAGCCATTGCTATGCGTAAATAAACTCAATGCCAATGCATGGATGAATGAATGAAAATGTATGGTATGGCAAATAATTAATCGAATACAAATGCAAGGGGAATTAAGATACCACAGAGGAAATAAAAATTGGAGGAACTTAATCATCAATATCTCATAAATTTAAAGCATAACCAATTCATTCCCTTGCCAATGTTCAAAAAGACATAAACCATATTTACACATCTGATAAGTGGTTAAAACTGTCTTTACAAGTATTTTATTTTTCCTAGCATCCTAAGGCTATAGGAGCCGGCTACTGAAAAGACCAAAGTCCTATTACATCATTAAAGACCAAAGTCAACATCAATTTCCCAACCCTATTTGGCTTTCCTAAGTCTTCCATCAATTAGTGTCTTCGCATCCAACCATTTGGCATCTATAAGAGACTACACTTTTTTGTTCTTAAGTGCAGTGCAGTCTTTGACAGTCACATCTTGCATTCGGGTTATACCACTTGGGATACGGTGCTGACAGGGGTTTCAACGGCACATAGGCAACCAGGTGATTTTGGATCAATATAGGGAAAAGCTCTTGGTAGCTGATTGGAATGGAATCAAAATACCCTTGGGTATTGTTCTTGGGTTGTTTCTTAGTCACACAGGGCCTAGGAGTTGGGGCACTTGATGGTAGCACTAAGGCTTGAACCGGAGTATGATAACTCGTATAATTATATAGTTTTTAGTTATGTTTTATTATTGTTTTGTGTCAAATACGAGTTATTATTGTTTAGTCTAATTGTGTTTATGATCTTTTATATTTTTATGTAATTTGGTGTTTTTCACAAGTTTCTTTGAGTGATTTCAGATTACTAGAATTAAGGGCAAATCCAGTTCAGTTCCAGTTCCGACACATTTTGCCATATCAGCTATATCTGGAGTTTCACTGAAGCAATAAGGCTGAAATTTGTAGCCGTGCAAAGCTAAGAGGCATATCTATCCTTTTCATGTTTTATACTTCTTGAAACGGAGTCGTTTTCCCTAGCGAAATCGACCATCAAGTTGGCTGATGTGCAATGACGTCTGTGCTGACCTGTTTTCGTATTTTGCCCATATCGGCTTATCCACATCAGTAAATGAGCTGATTCCAATGGCTATGGATCCGTAACTGATACGGGAACCTTTGTCTAGAAGACCATATGATCAGATCAGGCCTCTAATATTGACGAAATCGACCATCAAGTTGGCTGATGTGCAATGACGTCTGTGCTGACATGTTTTCGTATTTTGCCCATATCTGCTTATCCACATCAGCAAATGAGCTGATTCTAACGGCTATGGATCGGTAACTGATAGGGGAACCTTTTTCTAGAAGACCATGTGATCAGATCAGGCCTCCAACATTGACGAAATCGACCATCATGTTGGCTGATCAAAATTGTCATACAATATGACGAAAATTGTTAGAAAAATTCACCCACCTATTATACCTACCTTTGAAATTTGTAAAGCTTGTCTCTTGTCATTTAGCCTTCCAAAATGTGTATAAATAGAGGGCCTTGGATGATTGTAGAGGATCATATTGTACATTGGTAGGATATTAGCCATTGTAATAAAATTCTCTAAGTTTTCTTCTTCTTTCTTTTCTCTAGTTTTCTTTTTCTTTAGAAAGAGCAAGAGGTTGGATAATTAATATTCTTCTTCTTCTTCTTTCTTTCTTTTATTTTCTTCTTAGATTCTATTTAATTTTATGTTTATAATGCCTATGCTAGGCTAAACTTCTATTTGGTTAAGGGTGATTTCAAAGCCCTAGACATGTTTTGTGATTGATTTTCAGATTCTATCTATCATTAATTCTCTATCAAAGTTGCTTATGTTCTTCTACAAGAATTGTTCATGATGTTGTCTTGATTTGTTTAGGTGTACAACTAGATAGATCTTGATAATTATCTATTGCTAGTTTAGGAGTCTTGATCCGTGTAATTGTCTTGATTTCCTATTCATAAGTGGCAATTTGTGATTAATGATTATGGTCAAGTTTTCAATAATTGCAAAGTGGAACATAACCTAAGTTGAACAATCCGAGCTTATGTGTTTGTTGCTTAGATCAACCTATCTTTCTCATCATAAAGCTGCCATTAAATTGAATTTAGAGAGCTTATTCTAGGTTGTTTAATGGTTAGAGATTAAATAGAGAGCTTGTTCTATTTAACGACAAACTAAGGAAAGATTGGGATAACAGAGCTTGTTGTTATCTACGGTTGTTAACTTTGATAGTTGGTTGATATTGATAGATCTGAAATTGATTCTTAATGATGTCTAGTGGTGGAGAATGAAACCTTAACCATATTTTTCATATTTGATTCTTCTTACTTACTTGTTTTCTTACTTTTCTAGTTTGCTTATTTTTAAAAGTATATTTATTTTTATTGGCTGGTTATACCGCCTAATTTGTATATTAACTTTGTTTTATTTTTATTGGCTGGTTATACCGCCTAATTTAGTATATATATTTTTATTGGCTGGTTATACCGCCTAATCTAGTATATATATTTTTATTGGCTGGTTATACCGCCTTGCATCTTATTCTTATTATTTACTTTAGTTTAAATCTGATTTCAAAAACCCCTTTTCTTTTATTGTTCTTGAATTTAAGTTTTAAACTATCAACTTATAAACTAAAACCCAATCCCTGAGGACTCGACCCTTGCTAACTACTATACTTACAATTGATCTTTTTAGTGCAAGGTTAAATAAGATACACTCTTTTGGGTGCATCAAGTTTTTGGCGCCGTTGCCGGGGATTGCTTTCTTTAGTTTGTTTGTTACTTGGTTTATTCTTATTTTCAGTTCTAATTAGTTTTATTTTCTTGTACATATAAGTTTTTCTTTTCAAATTTAAAAAAAAAAAAAAAGAAAAAAAACAATGGAATTGAGCAATCTAACACTTGAAGAGTTGGTGGCATACATGAACATGGAGAATCAACAAGCCAATCTCACCTCTCCAGTTCAACAATTGGCCATGGGAGGATGTCAAGGCCATCAAGTGTTCCAAGACCAACAGTATGATCATTACTCAAACACTTACCATGAGGGATGGTGGGATCATACTAATTATGGCTACTCGAAAAATTACCAAGAAGTAGATCCTTATGCCAATTACACTCATCCATCTAGCTTCAATCAATCATGGTCTCAAGAACCAGATCTTTTTCAACCACCACATATGACTCAAAACTCAGGTACTTCTTTAGAAGATCTTGTCTATTCTCTTGTTACTGATTCTTTGCAATTTCAACAGGAAACAAGGGCAAGCATCCAGAGTTTGGAAAAGCAAATGAGCCAATTGGCTAGTAGTATGGTGGGATGGGTAGCACAAAGATCTGAAGAACTCCCAGCCCAAACGATGGTTAACCCAAAGGAGAATGCTACTATTGTGACCTTGAAGAATGAGGAACAAGATGAGGATGAAACAAAATTAGAGATGGATTCTATTCTTGAGGATAATGAAGCCAAAGATCCAAATAAGAGTATTTCGGCACCTGAGGTAACGTTTAAGGTTTCACTTTTTACTAATGTTTCTTCTCCACCTTTTCCTAGTAGATTTGCAAAGTTCAAGGAGGAAGAACATGAACAACACATGCCGGAAACCTTAAACAACTTGTTTGTGGAGGTCATTCAACAAGTATCAAAATATGCTCCATTCCTCGATGACATATGCACCACAAAGGATGATGGAATAATACTTGTAATGGAGAATGCATCCACTGTTGTGCAAAGAAAGCTTCCTCTCAAACGCATAAATTTGGGAAATTTCATGTATGAGCCTGACAAGCCTAAAAAACCAAGAAGGGGAATTGGCTAGGCTGAAAACAATCAATCAAGTGCTAATTGGGGGAGGCAGCCTAATTAGTGAAATCATTGCCAAACTGCCATCCTCAGATTTGCTCTCTTTTTCTTTATCTTTTTCTTATGTTTTTTTTTTTGCTAATTGTGTTTAGTGTTTCTAAGTTCATTTAGGCTGCATAAGTTTATTTTGTTTATTAGTTCTTTTCACTTACACATGATTCTTTCATTTGGGATTAATAGCATTACATTAATGACAATGTAAGAATTATGTGTGGGGGGAAGAATTTAGGATTTTATTTAGAGTGTTTTGTTTTTGAGTCTTTTTATGTTGTTTTTCTTTCTGATCCTTGTTTTGAAAATAACTAGATGTAAATATAATTTTTTTTTTAACCCCGGTTAAATGGCGGATAACGATACTCCGTGATTATTTAAGTCGGTTCCATCAGCTACCCACAAAACTGATATTGTATATAAATTTCTCTTCCAATTTCTCTTTCATTTTTTTCATTTTTTTTTCAGGATGGATGATATTCTCACAAGATTGTAGAAACGATTTCCTCCTTTTCCTCAAAATATTTTACTGAAGCTTTACCAAGTTCGATTTGAAAGATTAAGAATGCTTATGCACAAAAGGATTCCTGACGACATACGTTGGATAATTGAAGCCAAGGTACGTGAAGATGAATATCTTCCTGTTTTGCATTTACCAGGTACAGGTAGAAGCACTTTTGCAAAGAAGCGACGAGCAAAGCGCATGAGTTCAAATTGCCACAAATGTGCACGATGGACGTGTAACGGTAAATGTCGTTCTATTGGGATTCCGTCCTCTAATCGAGATGATAAAATTGAATTCATTAAGGATGGACTGAGTAAGGAGAATTTGGGTAATATCCAACTTTCTCTTGAGACGCATCCTAGTGGAGACGTACAAAGAGAAATTCTTGATTTATGGCCGCAATTCCAAAGGGAATGGCAACATCTTGGGAATCTGATGTTAAAAGACCCTGTTTGCCAGCTTGTAAGAAAACTGGATGGGAAGCATATCCTCGACTCATAGAAGGCGTTTAAGCCGTTTCTGGACGTAAAACCAGAGGAAGATGTGAGCCACAATCACAACTACAATAAATGACTTCTCAGCTTTTGGTTTGATTTGCAATAACTTTATTTCGGTTTAATTTACGTGTTATTCGATTTGTGTAATTATTCTCATTTTTTTTATTTGTCTTTTACGGTTGATTTTTCTTCCCTTTTTTATTTTCTTCCTGAAATCACGCAAAAATCTATTGTTAGGTTAACATTTTCTTCTGACAGGTCAAATACACTTTCGGCGACATTACTACTCTTGACTTTTACGGTTGATTTTTCTTCTCTTTTTGATTTTCTTCCTGAAATCACGCAAAAATCTTTTGTTAGGTTAACATTTTCTTCTGACAGGTCAGATACACTTTCGGCGACATTATTACTCTTGTCTGATTCACTACTCAGTCCTCTATATATTACACCATGTACTCAATCTCTTTCAGGCACTCGAAAAAAAGAAAAAAAAATGGAAAGTACTTCGTCCCAACGCATTAAAAAAATTTGTGTTTTTGGAGGTGCTTATCCAGGGAAAAATAACATATTCGCTGATGAAGCCATAAGAGTTGGAGTAATACTTGCCCAACAAAAGATCCAGTTGATTTATGGAGGCGGTAGTACGGGTATAATGGGAGCAGTCGCTACAGCAGCACACGCCGGAGGAAGTCCAGTTCTAGGAATCGTGCCAAAACTATTCACAGATTTTTGTGGACCTACCTTGGGTAAGGAAATACAAGTCTGGAGTATCCCTGAACGGATAACAATCATGTACCATTCTGCCGATGCATTCATTGCTTTACCAGGAGGTCTGGGTACATTGGAAGAAATAGCTTGCGTGGCTTCTTGGTCATCTTTGGTCACAAATAAGAAACCCATTGGTTTGCTTAATATTAATGGTTATTTTAGTAATTTGCTTTCATATTTAGATAATGCTGTGGATAATGGATTCATGTTTTCAGAGGCAAGGAGAACCATAATTTCTACTACAACCATTGAAGATTTACTCAAAAAGCTCCAAGCTTATGAGTATTTATCTGCTACGGTTGTTTCGCAAACGCTCGGAAAAAGAAAAAGAGATATGGACGAGCAAGGAGTGGATTGCACTTTGTCTTTGTGACATTATCTAACATTTTGTTTGTTGTGTCTCAGTTATAATAAGTGGTTAGCAACCTCTACAGGTAATATCTCCTAAATTTTACCTTCTTAAAAAAAAAAAAAAAAAAAGTTTGTTGTGTTTTAAGCAATTTAGAAGTATTCATTCTGAACAAGGTCTGAGTAAGGGAGACTTGAGACATACCTTGTCAGTTTGATTTCTTCTTTTCAAAAAAAAAAAAAAAAAAAGAGTTTGTTGTGTTTTAAGCAATTTAGAAGTATTCATTCTGAACAAGGTCTGAGTAAGGGAGACTTGAGACATACCTTGTCAGTTTGATTTTAATCTTTTTACGTTTACTTGTTAATTTTTGTTTAGTATTTTAGGATTATTTAGGTTGCATGAGTTTGTTTTGTTTTGAGTCTAGTTATTCCTATTCTTATGTTATTAGTTCTTTTCTCTTACACATGATTCTTTCATTTGGGTTAATAGACTTACATTGAGGACAATGTAAGAATTAAGTGTGGGGGGAATGATTTAGGATTTCTTTTATTTTTGTCTACTATTTTTTTTATGAGTCTTTATTATTATTATTTTTAGTGTGTTTTAGTTCCTTTTTAATACAATGATGAGATATGAATTGCATAGGTCTAAACTGGTTACTAGTGAGAAGATTTTCATGAGAATTAAGCTTGATACTAATTTTTATGAGCCAATGTTAATATGATATGTTGATTGAGAAAGAATCATGTTTAGACTTAAAACTGACTTGTATAATCATCATTGTGAGTTTTTGAGCCTAAAATGATTGATGCATTATACAAATCAATCTAATTTCTTTCTTGAGTGCTTTTATGATTACATGATTCTCTAGAACTTGCTTTAAACCATTTGAGACTATATTGATACATGTGACAACATGAATATGATAGAGGCATTAAGATTATAACCAGAGCCAAACAGCCATCCCTTATTGATGTTCCAAGAGAACACACCCTTAGTGAACCAATTTGAGCCTACATTGAATAAGCTATCTCTTTGGTAACCATAACTTGTCCCTAACCTAAATATATTTATATCTTTACCTTTGTTCCAAAGATGAATTAGCATGATTTGAGACAAGTTGCAAAGACAAGGGATATTTTTTGGTTAGAAACAAGAAATAAGTGTGGGGGGAAAAGAAAAGAAAAGTCAAGAGAAAAAGAAATGGAATACTGGAAAATACATTCCTATGTAAAAAAAAATATATATATATATGAATCATCTCTTGAATTTGTGGAAAAAGAAAAAGATGTTACAAAGTTGTTTAGAATGAAGAAAAAGCCCAACATGAATATCCGGCCTAGGTGACTATGTAAAGAGTTTTGAGAAGTTTCTTTGTATAATTTTTTTATGTCTCTAAACTTTATGAACTCTTTGGAACCTTTGTGATATCTTTATCCTTTTGTTCTTCAACCACATTACAAACCCCTTGGCCCCATTACAACCTTGATTAAAGACCTCTTGATTTATGAAGTTGCATGATCTTTTAGTGGAGAATAGGTGGACAAGCAAGCATATGGTAGAAGTGTTTTCATGAGATTGATTGAGTGTAAACACTTTACCACTACTTTAAAGAGTGAAAATCAAGAGAGTATCCCATGTGAGAAGTTGAGATTAAGTTTGAATATGCACTATTTTGATTGAAATATGTTATGTTAATATTGGCTTAACTCAAACAATTTACATTCAAGCATGATTTTTTGTGAAATTCTTTAAGCTATTGATTAGTTTATAAGACTTGTTCCAAGATTGTCTCTATTTGTATTGAAAGGATTAGGAGTAAATATTTTTAGTATATGTAGTTTATTTATATTTTAGTTTTTCAATGTTTGTGGGTATCGTTCTAGTAAACCCTCACGAGACTAAACTCGTCCACTAGGGACACCTAGGGGTTTAAAGGCTTGTGTCACATGCTAAGTGCCACCGTGATTTCCTACGAAAGTGGATTAGATTAGATTTTCTTATTTTATTTTTATTGAGTCGTTGCTAGGGACTAGCAACAATCTAAGTGTTGGGGTGTGATAACTCGTATAATTATATAGTTTTTAGTTATGTTTTATTATTGTTTTGTGTCAAATACGAGTTATTATTGTTTAGTCTAATTGTGTTTATGATCTTTTATATTTTTATGTAATTTGGTGTTTTTCACAAGTTTCTTTGAGTGATTTCAGATTACTAGAATTAAGGGCAAATCCAGTTCAGTTCCAGTTCCGACACATTTTTCCATATCAGCTATATCTGGAGTTTCACTGAAGCAATAAGGCTGAAATTTGTAGCCGTGAAAAGCTAAGAGGCATATCTATCCTTTTCATGTTTTATACTTCTTGAAACGGAGTCGTTTTCCCTAGCGAAATCGACCATCAAGTTGGCTGATGTGCAATGACGTCTGTGCTGACCTGTTTTCGTATTTTGCCCATATCAGCTTATCCACATCAGTAAATGAGCTGATTCCAATGGCTATGGATCCGTAACTGATACGGGAACCTTTGTCTAGAAGACCATATGATCAGATCAGGCCTCTAATATTGACGAAATCGACCATCAAGTTGGCTGATGTGCAATGACGTCTGTGCTGACATGTTTTCGTATTTTGCCCATATCTGCTTATCCACATCAGCAAATGAGCTGATTCTAACGGCTATGGATCCGTAACTGATAGGGGAACCTTTTTCTAGAAGACCATGTGATCAGATCAGGCCTCCAACATTGACGAAATCGACCATCAAGTTGGCTGATCAAAATTGTCATACAATATGACGAAAATTGTTAGAAAAATTCACCCACCTATTATACCTACCTTTGAAATTTGTAAACCTTGTCTCTTGTCATTTATCCTTCCAAAATGTGTATAAATAAAGGGCCTTGGATGATTGTAGAGGATCATATTGTACATTGGTAGGATATTAGCCATTGTAATAAAATTCTCTAAGTTTTCTTCTTCTTTCTTTTCTCTAGTTTTCTTTTTCTTTAGAAAGAGCAAGAGGTTGGATAATTAATATTCTTCTTCTTCTTCTTTCTTTCTTTTATTTTCTTCTTAGATTCTATTTAATTTTATGTTTATAATGCCTATGCTAGGCTAAACTTCTATTTGGTTAAGGGTGATTTCAAAGCCCTAGACATGTTTTGTGATTGATTTTCAGATTCTATCTATCATTAATTCTCTATCAAAGTTGCTTATGTTCTTCTACAAGAATTGTTCATGATGTTGTCTTGATTTGTTTAGGTGTACAACTAGATAGATCTTGATAATTATCTATTGCTAGTTTAGGAGTCTTGATCCGTGTAATTGTCTTGATTTCCTATTCATAAGTGGCAATTTGTGATTAATGATTATGGTCAAGTTTTCAATAATTGCAAAGTGGAACATAACCTAAGTTGAACAATCCGAGCTTATGTGTTTGTTGCTTAGATCAACCTATCTTTGTCATCATAAAGCTGCCATTAAATTGAATTTAGAGAGCTTATTCTAGGTTGTTTAATGGTTAGAGATTAAATAGAGAGTTTGTTCTATTTAACGATAAACTAAGGAAAGATTGGGATAACAGAGCTTGTTGTTATCTACGGTTGTTAACTTTGATAGTTGGTTGATATTGATAGATCTGAAATTGATTCTTAATGATGTCTAGTGGTGGAGAATGAAACCTTAACCATATTTTTCATATTTGATTCTTCTTACTTACTTGTTTTCTTACTTTTCTAGTTTGCTTATTTTTAAAAGTATATTTATTTTTATTGGCTGGTTATACCGCCTAATTTGTATATTAACTTTGTTTTATTTTTATTGGCTGGTTATACCGCCTAATTTAGTATATATATTTTTATTGGCTGGTTATACCGCCTAATTTAGTATATATATTTTTATTGGCTGGTTATACCGCCTTGCATCTTATTCTTATTATTTACTTTAGTTTAAATCTGATTTCAAAAACCCCTTTTCTTTTATTGTTCTTGAATTTAAGTTTTAAACTATCAACTTATAAACTAAAACCCAATCCCTGAGGACTCGACCCTTGCTAACTACTATACTTACAATTGATCTTTTTAGTGCAAGGTTAAATAAGATACACTCTTTTGGGTGCATCAGAGTACTTGCCTGGAAATGTGGTGGAATAATAGTAAGGCGAGGGTATGGATTTGGACACGGAACCTTTAGAGGTTGTACACAGTTCGAGGTTCTTATCCCGGATGCTTGATGAGGGAAAAAGTACGAATTGCTAATTGGTGGTGATGGAGTAGGACCCAAGGATCCCGTATTGGTCATCCCAGTAGACAATTGGACCATAATAGGGTAGGCATACTAGTTTGGACCTGGAATAGTTTGCAGGGATGGTACAGGATCCGAGGTTTCTGTCTTTGGCATTTGGACTTCTACTTTGACTGCCTCCATCATTTCATCAGGGTTCAATCCTTTATGGCAATGACACATGCAAGATCTAGCCGGGATTGCATGATCTGGACCTGATGGTCTATATGGGCTTAGTTGCACTGAAGGTAGTGTAGATCCTCGAGAGTATCCGACTTGAATTTTACTGAAGGCCTCAACCATCCTCTTCAATTCGATAATCTGGCCCTCCAACTCTCGGATCGTATGTCCATATTCCTCTTGATTAAGCTCCAAGGCATCCACTTATTAGTCCAATTCATTCCTCATATCTTAAACCCCTTTCATGCAAATGAAATTGACATTATTGTCACAAGATCGAAAATGCAAATAAATATACATGCTCTATTCACATATGCATGAATGTGATGATGATTGATGCATGAAATGTACAAGATGCGAAGATGTTTAAGGAGATGAATTTTCATATTTACAACTGCTTGCATGTTATGCAAAAATGCAAATGAAAAGATCAAGGAAAAGAAGATCTTAACATCACTCGTTTTTCATTTTTATATTTTTCTTGAATTTTCTTGACAACTATTTTTTGACATTTTTTATTTTCTCATTTTCTCAAAAGTCTAAAACTAAAAGAACTTTTTTAATCATTTTCTTCTCATTTTTCATTTTTTTATTTTTATTTTTTCCATTTTCAAAGAGGAAATATTTCTCTATCATCTTTTCTCTTTTTTCAAATTCCTACAAAGATCCAAATATAAAAAAAAATTTCAAAAAATCCAAACATACTAATTTCCAATATTATTACAAATGATACATGGAAAAATAGTAAAGCAATAAAAGAGTAGAATTATCAGTACAGAATGAAAAGTTAATGAATAATTGCCCCAACAATATCAACTTATTTGGGCATCACGATGCCTTTGGGGCGGAATATCAAACTTATTACAGGCGATGTACGTTCATCCTTGCCCAATCCACGATGGTTATTTGGAATGTAAAATAAATAGCAAGAGGTCAGAAGTGTTCCTAGCTTTGGTGCATCTACCAAAAATTCGGCAGGGCTTCACCTAAGTTCACTATATGAGGGTAAATCGGTTCTAAAGGTCCCAAATTGCTCCTCATTATCGCCGGTGAAGGCTAGTAAGTCACCTCGATAAAAACGGGTTCAATTCGTTAGAGTATATTTCCCTAACCCATGCGGAGGATCAATCACGAGAGCTTAGGTAATTTATACTCCAAAAGTATTTTGCTAGCCCATGCGGAGGGTCAATCACGAGAGCATAGCTACTTTACTTCCACTTAAAGGGACAGAACTCGGGTATAAAGCTCATGTTATGCAAATGCAAGTGTAGTGTGTGAGGCGGAACAACAAACCTTTCACCACCTATTCTACACCCTGTATTCTAAATACCGCAACAATTTATTAAAGCAATAACTAACCGGAGAGCAAAAATAATTTGCCACATAAATAACCAGAGAATAATAATAATAAGCATGAGAATGAACACATTAAAAACAATTTTGTTATTTTCAAAATTCCTTTTCTTAAAAAAAATATGGGAATTATAATTAAATACTAATTAAAAACTGATAAAACCGAGAGTTTCAATAACACGCGACTAATTCTAGGCTTGACTCTCTAAGTGGTCCCAAGTGGAGTTGCCAAGCTGTCGCAACCTAAAAAATAACAAGTCTCATCGCGATACATTACTCGTTAAGTGTGACATTAGGAAAACAGAGGAAAAGACGACTTAACTCCTCTTAAAATAAAATGAGGGTTTGAAAACAACCTCGAAAAAAAATGGAGTCGCCACCAATATTTTTTGGCTAGGTGTGATCAGCCACCTATTAAATCGATTTTGTAAAATATTTTAAAATTAATTAAAATATTTTTAAAAACCAATTTCGACGTTTGCGCTTTTAAACCAGAAAAATCAAAGAAGCGAGTTCGGGAATCGGTTACATGCGGGAAGAATTAGCACCCCTACAACGCCCGTATAAAACGGTACCTTATTAATCGTGTGTTATCTCGAGTCTCGGTAAAAGTTGGTTTTGAAATTGACATTTTAAAACAATTCCCATTTTAAAGAAAATTAATCCCATTTTTAATTTGAAAAGGATCCGAAACTCATTAGTACAAAATTGTTCTATATTCCCCGGCAGACTTGGTAAAACATAAAAAAATTTATTTATTTGGAAAATCTCTGAATCACTCTCTTTTTGAAATAAAGATATTCCGTTGTTAATGATAATTGATGATATCCTCCCCAACAAACCAGTAGAGAACTCATGAATTATTTTAACTCGGGGATAACCTTGTTTTGAAAAGCATGATTAGCTTTATTGCATTAGAAATCATTTTTAAAAAAAGATGATTATGAATATGCAAATTATTACTAATGACATGGCATATGGATTAATGACATGGCATGCTTGACATGGCAAAATAATTAATAACATGGTAAGCTTGACATGGCAACATCTAGATGACATGGCATAATCTAAATGACATGCCAAAAGAATTAATGACATGGCATGCTTGACATGGCAAAATCTAGATGACATGATATGATATAAATGACATGGAAAAATCTAAATGACATGGCAAAGGAAATTATGACAAGGCAAAAAGCATAAAATGACATTATCATAGAATATCCATGTTTATATCATAACCAAGATAACAACATGAAATTTAAATTAAAGCAATGACATCATTATGAAATATTCATACATCTGGAATTTACATGACTAAGATAGCAAAAATTAGATATCATGGAACATGCATGAACATGGAAAATGCAATGCATGGAAATGTATTTCTACCATGAAGCAAGGACATCCGTATACCTAAAAAGGTATCCGACTACCTTTGGAAGAGACCTAAACCCTAAAGTCAAAAAATCCAACTAGTTGATAACTCGTATAATTATATAGTTTTTAGTTATGTTTTATTATTGTTTTGTGTCAAATACGAGTTATTATTGTTTAGTCTAATTGTGTTTATGATCTTTTATATTTTTATGTAATTTGGTGTTTTTCACAAGTTTCTTTGAGTGATTTCAGATTACTAGAATTAAGGGCAAATCCAGTTCAGTTCCAGTTCCGACACCTTTTGCCATATCAGCTATATCTGGAGTTTCACTGAAGCAATAAAGCTGAAATTTGTAGCCGTGCAAAGCTAAGAGTCATATCTATCTTTTTCATGTTTTACACTTCTTGAAACGGAGTCGTTTTCCCTAGCGAAATCGACCATCAAGTTGGCTGATGTGCAATGACGTCTGTGCTGACCTGTTTTCGTATTTTCCCCATATCTGCTTATCCACATCAGACAATGAGCTGATTCCAATGGCTATGGATCCGTAACTGATACGGGAACCTTTGTCTAGAAGACCATATGATCAGATCAGGCCTCTAATATTGACTAAATCGACCATCAAGTTGGCTGATGTGCAATGACGTCTGTGCTGACCTGTTTTCGTATTTTGCCCATATCTGCTTATCCACATCAGCAAATGAGCTGATTCCAACGGCTATGGATCCGTAACTGATAGGGGAACCTTTTTTTTAGAAGACCATGTGATCAGATCAGGCCTCCAACATTGACGAAATCGACCATCAAGTTGGCTGATCAAAATTGTCATACAATATGACGAAAATTGTTAGAAAATGCACCCACCTATTATACCTACCTTTGAAATTTGTAAAGCTTGTCTCTTGTCATTTAGCCCTCCAAAATGTGTATAAATAGAGGGCCTTGGATGATTGTAAGGGATCATATTGTACATAGGTAGGATATTAGCCATTGTAATAAAATTCTCTAAGTTTTCTTCTTCTTTCTTTTCTCTAGTTTTATTTTTCTTTAGAAAGAGCAAGAGGTTGGATAATTAATATTCTTCTTCTTCTTCTTTCTTTCTTTTATTTTCTTCTTAGATTCTATTTAATTTTGTGTTTATAATGCCTATGCTAGACTAAACTTCTATTTGGTTAAGGGTGATTTCAAAGCCCTAGACATGTTTTGTGATTGATTTTCAGATTCTATTTATCATTAATTTTCTATCAAAGTTGCTTATGTTCTTCTACAAGAATTGTTCATGATGTTGTCTTGATTTATTTAGGTGTACAACTAGATAGATCTTGATAATTATCTATTGCTAGTTTAGGAGTCTTGATCCGTGTAATTGTCTTGATTTCCTATTCATAAGTGGCAATTTGTGATTAATGATTATGGTCAAGTTTTCAATAATTGCAAAGTGGAACATAACCTAAGTTGAACAATCCGAGCTTATGTGTTTGTTGCTTAGATCAACCTATCTTTCTCATCATAAAGCTGCCATTAAATTGAATTTAGAGAGCTTATTCTAGGTTGTTTAATGGTTAGAGATTAAATAGAGAGCTTGTTCTATTTAACGACAAACTAAGGAAAGATTGGGATAACAGAGCTTGTTGTTATCTACGGTTGTTAACTTTGATAGTTGGTTAATATTGATAGATCTGAAATTGATTCTTAATGATGTCTAGTGGTGGAGAATGAAACCTTAACCTTATTTTTCATATTTGATTCTTCTTACTTACTTGTTTTCTTACTTTTCTAGTTTGCTTATTTTTAAAAGTATATTTATTTTTATTGGCTGGTTATACCGCCTAATTTGTATATTAACTTTGTTTTATTTTTATTGGCTGGTTATACCGCCTAATTTAGTATATATATTTTTATTGGCTGGTTATACCGCCTAATTTAGTATATATATTTTTATTGGCTGGTTATACCGCCTTGCATCTTATTCTTATTATTTACTTTAGTTTAAATCTGGCTTCAAAAACCCCTTTTCTTTTATTGTTCTTGAATTTAAGTTTTAAACTATTAACTTATAAACTAAAACCCAATTCCTGAGGACTCGACCCTTGCTAACTACTATACTTACAATTTATCTTTTTAGTGCAAGGTTAAATAAGATACACTCTTTTGGGTGCATCAAATTTTTGGCGCCGTTGCCGGGGATTGCTTTCTTTAGTTTATTTGTTACTTGGTTTATTCTTATTTTCAGTTCTAATTAGTTTTATTTTCTTGTACATACAAGTTTTTCTTTTCAAATTTAAAAAAAAAAAAAAAAAACAATGGAATTGAGCAATCTAACACTTGAAGAGTTGGTGGCATACATGAACATGGAGAATCAACAAGCCAATCTCACCTCCCCAGTTCAACAATTGGCCATGGGAGGATGTCAAAGCCATCAAGTGTTCCAAGACCAACAGTATGATCATTACTCAAACACTTACCATGAGGGATGGTGGGATCATACTAATTATGGCTACTCGAAAAATTACCAAGAAGTAGATCCTTATGCCAATTACACTCATCCATCTAGCTTCAATCATTCATGGTCCCAAGAACCAGATCTTTTTCAACCACCACATATGACTCAAAACTCAGGTACTTCTTTAGAAGATCTTGTCTATTCGCTTGTTACTGATTCTTTGCAATTTCAACAGGAAACAAGGGCAAGCATCCAGAATTTGGAAAAGCAAATGAGCCAATTGGCTAGTAGTATGGTGGGATGGGTAGCACAAAGATCTGAAGAACTCCCAGCCCAAACGATGGTTAACCCAAAGGAGAATGCTACTATTGTGACCTTGAAGAATGAGGAACAAGATGAGGATGAAACAAAATTAGAGATGGATTCTATTCTTGAGGATAATGAAGCCAAAGATCCAAATAAGAGTATTTCGGCACCTGAGGTAACGTTTAAGGTTTCACTTTTTACTAACGTTTCTTCTCCACCTTTTCCTAGTAGATTTGCAAAGTTCAAGGAGGAAGAACATGAACAACACATGCCGGAAACCTTAAACAACTTGTTTGTGGAGGTCATTCAACAAGTATCAAAATATGCTCCATTCCTCGATGACATATGCACCACAAAGGATGATGGAATAATACTTGTAATGGAGAATGCATCCACTGTTGTGCAAAGAAAGCTTCCTCTCAAACGCATAAATTTGGGAAATTTCATGTATGAGCCTGACAAGCCTAAAATGCCAAGAAGGGGTGTTGGTTAGGTTCAAAACACTAAATCAAGTGCTAATTGGGGGAGGCAGCCTAATTAGTGAAAGCATTGCCAAACTGTCATCCTCAGATTTGCTCTCTTTTTCTTTATCTTTTTCTTATGTTTCTTTGCTAATTGTGTTTAGTGTTTCTAAGTTCATTTAGGCTGCATAAGTTTATTTTGTTTATTAGTTCTTTTCACTTACACATGATTCTTTCATTTAGGATTAATAGCATTACATTAATGACAATGTAAGAATTATGTGTGGGGGGAAGAATTTAGGATTTTATTTAGAGTGTTTTGTTTTTGAGTTTTTTTTTTTATGTTGTTTTTCTTTCTGATCCTTGTTTTGAAAATAACTAGATGTAAATATAATTTTTTTTTACCCCGGTTAAATGGCGGATAACGGTACTCCGTGATTATTTAAATCGGTTCCATCAGCTACCCACAAAACTGATATTGTATATAAATTTCTCTTCCAATTTCTCTTTCAATTTTTTTTCATTTTTTTTCAGGATGGATGATATTCTCACAAGATTGCAGAAACGATTTCCTCCTTTTCCTCGAAATATTTTACTGAAGCTTTACCAAGTTCGATTTGAAAGATTAAGAATGCTTATGCACAAAGGGATTCCTGCAGACATACGTTGGATAATTGAAGCCAAGGTACGTGAAGATGAATATCTTCCTGTTTTGCATTTACCAGGTACAGGTAGAAGCACTTTTGCAAAAAAGCGACGAGCAAAGCGCATGAGTTCAAATTGCCACAAATGTGCACGATGGACGTGTAACGGTAAATGTCGTTCTATTGGGATTCCGTCCTCTAATCGAGATGATAAAATTGAATTCATTAAGGATGGACTGAGTAAGGAGAATTTGGGTAATATCCAACTTTCTCTTGAGACGCATCCTAGTGGAGACGTACAAAGAGAAATTCTTGATTTATGGCCGCAATTCCAAAGGGAATGGCAACATCTTGGGAATCTGGTGTTAAAAGACCCTGTTTGCCAGCTTGTAAGAAAACTGGATGGGAAGCATATCCTCGACTCATAGAAGGCGTTTAAGCCGTTTCTGGACGTAAAACCAGAGGAAGATGTGAGCCACAATCACAACTACAATAAATGACTTCTCAGTTTTTGGTTTGATTTGCAATAACTTTATTTTGGTTTAATTTACGTGTTGTTCGATTTGTGTAATTATTCTCGTTTTTTTTATTTGTCTTTTACGGTTGATTTTTTCTTCTCTTTTTGATTTTCTTCCTGAAATCACGCAAAAATCTTTTGTTAGGTTAATATTTTCTTCTGACAGGTCAGATACACTTTCGGCGACATTATTACTCTTGTCTGATTCACTACTCAGTCCTCTATATATTACACCATGTACTCATTCTCTTTCAGGCACTAGAAAAAAAAAATGGAAAGTACTTCATCCCAGCGCATTAAAAAAATTTGTGTCTTTGGAGGTGCTTATCCAGGGAAAAATAACATATTCGCTGATGAAGCCATAAGAGTTGGAGTAATACTTGCCCAACAAAAGATCCACTTGATTTATGGAGGCGGTAGTACGAGTTTAATGGGAGCAGTCGCTACAGCAGCACACGCCGGAGGAAGTCCAGTTCTAGGAATCGTGCCAAAACTATTCACAAGTTTTTGTGGACCTACCGTGGGTAAGGAAATACAAGTCTGGAGTATCCCTGAACGGATGACAATCATGTACCATTCTGCCGATGCATTCATTGCTTTACCAGGAGGTCTGGGTACATTGGAAGAAATAGCTTGCGTGGCTTCTTGGTCATCTTTGGTCACAAATAAGAAACCCATTGGTTTGCTTAATATTAATGGTTATTTTAGTAATTTGCTTTCATATTTAGATAATGCTGTGGATAATGGATTCATGTTTTCAGAGGCAAGGAGAACCATAATTTATGCTACAACCATTGAAGATTTACTCAAAAAGCTCCAAGCTTATGAGTGTTTATCTGCTACGGTTGTTTCGCAAACGCTCGGAAAAAGAAAAAGAGATATGGACGAGCAAGGAGTGGATTGCACTTTGTCTTTGTGACATTATCTAACATTTTGTTTGTTGTGTCTCAGTTATAATAAGTGGTTAGCAACCTCTGCAGGTAATATCTCCTAAATCCTACCTTTAAAATTTGACATTGGGGACAATGTCATATTTTAGTATGGGGTAAGGGACATATTTTGCTAATTAAAAAAAAAAAAAAAATTTGTTGTGTTTTAAGCCATTTAGAAGTATTCATTCTGAACAAGGTCTGAGTAAGGGAGACTTGAGACATACCTTGTCAGTTTGATTTCTTCTTTTCAAAAAAAAAAAAAAAGTTTGTTGTGTTTTAAGCAATTTAGAAGTATTCATTCTGAACAAGGTCTGAGTAAGGGAGACTTGAGACATACCTTGTCAGTTTGATTTTAATCTTTTTATGTTTACTTGTTAATTTTTCTTTAGTATTTTAGGATTATTTAGGTTGCATGAGTTTGTTTTGTTTTGTTTTGAGTCTAGTTGTTCCTATTCTTATGTTATTAGTTCTTTTCTCTTACACATGATTCTTTCATTTGGGTTAATAGACTTACATTGAGGACAATGTAAGAATTAAGTGTGGGGGGAATGATTTAGGATTTCGTTTATTTTTGTCTACTATTTTTTTTTATGAGTCTTTATTATTATTATTATTTTTAGTGTGTTTTAGTTCCTTTTTAATACAATGATGAGATATGAATTGCATAAGTCTAAAACAGATTTATTAGTGAGAAGATTTTCATGAGAATTGAGCTTGATGTCAACCTTTTTATGAGCCAATGTTAATATGATATGTTGATTGAGAAAGAAGCATGTTTAGACTTAATCTGACTTGTATAATCATCCTTGTGAGTTTTTGAGCCTATAATGATTGATGCATTATACAAATCAATCTAATTTCTTTCTTGAGTGCTCTTATGATTATATGATTCTCTAGAACTTGCTTTAAACCGTTTGAGACTATATTGATACATGTGACAACATGAATATGATAGAGGCATTAGGATTATAACCAGAGCCAAACAGCCATCCATTATTAATGTTCTAAGAGAACATCCCCACTAGTGAGCCAATTTGAGCCTACATTAAATATGATGTTTTATTGGTAACCACAACTTACACCTAGCCTAAATATACTTATATCCTTACCCTTGTTCTAAAGATGGATTATATATTTTGAGACATATTGCAAAAAAAAAAAAAAAACAAGGGATATTTTTAGTTAAAAATTTGGGTTAGAAACAAGAAATAAGTGTGGGGGGAAAAGAAAAGAAAAGTCAAGAGAAAAAGAAATGGAATACTGGCAAATACATTCCTATGTAAAAAAAAAAAATTATGAATCATCACTTGAAATTGTGGAAAAAGAAAAAGATGTTACAAAGTTGTTTAGAATGAAGAAAAGGCCCAACATGAATATCCGGCCTAGGTGACTATGTACTTGTAAAGAGTTTTGATAAGTTTCTTTGTATGATCTTATTATGTCTCTAAACTTTATGAACTCTTTGGAACCTTTGTGATATCGTTATCCTTTTGTTCTTCAACCACATTACAAACCCCTTGGCCCCATTACAACCTTGATTAAAGACCTCTTGATTCATGAAGTTGTATGATCTAAATAGTGGAGAATAGGTGGACAAGCAAGAATATGGTAGAACTGTTTTCATGAGATTGATTGAGTGTAAACACTTCACCACTACTTTAAAGAGTGAAAATCATGAGGGTATCCCATGTGAGAAGTTGAGATTAAATTTGAACATGCACTATTTTGATTGAGATATGTTATGTTAATATTGGCTTAACTCAAACAATTTACATTCAAGCATGATTTTTTTGTGAAATTCTTTAAGCTATTGATTAGTTTATAAGACTTGTTCAAAGATTGTCTCTAATTTGTATTGAAAGGATTAGGAATAAATATTTTTAGTATATGTAGTTTATTTATATTTTAGTTTTTCAATGTTTGTGGGTATCGTTCTAGTAAACCCTCACGAGACTAAACTCGTCCACTAGGGACACCTAGGGGTTTAGAGGCTTGTGTCACATGCTAAGTGCCACCGTGATTTCCTACGAAAATGGATTAGATTAGATTTTCTTATTTTATTTTTATTTGATTTTGCTCGAGGACTAGCAAAAAGCTAAGTGTGGGGGTGTGATAACTCGTATAATTATATAGTTTTTAGTTATGTTTTATTATTGTTTTGTGTCAAATACGAGTTATTATTGTTTAGTCTAATTGTGTTTATGATCTTTTATATTTTTATGTAATTTGGTGTTTTTCACAAGTTTCTTTGAGTGATTTCAGATTACTAGAATTAAGGGCAAATCCAGTTCAGTTCCAGTTCCGACACCTTTTTCCATATCAGCTATATCTGGAGTTTCACTGAAGCAATAAAGCTGAAATTTGTAGCCGTGCAAAGCTAAGAGTCATATCTATCTTTTTCATGTTTTACACTTCTTGAAACGGAGTCGTTTTCCCTAGCGAAATCGACCATCAAGTTGGCTGATGTGCAATGACGTCTGTGCTGACCTGTTTTCGTATTTTCCCCATATCTGCTTATCCACATCAGACAATGAGCTGATTCCAATGGCTATGGATCCGTAACTGATACGGGAACCTTTGTCTAGAAGACCATATGATCAGATCAGGCCTCTAATATTGACTAAATCGACCATCAAGTTGGCTGATGTGCAATGACGTCTGTGCTGACCTGTTTTCGTATTTTGCCCATATCTGCTTATCCACATCAGCAAATGAGCTGATTCCAACGGCTATGGATCCGTAACTGATAGGGGAACCTTTTTTTTAGAAGACCATGTGATCAGATCAGGCCTCCAACATTGACGAAATCGACCATCAAGTTGGCTGATCAAAATTGTCATACAATATGACGAAAATTGTTAGAAAATGCACCCACCTATTATACCTACCTTTGAAATTTGTAAAGCTTGTCTCTTGTCATTTAGCCCTCCAAAATGTGTATAAATAGAGGGCCTTGGATGATTGTAAGGGATCATATTGTACATAGGTAGGATATTAGCCATTGTAATAAAATTCTCTAAGTTTTCTTCTTCTTTCTTTTCTCTAGTTTTCTTTTTCTTTAGAAAGAGCAAGAGGTTGGATAATTAATATTCTTCTTCTTCTTCTTTCTTTCTTTTATTTTCTTCTTAGATTCTATTTAATTTTGTGTTTATAATGCCTATGCTAGACTAAACTTCTATTTGGTTAAGGGTGATTTCAAAGCCCTAGACATGTTTTGTGATTGATTTTCAGATTCTATTTATCATTAATTTTCTATCAAAGTTGCTTATGTTCTTCTACAAGAATTGTTCATGATGTTGTCTTGATTTATTTAGGTGTACAACTAGATAGATCTTGATAATTATCTATTGCTAGTTTAGGAGTCTTGATCCGTGTAATTGTCTTGATTTCCTATTCATAAGTGGCAATTTGTGATTAATGATTATGGTCAAGTTTTCAATAATTGCAAAGTGGAACATAACCTAAGTTGAACAATCCGAGCTTATGTGTTTGTTGCTTAGATCAACCTATCTTTCTCATCATAAAGCTGCCATTAAATTGAATTTAGAGAGCTTATTCTAGGTTGTTTAATGGTTAGAGATTAAATAGAGAGCTTGTTCTATTTAACGACAAACTAAGGAAAGATTGGAATAACAGAGCTTCTTGTTATCTACGGTTGTTAACTTTGATAGTTGGTTAATATTGATAGATCTGAAATTGATTCTTAATGATGTCTAGTGGTGGAGAATGAAACCTTAACCTTATTTTTCATATTTGATTCTTCTTACTTACTTGTTTTCTTACTTTTCTAGTTTGCTTATTTTTAAAAGTATATTTATTTTTATTGGCTGGTTATACCGCCTAATTTGTATATTAACTTTGTTTTATTTTTATTGGCTGGTTATACCGCCTAATTTAGTATATATATTTTTATTGGCTGGTTATACCGCCTAATTTAGTATATATATTTTTATTGGCTGGTTATACCGCCTTGCATCTTATTCTTATTATTTACTTTAGTTTAAATCTGGCTTCAAAAACCCATTTTCTTTTATTGTTCTTGAATTTAAGTTTTAAACTATTAACTTATAAACTAAAACCCAATCCCTGAGGACTCGACCCTTGCTAACTACTATACTTACAATTTATCTTTTTAGTGCAAGGTTAAATAAGATACACTCTTTTGGGTGCATCATTAGTGCAACCTTTAATTTTTCACAAGCATACTCAAAAGAGCTTGGCTTTGAGCCATTGATTGGCTTAAGTCAAAAATCAAGTGGGGAATGTAGAAATGCATGAACAACCAGCAATGAAAATAACCTAATATCTAAATGTCATGGAAAAGGACATGTCATATGAAAAATGACATAATATTTAAATGACATAGAAAATGTCATGGCATATGAAAATAACCTAATATCTAAATGTCATGAAAAATAACATGTCATATGAAAAATGAGATAATATTTAAATGATATAGAAAATATCATGACATATGAAAATAACCTAATATCTAAATGTCATGGAAAATGACATTTCATATGAAAAATGACATAATATTTAAATGACATAGAAAATGTCATGGTATATGAAAATAATCTAATATCTAAATGTCATGGAAAATGACATGTCATATGAAAAATGACCTAATATTTAAATGACATAGAAAATGTCATGGCATAATGAAAATAACCTAAGGTTTAAATGTCATGGAAAATGACATGTCATATGAAAATGACCTAATATCTAAATGACATGAAAAATGTCATGGCATAATGAAAAATGACATGACATGTGAAAAATGACCTAATGCCTAAATGACATAGAAAATGACATGGCATAATGAAAAATAACATGGCATACATAAATTAAATGACCTGACATATGGATGAATGACATGGCATTTTCTAGACATGGCAAAATCTAATTATGGAAACATGAATATAAAATGACATAAACGTGGAATATTCATGGACATAGAATTTTCATGTGAGGAATCATACAAATAGCATATATCGAAAAATATTACCACACTCCCCAGAAAACCCGGTAAAGCTCGAAAAATATTTCGTTCTTATGATTTATATAATTTCGAATAAAACAAATCCAATCTTTCAATTTCATAAACACGTGCGTTGAAGAATTTCCTAACCTCCCCGACAACCCAAAAAAGATTAAGAACTAATTCTCGCCAAATGTTTAGGAAATCGAAACACATGTTTTTTGTTAAATTAAGATTTAAAACATTTTAAAACATGCAATGCATGAAGATGTATTTCTTCCTTGAGGTAAGGACATCCGTATACCTAAAAAGGTATCCGAGTACCTTTGGAAGAGACTTAAATCAGATTTTCAAAATAGAAAGACTTTGGGCTCGGATTTAAAAAAAATGGAATTTATTGATGAAAATGGCCTCATGGCCGAAATCCCCTCCCTTTAAAAGGCTCCATTTTCCTAGTTTTGAAATCCGGGTTGACTACCCTTGACCTGACTTTTATAAAATCAAATTTCATGATTGAAATGACATAGAAATCAACTAAAGATAGTAGCCAAAGTCCCAAATCAGCCTCCTCTAATTATCCTAACCAAAATAGAAAATTATTATTTCTTGAAAACAAATATGACTCGCACAACCAGTTTTGAAACTCGATTTTTTTACCCTTTCAGTAAATTTCACAAAAATCTGAAAAATTTAAGGGAGACCTATAACATTTTGATATACATGGAAAAAATCAACTTAATTTTTGGAGCATGGATACTATGACCGAATTAACCAAAAAAGAAAATTACTATTTCTAAAAAAAAAAAAAAAAACTCTGACTCTCACAGGCAGTCTTGAAAACCTATTTTTTTCCCTTCTAAAAACTTCAGAAAAATATATAAAAATTAGGGGAGACCTATAACATGCTGATATACATGATAAAAATTTAGCTTAATTTTTGGAGCGTGGATACTATTATCGAAATTTACCAAATATCAGGACAGTGAGTTAAAACTGCTCTGTCAAAAGCCATTTTTTCAACCATGATAAAAAAAAATCTAAAAATAGTAAAAAAAAAATACCATGGAATCCCCTAAATAACTACTACATGTGTAAAAAAAAATCATATTATTTTGACCATGGATGATTAGTGAAATACAATCACAAAGTCAAAATACCCAATCTAGACTATTACTCTTTCAACTATCATGGACAAAGGGTTTTTGGCTTAAGATCATTGGTTGATCTTGGCCAAAAACCTAGTTGAAATGTCATAAAATGCACGGTATGACAGCCCACAATCATATGATAATAGATCAACCATGTGTGAAAAGATGAACACAACCAAGCAAGCAAGTAATATCAAAGAAAAACATTAAAGAAGAAGAAAGGAAGAGATAGTCACCTAGCTTTTGCTTTCCAAATCAAAGTTGCCAAAAAAAATTCTGCATTATCTTTTTCCTTTTCTCTCTAGAGTGAAATGCCTTCCCAAAAAAAATGAACCTCCCTCTCCCCTCATATTAGAGAGGATGTGCTCATCTTTTTCCATCTCCAAGACATGTGGCACCATCACATGGTATACTAGCCAAATATTATAAAAATGTCATCTTGCAACCTCATCTTGGCCATTGATCAAAATGATCAGCCATCCCCTCATGAGTTGGCTGAAAATGCTAGCTAAGAATGTGTTCATCCTTTTACAAAATATCTTGGCCACTTAGCATGATCACAAGGAAACTAACCAAAGATTAAAAATGTCTTATTGCAACTCAATCTTGGCCATTGAATAAAATTAATCAAATCTCAGCCAGCATTCGCTCATGAGCTAACCAAATGGTCTAGAATGTTCCAGCAATTTCCTCATTTTTTGATTTACAAAATGGCCCTTTTCGGTTTTTTTGATAAAATTGCATTTTAGCCCCCAAACTTAATTTAATTACAAACAGAACCCAATCCTGGATTTTATTTTTCCAATCACTCCAAATAAGTGAACAATTCAGTTCTGGAGATTTTCATAATTTTTAGAGCTCGTTTTCTATTTTTTTCGGATTTTTCATTAAAATTGCTGATTAGGCATGCTCGAACTTTGCCTTTTTTTAAATCAACTCCAATTTGAGATTTTTCTTTTCCAATACCTCCAAATCAATATAAAACTTAGTTTTGGAAGTTTTCATAATTTTTTGAGATCGTTTCCTACTTTTCCCATAATTTTCTCTTAAAATTTCAGTTTAGTGCCTCCCAAATGTAGCCTTTTTCATTTGAACTCTAATTCCAAATTTTCTTCACCAATACCTTCCAAATATTATAAAATTCAGATATGCAAGTTTTCATAATTTTTCGGGCTCGTTTCCTATTTTTCCCGGAATTTTCTCTTGGAATTTCGGATTAGTGCACCCAAACTTTGTCAGTTTTCATTTGAGCTCCAATTTCGGATTTTTCTTCACTGATCCCTTCCATACAATATAAAATTCAGAACTGGAGGTTTTCATAATTTTCCAAGCTTGAATTCTATTTTTCTCGGATTTTCCAAGATATCCCTTTAACCCTCGAAACCTCGGTTTTACTCAAAATGGGTTCGATTTTCGGATTTTCTTTTTCTGCTACCTTTGTTATATATTGAATTGGATTTGGTCCGAAAATGCCCAATTTTATGATCAAATTCTCCTTCGATTTAGCTTTCCACTTTTCCATAGCAGTAATTTTTCTCGTTTTTTCATTTTTCTTCTAAACGTTTCTTCCTTGAGATCCACTTCAAACTGGGACTTGGGTATTCTTGTTTATTCATTCTTCATCAACTGGGGGCTTCAATTTTACCGAATTGGGCCATCTCTGCCTTTTTTCCCAAATTTGCAGAATTAGGTATTCCCCTACACTAAATTTCTATAACCCATCTTCCGAACTTATATCTTTCGTTGTAGACCTCGGATTATCAAAATTCTTTCACCATTATTCAATTAAACCTTGAATCTTGATTTTGACTGGGAGTTGACTTTTTTAGTGGTTGACTTTTCGAGGTTGACTTTTTTAGAGTTGACTTTTTTAGGTTGACTTTTTTAGGTTGACTTTTTGTGTTGAACTCCGAATCACAAGTCTTGGAGAACCATCTGTGGGATGAGGGGAGTTTCTTTGCATTCTGAGAAGTACAAGGAGGAGCTTACCTGGTTTAGGGGGGCCGAACAAAATTAGGTGTCTACAACTGATTACCACATTTGATGAGTTTTCCAGCATTCCAGATTGTCAAGAGCTCTTCTTCTTGATGAGTGTTTGTTCTACCACAACCAACCGGATGGGCTTCCCAGTTCTTGTGGATTTGAGCTTTTCAAATTTTAATGGTTCCTGAACCTCCTTTAAAATTTATCCATATTTCATGGTAATATAAAGAAATCTTTTTTCTCAAAGATTTTTATGTTTATCACCTATCATCCAATTTAATGACGTTCAAAATGCAACATAGAAATGTATGAAAGAATGGCACCAAAAAAGGCTAATGTTATATGAAAAAGGATAACAAAAATTTATTGCAATATGTTTAAGACAACAAAAATGTTTGTCAACAAAGGCTTGAAAGATAAAAGTGGAGCTGTGGATCATAGATGCCCCAGACACGAAATAACTTGGACCTTTCTTCTCCGATTCATCTGAAATCTCTTTTGAATGAACCATTTTACTTGGGTAATCTCTCGACTTTCTTCATTGCTTCAGACTGATCTTTACCCCGTTCTTTGAATTTATGATACTTTCTCCCCTTTTACACGAAGCATTATTCGATCTTTAATTAGTGCTTAGGCTGCCCTTTGCGGGTTTTCAACCCAAGCTTCCTCCATTTGGTTTTAAGTCGCCCTTTTCGGGTTTTCGGCTTAAACCTCTCATTTTTCATCATATCTTTTTTATTTTCTCATCTTTTTTTTTTGTTGTGTTCTACCATGCAACTGAGAATTCTAAATGCTTCTAAGGTAAAAATGACAATTCAAAAGATAGGATGAAATCTGAGAAAAACCTTCAAATTAAATACCCATGCTTGATCAAAATGGACTTTAAAAGCACGTAATATAGGCCAAGATTCGGGTTTAGAAAGAAAGGGTAAATAGGCCCAAAATGTGTTGAAGGGTGATTAGATCAAGGATCATTTCATGAGGAGAATTCATTATTGAAACATTCGACCTCCTTTTTTTTTTTTTTTTGACTTTCCTCTCCGTTTTTAGAATTTGTTTATTTTCATTCTTGGCTTTCGTTCACCATTCTTTTATTTCACACATTTTTTGTGTGTGTCATTTTCTTTTTTTCTTTTTGCTTTCGATGGCTCTTTCTTCCATGATTTTTTTGAATGAGATTTTTCCTCGCATTTGCCCTCCAATATAGAGGGTGATCCTTGATTAGGGTTAGAGAAAGAAAGAATTCCTAAGGCTCAAAGGGGTGACTAGGGATAATTTCTTCTTAGTGAAAGGAATACGAAAAATGGCCATTCATCATATCAAGCACGAATATTCTTATTGAAAAGCAATCCTCAGGGGAAATAGATATATAGAATTCTTATTGTTACATTTGGAATCATTTGAATTCTCATATGCATAGTATCACACTTTTCTTTTTTCCTTCAAGCATAGTATTTCTTCAATTCGTCGGCGTTCATGGGATGTCTCAAGTCATCATCGTCCATCCGAGTTAAGATCAATGCTTCTCCAGAAAAATCTCTTTTCACCACGTAAGGTCCTTCCCAATTCGGAGCCCATTATCTGCGAGGATCTCTCATAATAGGGAGAACTTTTCGCAGTACCAATTCTCTCTCTCGAAAATGCCTGGGGCGAACCTTCATGTTGTGGGCTCGAACCATTCTTTTCTGATACATTTGCCCATGGCAAATTGCCTTCATCCTTCTCTCCTCAATGAGATTCAACTGTTCATAGCGAGCTCTAACCCATTCTGCCTCTTCTCGGCCAACCTCAATCAAAACATGAAATGAAGGGATTTCAACTTGAATAGGTAGCACTGCCTCCATCCCGTATACTAATAAAATTGGCGTGGCACCCGTAGATGTGAAAATCGAGGTAGGATATGCGTGAAGAGCAAAAGGCAAGATTCATGCCAATCTTTGTACACATCGGTCATCTTTTCAACAATCTTCTTGATGTTCTTATTGGCTGCTTCTACTGCCTCATTCATTTTCGGACGATAAGGTGCCGAATTATGATGCTTAATCTTGAACTGGGTACATATTTCCCTCATCATCTTATTGTTTAGATTGAGAGCATTATCCGAAATTATTCTTTCCGGAAGTCCATATCGGCGCACAATCCCTTTCTTGACGAATCTGCATACCACTGACTTTGTTACATTAACATAAGAAACTGCTTCTACCCAATTTGTGAAGTAGTCTATGGCTACCAGGATGAAGCAATGTCCATTCGAAGCTTTCGAGGAAATAGGCCCGATCATATCCATTCCCCACGTTGAAAATGGCCATGGAGCCGTCATGACATGCAACGACGATGGTGGCACATGAATTTGTCTGTATATATCTAGCATTTATGGCACTTCCGGGAATAATTAATGCAATCCCCTTCCATTGTTAACCAATAGTATCTTGCCCTCATAATCTGTTTAGCCAGCATGTGGCTATTGGCGTGAGTGTCGCATATCCCATCGTGGACCTCTTCGAGGATTCTCTGAGCTTCAGCAGAAACAACGCATCTCAACAAAACCTGGTCTTTCCCTTTCTTGTAGATAATTTCACCGTCTAAAACAAAACCAATTGCCATTCTTCTTAGGGTTCTTTTATCATTTTTAGTTGCTTGCTCAGGGTACTGTTAACTCTTGATGTATTGCAAGATGTTGTAATACCAAGGGTGACCATCTGCTTCTTCTTCGATACTCAAGCAATGGGCAGGAGACTCATTTATGCTCATCTTGATTGGCACAATCTCGACTCCTACATTCACTTTAAACATTGATGATAAAGTGGCTAAAGCATCAGCCATCCTGTTCTCTTCCCGAGGCAAGTAACTAAAATTCACTTCTTTAAACTCCTCAATCAAGCTCAGTATGAGTTCTCGATATCGGATTAACTTGGCATCTCGGGTTTCCCACTCTCCCCGCAATTGGTATATCACCAGAGCTGAATCTCCAAAAACTTCTAACGTCTTTATCTTTGTTTCGATTACACGGAGGCCCATGGTACACGCCTCGTATTTTGCGGTATTGTTAGTACAATCGAAATCCAATCTGGTAGTGAAAGGATGATAATCCTCATATGGGGATATGAGTACTGCACCAATCTCGTGCCCCATGGCGTTCGATGCACCGTCAAAGTACATTTTCCATGATTTTTTCTCAAAGGGATTCTTATCTTCTTGTGAGACACATCGGATCTCATCGGAGAAATCAAAATTCAAAGGCGCATAATTCTCCATAGCTCGACTTGCTAGGAACTTGGCCACTATGCTCCCTTGATAGCCTTTTGACTCACATACACAATGTCGTATTCAGAAAGCAAAACTTTCCATCTTGCCATTCTTCCTGACAAAGAAGGCGTCTCAAATATGTACTTGATGGGATCCAACTTTGCAATCAAACATGTAGTGTGATACAACATGTATTGTCTGAGCCTCCGGACAGTCCAAGCCAACGCACAACAAAGCTTTTCTATTGATGGATACTTCAGTTCATACTCTGCGAACTTTTTGCTGAGGTGGTAGATTGCCTGTTCTTTCCTTCCAGTCTCGTGATGTTGTCCCAACACACAACCCATAGACCTTTCAAATACTGATAAATACAATATCAGCTGTAGATACCTAATTTTGTCCAGACCACTAAAACATGTATGTTTTCTTCCTAAATTGATGTTTCAGAATGTAAAAAGACTTTTTTCATCCTACAAGTGGTACTCCGAGACTTAGCCTAAGAAGGCGAGTATAAAAAGTCAAACTTGAAATAAGTCAACCCTAAAAAGTCAACTACTGAAAAAGTCAACCCACTTTCAAAATCAAGATTTTAAGTTCAATTGAAAAATGGTGAAAGAATTTTGATAATCCGAGGTCTACATTGAAAGATATGGAGTTCGAAAGTTGGGTTACGGAGATTTAGTAGAAAGAAAACCCTAGTTCAAGAAATTTGGGGAAAAATGCTTAAACGATCAAAATGGTCGAAATTGAAGGTTCCAAATGAAATATAAGCACTGAATACGGGTAATGGATAAGCCACTTGAAAGAAAAGCTGAAAGAAAAGTCAATCCGGAAGAACACCGAGGAATAGGGTTTTTGGTGGATTTTGGTGAAATTAGGAAAAATTACAGATTTGGCCCGATTCGGTAAGACTAAAGCCCCTAATGGATGAGGAGTGATTAAAAAAGGATAGCCCAAGGCTCAGTTTAGAGAAAATCTGAAAATCGAACTTGTTTTGAGCAAAATCGGGTTTCGGAGGCAAAAGGGCAAAATTGGAAAATTTGGGAAAAATAGCAAATGAACTCCGAAAATTCTGAACAATTGCAGATCTCATTATTAAATCATTTTGAAGAGATTGGACAAAGAAAATCTCGATTCGGAGTTCGTTTGCAAAATGACCAAATCTCGGGTCCCCTATGTAGAAATTCAAAAAGATAAATATCGAAAAAATAGCAAATGAACTCCAAAAATTTTGAAAATTTGTAAATATCATTTTTAAATTATTTGGAAGATATTGGCTAAAGAAAATCTTGATTCGGTGTTCTTTTACAAAATGGCCAAATCCTGGGCCCCCTATGCAGTAATTCAAGCAGATAAATTCCGAAAAAATATCAAATGAGTTCCAAAAATTATGAAAACTTCCAGATCATACTTTTAAATTATTTGGAAGAGATTGGTGAAGAAAAACCGGGATTTGGAGCTCATTTAAAAAATGGTAAAGTTTAGGAGCATAAAAGGGCAATTTTGGAAGAAAAAATCCAAATAAATAGCAAATGGACTCGAAATTTTTTGAAAACTTCTAGAATTCAATTTTTTATTATTTTGAAAGTATTGAAAAAATAAAATTTGAATTTGGAGTCTGTTTGCTATTTATTTATGTTCAGGGGGCAAAAAAGTCATTTTACCTAAGAAACCAAAAAGGGCTTTTCTTGCCTTTAAAAAAAATAAAGCATGGGCTGGAAGAAAAGGGCTTGGCCAGCCAAGGCCCAAGGATGGGTAGCCATTTTTTGATTTTTAATCAAAAGGCCAATAATGAAGAGGAAGTTAGTTATTTTTTGATCAAACCTTTGCAAATAAGCCACATGGACCAATGCATGAAGAGGGAGAGTCTCAACATAATGGCATAAGATTCTTGAACAGATGTAATTGTGGATAGCTGATGGCCTAATCTAAGGGTGATAATTTCATTTTTTAAACATCTTGGATCAATAGCCTTTGGATGAAAATTGGTTGAAGAAAAGATGACAACATCCTACAGGATAAGGGCCATTCGACCACTACAAGGAGGGGGCCTCTCTCTTTCATTTTTTAGCTATTCAGTCTCTATTCTCTCTTGGTTTTGGCTGATTTTTCTCTACATTGTTGAAAGGCAAAAAGAAAAGTTTAGAAAAGAAAAAAAAGTTAGAAGAGAAAAAGCTTGAAAGATAGCTTCTAGAGGTTGCTTTAAACACCATACTCTTGCACTTTCTTTGATTTTCCATTCTTGATTTGCTGTTTTCATTTAATATTTGGTGAGTTTCTTTTGATTTTCCTTTTTAAGTAAGTGTTTTTAATATTCTTCTTTAAGTTCTCTCTAAATTCTTTCTTGTAAAAAGCTTTTGAAATTTTTTTCTTCTTCTTATTTTTGGGTTGACCGAAAGGCCTAGTATTTTTTAGAGTTGCAGATTTCTTTGTTATTTCATGTTATTCTTGATATTTAATAAGTTTTGATGCTTTAAATCTTCTTCTAATACATAAACATGAAGCTTGTTTTAATTTGGTTGCTTGTTTATTTCCATTTTTGAGTCTATTATCATGTTTATTTTACTATTCTTGCTTTTTTGATTTTCTGTTTTCAAAATGTTTAAGTTTGTTTATGTTTTTACATTTTGTAATCCATGTGTTTGTGAAAATGCCTATTGGTTTTCATGCCTTTACTTTATATTTGCATGATTTGAGCATTATTCTTTAGCTATGCATGTTACTATATCATGTGTTTGTGAAAATGCCATGCTCATTTTAAGTATGAGACCATTCAGCAACCCTATGTTGTATGCTTTGTGTGTCCATTTTTGTTATGTTAGTTGATAGGTTTGCATTTTCATGATATTTGGTTGAGTATTTTGTTTAAGCATGCCATATGTTTGTGTTATTGCCATGCATTTTTTAGGTTTAGGGTTGCTTTGCTTTGTCATGCATATTCATGCATTTTAGACCTAGGTTGCATTAAATGCCATGCAAGTTCATTTAGGTCTAGGTCATTTTATTGATGCCATGCATTTTTCATGTCATTTAGGTTTTAAATCATGCATTTCATGCATCATATTTGCTGTATTTTTCATGCATTTCATGTCCTTCCACTTGACTTATGACTTAGGCCCATCAATGGTTCAAAGTCATGCTCACTTGAGCATACTTGTGGAAAATTAAAAAGTTGTCAAATTGATTATTCTACCTTTGTGATTTTTTTTTACTTAGCCAATTTTTTGCCTAACTTTTCAAAAGTGTAAGCTACTATTTGTGAGTCTTTTAGAGAGTCTCTAATATTTTTACTTTGATTTTTAAATGATTTTATCAAAGGCAAAAGAATGTGTTTTGGCAAAACAGTTTTTTCACCCAGTACTCGTACTTTCCCGATTTTTCTGGGCAGTCATCTTTAATCAAAAAATTAAGCCAATTTTTTCCTGTGTAGTTATACATGCCCTGAGTCTCCAGTATTGTTTTTAGATTTTTGTGAATTTTTAAAAATAGGGTAAAAAATCGTGCTTTAAAACTGGACAGTGGAGTCAGAATTGAATTTGAAGAAAAATCATTTTTCTGTTTTGGTTAAGTTACTTAGAGAGGGCTGATTAGGAAGTTTAGCTACTGACTTAGGGTATTTTATAAGCCTTTTTAAACTCTAAAAATGTTTTTTTTTTAAATCTCGGGTTAAGGGTAGTCAAGTCCGGGATTTTAAACTTAGGAAATTAGAGCCATTTAAAAAGGGTTTAGCTAAGTTTTTATTTTTAATCTAAGCTTTTCAAAATTGTTTTCAAACAATCACAAAGTATTTTGGTTTTAGAATATTTAATTTGATATATTTTCCTAAGGTAGCCGGATATCTTTTTAGATATACGGATTTCCTTAATTAAAGGAAAAAAATACATTCTCATGCATTGCATTTTACATATTCGTGCATATTATATAATATGTAATTTTTTCTATGTTTAATTTTCATGATGGTGTTATTATCTTTGATTTAAAATTTTGATATTATATTATTTTTTATATGGATTTGAATATTTCATGATATCCTATGCTTTTTATTTTAGTTATTTTTGTCATATTATTTAGCATATACTATGTTCATGCATTATTATTTTTATTTTTATTTCTATGCATATTATATGATAGCATTATTTTATGTTTCATGTCATTTAGATTATATGCCATATCATTTATATTTGCCATGTCATTTAATTTAATTTATTTAATTTCATATAGAATATATTATGTTACCTAGGTCATTTCATTTCATGTAGAATATATTATGTTACCTAGGTCATTTCATTTCATTTAGAATATATTATGTCACTTAGGATATTTTATTTCATTTAGAATATATCATATTACTTAGAATATTACATTTCATATAGAATATATCATGTTACCTAGGTCATTTCATTTCATTTAGAATATATCATATAACTTAGGATATTTTATTTCATTTAGAATATGCTAAGACATTTAAATTATGTCATACCATTTAGATTGCATTATATTATTTAGGCTTTGCTATGTCATTTTATTTATGTCATACATATTCATATTCATATTTTCTAAAATGTTTTGAAAAAGGTAATGATTTTCAATTAAATAAAGAAATTCCCGAGTTAAAATAATTCATGAGTTTTCTGCCGGATTTGCTAGGGGGATATCATCAATTATCATTAATAACGGAATATTTTCTTTAAAATAAGAATGATTCGGAAAGTTTTCCAAACTAATAAAAATTTATATATTTTACCATGTTTGTTGGGGAAGATAGAAAAATTTTGAATTTATAAATTCTGGATCATTTTTAATTAAAAATGAAATTATTTTTCTATAAATTGGGAATTAATTTGAAATACTAAATTTAAAACCAACTTTTTACCGAGACTTGAGATAACACACGATTAATAAGGTACCGTTTTATACGGGCGTTGTGGGGGTGCTAATCCTTCCCCACACGTAACTGAGTCTCGAACCCAGTTCTTTGATTTTCTCTGGTTTAAAACGCAGACTTGAAATTAGTTTTTAAAATGTTTTAATTAATTTTAAAATATTTTATAAAACCGGTTTTTAATAGGTGGCCGATCACACCTAGATAAAAAAAATTGGTGGCGACTCCATGTCTTTTTCAAGGTCATTTTCAAAACTTTCATTTTTCAAGAGGAATTAATTCGACTTTTCCTTGGTTTTTTTAAATGTCAAGCTTAATGAATAATAAAGTCTTGCGATGAGACTTGTTAGTTTTTAAGTTGCAACAGCTTGGCGACTCCGCTGGGGACATTAGAGAGTCAGGCTTAGTCGTGTGTTATCAAAGTCTCGATTTTGTTGGTTTAATTGGTATTTAATTTTAATTCTCACATTTTTTTAAAAATAAGGATAATTTCAAAAATAATAAAATGTTTTTAAATATGTCCATATTCATGGGCATACATATTATAATTGTTCTCTGGTTATTTTGGTGTATATATTCATTTATTGATTAATTGATGACTTATGTTGTTTAATCTTGTTGGGGCATTTAGAATAAGGGATGTAGAATAGGTGGTGAAAGGTTTGTTATTTCTCCTCACACACTACACGTGCATTTGCATATCATGAGCCCTATACCCGGGTTTCATCCTTTTAGGTGAGAGCAAAGTAACTAAGCCTTCGTGATTAACAATCCGCATGGGCTAGTGAAACACTTTCGGAGTACTAAATTACCTAAGCCTTCGTGATTAACAATCCGCATGGGCTAGGGAAATAGACTCTAACGAATTGAACTCGCTTTTATCGGGGTGCCTAGCCTTCACCGGTGACAAGGAGGAACAATTTTTGGCTTTTAGAATTAATTCACCTTCATATAGTAAACCTAGGCGAAGCCATGCGGGATTTCCAATTAGATATCCTGAAGTTAAGAACACATGGAGGAATATTTCCAATCTTTTTACCTTCTATTCTACTTTCCAAATACATTTATTTTTGAAAATCAGACAATGATGAACATACATCACAATGCCTGTAATAAGTGTTGGTGTTTCGTCCCAAGGGTGTTATAATACCGAACTTTTGTTGGCATCCTCTAGGATAATTACTGTTTTGAATTATATATATATTTTTTTGTATTATTTGAATTTATTCCTATTACTAACTCATTTTCTTTTTGTTGTTGTTGTTTTTTTTTTTTTTTGCATTCTTGTCATCATTTTTTTGCACATGGAAGGTTATTGGTCTCGGGATCATATTCAACGAAAAGGGCTTTCATGGAGGGTCAGAGTGTCTCAGTGGTCGAGAAGCATTTAGAGGTTAGGAAACAGTCCGAGAAAGGTCAGCAGGATAATGGGGATTGTTTGAAGATGTGGGATATGTGTCAGCATTGCCAGTCGAGGTTGATCTTACTATCAGGCAAAATGATCTCCGGGAATTGATGGATATATGGAATCAATGGAACATATCAGAAAAAGAAGCCTTCACTCAGACTTATGGGGACATAGCACTGTTAGTTCAGGTTAAGGTCAGTGGTGAGGTGATCCGGGTTGTGGTGCAATTCTGGAATCCCGTTTATCGGTGTTTTACCTTCAACCAGAGGATATGAATCCAACCATAGAGGAATATTCGACCTTGCTGCATATTGAGAATGTTATTCCCGACTGTATTTATTTGAAGGATACAAAGACGCCAGGTTTCAAGAAAAAGGTGTCTAAAATTCTGGGAGTGGAAAGAAATTGGGTCGAAAGCCATGTTGTCCGAAAAGGGGTAAGCTACTATATATCATGGGATATTTTACGGACCTTAATCCATAGCCATTCAAGTAAGGAGACAGTCAGGAATCTTTTTGCTTTGGCTATCTATGTTTTAGTTATCTTCCCAAAGATTTTAGGGTATGTAGATGTGGCGATATTTGATGTTTTTGAGAGGCTTGAGCAGAGGATAAAACTAACCCTGACAATTATAGCAGAAACAATCTGATCGCTAAATTTCTATAGACGACAAGGAAAAGGGCGTTTTATAGGTTGTATATAGCTTCTTTACATTTGGGTTCAAAGCCATTTTTGTAAACAGGAGAATTTCCCTATTCGCTCATATTGGAAGTCTTTTACACAAATTGGTGAATTTCTTAAGAGGGATTGGCTTGAAAATAGGACTGAGGAACAATGGATCAACATATTTCGAAATATCAGGGCTGAGATGATAATTTGGAGAGCTCCATGGATAGCTCCTATGCCGACATTGTACAAGTGCGGAGATAAAGCTTCGGTTCCATTATTAGGAGTATGGGGAGGAGTGAGCTATGCACCACTGCTGGTACTAAGACAATCGGAATCCCGTCAGTTTACTCCTATGACCCATGACCTTAGTAATTTGGAATTTGCTTATGGAGAAGATGGATACTCGGGAAAGGTATGTGAGATTGTAGTAGCATGGAACGAAACTCATCGGGTGGAGGTAGCTAGATATGCCGACATCGTCACACCTATTACCTAATATGAAGGGAATTGAGGGTTAATGATAGGTTGTTGACATCAGATGGGGAAGAAGTTCAGCTCTTGAGTTCGCCACCCAATGAAGCGCCATCGGAGTTAGAAATTGCAAGGGTAGAATTCGAAAAAGAAAAGGCCCAAATGAGCAAGGAAATTGCTCGATTGCAAGAAGAGCTTGAGGATATGAAAAATAGGGAATCAGCTCGAGAAAGAGAAAAGGAAAAGATCAAGAGAGAAAGGGACACTGCTAAAAGCGATCTTCAGGAATTACACTTGGAGAACAAGAGGTACCGCTTCAAGCTCAAATTTGAGGGGACCCTCAAAACTTCTGGGGAAGGGGAGCAAGAGGTCAAAAACCTCAAGAAGGAGAAGAACTATTGGATAGAGAGAGCAAAGCATGAGGAAGCCCGAGCCAATCAACTGGAGAAACAAGCTAAGGAAAGCTTACACGGTGATGCTTCTGCTGACATGTCAAAGGGCCATGAACAAGTAGGGTTCAAATTGAAGAGCAAGGCAATCAAAAGAGCACAATGAAAAAGGTCCAATATCCGAGGGAGTTACTAAAGGACCGGTGTTTTGTAATAGCATTTTTAAATTAGGATAGACATATTATCAGATTGTCTTAAGCAATGATCTTTTTTCTTTGATGTATTTAGTTCCAGGAAATCAATGAAAGACCGTTTGGTTGGAATTATCCCAGGGCCAATACTTTTAAATGCATTCATCATTCATTTGTTATTTCCTTTATATATTTTGTTGGTTCATTCATTTATATTTATAATCATTCATTCATTTATTCTTTATAAATTGTTCATACACTTAGTCATTTATTTATTTGTCCATTCATTTATTCTTTATAATTAGTCATTCATGTTCATACACTTAGTCATTTACTTATTTGTTCATTCATTAACATTAAGTCATTTATTTATTCATTCATTTTTATAAAATGAAATAAAAAATGTGTCAATAATTTCTAATCCATGGTTTTTAAAACTAAAGGTGCAATTGGTCGCACTCAGAAAGAATCAGACTTTCGACACCCTTACAATACTCGATCTCAAGCAAGAGCTATAGAGAACGATCAGCTTTCTAGAATTGAAAGGATGGAAAGAATTCAAAAAAAAACTACAGGAACAATTGGCTAAGTCTCAAGAGGAGTTACGGGAACAAATGACCAAACTCATGGAGATGATGAGTACCATGATGAGGCAGAAGTGGCCAGGAGAAAATTCAGTTACAAGAATGGGGGCAGTAAACTAGGAAGACCGACCAGAGGTGGTACAGAAGAATGACCAGACATCCCAGCTTGTGGGAAATGAACTTTCGATTGGGGCAACATCCTATATTTACATCCAACCAGCGACAGAAGCACAAAATTTTGGTCCTAAAAGGGGTAATATTGGGGTTGACCCAATCGATGTGGACATTTTAGACTTTGAGGAATTAGCCGAAAAGGAAAGGGCAAAGATGATTAAACTGAAGAGGGTTGAAACGGCAGAATCCCAAAAAAAATATCAACTGCTGGAGGAAAGATTGAGGGCAGTTGAAAGAGCGGAGCTATTTGGCAGTCTGGATGCCAAATATATGAGTTTAGTGCATGGTTTGGTGATTCCTCCAAAGTTCAAAGTACCAGACTTTGAAAAATATAATGGAACTACCAACCCATCAGCACATCTGACCATGTATTGTCGGAAGATGACCGGACATGATGAAGATGAAAAATTACTCATCCACTGCTTTCAAGATAGCTTGATAGGGTCCGCAACTTGGTGGTATAACCAGCTTACCCGTACTAAGATCCGTTCCTGGATGGATCTAGCCAAAGCTTTCATGGAACAATACAAGCATGTGACAAACATGGTGCCTGACCGTCTAACTCTCCAAAACATGGAAAAGAAAGCTACTGAAAGCTTTAAAGAATATTCTCAGAGATGGAGAGACTTGGCTACACAAGTACAACCCCCTTTAACCAACAAGGAAACTACAATGCTTTTCATCAATACACCGAAAGAACCTTATTATGATAAATTGGTAGGAAGTGCCACCAAGGACTTTGCAGATACGATGATATCTGGGGAGATGATAGAGTTTGCCATTAAGAACGGGAAAATGGAAGGGGGTGAGTCTGCTACCCTGAAAAGAGTTTTCCCTGCAAAGAAGAAGGAGGAGACACATGCAGTCAGTTTCAATCAATACCCATATACACCTCCTACACCATACACACCTCCCAGGCCGTATACTCTTACTACATCTTATGCACCTCCAACACCTTACACACCTTACCCGGGGTACAATCCTTACTACCCCAATGTGAACCACCTTACCCAATATCCATTCCCCTATACCAATATACCACAACAGCCATTTCCAACTAGATATCCCTACAGATAACCCTTCCTCGAAACACTATCCCAAACACTCAAGGTCTCATGCGCAATGACTATCCTTCACCAAGGAACGATCAAAAACCCCAGTTTGATCCCATTCCTACCACATATGGTGAGCTATATCCTAAAGTACTACAAGTCCAACTTGTCGCGCCTGTATATCTTAAACCTTTGACCCTACCATACCCAAGGTGGTACAATGCAAATACCAACTGCGCATATCATGCAGGAATTCAGGGGCATTCAACGGAGGATTGCATTACCTTCAAAAAGAAAGTCCAAAGTTTAATCAATACCGGAGTTGTGAAGTTTGGGTCAAAGAATGGGCCGAATATAGCGGGAAACCCATTGCCCGGTCATGCTGAGAATTGGGTAAATACAGTATTGACAGGGGAAGTCAGAAGGTTAAAAAGAGATGCCAGGGAAGTCAAGATTCTGATGTTAACAGTATGGGTCGAGATGGTTAAGGCAGGAATAGTGGAGGATGCAGACATTTTAAAAATGGTTGCAAAGAAGGTGCAGAATTGGTGCCCGTTCCATAAATGTTCAGGTCATATCATACAGGACTGTGAGGACTTTCTGGCTAAAGTCCAAAAGATGATGGATAATGGAGAGGCCCAATTTTACGAGAAGACAAAGGAGGAAGTAGAGGTTATTGAGAATGCAGCCGGCTATGGAATATGAAGACCTTTGATCATCTATTATGATGAACCAGAGAAGACTACTCCGGTTGTTAAGGAAATTGCGCCTAAGCTCATCATAGATTTGCCTTCTTCCTTTTCATACAAGGAAAACAAAACTACACCATGGAAATATGACTGCAGCATGGTTATGCCTGGGTCTTCAAGTCAGCAAGATATTACAGGTGTGGGGCAGATAACACAAAGTGGAAGGTGTTATGCCCTTGAGGTTGTTGAACAGGGATCAACAAGAAAGGATGGAGGAATGGACAAAGGGAAGAAAGCAGTTGAACCGATCCATATTGAGAAGGATTTGTCAAAAGAAGCAGAGAGGGGATCAGCCCCGGTAAATAGGATAAAAGAGTCGGTAAACGAGAAAGAGGCCTGTGAGTTTTAAAGTTCATAAAACATAGTGAGTATAGTGTGGTTGAGCAATTGCAGCGTCAACCAGCAAGAATCTCCATCTTATCTTTGCTATTAAATTCGAAGCCACATAGAAATGCCCTGTTAAGAGTATTGAATCAGGCATACGTGGCTAACAACATATCGGTAGAAAAGTTAGACAGGCTGGTGGGAAACATTGCTGCAGACGACCATATATTTTTAAGTTATGATGAAATACCATCCAATGGTATTGGGTCCATAAAGGCTCTTCACATAACCACTTGCAAGGGGCATATACTACCAATGGTGCTTCTGGATAATGGTTCTTCATTAAATGTAATGCCCTTTGCAACCCTGTCTAAGTTGCCAGTTGATATGTCTTATATGTTACCGAGTTGCACAGTAGTCAGGGCTTTCGATGGTACCGGAGAGAGGTAATAGGAACTATTGAGGTTCTTCTGGAGATAGGCCCATGCACCTATACGGTGAACTTCCAGGTCATGGATATTAATCCATCCTATAATTGCTTGTTAGGAAGGCCGTGGATATATTCAGCAGGGGCTGTAACCTCGTCTCTCCACCAAAAGCTGAAATTTGTGATGGAAGGCCGTTTGATCACTGTATCAGGAGAAGAAGACATAATAGCCTCTGCATCTACTAAATCTCCTTATGTTGAACCCAATGAAGATGTCGTAGAATGTTCTTTTCGATCTTTGGAATTCGTAAATGCGGTTTTCGTTGCTAAAGGACGAAAAATTCCAAAACCAAGGTTGTCCAAGAACACAAGGCTGGGAGTAAGAACCACAGTGGGAAAAGGCTGCAAGGCTGAAAAAGGTCTTGGGAAATATCTTCAAGGGATGGTCCGAGCAATGGAAGCAGTGGGAAAGAAAGATCAGTTTGGCTTAGGGTATCTTTCGAAGGCCCATGAGAGGAGGAAACAAGTTGAAAGGAACCGACAAAGGAGGATGGCCCGTCTCGCACGTATGGATATTGATTGGGAACCCATGACTTTCCTACTAATCCTTCACAACTTTCGCTCTACTGGTTTTCTATTCGGAGAAAAGCATTCAGAGGATGTACTCATAATGATCGAGCAAGCTTTTGAAAAATTCCATGTGAATAAAAGGGGGCAGATTTAGGATATGGTGATTTGCATGACCGAGAAAGATGGGATGGAAAGTGATAGTGCGAACTGGATGGTGCGACCTTGTCCACCAGGATATAGACTGACCAATTGGAGTGCGACTAAGTTGCCCATAGTTTTTAAGTCTATTCCAACGTATTACTTTAAAAAACAATCTTAATTATCTTTACTTAGAGATATTAAGAGTTTTTTTTTTCTCTAATGGACTTTTTTGTTTAAACATTTTCATTCAATAAATAACAAGCACAATGCATTTTATTCCTATTGATGTGTCCATATTCTTTCATTTTTGTTATTTATTTTCCTATATTGTTTCTTCTCCACCTATTTACAGGTGTACGGATGCGGAATATAAGGACCTTCCTGTCAATAATTCTGAAATTGATTTTGAAAAACCCATTTGCACGGGTGATTTTGAGGCTAACGAAGATACTGAGGATTATGGTCCACCTCCAGATCTATTAAGGAAAATAGAACAAGAGGAGAAACAAGTACTTTCTCATAAGGAATTATTGGAAATGATAAATCTGGGAGATGGTGAAGAGATAAAGGAAGTCAAAATCGGGACTTCATTGTCATCATCAATAAAGGGTGAATTGATAGCTTTGCTCCAGGAATATGTGGATGTATTTGCATGGTCTTGCAAAGACATGCCAGGGTTGGATCCGGATATTGTGGTTCATAAGCTCCCTTTAAGGCCAGAATGCAAGCCAATTCAGCAAAAGTTGAGAAGAATGAGACCGGACATGCTGTTAAAGATACAAGAGGAGGTGAAGAAGCAATTTGATGCTAGATTCTTAGAGGCGGCAGAATATCCAGAATGGGTGGCAAACATTGTTCCAGTACCAAAGAAGGATTGCAAGGTGCGGATGTGTGTTGATTACCGAGATTTGAACAAGGCCAGCCCTAAAGATAATTTCCCTTTGCCCCATATTAATACTCTGGTAGATAATACGGCAAAAAGTTTTTATTTTCATTCATGGAGGATTCTCAGGATACAATCAGATTAAGACGGCACCAGAAGATATGGAGAAAACCACATTTGTTACAATGTGGGGAACCTTCTGCTACAAGGTAATGCCATTTGGGTTGGGGAAACATATCAGAGAGCTATGGTGACCTTGTTTCATGATATGATGTATAAGGGAATTGAGGTCTATGTTGATGATATGATTGCAAAGTCACAAGGAAAAGAGGAGCATATTGTGAATCTTAAGAAGCTCTTTGAACAACTAAGAAAGTTTCGACTCAAGCTAAATTCGGCAAAATGCACTTTTGGAGTCACCTCAGGGAAATTGCTGGGTTTTGTCGTCAGAAAAAGAGGAATTGAGATTGATCCGGATAAAGTAAAGGCCATTCAAAATTTGCCACACCTCGTACTCAAAAGGAAGTAAGAGGTTTCCTAGGGAGATTGAATTACATTGCTCGGTTTATTTCTCAATTAATCGACAAATGTGATCCAATATTTAAGTTACTTCGAAAACGTGATCCAGGAGAATGGGATGAAGGTTGTTAGATTGCATTTGAAAAGGTTAAACATTATCTATCCAACCCACCAGTATTAATGCCACCTGTTCCGAATAAACCAATGATACTGTATTTATCAGTATTTGAGAGATTCATGGGTTGTGTTTTGGGGCAGCTTGATGAGACTGGAAAGAAAAAACAGGCAGTTTACTACCTCAGCAAGAAGTTCACAGATTATGAGTTGAAATATTCTTCAGTAGAAAAGTTGTGTTGTGCCTTAGCTTGGACTGCTCGAAGACTCAGACAGTACATGTTGTACCACACAACGTGGTTGATTGCCAAGCTAGATCCAATCAAGTACATGTTGGAAGCACCTTCTTTGTCAGGGAGAATGGCAAGATGGTAGGTTTTATTGTCAGAATACGACATTTTATATGTAAGTCAAAAAGCTATCAAGGTCAGTGCAGTGGCTGAATTCTTAGCAAGTCGGGCAGTGGAAGATTATGAGCCGTTGAACTTTGACTTCCTGGATGAAGATTTGATGTATGTTTCACAAGCAGATGAGATTCCCCTAAAGAAGAAAGTGTGGAAAATGTATTTTGATGGCACATCTAATGCCATGGGGCATGGAATCGGTGCAGTCCTCATATCTCCAGAAGAAGACTATTATCCTTTCACTGCTAGATTGGATTTTGATTGTACAAACAATATTGCCGAGTATGAAGCGAGTACTATGGGCCTCCGTGCTGCAGTGGACAGAAAGATCAAAGTATTGGAAGTTTTTGGAGACTCAGCCCTAGTGATATACCAGCTACGGGGAGAATGGAAAACCCGAGGTACAAAGCTAATCGGATATCGAGAACTCATACTGAGTTTATTAGAGGAATTTGAAGAAGTGAATTTCAATTACTTCCCTCGAGAAGAAAACCGAATGGTAGATGCTCTGGCTACTTTGTCATCAATGTTTAAAGTGAATGAAGGGGCTGAAGTTGTGCCAATAAAGATGAGTATATATGAGTCTCCTACCCACTGTCTGAGTATTGAAGAAGAAGCAGATGGCCTCCCTTAGTATAACGACATCTTGCAATACATCAAGAGTCAACAGTATCTAGAACAAGCAACAGAAAATGACAAGAGGACTCTGAGAAGGCTAGCAATGGGTTTTGTTCTAGACAGTGAGATTCTCTACAAGAAAGGAAAAGACCAAGTCTTGTTGAGATGTGTCGGATCTGCTGAAGCTCGGAGAATTATAGAAGAGGTCCATGAAGGGATATGTGGCAGTCATGCTAATGGTCACATGCTTGCTAAGAAGATTATGAGGGTAGGGTATTATTGGTTGACAATGGAAGGAGATTGTATCAGTTATTCCCGGAAGTGCCATAAATGCCAGATATATACAGATAAGATTCATGTGCCGCCATCACCATTGCATGTCATGACTGCACCATGGCCCTTTTCAATGTGGAGAATGGATATGATTGGACCTATTACCCCGAAAGCTTCAAATGGACATCGTTTCATCTTGGTGACCATAGATTATTTCACAAAGTGGGTAGAAGCTGCTTCCTATGCGAATGTAACAAAGTCGGTGGTATGTAGATTTGTTAAGAAATAAATCATATGCCGTTACGGATTGCCAGCAAGAATTATTTCGGATAATGCTCTCAATTTGAACAATAAGATGATGAGAAAAGTGTGTACTCAATTCAAGATCACACATCATAATTCGGCACTTTACCTTTCGAAGATGAATGGGGCAGTAGAAGCAACTAACAAGAACATCAAGAAGATTGTTGAGAAGATGACTGATGTGTACAAGGATTGGCATGAGATCTTGCCTTTTGCTCTTCATGCATATTGTACTTCAGTCCGTACATCTACAGGGGCAACGCCGTTTTCTTTGGTATAGGGATGGAAGCAGTGCTACCTATTGAAGTTGAGATCCCTTCACTTCGGGTTTTGATGGAAGTTGGAGTAGAGGAAGCAGAATGGGTTAGAGCTCTTTATGAACAGTTGAATCTCATCGAGGAGAAAAGATTAAAAGCAATTTGTCATGGGCAGTTGTAACAGAAAAGGATGATTCGAGCCTACAACAAGAAAGTTTGTCCTAGACAGTTCCGAGAGGGTGAGTTGGTACTGAGGAAAATTCTCCCTATAGTGAAGGACCCGAGAGGAAAATGGGCTTCGAATTTGGAAGGACCCTATATGGTAAAAAAAGCTTTTTCTGGAGGAGCATTGATTTTAACTAGAATGGACGAGGAGGATTTCAGAAATCTCGTGAATGCTGATGAACTGAAGAAGTATTATGCTTGGAAAAAAATGTGATGCTATGCACATGGAAATTCGAATGATTCCAAGCTTAAAAATGGAAATTCTATATATCTATTTCCCCTGTAGATTGCTTTTTAATGAGAAAATTCATGCTTGATATGATGAATGGCCATCTTTCATATTCCTTTCACTAGGAAGAAATGATCCTTAGTCACCCCTTTGAGCCTTAGGAATTATTTCTTTCTTTAAACCTTGATCAAGGATTACTCTGGAGGGCAAATGCGAGAAAAAATAAAAAAAAAATCATGGCAAAAAGAAAGCCAACAAAAAATATGGCAAATGAAAGCCAACAAAAAAAAAAGAAAAAAGAAAAGAAAGTCCAAAAAAGGGACAAATGTTTCAAGAATGAGTTCTCCTCAGGAAATGATCCTTGATCCAATCACCCTTAAACACACTTTGGACCTATCAGAGGAAAGGCCCATCATCATAAACTCAGGAACTAGTGCGAGAATGAAATCTCAAAACTCCCTGGTGCACAGGGGAAACATAAACATCTACATCTATATATTTATCCGTCTAGATTACCACTAGGCAACAACAATCATATAATCAATATAACCCGCTTAGAAACTATACTAGGCTATCATGACTATACCATCAGTTTTATCTGCCTAGGTACGCTACTAAGTTAGCCACAATAAGTATACATCAATCTTACGGCATTGGCATCCATGCCAAATCATATTCTTATCTTGGTTACTTAGGATCTTCCAAGGCTATATATTTTCATTCAAGCATTAAATCAAACACCTTGTACGCATAATAATCGCCTTCGTCTTAGGAATTTTCACAAGCACCTGTGTGTGATTTATAATCCAACTTAAAATATATCCTTTAACACTCAAACATTACCCAACCTACAAATTCAGTTTAATATCTAACCACCACCATTTCACAACATCCTCAACATCAATAACAAGTCTCGAAACTAGGTCGAAATACTTCAAAGTTCTTTGTAATATAACTCAATATATAGTGCTCAAATTAAATGAAATCAGTTTGCCAAAACCTGACAAAGGTTATACCTGTCACCATGGTAGTAGATGCAAAATCACGGGCTTGTCCTCTATTGCCCATAGTATGTTCTCTGCCCACAGACTGTTGTTCCCTACCCTAGGAAACCTAACCCATCTATAGAGCGACTAACCCTGTTGATTGCCCTGGAAATGCTGTAGCTGGATGTGTAGCTCGCACTAATGGGGATGAACCTGGACCTAATGGGCAATCTCTCTTGAAATGCCCTGGCCTGCCACATCTATAACATACACCAGTCGGTCTACTCCTCCGACTACTGACTTCTCTATCCCTCCACATCCATGATTCTAGGGTTGTTATAACCCTTAGTCCATATGGCCTTGTTTGCCTAGATGTTTGTCTTTTATATCTCACTCTCTCCCAGATGACCTGTCCCCGAATCGTCTTAACCTCTCGTATTCATGAATTCCTAAATCCCTTTCACTTTCTGGTAAAAATTCTCGAAGAAACTCAACACTAAATTCTGACCACTCGAGGGGAGGGTCATCAATCCGCCTTCTGGCTACTAAAGAGATATACCATGCATGTGCACTACCATACAGCTGAAATCTCACTAATTGTATGGCTCTAGTCGGCGAGCACCCTAAGCCTACACACCGTTGGCCACACTCTTCTAAAAACCTTCTAGGATCAAAATCGGATTCCACCCCTGCAAAACTAGGTGGTAACGTTCCTCCAAAGTAAGTAAGGTCATATGTTGATAGGGTGTATGTTGTCCCAACAATCACTCATTACTAACAACACCTGGCTGAAGGAATTTGGTCGAAGAGTCGTGGTTGTTATTGTTCTATCACCAGCCCTATCAAGGCCTGAATATATTAATATGTTCTGTTTACCATATCCAACAACTATTCATATGTGTCGTCATCTAATACTACTCCAGCAATCCTATCTATTTTCCTAGTAGTAGACCTGCTACTACCCTCACTCTGGCTTCTAACCTCAGGGCCAATAAAAATATTATCTAGGACCTCAGACTCTCGGTCCCCCAATACGTTACTATATTTAGGAGATCGTGATCGTAACAGCATTGTATTTAGAAAAAAATATACTGTCAATAATTCCACAATATTCTCAACACAATTCTATATGTACTAGCTGACTTATAAATTACTCGACTTAACCGTATGCGACGATGGACATCTGTAGGGGCAATACACTGCTTACCGATACCCTATGATTACCTGTAAGCAATGTACTACTACCTTACCCCTTTTGCAGTCACTGACCCCTAAACCATGCTCTGATACCACCTTTGTCACACCCCAAATTCAAGGCATGTGACCGGCCAGAGACAAGGTATGCCCCTGCCTCCGAAGCCTGAATATACCCACGAAACCAAATCAATTTTTTTTTGGCATAATCTCGCCCTACATGGGGGTTTGCTGCTCAATCATCAACATTTGCAAGTAATAATCATGAACACATGACATCTCGGTTTGAACACCTCCGAAAAGGAGTAACCAAGATGCTCCGTAGCAGACTCAACCTTTATGACATCTTATATAAAAACATACATTTATATTATATCATAATGGCATAAGCATCACCAGATCAAACTAGGCTTCCGTGGCTGTTATACATCATACATCACTTAGATACATCAGTTTACAAAATATAAAGTACATATACATCATACAAAAAATGCATAGGACCCATGATACCCTAGTGACTACAAAATATATCCCACCATCGCGACTGCTTACCACGTCCTGGGTCAATACGCTTACCACAAGTTTAAGAGCAGCTAGCTATACGAAATTTGGGAAGAGCTGGGTCTATCAGGATCTAAAAAAGAATGAAAATAAACGGAGTAAGCCGAAAGACTCAGTGAGTAACTAGGAAGAGTACTTGGAAGATTCATGCTTCCTTTCTTAACCATTAAAGCATAAACAAGACATATAAAGCACGTTTAATTAACCAAAAAGTAATATTTAGAAATTGTTCTAGGACATAAAAAATTATTTGTCCCATATGAAATCTTCTATGCCGAGCGTCGAATATAAATAGGCCATTTGCCAGCTAGAATCGATAGCCAAAAATATCTAACACTCGATTTTACTTTTATACCTCTATAATTATCATTTAGGAAATTTTCATGACTATAACATCAAAACATCCAGGACTTATACCAGTCCGTAATATTTGTCATCCCGGACTATCTTGTCCATATCATCCAGGACTCATCCTGTCCGTACCATCCCGGACACATCCTATCCGTACCACAATAGCATTTCGAACATCATCCTGTCCGTAAAACAATAGCATCCCGAACATCACCATGTCCATACAATAATAGCATCTCGGACATCACCCTGTCCATACAACAATAGCATCCCGGACATCACCCTGTTCGTACAAAAATAGAATCCCGGACATCACCCTGTCCGTACAACAATAGCATCCCGGACATAACCTTGTCCGTACAACAATAGCATCCCGGACATCACCCTGTCCGTACAACAATAGCATCTCGGACATCACCCTGTCCGTACAACAATAGCATAATGTATTAAATTTGTTTATCTTATTAAATGATTTATATAATATGCTAGGTAACAACTTCTACACTAGCATATTTTTACTCATGTTTACAAGCATTACAATTTCACTCAGACATTTTATCAAACAAATTGTGTGCATAACATTTAATCTACAATGTCTAACTATCCTTAAATACTCAACCGTCCTATACAATATTATTCATCAACCAATTTCACAAATTAGTAATCGTAATGCCTCAAACACAATTCCGTACTATTGTTTCTTTAATCCGACAAGTATAACCATAATTCGTACCTTGCCCAACATCTCAATTAAGCATATCTGAGCATTTCAAATAGCTTTCTTTTCATTAATATTTAACTCCACAACACTTACCTCATGTAACCATATTAACACCATACTTACGCCTTTGATCCGCTTAAGGTTCGAAACTTACCATTTTCGTAATCTGAGCAATCTTTCATGTTTCAATATCCATATCAATCAACAATGCATATAAAACAAAAACTACCTCCTAGATTAACCTAAATACTCACTATGTTGTTTCGAGTATTAAAGCGGCACTTTCGTGACTTTGTCGCGATCACGGGCGAACTCCACGATATGGGTACCTACGACATCGTCAGGATATTTTGTAAAATTTTACAACTACGGGACACTCAAATTCCCATTATTTATAATAGATAGCTTCTATCCAAAAAAATTCAGCTTAAGAATTTTTACAAATAAATTTTTACACTTAACAATGAACTTTTAGCTAATAAATTTTTACTCAGATTAAAATTCGAAGCAACAATTAACTAGAAAGTTGCTCACACGATGACAGCAAAGCTAACGATGGCCTTGAACAACCAAGAAAGGTGGCGGCACCACCTCATGGGCAAGCTAGGGTTTCGGCCAAACTTGTTTTTGCCTCTAAATTTTGATTCAAAGCTATCCGATACTAATTTATGGTTTAAGGAGGCGGAGGAACACCTCTCGAGAGAGAAAAAAATGGTGGCAACATGGTGGTTCACCACTACCAAATTTGTAGCCCACATGGTTTCTCATAGTTAAAGGAAAAACCTTCAAAATATAACATCAAAATCAAGCTTAGAACATGAAGTTACCTTTGGGTTTGTGAAATCTTTGAAAATTTTGGTGATTTGCTTAGTAAACGAATGAGAGAGAAAGCTTGGAAGCAAGCTTCCATGGCTTCCCCTCTTTCTTTCTCTATTTTTTGGTTTTCACGTTAAAATGGGGGAGGAAGAAATCTGATTTTTCAAACTTAATAATTGAGTCATGGTCAAATGACCATTTTGCCCCTATTTTGTCTTTTAGTATCTTAGTGGGCCAACGTGTAATTTTAACGTTCAAAAGCCCGTTTTCACTTTTTTTTGACATGGATATGTTCCAAATATGATAATATACTGATCTGCATGTTCGGATAATTTTTTGATATCCTGAAACCCAAACCCGGGCCTCGGAGCGCCAACGGGTCAACATTTTGACTTTTTCGGTTTCAGCTTCGATTTTTGTTCTGATTTCACCAGTAGCTTGCTAACATCAATTTATGTCTATATTAACCCATTGATCCATTTAAAACCTTTTTTGGACCTTCCTGCGGTCAATTCTCGGTTGTCATTCCTTTAGGTTACTTAAGGACGTATCCAGTTTCAACTCCGTTTTTTATTTTTCTTGTCATATACATAATCCTCATATGTTATAACATATGTCCATGTGTTCGGATCAATTTCAAAAAATACCGAACAATGTTTTTACGGTAATTTACGCCAGCGTCACTAAATGACGAATTAGATAATTTTAGCTATCAGATTTGATTTTAATGTCCAATTTTTTATCTAAACATCATATTATGATCCTACGTGGTCACTTAGTCCATTGGTACCATTTACGAACTACAAACAAATTTTTGGATAAAATGACCAAAATACCCATGGTTCATATTTTAACAATTTTTTTACCGATTCTTGTTCTAACACTCCCAAATAATGTTATATCACATATCAACACTAATGGAAGTTAAATTATCACATTTTATGTACTTTCCCCTATCCCGACTTTTAGTCAATTTGGGGTTAAATCATTTAATCACTCGATTAAACCCCCAACTCTACAATTTATCATACAACATGTGAACCACATGGTAACCATCCTTTCTATAGGCATTTCAAAGTTTAACCTCGAGCCATCAACATGTTATAATTGTCTCGAATTGATCTCGTACTTACTAGGTTCTTACAATTCTCTTCCCCTTAATAATATTCGTCCTCGAATTTTGCATAAAGTCAACTTATATAAAAGTACAGGTACTATCTGTGGCTGTCTCACATGAAAATCGTCTGACATGAATCTCCACATCATAAGTACATGAAACACAGAGTGTACACCACTCATCTCAGGTGGTAGGTCTAACTCAATATCTGAAATGGTCCCATATACCTCGGACTTAGCTTGGCCCATCCGTCAAAGCTCATAACATTCTTGAAAGGTGAAACTTTCAAGAATACTTAGTCACGTGCTATCGGCATACGACTTCTGCCTACTCTAACAGTTACTAATATACCTTTGATTAATTACATCTTTTTCTAGGTGTACCGTACCACATCTGAACTGAACAATTGATATCCTCTTGTCTCAAATCAACTGACAGTATATTGGCACATCCAGCCACACAATGTCTCGGTCCTAGTTTTGCAATGATCAACAATAAACAAACTCGGATCACAATCCAAAATAGTCAATAAGATAAGCCCGAAACTAGATCGAAATACCAGAAAATGTATCATCTGCATACTGTACTGAAAACTGTTAATATATACAAACTCAATCAATGATAGGTATCGATCCCAATTCTCCTCGAAATCTAGTATATTAACACATAACATGTCCTCAAGGACTGATCATCTATCCATAAATGAAATACGGTACTAAATCGCAACTGTATTTCAGAAGCTACCTGGAATAATCTCCGTAATTTAACTGTAAACTTGATGTCTCAATCAAGCACAATAAACACGAAAACTTCACAAAGACCCAATCTGGTCTAAATAGAGCCTAGCACACTGACTTATGTTATACATAATTTTACTCGGAATCAAGTGTGCTAATTTAGTCTGTCTATCGACAATCACTTAAATAAAATCACATTCCTTGCCCACCTTAGGCAAGTCTATATCTAGGCCCCATAATGACTTTATCTCAGTCCCATTATTATGTATTAAACTTTATAACCTATTTGAATCTCATTATTGCATATTAAACTCTGTAGCATTACTGCTGGCTTCTGATGCTCAGCTTAAACTGCTAGCATAGTAAACATTTAATCACCACTCCGTAACAATGTGTTCCATACTCTGTCACTATTAGAACTATTTGAACTCACGATAAATCATAACTGTATCGAGGTACAACACATAAAAAAAATTGGGTGCCACTTCGAGGATTTTACCTCGAACACCTTCTATCTCGAGGACTACTAATCAATTATATAAATGGGGGGTTTCCCTTACTATTAACTATCAGAAATATTTTAAAACATTGCCACAATATTGGCTTTATCCAATGATAGAAAAATAATACACTCATAGTCTTTTAATATTTCTAACATCAATCTTGTTTCAATCAATTTTTCCTCTGATTACACTACACTTCCGCTGCACAGCTCTAACGCATTCTTTCAACTATACATGCTTAATAAATAACATTGTGTCTTGTATGTTCACTACATTTGTTCACTAAACCATTCATTTATACCATATCAATAGATGTAACTTCAGACCAACACTATCATCAAATTATACTCAAGTACAATCCAAATATTAAATAATCGGTACTAGGGCAATATGTCTCAATCAAGTACAATAACCAGAAAACTCCATATTTCACATAGTCATGAGATTAATGAAATAATTCATGATCAAATCTCTCGCTTCTAGTTCCACGTGCTAGCACATAACCTGGACAAAGTCCGTGTGGTGATGATCTGCCAGACATAGCCCCTCAAGTCATCTAAGATATATGATGATCTCCACCTGTTAAGGCCCATCATCTTAAACTCAGGAACTAGTGCGAGAATGAAATCTCAAAACTCCCTGGTGCACAGCGGAAACATAAACATCCACATCTATATATTTATCAGTCTAGATTACCACTAGGCAACAACAATCATATAATCAATATAACCCGCTTAGAAACTATACTAGGCTATCATGACTATACTATTAGTTTTATCTGCCTAGGTATGCTACTAGGCTAGCCACAATAAGTATACATCAATCTTACGACATTGGCATCCATGCCAAATCACATTCTTATCTTGGTTACTTAGGATCTTCCAAGGCTATATATTTCCATTCAAGCATAAAATCAAACACCTTGTAGGCATAATAATCGCCTTCCTTCTAGGAATTTTCACAAGCACCTTGTGTTTGATTTATAATCCAACATAAAATATATCCTTTAGCACTCAAACATTACCCAACCTACAAATTCAGTTTAATATCCAACCACCACCATTTCACAACATCTTCAACATCAATAACAACTATCGGAACTAGGTCGAAATACTTCAAAGTTCCTTGAAATACAATTCAATATATAGTGCTCAAATTAAATGAAATCAGTTTGGCAAAACCAGACTAAGGTTATACCTATCACCATGGTAGTAGATGCAAACTCACGGGCTTGTCCTCTATTGCCCATAGTATGTTCTCTGCCCATAGAATGTTGTTCCCTACCCTAGGAACCCTAACCCATTTGTAGTGCTACTAACCCTGCTGATTGCCCTGGATATGCTGTAGCTAGATGTGGAGCTCGCACTGATGGGGTTGAACCTGGACCTAATGGGCAATCTCTCTTGAAATGCCCTGGCCTGCCACATCTATAACATACACCAGTCGATCTCCTCTTCCGACTACTGACGTCTCTATCCCTCCACATCCATGATTCTAAGGTTGTTCTAACCTTTAGTCCATATGGCCTTGTTTGCTTAGATGTTTGTCTTTCATATCTCTCTCTCTCCCATGACCTGTCCTCGAATCGTCTTAACCTCTCGTATTCATGAATTCCTAAACCCCTTTCACTTTCTGGTAAAAATTCTGGAAGAAACTCAACACTAAATTCTGACCACTAGAGGGGAGGCTCATCAATCCGCCTTCTGGCTACTAAAGAGATATACCATGCATGTGCCCTACCATACAGCTGAAATCTCACTAATTGTATGGCTCTAGTCGGCGAGCACCCTAAGCCTACACACCGTTGGCCGCACTCTTCTAAAAACTTTCTAGGATCAAAATCGGATTCCACCCCTGCAAAACTAAGTGGTAACATTCCTCCAAAGTAGGTAAGGTCATATGTTGATAGGGTGTATGTTGTCCCAACAATCACTCATTACTAACAACACCTGGCTGAAGGAATTTGGTCGAACAGTCGTGGTTGTCATTGTTCTATCACTAGCCCTACCAAGGCCTGAATATATTAATATGTTCTGTTTACCATATCCAACAACTATTCATATGTGTTGTCATCTAATACTGCTCCAGTAATCCTATCTATTTTCCTAGTAGCAGACCTGCTACTACCCTCACTCTAGCCTCTAACCTCAGGGCCAATAAAAATATTATCTAGGACCTCAGACTCTCGGTCCCCCCATACGTCTCTATATCTATGAGATCGTGATCGTGACAGCATTGTGTTTAGAAAATAAATATATTGTCAGTAATTCCACAATATTCTCGACACAATTCTATATGTACTAGTTGGCTTATAGATTACCCGACTTAACCACATGTGACGATGGACATCTGTAGGGGCAGTACGCTGCTTAACGATACCCTAGGATTACTTGTAAGAAATGTACTACTACCTTACCCCTTTTGCAGTCACTGACCTCTAGACAATGCTCTAATACCACCTTTGTCACACCCCAAATTCAAGGCATGTGACCGGCCAGAGACAAGGTATGGCCCTACCTCCGAAGCCTGAATATACGCACGAAACCAACTCAAACAAAATTTTGGCATAATCTCGCCCTACATGGGAGTTTGCTACTCAATTATCAACATTTGCAATGTAATAATCATGAACACATGACATCTCGGTTTGGACACCTCCGAAAGGGAGTAACCAAGATGCCCCGCAGCAGACTCAACCTTTATGACATCTTATATACAAACATACATTTATATTATATCATAATGGCATAAGCATCACCAGATCATACTAGGCCTCCGTGGTCGTTATACATCATACATCACTTAGATACATCAGTTTACAAAATATAAAGTACATATACATCATACAAAAAATGCATAGGACCCATGATACCTTAGTGACTGCAAAATATATCCCACCATCGCGACTGCTTACCACGTCCTGGGTCAATACGCTTACCACAAGTATACGAGCAGCTAGCTATTCGAAATCTGGGAAGAGCTGGGTCTATCAGGATCTGAAAAAGAATGAAAATAAACGGAGTGAGCCGAAGACTCAGTGAGCATAAGGTAACTAGGAAGAGTACTTGGAAGATTCATGCTTCCTTTTTTAACCATTAAAGCATAAACAAGACATATCAAGTACGTTTAATTAACCAAAAAGTAATATTTAAAAATTATTCTCGGACATATAAAAATTATTTGTCCTATATGAAATCTTCTATGCTGAGTGCTGAATATAAATGGGCCACTGGCCAGCTAGAATCGATAGCCAAAAATATCTAACACTCGATTTTACGTGTATACCTCTATAATTATCATTTAGGAATTTTTCATGACTATAACATCAAAACATCCCGGACATATACCAGTCCGTAATATTTGTCATCCCGGACTATCTTGTCCATATCATCCAGGACTCATCCTATCCGTACCATCCCGGACTCATCCTGTCTGTACCACAATAGCATTCCGAACATCAGCCTGTCCGTAAAACAATAGCATCCTGGACATCACCATGTCCGTACAATAATAGCATCTCGGACATCACCCTGTCCGTACAACAATAGCATCTCGGACATCACCCTGTCCGTACAACAATAGCATCCCGAACATCACCTTGTCCGTACAACAATAGCATATTGTATTAAATTTGTTTATCTTATTAAATGATTTATATAATATGCTAGGTAAAAGCTTCTACACTAGCATATTTTTACTCATGTTTACAAGCATTACAATTTCACTTAGACATTTTATCAAACAAATTGTGTGCATAACATTTAATCTACAATGTCTAACTATCCTTAAATACTCAACCATCCTATACAATATTATTCATCAACCAATTTCACAAATTAGTAATCATAATGCCTCAAACACAATTCCATACTATTTTTTCTTTAATCCGACAAGTACAACCATAATTCGTACCTTGCCCAACATCTCAATTAAGCATATCTGAGCATTTCAAATAGCTTACATTCATTATTATTCACCTCTACAACACTTACCTCATGTAACCATATTAACACCACACTTACGCCTTTGATCCGCTTAAGGTTCGAAACTTACCATTTTCGTAATCTGAGCAATCTTTCATGTTTCAATATCCATATCAATCAACAATGAATATAAAACAACAACTACCTCCTAGATTAACCTAAATATTCACTATGTTGTTTTGAATATTAAAGCAGCACTTTCGTGACTTTGTCGCTATCCCGGGCGAACTCCACGATATGGGTACCTACGACATCGCCAGGATATTTTGTAAATATTTTACAAATACGGGACACTCAAATTCCCATTATTTATAATAGTTAGCTGCTATCCAAAAATTTTCAGCTTAAGAATTTTGACAAATAAATTTTTACACTTAACAATGAATTTTTAGCAAATAAATTTTTACTCGGATTAAAATTCGAAGCAACAATCAACTAGAAAGTTGCTCACACGATGACAACAAAGCTAACGGTGGCCTCGAACAACCAAGGAAGGTGGCGACACTACCTCATGGGCAAGCTAGGGTTTGGGCAAACTTGTTTTAGCCCTTTAAATTTTGTTTCAAAGCTATCTGATACTATTTATGGTTTAAGGAGGCGGAGGAACACCTCCCGTGGCGGAAAACAAAATGGTCGCAACTTGGTGGTTCACCACTACCAATTTTTTAGCCCACATGGTTTCTCATAGTTAAAGGCAAAATCTTCAAAATATAACATTAAAATCAAGCTTAGAACATGAAGTTACCTTGGGGTTTGTGAAATCTTTGAAAATTTTGGTGATTTGCCTAGTAAACGAAGGAGAGAGAAAGCTTGGAAGCAAGCTTCCATGGCTTCCCCTCTTTCTTTCTCTATTTTTGGTTTTCACATTAAAATGGGGGAGGAATAAATCTGATTTTCAAACTTAATAATTGAGCCATGGTCAAATGACAATTTTGCCCCTGTTTTGTCTTTTAGTATCTTAACGGGCCAACGTGTAATTTTAACGTTAGGAGGCCCACTTTTCTCTTTTTTTTTTTGACATGGATATGTTCCAAATATGATAATATACTGATATGCATGTTCGGGTAATTTTTTGATATCCTGAAACCCAAACCCAGGCTCGGAGCGCCAACAGGTCGACTTTTTCGGTTTCAGCTCCGATTTTTGTTTTGATTTCACCAGTAGCTTGCTAACATCAATTTATGTCTATATTAATCCATTGATTCATTTAAAACCCTTTTCGGACCTTCTTGCGGTCAATTCTCGATTTTCATTCCTTTAGATTTTCATCCCAAATAAAGTTATATCACATATCAACACTATGTGAAGTTAAATTATCACATTTTATGGACTTTCCCCTATCCTGACTTTTAGTCAATTTAGGGTTTAATTACTTAATCACTCGATTAAATCCCCAACTCTATAATTTATCATACAACATGTGTACCACATGGTAGCCCATCCTTTCTATAGGCATTTCAAAGTTTAACCTTGAGCCATCAACATGTTATAATTGTCTCGAATTGATCTCGTACTTACTAGGGTCTTACAGAAATTATCTTTAGGGCTTGCCCTGTTCAAATCCCGATAATCGACACACATCCGTACTTTTCTATCCCTTTTTGGAACTATGACAATATTTGCTACCCATTCCGGGTACTTTGCCACCTCTAAGAAACCCGAATCAAACTGCTTCTTCTTTGATTTTTAGCAGCATTTCAGGCCACATCCTTCTCAATTTTTGCTGAATCGGCTTGCAATCTACCTTGAGAGGGAGTTTATGAACAACAATATGGGGATCCAACCCTGGCATGTCTTGATACGACCATGCAAACACATCGGTATATTCTCGGAGCAAGTCTATCAACTCATGCCTTATTGATGGTGAAATAGAAGTCCCAATCTTGACCTCTTTCATTTCTTCCTCGCTCCCCAAACTTATAGTTTTCAACAACTTTTTGTGGGGCAATACTTGTTTCTCTTCCTGCTCTATTATTCTCAACAGATCCGGAGGCAAATCTCGACATCTTTGTCAACCTCAGAATCACCCTCGCAAATGGGTCTTTCAAAATTAATTTCAGAATTACTGTCGAGATAGTCCTCATATTTCGTATCTGGGCACCTGGAAATAAGCGGGATGGATACATTATAGCAAGGGATGGAAATAAGCGGTTCCCACTCCATTTCCATGCCAGAAAGCCAAGCCACCCTCATTTTTTTGTTTTGTTCCATCTATCTTCTCTTTTCATACGCATTGAGGAGGTACCCAAGATCGAAGCGGTCTTTCTTTCCAACCACCTGCATCACTCTAGCCATACCTTGAAGATATTTACCCAATCCTTTCCAGGTGCGGTAGCCTTTCCCTACTGTTTCCTTCACCCCCAGCTTGATACACTTAGACAGCTTAGGTTTAGGGATCTTATACCCTTCAGTGACAAAAGTAGCATTGACAAATTCCAGGGATCTGAAAGAACATTATATGGCGCCTTCATCCACTTCTATATAGGGAATATCAGTAGATGTAGAGGCTATGATGTCTTCTTCCCCTGACACACTAACCAATCGGCCATCCAGCACAAATTTCAGCTTTTGATGGAGAGATGATGGTACAGCACCCGTCGAATGAATTCAAGGTCTTCCCAACAAGCAATTGAAAAAAGAGGTGTGTCCATGACCTGGAACTTAACCTCATATGTGCAGGGGCCAATTTGCATGGGCATTTCCATATGCCCCATAACGTCCCTTCTTGTTCCATCAAAGGCTCTCACTATTATGTGGCTTGGCAACATATGGGACATATCAACTGATAACTTGGATAATGTTGACAAAGGCATAACGTTCAAAGATGATCCATTGTCCAAGAGTACTCTTGACAATATGTGTCCCTTGCAAGTGGTAGTTATGTGCAAAGCCTTAGTAGATCCGATCCCGCCGGATGGTATCTCATCATCGCTGAAAGAGATAAAGTTATCAGTCGCGTTCACCAAACGGTCCAACTTTTCCACTAATATATTATTTGCCACATGAGTCTGGTTCAATACCCTGAGTAGAGCGTTCCTATGAGGCTCGAAATTCAGCAATAGAGAGTACCAAAATTCTGGCTGGTTGACGATGCAACTGCTCGACCACACTATATTCGTTGTGCTTAATGAACTTTATAAATTCACAAGCGTCTTTTCCATTCACTAGCTCTTTCACTTGGTTAGCTGGAAGCAAATTTATCTCCACCCTTTCGGATTGTACTGGTTTTTCAGAAGATGAACCCACTGCTCTTTTTCTTTTCTTGTTCCTGGTATTTTCTTCCCCTAATCGAGCTCGCTCATTTCTGAAGCATAACATCTTACACTTTGGGTCAAGTGGCCTACCCTGATTATATCATTGGCAACTTCTGTCTGTTGTCCTGATATTCCTGGTGTTATCAAGCTACAGTCGTACTTCCATGGAATTGTATTGTCCTCTTTGTATAGAAATAGGGACGACAATTCTATGATTGGTTTCGGAGTAGGTTTTTCCACGACTGGTACAATTTCCTTATTTGGTTCATCAAAATAAATGATTAAAGGCCTATTCACCATATAACCACTAGGGCTATCGGTCATGCTCACATCAGCTTCTTCATTTTTCTCGAAAAACTAGGCTTCACCCATATCCATCATCCCTTGTACTTTGGACAAAAACTCCTTGCAGTTTTGGATGATATGTCCTTCACTTCCATGATACAGGCAAAAATTCCCAACCATCTTTCCTTTTTCTGACTTTGGTTCAATCAACCCTACTTTAACCATTTCTCACCAAACTCTGCCTATAGGTGTTTTCACCTCTCCAATATCCTTCTTTACCTTTCTGAAATCCTCGGCTATTACCGCATTCACCTTTGCCTCTGTATGATTTGGCAAAGGGTTTCCTACCACATTGGGCCCATTTTTTTAATCGAATTTTACAACCCCTGTGTTTATGAGGCTTTAGACCTTATCCTTAAGTGCAGTGCAATTTTCAATGGAGTGCCCTTAAATCCCTGCATGGTACGCGCAGTGAGCATTGACATCGTACTATTTGGGATAGGGTGGCTTTAAAGGTACAAGGTACACAGGTCCGATGAGTTGACCTTTTAGGAGTTTAGGATACAGCTCACCGTAAGTTATGAGGATTAGGTCAAATTGCCTTCTTTGGTTATTTCGGGGTGGCCTCGAATCTTTTCTTGGGGCAACATTTGGAATATTGGGGACAGTGTTTGAGGGGATAGCGATTTATGGTGAAATGCCGGTTGGATATGGTTGTTGGGGTATGGCTGTGTATGGGAAAGGGTTTTGTGTGAGATGGTTAACGGTTGGGTAATACGGGTTGTACGTAGGGTAAGGCATGTATGGGGCGGGATTCCCAAAAGGATGATTCCCGAGACAAACAGCATGTGTCTCGCCTTTTTTTTCTTGACAAGGGTTCTTTTCTTAGGAATGGTTGATTTATTGCCTTCCATCTTCCCATTCTTAATGGCTGTTTCAATCAGTTCCCCGCAGATGACCATATCCGGAAATTCTTGGTGGCATTACCCACCAACTTGTCATGAAATAGGGTTTTCAGAGTATTAACGAATAAAACCGTGGTCTCTTTATTAGTAAGAGGGGGCTGGACCTAAGTAGCCAGATCTCTCCACCTTTAGGCATACTACTTGGAACTTTCTATTGACTTTTTCTCCATATTCTGTAGAGACAACCGGTCTGGGACCATACCTGATACATGCTTGTATTGTTCCATAAAAGCTTGATCCAAGTCCATCCATGACTTGATCTTATTCAGACTAAGTTGGTTATACCAACGAGTTGCTGATCCGGTCAAACTGTCTTGGAAACAATGGATCAATAGCTTCTCATTTTCATCATATTCGGTCATTCGTCAGCAGTACATTGTCAGATGTGCCGAGGGGTTACTAGATCCATCGTATTTCTCAAAATCCAGCACCTTGAACTTAGATGGTATTATAAGACCTGGGACTAGGCTTAATTCCTTGGCATCCAGACTACCAAATAGATCAGCTCCTTCTACTAATCATAGTCTATCTTCCAATAAACGAAATTTACTCTATGTGGTTGTCAATTTGACCCTTTTCATCTCGACCATTTTCAGTTTTCCTTGTTCAGCTAGGTCATCTAAGTCTGGGACTTCAATGGGGTCGACCGGGATATTTCCAATATTCGTGCAAATCGACACTTGATTCTGTGCTCCCATATGGGGTTGGACATATATGAATGGCATAGTAGCTGCCTGTGGTTGATTCTCAGTACTCTGTGACGATTGACCATTTAATAGTACGGTCTCTGATCAAGCATTTTGATTCTCTGCCTCTCTTCTTACTGTTGGATTCTCAACATGCCCTTTTTCCTGAAGTATAGCGGACATCATTTCCATCATTTTTGTCATCTGCTCTCTCGACTCTTCTTGGGATTTTGCTAACTGCTCTTGCTGTCTTGCTAATTGTTCCTGCAATTCCCTTTGAGCCCTTTCTAATCCTTCAATACGAGCCCTCTGTCCCCTTCCATAGCCCTGGTTCTTGATCTGGTGTTGTATTGGTGTTGGAGCTCTGAGTCTTTCGTAGGACGCCCAATCTTTATACCTTATGTTTAAATTCCATAGATTAGAACTTATTGACATTTTCTTTGTGTTTTGTTATGAATGAATGGTTAATATGAAAGAATGAGAAAACATAATGGAATGTAAATAAAATGGATAAATTAATGACTAAGTAAACAAATATGAACAATTAATAAATGTATGAATGCATTTTACAGTATTGGCCCCGGGATAATTTTAACCAAACCATCTTCCATTAATTACTGAAATTAAATACACCAAAGATAAAACAACAAGATCTGTCCACATTGCATAACAACTTTGCCTAAGATAATCTGGCATTTACTGAATAATTTTCCAATCTATTTCCTTCTTATCAAAATGTCATTACAATTATGATGGTCCTAAAGTGACCTCCCTGGATCCCAGACTTTCCTTCACAGTCCCCCTTTTTCGGATTGCTTTGCTTTTTCAACTTTCAACCTGGCCCATAGTCTTTCATTTTCTAGCTGACATCTCAATAGTTTAGCAGAAATAGCGGTGTGTGAGCTTTCCTTAACTTGCTTCTCTTGCTCAAGTCTGGCGGCTCTAGCTTCCTCCTGTTTTGCTCTCTCTTTCCAATAGTCACTCCCTTTTTTGAGGTTGTTGACTTTTTTCTTCCATACCCTGGAAGACTTAACGGCGCCTCCATATTTTAGTTCAAAGCATAACCTTTTATTTTCCAAGTGTAGTTCCTCGAGATCACCCTTGACAGTATCCCTTTCTCTCTTGACCTTTTCCGCTTCCCTTTCCCGAATCAATTCCCTAGTCTTCAAGTCATCGATCTCTTCTTGGAGTCGGGCAACCTCTTTGCTCATTCGAGCCTTTTCTTTTTACAATTCCGACTTCAAGATTTCTAACTCAGATGGCACTTCTTCTAGTTGTAGATCTATCAGTGAGACATCCCTCCCATCGGGTGCCAATAGTCTATCATTAACTCTCCTGGCTCTCCATACCATGTAATCTGGTGTGACATTATCGGCATATCGAGCCACCTCTACCCGATAAGTTTTCTTCCATGCCACTACAATCTCGCGCACGTTTCCTGAGTACCCGTCTTCTCCATAGGCAAATTCTAACTCATTAAGATCATGGGTCGTAGGAGTGAACTGACGAGATTTCGATTGCCTTAGCACCAGTAGTGGTGCATAACTCACACCTCCCCATACACCTAATAATGGGACACATGCCTTATCCCTACACTTGTACAGCATCAGCATAAGAGCTATCCATGGATCCCTCCAAATTACCATCTTGGTCTTGAGGTTTCGGAGTATGTTGATCCACTGTTCTTCGGTCCTATCTTCAGGCCAATCCCTCTTGAGAAATTCATTGATCGGTACAAAGGACTTCCAATACGGGCGGAGAGGAAATTTTTCTTGTATCCAGAAGTGGCTCTGAATCCATATGTAGAGAAGCTGTGCACAACCCACGGAACGCCCTTTTCCTCCCTATCTACAGAAATTCAGGGACCGGATTATTTCTGCTATAATTGTAGGGGCCGAGTTTATCCTCTGCCCTAACCTCTCGAAAAGATCCACTACTGCCACATTCATGCATCCAATGTCTTCGGGAAGATAACTAACCCATAAATAGCTAAGGCAAAAATGTTTCTAGCCGTCTCCTTACTAGCATGACTATGGATTAAAGCCTGTAAAGTATCCCATGAGATGCAATTGTTTGCTCCTTTTCGGACCACGTGACTCTCGACCCAACTTCTATCCACCCCCAAAATAGTGGACACCTTTTTCTTGAAACCTGACGTCTTTGAATCTTTCAAGTAGATACGATCCGAAATGGCATTCTCAATATGCAAAAGAGTCGAATATTCTTTGATGGTCGGAGTCATATCCTCTCGGTTGAAGGTGAATTATCGATAGGTGTAGACACCTAATTTTGTCCGGACCACTAAACAGGTATGTTTTCTTCCTAAATTGATGTTTTCGAGTGTAAAAAGACTATTTTCATCCTGCAGTTGGTACTCCGAGACTTAGTTTAAGAGGGCGAGCATAAAAAGTCAAACTTGAAAAAAGTCAACCCCGGAAAAAGTCAACCCCGAAAAAGTCAACCCCAGAAAGTAAACTACTGAAAAAGTCAACCTACTTTCAAAATCAAGATTTTAAGTTCAATTGAAAAATGGGGAAAGAATTTTGATAATCCTAGGTCTACATTGAAAGATATGGAGTTCGGAAGTTGGCAGTTGGAGATTTAGTAGAAAGGAAACCCTAATCCGAGAAATTTGGGGAAAAGTGCTTAAACGATCAAATTGGTCGAAATTGAAGGTTCCAAATGAAAGATAAGCACTGACTACGGGTAATGGAGAAGTCACTTGCGAGAAAAATCGAAAGAAAAGTCAATCCGGGAGAAAATTGAGAATTAGGGTTTTTATTGGATTTCGGTGAAATCGGGAAGAATCACAGAAATGGCCCGAATTGGTAAGATCAGAGCCCCCAATTGGATGAGGAATGATTAAAAAGGATAGCCCAAGGTTCATCTTGAAGAAAATCTGAAAATCGGACTTGTTTTGAGCAAAACCGGGTTTTAGAGGCAAAAGGGCAAAATTGGAAAATTTGGGAAAAATAGCAAATGGACTCCGAAAATTCTGAAAATTTGTCAATCTCATTCTTAAATAATTTGAAAGAGATTGGTAAAATAAAATCTTGATTCGGAGTTCGTTTGCAAAATGGCCAAATCTCGGGCTGCTTATGTAGTAATTCAAAAAAGAAAATCCCGAAAAAATAGCAAATGAGCTCAAAAACTTCTGAAATTTTGCAAATCTCATTTTTAAATTATTTTGAAGAGATTGGCGTAATAAAATCTTGATTCGGAGTTCGTTTGCAAAATGGCCGAATCCCGGGCTTCCTTTATAGTATTTAAAAAAGGAAAATTCTGAAAAAATAGCAAATGAGCTCCAAATCTTCTGAAATTTTGCAAATATCATTTTTAAATTATTTGGAAGAGATTGGAAAAATAAAATCTTGATTCGGAGTTCGTTTGCGAAATGGTCAAATCCCGGGCCTCCTATGCAATAATTCAAGAAGATAAATCCCGGAAAAATAGAAAATGAGCTCCAAAAATTCTGAAATTTTTCAAATCTCATTTTTAAATTATTTGGAAGAGATTGGTGAAAGAAAATCTCGATTCGGAGTTCGTCTGCAAAATGGCCAAATCCCGGGCCTCCTATGTAGTAATTCAAGCGAATAAATCCCGAAAAAATACCAAATGAGCTCCAAAAATTATGAAAACTTCCAGATCACACTTTTTAATTATTTTTAAGAGATTGGTGAATAAAAATCTTGATTTGGAGCTCGTTTAAAAAATGGTAAAATGTAGGGGCATAAAAGGGCATTTTTGGAAGAAAAAATCCAAATAAATAGCAAACAGACTCGAATAATTTTAAAAACTTCCAGAACTCAATATTTTACTATTTTGGAAGTATTAAACAAAGAAAAATTGAATTTGGAGTCCATTTGATATTTATTTGCATCCGAGGGGCAAAACGGTCATTTCACCCAAGCAACAGAAAAGGGCTTCTTTGGGCCTTTCAAAAAATCAGAGTTGGGCTGGAAAAGAGAAGTGTTGCCTGCCCAAGCCCAAAGGAAGGAGGAAGCTTCTGATTTTTCAATCAAATGGCTAAATATCAAGAGTTAGTTAGAGATTCTCTTTGATCAAGCCATGGTGATTAAGCCACATAGGCCAAGAGAGATGTCAACATTATTCTTGAACAACTGTAATTTGAGAGAGCTGATATGTTAATCTAAAGGTGGTAATTTCATTATTTTTTCACCTTGAATTATTAGCCATTTGATGGAAAATTGGTTACAAAAAATGACAACATCCTTGGGGAATATTAGGGGGTTTCGGCCAGCCTTGTAGGGAGGTCAGAATTTCATTTTTTCATCTTCATTTTGCTGATTTCTTAGAGTCTTTACTTGTTTTTTCTCTCCTTGGTTCAAAGCAAAAAAGAAAAGTTTAGAAAAGAACGGAAAGTTTGAAGAGAAAAGCTTGAAATAATAGCTTCTTGAGGTTGCTCTTGAGCACCAACTCTTGCACTTTCTTGATTTTCCATTCTTGTTTTTGCTATTTTGATTTCTATTTGGTGAGTTTCCATTTTCAATAAATGTTTTTTTTATTGTTCTTTTAAGTTCTTCCTTCGTCTCTTTCTTAAGTATTTTGTTTACATTTTATTTTTACAATAAACTCACCATGGCCAAATGGCCTACATTATTTAATTTAAGTTGCTGTTTTGATTTATTTTACCATATTGTTTATGTTATTTTCTTTGATTTTGATGTTTTAAATGTTATGTTACTTCATATTCTTGAGTTATATTTTAATTTGGTTGCTTTGTTTGTTGCCATTTATGTTTTAAATATCATGTTTTTGCATTTTTAATTTTCTGTTTTCATGTTGTTTAAATTTGAGCATGTTTTAGATTTAGTATATCAAGTGTTTGTGAAAATGCTTGTGTGGTCTTTGCATGATTTGAGTTTTATATCTTAGTTGAGCATGTTTTAGATTTAGTATATTAAGTGTTTGTGAAAATGCTTGTGTGGTTTTTGCATGATTTAAGTGTTATATTTTAGTTGAGCATGTTAGTATACCAAGTGTTTGTGAAAATGCCATGCTTGTTGGAGCTTGAGGCCATTTGGCTACTCCATGTGTTTTGCATTGTGTGATTGCATTTTTGTCATGTTAGTTGGTAGGTTTTTTCATTTGCATGACATTTGATTTAGTTTTGCATGCTAGTATACCAAGTGTTTGTGAGAATGCCATGCTTGCTAGTTACATTATGCTATTCGGCCATCCTAGGAATTTTTGCATTTTATGTGCATTCTTGCCATGTTAGTTGATAGGTTAGCATTTGCATGATATTTGATTGAGTTTTTGGTTTAAGCATGCTTTGTGTTTGTGAAAATGCCATGCATATTTTAGTTATTAAGTTAGGTTTATTTGCCATGCATGTTCATACATTTTAGGTCTAGGTTGCATTAAATGCCATGCAAGTTCATTTAGGTCTAGGTCACTTTATGAATGCCATGCATTTTTTCATGACATTTAGGTTTAAATCCATGCATTTCATGCATTATGTTTGCTATATTGTTTCATGCATTTCATGTTCATGCCACTTGAATAATGGCTTGAGCCAATTAATGGTTCAAAGTCATGCTCTCTTGAGCACACTTGTGGAAAATTAAGTTTGTCAAATTGATTATTCTACCTTTTTGATTTTTTTTTACTTAGCCAATTTTTATCTAACTTTCAAAAATTCCTAGCTACTGTTTGTAAGTCATTTTATGTGTTTCAAATATTTTTACTTTGATTTTTTAAATGATTTTATCAAAGGCAAAAATGTGTTTTGGCAAAGCAGTTTTTTTTTCACCCAAAACTCGTACATCTCCGATTTTTCTGGGAATTCATCTTTGATCAGAAAATTAAGCCGTATAGTTTTACATGTCCTGAGTCTCTAGTATTTTTTTCAGAATTTTTTGAAATTTTAAAAATAGGATAAAAAATCGTGGCTTAAAACTGGACAGTGGAGTCAGAATTGAATTTAAAGAAAAATCATTTTTCTGTTTTGGTTAAGTTACTTAGAGTGGGCTGATTAGGAGGGTTAGCTACTGGCTTAGGGTAGTTTCTAAGCCTTTTTAATATCTAAAAATGGTTTTTCAAGTCTCGGGTTAAGGGTAGTCAAGTCCGGATTTTTAAACTTAGGAAATTAGAGCCATTTTAAAAAAGATTTAGCCCAGTTTTTATTTTTAATTCAAGCTTTTCAAAATTGTTTTCAAACAATCACAAAGTATTTTGGTTTTAGAACATTTAATTTGACATATTTTCCTAAGGTAGCCGGATATCTTTTTAGATATACGGATTTCCTTAATTAAAGGAAAAAATACATTTCATGCATTGCGTTTTTCATATTCATGCATTTTATATAATATGTGATTCTTGCTATAATAATTTCTATGATATTGTTATTCTTTGGATTTATATTTTCTGATTTATTTGGTTTATTATATGGTTTTGGAACATTTCTTGATATCCTATGCTTTTATTTAGTTATTTTTATTTAGCATATACTATGTTCATGCATTATTATTTTTATTTTCATGCATATTATATGATAGTATTATTTTATTCCATGTCATTTAAATTATATGCCATATCATTCATATTTGTCATGTCATTTAAATCATTTCATTTCATTTAGGATATATTATGTCATCTAGAATATTTTATTTCATTTAGATTATATCATATGACTTAGGATATTGCATTTCATGTAGAATAAATTATATTACCTAGGTCATTTCATTTCATTTAGGATATATTATGTCATCTAGAATATTTTATTTCATTTAGATCATATCATATGACTTAGGATATTGCATTTCATATAGAATGTATTATGTTACATAGGTCATTTAATTTCATTTAGAATATATCATATAACTTAGGATATTTCATTTCATTTAGACTATGCTAAGGCATTCAATTCATGTCATGTCATGTCATTTAGGTTGCATTATATTATTTAGATTTTGCTATGTCATTTTATTTATGTCATGCATATACATATTCATTTCGTTTAAATGTTTTCAAAAAAAGATAATGGTTTTCAATAAAAAACAAAGATATTCCCGAGTTAAAATAATTCATGAGTTCTCTACCGGGTTTGCTGGAGGGAATATCATCAATTATCATTAATAAAGGAATATCTTTCTTCCAAAAAAAGAGAATGATTCGGAAAGTTTTCCAAAACTAATAAAAATTTCTATATTTTCCCACGTTTGTTGGGGATTATAGGAAATTTTTGAATTTATAAATTCCGGATCATTTTCAATTAAAAATGGAATTATTTTTCTTTAAATTGGGAATTAACTTGAAATACTAAATTTAAAACCGATTTTTTACCGAGACTTGAGATAACACACGATTAATAAGGTACCGATTTATACGGGCGTTGTGGGGGTGCTAATCCTTCCCCGCACGTAACCGACTTCCGAACCCGCTTCTTTGATTTCTCTGGTTTAAAACGCAGACTTGAAATTGGTTTTTAAAATGTTTTAATTAATTTTTAAAATATTTTATAAAACCGGTTTTAATAGGTGGCCGATCACACCTAGCTAAAAAAGATTGGTGGCGACTCCATGTCTTTTTCAAGGTCATTTTCAAAACCTTCATTTTTCTAGAGGAATTAAGTCGACTTTTCCTTGGTTTTTTTTAATGTCACGCTTAACGAATAATAAAGTCTTGCGATGAGACTCGTTATTTTTTAGGTTGCGACAGCTTGGCGACTCCACTGGGGACTATTAGAGAGTCAGGCTTAGAATTAGTCATGTGTTATCAAAGTCTCGGTTTTGTTGGTTTAATTGGTATTTAATTTTAATTCCCACATTTTTTTAATAAGGAGAATTTTGAAAATAATAAAATATTTTTAAATATGTTCATACTCATGTGCATGCATTTTATTATTGTTCTCTAGTTATTTAAGGTTGTATATTATAATTGCTTGTTGGTTAATACGTTACACTATTCTTGAATGTTTTAATTGCTAGGGAATTTAGAATAAGGTTTGTAGAATAGGTGGTGAAAGGTTTGTTATTCCTCCACACATACTACACGTGCATTTGCATATCATGAATCCTATACTCGGGTTCCGTCCTTTTAAGTGGGAGTAAAGTAACTAAGCCTTCGTGATTGATCCTCCGTATGGGCTAGTGAAACACTTTCGGAGTATAAAGTACCTAATGCCTTCGTGATAATCCTCCGTATGGGCATAGGAAAATATACTCTAACGAATTGAACCCGCTTTTATCGGGGTTCCTTACTAGCCTTCACAGGCGACAGTGAGGAACAATTTGGGGCCTTAGAACCGATTCACCCTCATATAGTGAACCTAGGAGAAGCCATGCCGAATTTCCGTTAAATATACCGAAAATAGGAACACATGGAGGGACATTTCTAAACCTTTTGTTACCTATTTTACACTCCGAATAAGTGTGGTAGATCGGGAAACGATGTACGTACATCGCCCGTAATAAATGTGATACTCCGCCTCGAAGGCATCGTGATGCCTAAATAAGCAGATATTGTTGGGACAGATGTTCATTAGTTGTTTAAAAAAAAAATCATTTTTCAAGCATTTTTGCATTTTGCACATTTCATGCATGTGTGAATAGAGCATGTACATTTTTGGTTGTATTATTGATCTCATTCTTTGCAATAAACAGTTGGTAATTTCATTTGATGATTTCATAAAACCGGTAGTGTTGCATGAACATTTGGACATTGTACCATAGTAAGATCCACTACCCCGGAATTCTTTTGAAAATAATATGATTGGTTTTTCATTAAAAAAAAACATGTTTCAAAAAATCATAAATTTGGAGGCAAATCTTGCATAATGAGATTGTTGAATAATCAAGATTTAGGTCCCACAAATTTTATGTAATCATTGATTTCTTTGTATATACCTTGGTGTTAATTCATTTATTCTTTATTTGTATCATTTTGACAGCATGTCACAGTCCTAACATGCATGGTTATTCATTGTAGAATACATTTGTGATATACTTGGTCATTCTTTGTGTATACCTTTGTGTTAATTCATTTAGTCGTAGCATGTATCATTTTGACATCATAGCATGCATGGTCATTCATTGTAGAATACATACATGATCATTATTTGTATATACTTGTGCATCAATTTATTCATTTTTTTAAAATGCATCATGTTGACATTAGATTGCATCCATAGCATACATAGTCATCATTATTTCTCTGTATATGTTCATGCATTAATCATCAGTATATTCATGCACATAGGAATAGAGCATGTACATTCACAATTGTATTCTTAATCTCATGACATTTTCATTTGCATGAAAGGGGTTCGAGATATGAGGAATGAATCGGAGGAACGATTGGGTGCTTTGGAATGCAATCAAGAGGAATGTGGAAATGAAATCTGAGAGGTGAAGGAACAGCTAGCCAAATTGCTGAAAATGTTTGAGGATATAGGTAAAAGTAAAGAGGAACTTTCTCAGGGCTCTGCATCGCCTTCGGATCAACCAAAACCCTTAGGTCCAGAACATACAATCCTTGTTGGATCCTGCGCTTGTCAATGCCACAAAGGTTGCAATCCTGATGAAATTATGGACAAAATCACGAAAATTATTAAATCTGAGAGCCCGATACCAAAGATAGAAACCTTGGATCCTGTACCATACCTGCAAACTATTCTAGGTCCAAACCAGTATCCCCACCCTACTATGGTCCAATCATCCATTGAGACGACCACTACGGGATTCCTGAATCCCACTCCATCACCACCAACTGCCAGTTCATACTATTTCCCTCATCATTCACTTTATCTAGCATCTGGGGTAAAAACCTCGAGCTATGTACAACCTCCAAAGGCCCCGTGTCCAAATCCACACCTTTACCATGATGTTCGGCCACATCTCGATGTAAACATTTTGGTTCGGACCTTAGTGCCACCACCAAGTGTCCCAACTCCTAGGCCACGTGTGACTAAGAAACGATCCCATAATAGGACCCAAATGCCTTTTGATCCCATTCCAATCAGCTACGAGAGCTTCTCCCTATACTGATCCAAAATCACATGGTTGCCTGTGTCCCATTGAAATCCCTGTCACCACCATATCCAAAGGGGTATAATCCAAATGCAAGATGTGATTATCACTGTGGAATTGTTGGCCATAACATTGAAGACTGTATGGCCTTCAAAAAGAAAGTGCAAACTCTCATAGATGCCAAGTGGTTGGATCCAACGACACTGATTGATAAAGGACTGGGAAAACGCCATTAGGATTGGGAGATTTACAGCATTGAGGTGGAAAGACTTCGGTCTTATATGATGTAATAGGATTTCACTTTTTCAGTAGCCGGCTCTTATAGCCTTAGGATGCTAGGAAGAATAAAGTTCTTGTAAAAGACAGTTTTAACTACTGCTCAAATTTTGTAAAACATGGTTTATACCATTGTGAACATTGATATGGGAATTAATTGGCTATGCTTCAAATTTATGAGATGTTGATGATTAAGTTCCTTCGATTCTTATTTCCTCCGTGATATCTTCCCCTTTACATTTTGCATCCGATCAATTATTTGTCAGGTTGCATTCATACATTCATAATCAGCATGATTTTTCTGTATATATCAATGCATTAATTTGCTTATTCTTTACATGCATCATGTTGACTTTGGGTTGCATTCATAACAAACATAGTCAGCATGATTTCTTTGTATATGTTCATGCATTAATTTGCTTATTACATACATCATGTTAGCATTAGGTCGCATTCATGACACACATGGTTAGAATGATTTTCTTTGTATATACTCTGTATCAATCATTCATTGTTTGCATGTATCATAATTGACACCGTGTTGCATTCAAAGGATATATGATCATTCATTGGGAAATATGCTAAAATGCACATGATCAGTCATTGCATATATCCATGTGTTGATTTGCTTATTCTTTGCTTGCAACATGTTGGCATCGTGATTGCATTTATTACATATATGGTCAGCATGTTTCCATTGTACATGTCCATACATCATATCGTGTAGGCTTCACATGCATCAAATGACAATCATGGCTCATTCATCATGACATACATTTGGGGGAAATAAAACAGAAGTTGGCTTGGCTTTAGGAGTCTTTGAAAGAATTTCCATTTCAAATCAGAAGAAGTACTGAGTACACTTTTAATACAGGCTGGTGCTATGGAGGATGAATGATAACTCGTATAATTATATAGTTTTTAGTTATGTTTTATTATTGTTTTGTGTCAAATACTAGTTATTATTGTTTAGTCTAATTGTGTTTATGATCTTTTATATTTTTATGTAATTTGGTGTTTTTCACAAGTTTCTTTGAGTCATTTCAGATTACTAGAATTAAGGGCAAATCCAGTTCAGTTCCAGTTCCGACACCTTTTTCCATATCAGCTATATCTGGAGTTTCACTGAAGCAATAAGGCTGAAATTTTAACCGTGCAAAGCTAAGAGGCATATCTATCTTTTTCATGTTTTACACTTCTTGAAACGGAGTCGTTTTCCCTAGCGAAATCAACCATCAAGTTGGCTGATGTGCAATGACGTCTGTCCTGAGCAGTTTTCGCATTTTGACCATATCGTCCGATACAAATCAGCATATGAGCTGATTCCAACGGCTATGGATCACTAACTGATAGGGGAACATTTCTCTAGAAGACCATGTGATCAGATAAAGCCTCCAATATTGAAGAAATCGACCATCAAGTTGGCTGATGTGCAATGACGTCTGTGCTGACCTGTTTTCGTATTTTGCCCATATCTTCTTCTCCACATCAGAAAATGAGCTGATTCCAACGGCTATGAATCAGTAACTCATAGGGGAACATTTTTATAGAAGACCATGTGATCCGATCAGGCCTCCAAGATTGACCAAATCGACCATCAAGTTGGCTGATCAAAATGGTCATACAATATGACGAAAATTGTTAGAAAAATGCACCCACCTATTATACCTACCTTTGAAATTTGTAAAGCTTGTCTCTTGTCATTTAGCCCTCCAAAATGTGTATAAATAGAGGGCCTTGGATGATTGTAGAGGATCATATTGTACATAGGTAGGATATTAGCCATTTTAATAAAATTCTCTAAGTTTTCTTCTTCTTTCTTTTCTCTAGTTTTCTTTCTTTTCTCTAGTTTTCTTTTTCTTTAGAGAGAGCAAGAGGTTGGATAATTAATATTCTTCCTCTTCTTCTTTCTTTCTTTTATTTTCTTCTTAGATTTTCTTTAATTTTATGTTTATGTTTATAATGCCTATGCTAGGCTAAACTTCTATTTGGTTAAGGGTGATTTCAAAGCCCTAGACATGTTTTGTGATTGATTTTCAGATTCTATCTATCATTAATTTTCTATCAAAGTTGCTTATGTTCTTCTACAAGAATTGTTCATGATGTTGTCTAGATTTATTTAGGTGTACAACTAGATAGATCTTGATAATTATCTATTGCTAGTTTAGGAGTCTTGATCCGTGTAATTGTCTTGATTTCCTATTCATAAGTGGCAATTTGTGATTAATGATTATGGTCAAGTTTTCAATAATTGCAAAGTGGAACATAACCTAAGTTGAACAATCCGAGCTTATGTGTTTGTTGCTTAGATCAACATGAACAACACATGCCAGAAACCTTAAACAACTTGTTTGTGGATGCCATTCAACAAGTATCAAAATATGCTCCATTCCTCGATGAGATATGCACCACAAAGGATGATCGAATAATACTTGTAATGGAGAATGCATCCACTGTTGTGCAAAGAAAGCTTCCTCTCAAACGCATTAATTTGGAAAATTTCATGTATGAGCCTGACAAGCCTAAAAAGCCAAGAAGGGGTGTTGGTTAGGTTCAAAACATTAACTCAAGTGTTAATTGGGAAGGCAACCCAATTAAAGAAGAAATTGCCAACCTTCCATATTCAGATTTGCTTTCTCTTTCTCTTTCTCTTTCTTTTCCTTTTTCTTTTCTTTTCTTTTATTATTTTTATTTTTATTGTTTTTATTTTTATTTTTTATGTTTACTTGTTAATTTTTGTTTAGTATTTTAAGATTATTTAGGTTGCATGAGTTTGTTTTGTTTTGAGTCTTAGTTGTTCCTATTCTTATGTTATTAGTTCTTTTCTCTTACACATGATTCTTTCATTTGGGTTAATAGACTTACATTGAGGACAATGTAAGAATTAAGTGTGGGGGGAATGATTTAGGATTTCTTTTATTTTTGTCTACTATTTTTTTTATGAGTCTTTATTATTATTATTTTTAGTGTGTTTTAGTTCCTTTTTAATACAATGATGAGATATGAATTGCATAAGTCTAAAACAGATTTATTAGTGAGAAGATTTTCATGAGAATTGAACTTGATATCAATCTTTTTATGAGCCAATGTTAATATGATATGTTGATTGAGAAAGAAGCATGTTTAGACTTAATCTGACTTGTATAATCATCCTTGTGAGTTTTTGAGCCTATAATGATTGATGCATTATACAAATCAATCTAATTTCTTTCTTGAGTGCTCTTATGATTACATGATTCTCTAGAACTTGCTTTAAACCATTTGAGACTATATTGATGCATGTAACAACATGAATATGATAGAGGCATTAGGACTTTTTAACTAGGGCCAAACAGCCATCCCTTATTGATGTTCCAAGAGAACATCCCTCTAGTGAACCAATTTGAGCCTACATTGAATAAGCTATTTATTTGGTAACCACATCTTACACCTAGCCTAAACACATTTATATCTTTACCCTTGTTCTAAAGATGGACTAGAATGTTTGAGACATATTGCAAAAACAAGGGATATTTTTTGAAAATTTGGGTTAGAACAAAAGATAAGTGTGGGGGAGGAGAAAGGCAAAAGTCAAGAGAAAAATAGAGGGAATATTGCCAAATACATTCCCATGTGAAAAAAAAAATATTTTTTTGAATAATCTCTTGAACTTCTAGTTAAAGAAAAGAAAAAGATGTTCGAAAGTTGGTTAGAATGAAGTAAAGGCTCAACATGAAATATTCAGCCTATGTGATTATGTACTTCTAAAGAATATTGAGAAAGTTTTATCTGCAAAATCTTATTTTGTCTCTAAATTCTATGAAATCTTTGGAATGTTTGTGATATCTTTTCCTTTTTATTCTTTAACCACATTATTACCTCTTGGCCCCATTACAACCTTGATTAAAGACCTCTTGATTTATGAAGTTGCATGATCTTTTAGTGGAGAATAGGTAGACAAGCAAGCATATGGTAGAACTATTTTCATGAGATTGATTGAGTGTAAACACTTTACCACTACTTTAAAGAGTGAAAATCATGAGAGTATCCCATATGAGAAGTTGAGATTAAGTTTGAATGTGCACTATTTTGATTGAAATATGTTATGTTAATATTGGCTTAACTCAAACAATTTACATTCAAGCATGATTTTTTGTGAAATTCTTTAAGCTATTGATTAGTTTATAAGACTTGTTCAAAGATTGTCTCTAATTTATATTGAAAGGAATAGGAGTAAATATTTTTAGTATATGTAGTTTATTTATATTTTAGTTTTTCAATGTTTGTGGGTATCGTTCTAGTAAACCCTCACGAGACTAAACTCGTCCACTAGGGACACCTAGGGGTTTAAAGGCTTGTGTCACATGCTAAGTGCCACCGTGATTTCCTACGAAAATGGATTAGATTAGATTTTCTTATTTTATTTTTATTGAGTCGTTGCTAGGGACTAGCAACAATCTAAGTGTGGGGGTGTGATAACTCGTATAATTATATAGTTTTTAGTTATGTTTTATTATTGTTTTGTGTCAAATACGAGTTATTATTGTTTAGTCTAATTGTGTTTATGATCTTTTATATTTTTATGTAATTTGGTGTTTTTCACAAGTTTCTTTGAGTCATTTCAGATTACTAGAATTAAGGGCAAATCCAGTTCAGTTCCAGTTCCGACACCTTTTGTCATATCAGCTATATCTGGAGTTTCACTGAAGCAATAAGGCTGAAATATTAACCGTGCAAAGCTAAGAGGCATATCTATCTTTTTCATGTTTTACACTTCTTTAAACGGAGTCGTTTTCCCTAGCGAAATCAACCATCAAGTTGGCTGATGTGCAATGACGTCTGTCCTGAGCAGTTTTCGCATTTTGACCATATCGTCCGATACAAATCAGCAAATGAGCTGATTTCAACGGCTATGGATCACTAACTGATAGGGGAACATTTCTCTAGAAGACCATGTGATCAGATAAAGCCTCCAATATTGAAGAAATCGACCATCAAGTTGGCTGATGTGCAATGACGTCTGTGCTGACCTGTTTTCGTATTTTGCCCATATCTTCCTCTCCACATCATAAAATGAGCTGATTCCAACGGCTATGAATCAGTAACTCATAGGGGAACATGTTTCTAGAAGACCATGTGATCAGATCAGGCCTCCAAGATTGACAAAATCGACCATCAAGTTGGCTGATCAAAATGGTCATACAATATGACGAAAATTGTTAGAAAAATGCACCCACCTATTATACCTACCTTTGAAATTTGTAAAGCTTGTCTCTTGTCATTTAGCCCTCCAAAATGTGTATAAATAGAGGGCCTTGGATGATTGTAGAGGATCATATTGTACATAGGTAGGATATTAGCCATTTTAATAAAATTCTCTAAGTTTTCTTTTTCTTTCTTTTCTCTAGTTTTCTTTCTTTTCTCTAGTTTTCTTTTTCTTTAGAGAGAGCAAGAGGTTGGATAATTAATATTCTTCCTCTTCTTCTTTCTTTCTTTTATTTTCTTCTTAGATTTTCTTTAATTTTATGTTTATGTTTATAATGCCTATGCTAGGCTAAACTTCTATTTGGTTAAGGGTGATTTCAAAGCCCTAGACATGTTTTGTGATTGATTTTCAGATTCTATCTATCATTAATTTTCTATCAAAGTTGCTTATGTTCTTCTACAAGAATTGTTCATGATGTTGTCTAGATTTATTTAGGTGTACAACTAGATAGATCTTGATAATTATCTATTGCTAGTTTAGGAGTCTTGATCCGTGTAATTGTCTTGATTTCCTATTCATAAGTGGCAATTTGTGATTAATGATTATGGTCAAGTTTTCAATAATTGCAAAGTGGAACATAACCTAAGTTGAACAATCCGAGCTTATGTGTTTGTTGCTTAGATCAACATGAACAACACATGCCAGAAACCTTAAACAACTTGTTTGTGGATGCCATTCAACAAGTATCAAAATATGCTCCATTCCTCGATGAGATATGCACCACAAAGGATGATCGAATAATACTTGTAATGGAGAATGCATCCACTGTTGTGCAAAGAAAGCTTCCTCTCAAACGCATTAATTTGGAAAATTTCATGTATGAGCCTGACAAGCCTAAAAAGCCAAGAAGGGGTGTTGGTTAGGTTCAAAACATTAACTCAAGTGTTAATTGGGAAGGCAACCCAATTAAAGAAGAAATTGCCAACCTTCCATATTCAGATTTGCTTTCTCTTTCTCTTTCTCTTTCTTTTCCTTTTTCTTTTCTTTTCTTTTATTATTTTTATTTTTATTGTTTTTATTTTTATTTTTTATGTTTACTTGTTAATTTTTGTTTAGTATTTTAAGATTATTTAGGTTGCATGAGTTTGTTTTGTTTTGAGTCTTAGTTGTTCCTATTCTTATGTTATTAGTTCTTTTCTCTTACACATGATTCTTTCATTTGGGTTAATAGACTTACATTGAGGACAATGTAAGAATTAAGTGTGGGGGGAATGATTTAGGATTTCTTTTATTTTTGTCTACTATTTTTTTTATGAGTCTTTATTATTATTATTTTTAGTGTGTTTTAGTTCCTTTTTAATACAATGATGAGATATGAATTGCATAAGTCTAAAACAGATTTATTAGTGAGAAGATTTTCATGAGAATTGAACTTGATATCAATCTTTTTATGAGCCAATGTTAATATGATATGTTGATTGAGAAAGAAGCATGTTTAGACTTAATCTGACTTGTATAATCATCCTTGTGAGTTTTTGAGCCTATAATGATTGATGCATTATACAAATCAATCTAATTTCTTTCTTGAGTGCTCTTATGATTACATGATTCTCTAGAACTTGCTTTAAACCATTTGAGACTATATTGATGCATGTAACAACATGAATATGATAGAGGCATTAGGACTTTTTAACTAGGGCCAAACAGCCATCCCTTATTGATGTTCCAAGAGAACATCCCTCTAGTGAACCAATTTGAGCCTACATTGAATAAGCTATTTATTTGGTAACCACATCTTACACCTAGACTAAACACATTTATATCTTTACCCTTGTTCTAAAGATGGACTAGAATGTTTGAGACATATTGCAAAAACAAGGGATATTTTTTGAAAATTTGGGTTAGAACAAAAGATAAGTGTGGGGGAGGAGAAAGGCAAAAGTCAAGAGAAAAATAGAGGGAATATTGCCAAATACATTCCCATGTGAAAAAAAAAATATTTTTTTGAATAATCTCTTGAACTTCTAGTTAAAGAAAAGAAAAAGATGTTCGAAAGTTGGTTAGAATGAAGTAAAGGCTCAACATGAAATATTCAGCCTATGTGATTATGTACTTCTAAAGAATATTGAGAAAGTTTTATCTGCAAAATCTTATTTTGTCTCTAAATTCTATGAAATCTTTGGAATGTTTGTGATATCTTTTCCTTTTTATTCTTTAACCACATTATTACCTCTTGGCCCCATTACAACCTTGATTAAAGACCTCTTGATTTATGAAGTTGCATGATCTTTTAGTGGAGAATAGGTAGACAAGCAAGCATATGGTAGAACTATTTTCATGAGATTGATTGAGTGTAAACACTTTACCACTACTTTAAAGAGTGAAAATCATGAGAGTATCCCATATGAGAAGTTGAGATTAAGTTTGAATGTGCACTATTTTGATTGAAATATGTTATGTTAATATTGGCTTAACTCAAACAATTTACATTCAAGCATGATTTTTTGTGAAATTCTTTAAGCTATTGATTAGTTTATAAGACTTGTTCAAAGATTGTCTCTAATTTATATTGAAAGGAATAGGAGTAAATATTTTTAGTATATGTAGTTTATTTATATTTTAGTTTTTCAATGTTTGTGGGTATCGTTCTAGTAAACCCTCACGAGACTAAACTCGTCCACTAGGGACACCTAGGGGTTTAAAGGCTTGTGTCACATGCTAAGTGCCACCGTGATTTCCTACGAAAATGGATTAGATTAGATTTTCTTATTTTATTTTTATTGAGTCGTTGCTAGGGACTAGCAACAATCTAAGTGTGGGGGTGTGATAACTCGTATAATTATATAGTTTTTAGTTATGTTTTATTATTGTTTTGTGTCAAATACGAGTTATTATTGTTTAGTCTAATTGTGTTTATGATCTTTTATATTTTTATGTAATTTGGTGTTTTTCACAAGTTTCTTTGAGTCATTTCAGATTACTAGAATTAAGGGCAAATCCAGTTCAGTTCCAGTTCCGACACCTTTTGCCATATCAGCTATATCTGGAGTTTCACTGAAGCAATAAGGCTGAAATTTTAACCGTGCAAAGCTAAGAGGCATATCTATCTTTTTCATGTTTTACACTTCTTTAAACGGAGTCTTTTTCCCTAGCGAAATAATCCATCAAGTTGGCTGATGTGCAATGACGTCTGTCCTGAGCAGTTTTCGCATTTTGACCATATCGTCCGATACAAATCAGCAAATGAGCTGATTCCAACGGCTATGGATCACTAACGGATAGGGGAACATTTCTCTAGAAGACCATGTGATCAGATAAAGCCTCCAATATTGAAGAAATCGACCATCAAGTTGGCTGATGTGCAATGACGTCTGTGCTGACCTGTTTTCGTATTTTGCCCATATCTTCCTCTCCACATCATAAAATGAGCTGATTCCAACGGCTATGAATCAGTAACTCATAGGGGAACATTTTTCTAGAAGACCATGTGATCAGATCAGGCTTCCAAGATTGACAAAATCGACCATCAAGTTGGCTGATCAAAATGGTCATACAATATGACGAAAATTGTTAGAAAAATGCACCCACCTATTATACCTACCTTTGAAATTTGTAAAGCTTGTCTCTTGTCATTTAGCCCTCCAAAATGTGTATAAATAGAGGGCCTTGGATGATTGTAGAGGATCATATTGTACATAGGTAGGATATTAGCCATTTTAATAAAATTCTCTAAGTTTTCTTCTTCTTTCTTTTCTCTAGTTTTCTTTCTTTTCTCTAGTTTTCTTTTTCTTTAGAGAGAGCAAGAGGTTGGATAATTAATATTCTTCCTCTTCTTCTTTCTTTCTTTTATTTTCTTCTTAGATTTTCTTTAATTTTATGTTTATGTTTATAATGCCTATGCTAGGCTAAACTTCTATTTGGTTAAGGGTGATTTCAAAGCCCTAGACATGTTTTGTGATTGATTTTCAGATTCTATCTATCAATGAACAAGTTGCCCGAATGGAAAAAATGGAAAGGGAACAGAAAGAATTGCGAGAACAGCTAGCAAAGTCTCAAGCAGAATCTAAGGATCAGATGACTAAATTGATAGAGCTGATGTCTACCGTAATCAAGGGAAAAGGATACACAGAAAACTTTGTCGCCAGAGAAGGGTTAGAGGCACAAAAGGGTCAGGATGAGGTCGTAATAAGTGATGCCCAGAACACAGTCAATGTCCTAAACTCAGATGATCCAGCTGAACAGGCAAAGTTGAAAAGAGTTGCAGTAAATGAGGTTGAGTTGGCAGATTCCCAAGGGAAATATCAGTTGCTAGATGAAAGGCTCCGGGTAGTAGAAAATACAGATGTATTTGGGAGTTCAGATGCGACAGAACGATGTTTGGTCTGCGATTTAGTCATTCCTCCTAAGTTCAAGATCCCTGACTTTGTGAAGTATGATGGGACGACCAATCCGTCAGCCCACATCACTATATTCTGCCGGAAGATGACAAGTCATATAGATAATGATAAGCTTTTAATTCACTGCTTTCAGGATAGCCTCAGCGGATCCGCAATTAGGTGGTATATTCAGTTGAGCAAGGATCAGATTCACTCTTGGAATGACCTGGCTAGGGTGTTTCTAAACCAGTACAAGCATATGACTGACACGGCGCCTGACCGTCTCACCTTACAAAATATGAAGAAAAGAGCTACTGAGAGCTTCAAAGAATATGCGCAACGGTGGATGAGCCTGGCCGTCCAAGTACAACCGCCCTTAACTCAGAAGGAAACCACTATCCTTTTTGTGAATACACTGCAGGCCCCGTACTATGATATACTTGTCGGCAACATCACAAAGAATTTTTCGGACATGGTAATTTCAGGGGAAATGATTGAGAATGCTATCAAGGATTGGAAAATTGAAGGAGAAAGAACATCCAATACCAAGAACAATGGGGCATCTGAAAAGAAAAAGGAAGTTACCCAAGTCGTGGAAGACTTTGCCCCACCTCCCCAATTCTCCTCGTATCAGCCATTTTACTTTACCCTGAACAATGTCTCTCAAGGTTTTTATCCCTACCAACCAATGACTGCAACTACACCATAATTTACATCTGTCTATCAATCGAACACCCTTAGGAATAATCGAAGGGGGCATAAAAAGCGAAAAAGAAATCAGGTTGACCCAATTCCTGTGACATACAGTGAGCTACTACCTCAACTCATCCAGAATCACCTTGTGACACCCATGCAAATAGAGCCTCTGAAGCCCCCTTATCTGAGCTGGTATGATGCTAATGAATGTTGTAGTTATCATTCTGGCAATCAAGGTCACTCAAGAGAGAACTGCCCCGCTTTGAAGTACAAGGTCAGAGATCTCATCAAGGCTGGTTCGATAAGTTTTGAAGATGGGGAAGCCAAGTGTCATAAGAAACATTGTGCATGATCATATTAGGTTTTTGACGCATGTAGTTCTATACACTGTGATGATGAAAGCACTTGTCTCATGTTAACATCTACATGAATTAAATGAATTTTAAATTTTAAATGCTTTGTGTTTATTGTGTTTTAACAATAACTTGAATTTGCAAAAACAAGCATTAAGGAATTTTGAATAATGGATAGTCTCAAGAAGATTGATTATCAGTGTTACAAATGACCCAATACCTTCTCCCCTCTCTTTAGGTTTTCCTAAGCCTAAATCTCTTAAACCAAGAACACTTGAAAGACCTAATGCTTCAAGGAATATGAATGAAAGACGTAGATCTTTGTCTAGGCTATGAACAAAGGAACGAACTTTTTGAAAATTTTCAAATTCATTGAAATTCAAACAAATGAGGCATTCTTTCAAGAATCTAGATTTTGATAATTTCGTGTGTGTCAAGATTGTGCTAAAACCATTCATGACCTTTCCCAATGACCACAAAGCACTAATTGCCCAAACATCACTTAATGATTGACACCCTGGGGCACAATGCTTAAACTAGATTATCCCTTGTCCCAATGAAAACTTGTTTTTGGGTCATATTTTCCTTGTCTCTTCAAAGAACTCAGATTGGAAACTCAGCCTTTTCAAAATAGACCTAGACTTGCTATGTTCCTCGTTGATACAAATTCTCATGGTTAATCAAATTGGGGCATCATATGTGGAAATGATGGATACATGGTGAATAAGGATGGACTAACGCATGAATCATTGGGGCATGCGATGAAAAATGAAAAATGAAAAAATTTGTGATATCATGCATATGAGAATTTGGATGATTCCAAAGTACAAAATGAAATTCTGAATATCTATTTCCCCTGAGGATTGCTTTTCAATGAGAATATTTGGGCTTGATATGATGAATGGCCATCTTTCATATCCCTTTCACAAGAAAAAATTATTATCCATAGTCACCCCTTTTGAGCCAAAAGAATTCTTTCTTCTTTGAACCCTGGTCAAGGATTACCCTCTACACTGGGGGGCAAATGCGAGGAAAGATCTTTTCAAAGATCGTTGAGAAATGAGTGACAGCTCAAGGATAGACACAAAGCAAATGGAGCCCCGAATAAATACGGGCTCACTCTGTCAAAGAAAAAGAGGAGAAAAAGATTGCAAAATGCAAGCCAAGAAAAACAAAAGAAAAACACAATGAAAAAAATATGTGTGAAAGACATGGCAAATTGAAAGCCAAAAGCAAGGAAGAGAAAGAGCAAAGTCAAAAGGAAAGAAATGTCCAAGAAGGGACAAATGCTTCAAAGTGAATCCTCCTCAAAGAAAAGATCCTTGATATGATTACCCTCAAACACATATTTTGGGCCTATTTATCCTTTCTTTCTGAACCCTGAGCCATGGCCTACATTACATGCTTTAAAAGTCCATTTTGATCAAGCATGAATATTTAATTTGAAGGGTCTTCCTCAGATTTTATCCCATCTCATCGAATTATCATTTCACTAAGGAAGAATTTAGAATTCCCAAGTGTATGGTAGAACAAAACAAAAAAAAAAAAAGAGAGAAAAACTGGAAGGAATGGGACTCTAGGGCGAAAACCCAAAAATGGGCGGTCTAGAGTAAAATGAATATTTTTGATGCCATCTATGAAAGTGCCGATACCATAAAAAGAGAAGGTCATCTTAAAAGAATGGTCATCGAGGAACATCTAGGAATAACTGAACCCCCCAAATTGTCGATTCTCATTTAGAGGATTATCTTCAAAAAATTGAAACTTTTTCTCCAAGATTAAACTTTTCGGTTTGAGCATCCCGGCCAATCTTGACGCTTGTCAAAATGCCTTGATATGGAACCTAAAAGAATGTTGAATTTGTTTGGTTCTCAATAAATTCATGATTTATAAAACCTGTTCCATTTGTGAGCCTAGAAGGGATATACATTTTTGTCATGAAGTTTTCCTGGAAAAGCCAGAATCTTGTTATACCAAACCTTGCCAATCCCAGTTGAAAAAACCCAGATTGATACTTAGAGAAATTTCTAACAATGATCATCAATCTTCAAAAGATTTATACATCACACATTGTGGGGTTAATATTTTTTTTAGAAGTTTTCAAGATGCGAAAACAAATAAAGAGATTTTTTTGAAATACCCATTTTGATGTTGACATGAGACAAGGATTTTTCTAACTCAAAGGTATAGAACTGCCAGGATAGGTCTTGACTTCCAGATATGAGAAGAACAAATAGAACCCGGTTCAGATCTCTGTTGATGAAAGTTTGAAAACTGTTGGGGCAAAGAGAATAGCCAAAATGAATTGAAGATATACTCTGATTTGAAGAGGAAAAATGAATTTGAAAGGCTAAGCCAAAGTCTAGAAAAACAACCAGGGGCAAGCATTTGCATCACTCGTGAGCACTCATCTCTTTATCGAACTTTTGCATCTGCACAGTGTCGGCAAACATTTGCATCATTCATGGGTATTTGCATTGGCATTATTCCATAAGCATCTGCATTTTACCTTTACATTTACATTCTTCATGGAATTCGCATTTGTGTCATCTCCAACAATTGCATCATTTCTAGAATCATTGCATTTTCATTATTGTGTGGTAATTGCAGTTACATCATTCATAAACCAGTTGCATGAACACAATTAGTAGGGGTATCCGCATCATGAAACATAGGTATAAATCCAGGCCATTTGCATTTGCACTAAGAAACATTCACATCAATCCAAGCATTTACATTTGCACCATGAAGCATGAGCATCTTGTTAAAGGACATGTGCATCTGCATTATTTCTCAAAGCTTCTGGTGGGGATATCCAGAATTTTACAGTTTTAAAAGTGAGCAAGTCTTCGATGGTGATATCTGAAGCCTCTGGTGGAGATATCCAGGGTGTTATAATTTTGAAAAATGAGAAATCTTTTTCTGGAGGAGTTACCCAGAATTTTACAATGAGCAAGTCTTTGGTGGTGATAGCCAAAGCTTCTGGTGGGGATATCCAGAATTTTACAGTTTTAAAAGTGAACAAGTCTTCGGTGGTGATAGCTGAAGCCTTTGGTAGAGATATCCAGGGTTTTATAATTTTGAAAAATGAGAAATCTTCTTTTGGAGGAGTTACACAGAATTTTATTCAACATGTGCATCTACATCAAGAAGCATTTGCATCAATCTATGTTAGTTGAATCTGCATCAAGAAAGTTTGCATCAAATCAAGTCATTTACATTTGCATCAAAGACATTTGCACCAATCTAAGTCATTTGCATCTACATCAAGAAGCGTTTGCATCAACTAAAGACATTTGCATTTGCATCATGCAGCATTTGCATCATCTCTTAAAGCTTTCAGGTATAATCGAACTTGTTTTGCTTCTCAAATGAGTCGAGCCCCGAGATTATCGTCGAGGTACTTTCTTTTATATGAACAAGTCTTCGGTGGTGATAGCTGAAGCCTCTGGTGGAGATATCCAGAGATTTTTTAAAATTCTTTGAAATGGTAGAAAGTCTTCGGTGGTGATAGCTGAAGCTTCTAGAGGTGATACCCAGAATTTTTACAGTTTTAAAATGAGCAAGACTTTGGTGGTGATAGCCGAAGCTTCTGGAGGAGATATCCAGAATTTTAAACATAGCTGAGAACAAGACAGGTTAAGGCCCCGAGACCATCATCGAGGTCATTTCTTTTCTTACAAATCGAATTCGTTTCCTTAAGACGAGTCGAGCCCCGAGATCATCGTCGAGGTACTTTTTTTATTATGAACAAGTCTTCGGTGGTGATAGCTGAAGCCTCTGGTGGAGATATCCAGAGTTTTAAAATCCTTTGAAATGGTAGAAAGTCTTCGGTGATGATAACTGAAGCTTCTGAAGATGATACCCAGAATTTTTACAGTTTTAAAAATGAGCAAGACTTTGGTGGTGATAGCCGAAGCTTCTGGAGGAGATACCCAGAATTTTAAACACAGCTGAGAACAAGACAGGTTAAGGCCCCGAGACCATTGTCGAGGTCATTTCCTTTCTTACAAATCGAATTCGTTTCCTTAAGACGAGTCGAGCCCCGAGATCATCGTCGAGGTACTTTTTTTTATTTATGAACAAGTCTTCGGTGGTGATAGCTGGAGCCTCTGGTGGAGATATCCAGAGTTTTAAAATCCTTTGAAAAGGTAAAAAGTCTTCGGTGGTGATAGCTGAAGCTTCTAGAGGTGATATCCAGAATTTTTACAGGTTTAAAAATGAGCAAGACTTTGGTGGTGATAGCCGAAGCTTCTAGAGGAGATACCCAGAATTTTAAACACAGCTGAGAACAAGACAGGTTAAGGCCCCGAGACCATCGTCGAGGTCATTTCTTTTCTTACAAATCGAATTCGTTTCCCTAAGACGAGTCGAGCCCCGAGATCATCGTCGAGGTACTTTGTTTTATTTATGAACAAGTCTTCGGTGGTGATAGCTGAAGCCTCTGGTGGAGATATCCAGAGTTTTAAAATCCTTTGAAAAAGTAAAAAGTCTTCGGTGGTGATAGCTGAAGCTTCTAGAGGTGATACCCATAATTTTTACAGGTTTAAAAATGAGCAAGACTTTGGTGGTGATAGCTGAAGCTTCTGGAGGAGAAACCTAGAATTTTAAACACAGCTGAGAACAAGACAGGTTAAGGCCCCGAGACCATCATCGAGGTCATTTCCTTTCTTGCAAATCGAATTCGTTTCCTTAAGACGGGTCGAGCCTTGCTTAGTCAGGGAATTCAATTTAAGGACAAAATCTTCAATTTACTGTTTAAAAAAAATGAAAAATGAAAAAAAAAACGAGAAAAAAATGAAAAATAGAAAATGAAAAATGAAAAAATGATAGAAGAATGAAAAGAAAACCCCTTTCCCTTTCCTTCACATGTGATGTCACTGATCGTACAAAATTAGTGTCGGTTTATCTTTGCCTGATTCCTGATTCTCAGTAATAGCCAAAGAGGGGCAGCTGTAGACACCTAATTTTGTCCGGACCACTAAACAAGTATATTTTCTTCCTAAATTGATGTTTCCGAGTGGAAAAAGACTATTTTCATCCTGCAGGTGGTACTCCGAGACTTAGTTTAAGAGGGCGAGGATAAAAAGTCAAACTTGAAAAAAGTCAACCCGGGAAAAAGTCAACCCCGAAAAAGACAACCCCAGAAAGTCAACTACTGAAAAAGTCAACCCACTTTCAAAATCAAGATTTTAAGTTCAATTGAAAAATGGGGGAAGAATTTTGATAATCCGAGGTCTACAATGAAAGATATGGAGTTCGGAAGTTGGTAGTTGGAGATTCAGTAGAAAGGAAACCCTAATTCGAGAAATTTGGGAAAAAGTGCTTAAACGATCAAATTGGTCGAAATTGAACCAAATGAAAGATAAGCACTGACTACGGGTAATGGAGAAGTCACTTCCAAGAAAAATCGAAAGAAAAGTCAATCCGGGAGAAAACTGAGAATTAGGGTTTTTACTGGATTTCGGTGAAATCGGGAAGAATCACAGAAATGGCCCGACTTGGTAAGATCAGAGCCCCCAATGGATGAGGAATGATTAAAAAGGATAGCCCAAGGTTCAGCTTGAAGAAAATCTGAAAATCGGACTTGTTTTGAGCAAAACCGGGTTTCAGAAGCGAAAGGGCAAAATTGGAAAATTTGGGAAAAATAGCAAATGGACTCCGAAAATTCTGAAAATTTGTCAATCTCATTCTTAAATAGTTTGAAAGAGATTGGTAAAATAAAATCTTGATTCGGAGTTCGTTTGCAAAATGGCCAAATCTCGGGCTTCTTATGTAGTAATTCAAAAAGGAAAATCCCGGAAAAATAGCAAATGAGCTCAAAAACTTCTGAAATTTTGCAAATATTATTTTTAAATTATTTGGAAGATATTGGCGAAAGAAAATCTTGATTCAGAGTTCGTTTGCAAAATGGCCGAATCCCGGGCTTCTTTTGTAGTAATTCAAAAAGGAAAATTCTGAAAAAATAGCAAATGAGCTCCAAATCTTCTGAAATTTTGCAAATCTAATTTTTAAATTATTTTGAAAATATTGGAAAAATAAAATCTTGATTCGGAGTTCGTTTGCAAAATGGCCAAAAATAGTGTTGGCCTGCCCAGGCCCAAAGGAAGGAGGAAGCTTCTGATTTTTCAATCAAATGGCAAAAAATCAAGAGTTAGTTAGAGATTCTCTTTGATCAAGCCATGGTGATTAAGCCACATCGGCCAAGAGAGATGTCAACATTATTCTTGAACAGATGTAATTTGAGAGAGCTGATATGCTAATCTAAAGGTGGTAATTTCATGATTTTTTCACCTTGAATTATTAGCCATTTGATGGAAAATTGGTTACAAAAAATGACAACATCCTTTGGGAATATTAGGGGGTTTCGGCCAGCCTTGTAGGGAGGTCAGAATTTCATTTTTTCTTCTTCATTTTGCTGAGTTCTTAGAGTCTTTACTTGTTTTTTCTCTCCTAGGTTCAAAGCAAAAAAGAAAAGTTTAGAAAAGAAAGGAAAGTTTGAAGAGAAAAGCTTGAAATATTAGCTTCTTGAGGTTGCTCTTGGGCACCAACTCTTGCACTTTCTTGATTTTCCATTCTTGTTTTTTCTATTTTGATTTCTATTTGGTGAGTTTCCATTTTCAATAAATGTTTTTTTTATTGTTCTTTTAAGTTCTTCCTTCATCTCTTTCTTAAGTATTTTTTTACATTTTATTTTTACAATAAACTCACCATGGCCAAATGGCCTACATTATTTATTTTAAGTTGCTGTTTTGATTTATTTTACCATATTGTTTATGTTATTTTCTTTGATTTTGATGTTTTAAATGTTATGTTACTTCATATTCTTGAGTTATATTTTAATTTGGTTGCTTTGTTTGTTGCCATTTATGTTTTAAATATCATGTTTTTGCATTTTTAATTTTTTGTTTTCATGTTGTTTAAATTTGAGCATGTTTTAGATTTAGTATATCAAGTGTTTGTGAAAATGCCTGTATGGTCTTTGCATGATTTGAGTTTTATATCTTAGTTGAGCATGTTTTAGATTTAGTATATTAAGTGTTTGTGAAAATGCTTGTGTGATTTTTGCATGATTTAAGTGTTATATTTTAGTTGAGCATGTTAGTATACCAAGTGTTTGTGAAAATGCCATGCTTGTTGGAGCTTGAGGCCATTTGGCTACTCCATGTGTTTTGCATTGTGTGATTGCATTTTTGTCATGTTAGTTGGTAGGTTTTTGCATTTGCATGACATTTGATTTAGTTTTGCATGCTAGTATACCAAGTGTTTGTGAAAATGCCATGCTTGCTAGTTACATTATGCTATTCGGCCATCCTAGGAATTTTTGCATTTTATGTGCATTCTTGCCATGTTAGTTGATAGGTTAGCATTTGCATGATATTTGATTGAGTTTTTGGTTTAAGCATGCTTTGTGTTTGTGAAAATGCCATGCATATTTTAGTTATTAAGTTAGGTTTATTTGCCATGCATGTTCATACATTTTAGGTCTAGGTTGCATTAAATGCCATGCAAGTTCATTTAGGTCTAGGTCACTTTATGAAGGCCATGCATTTTTTCATGACATTTAGGTTTAAATCCATGCATTTCATGCATTATGTTTGCTGTATTGTTTCATGCATTTCATGTTCATGCCACTTGAATAATGACTTGAGCCAATTAATGGTTCAAAGTCATGCTCTCTTGAGCACACTTGTGGAAAATTAAGTTTGTCAAATTGATTATTCTACCTTTGTGATTTTTTTTTACTTAGCCAATTTTTATCTAACTTTCAAAAAGTCCTAGCTACTGTTTGAAAGTCATTTTATGAGTTTCAAATATTTTTACTTTGATTTTTTAAATGATTTTATCAAAGGCAAAAATGTGTTTTGGCAAAGCAGTTTTTTTTTCACCCAAAACTCGTACATCTCCGATTTTTCTGGGAATTCATATTTAATAAAAAAATTAAGCCGATTTGTTTCCGTATAGTTTTACATGTCCTGAGTCTCCAGTATTTTTTTCAGAATTGTTTGAATTTTTAAAAATAGGATAAAAAATCGTGGCCTAAAACTGGACAGTGGAGTCAGAATTGAATTTAAAGAAAAATCATTTTTCTGTTTTGGTTAAGTTACTTAGAGTGGGCTGATTAGGAGGGTTAGCTACTGACTTAGGGTAGTTTCTAAGCCTTTTTAAACTCTAAAAGTGGTTTTTCAAGTCTCGGGTTAAGGGTAGTCAAGTCCGGATTTTTAAAATTAGGAAATTAGAGCCATTTTAAAAAAGATTTAGCCCAGTTTTTATTTTTAATTCAAGCTTTTCAAAATTGTTTTCAAACAATCACAAAGTATTTTGGTTTTAGAATATTTAATTTGACATATTTTCCTAAGGTAGCCGGATATCTTTTTAGATATACGGATTTCCTTAATTAAAGGAAAAAATACATTTCATGCATTGCATTTTTCATATTCATGCATTTTATATAATATGTGATTCTTGCTATAATAATTTCTATGATATTGTTATTCTTTGGATTTATATTTTCTGATGTTATTTGGTTTATTATATGGTTTTGGAACATTTCATGATATCCCATGCTTTTATTTAGTTATTTTTATTTAGCATATACTTTGTTCATGCATTATTATTTTTATTTTCATGCATATTATATGATAGTGTTATTTTATTCCATGTCATTTAAATTATATGCCATATCATTCATATTTGTCATGTCATTTAAATCATTTCATTTCATTTCATTTCATTTCATTTAGGATATATTATGTCAGCTAGAATATTTTATTTCATTTAGATTATATCATATGACTTAGGATATTGCATTTCATGTAGAATAAATTATATTACCTAGGTCATTTCATTTCATTTAGGATATATTATGTCATCTAGAATATTTTATTTCATTTAGATCATATCATATGACTTAGGATATTGCATTTCATATAGAATGTATTATGTTACATAGGTCATTTAATTTCATTTAGAATATATCATATAACTTAGGATATTTCATTTCATTTAGAATATGCTAAGGCATTCAAATCATGTCATGTCATTTAGGTTGCATTATATTATTTAGATTTTGCTATGTCATTTTATTTATGTCATGCATATACATATTCATTTCTTTTAAATGTTTTCAAAAAAAAGATAATGGTTTTCAATAAAAAACAAAGATATTCCCGAGTTAAAATAATTCATGAGTTCTCTACCGGGTTTGCTGGAGGGAATATCATCAATTATCATTAATAAAGGAATATCTTTCTTTCAAAAGAAAGAGAATGATTCGGAAAGATTTCCAAAACTAATAAAAATTTCTATATTTTGCCACGTTTGTTGGGGAATATAGGAAAATTTTGAATTTATAAATTCCGGATCATTTTCAATTAAAAATGGAATTATTTTTCTTAAATTGGGAATTAACTTGAAATACTAAATTTAAACCGATTTTTTACCGAGACTTGAGATAACACACAATTAATAAGGTACCGATTTATACGGGTATTGTGGGGGTGCTAATCCTTCCCCGCACGTAACCGACTCCCGAACCCGCTTCTTTGATTTCTCTGGTTTAAAACGCAGACTTGAAATTGGTTTTTAAAATATTTTAATTAATTTTTAAAATATTTTATAAAACCGGTTTTAATAGGTGTCCGATCACACCTAGCTAAAAAAGATTGGTGGAGACTCCATGTCTTTTTCAAGGTCATTTTCAAAACCTTCATTTTTCTAGAGGAATTAAGTCGACTTTTCTTCGTTTTTTTTTTTAATGTCACGCTTAACGAATAATAAAGTCTTGCGATGAGACTCGTTATTTTTTAGGTTGCGACAATAGGCAGGATTCCAAAACTGCACCACAGCCCGGATTAACTCACCACTGACCTTGACTGGGATCAACAGTGCTATGTCCTCATAAATCTGAGTGAAGGCTTCCCTTTCTGCTATATCCCACTGATTCCATATATCCATCAGCCCACGAAGATCATTTTGCTAGATAGTGAGATCAACTTCAGTTGGAAATACTGATAAATACCCCACGTTCAAACAATCCTCATTATCCTGCTGGTCCTCCTCGGAGCGTTTCCTCAACAATAAATGTCTCTCGACCACTGAGGCACACTGACCCTCCATGAAAGCCCTGTTGGTTGAATATTACCCTGAGACCAATAACCTTCCATGTGCAAGAATGATGACAAGAATGCATGGAAAAAGAAAGTAAACGAATTAGTAAGGGAAAAGATTCAAATAACAGCAAAGTATTATATGATCCAAATCAGTAAATGTCCCTGATGGTATCAATAAAATTTTGGCATTATGACACCCCTGGGATGGAAAACCAAATTTATTACGGGCGAAATGATGTGCGTTCATCATCACCCGATTTGCAAGGCTTATTCGAAATATAGAATAGGGGATAAAATGGTTAGAAACGTCCCTCCATGTGTTCCTATCTTTGGTACCTCTAACGAAAATTTGGCATGGCTTCACCTAGGTTCACTATATGGGGTCTAATGAGGTTCTAACGGCTCCAAATTGTTCCTCACTGTCGCCGGTGAAGGCTAGCAAGGCACCCTGATAAAAACGGATTCAATTTGTTAGAGTATATTTTTCCCTAGCCCATGTGGTTGTTAATCACGAAGGCATAGGTACTTTAGTACTCCGAAAATGTTTCACTAGCCCATGCAGATTGTTAATCACGAACGCTTAGTTACTTTGCTTCCACCTAAAAGGGACGGAACCCGGGTATAGGGCTCATGTTATGCAAATGCATGTGTGGTGTGTGAGGAGGAACGAACAAACCTTTCACCATCTATTCTACACCCCTTATTCTAACAACCCCGATAAGATTAAACAACGTAAAACATCAGTTAAGCAAAGAACAATAATATACAGCAAAATAACCAGAGAACAATACTAATATGCATGTACATGAGTATGAACATATTTAAAAATATTTTATTATTTTCAGAATTCTTCTTTTATTTAAAAAAAAAAAAGTGAGAATTAAAATTAAATACTAATTAAAAATCGATAAAACCGAGACTTTCGATAACACATGTCTAATTCTAGGCCTAACTCTCTAAGTGTCCCCAAAGGAGTTGCCAAGCTGTCGCAACCTAAAAAATAACAAGTCCCATCGCAAGACATTACTCATTAACTGTGACATTGGGAAAACAGAGGAAAAGACGATTTAATTCCTTTTGAAATAAAATGAGGGTTTGAAACAACCTCGAAAAAGAAATGGAGTTGCCACCAATCTTTTTTGGCTAGGTGTAATCGACCATCTATTAAAATCGATTTTTATAAAATATTTTAAAATTAATTAAAACATTTTTTAAAAACCAATTTGGAAATCTGCGCTTTTAAACCAGAGAAATAAGAAGCGGGTTTGGGAGTCGGTTACGTGCGGGGAAGGATTAGCATCCCCATAATGCCCGTATAATACGGCACCTTATTAATCGTGTGTTATCTCGAGTCTCGGTAAAAGTCGATTTTAGATTTAGGCCTTTAAAATAATTCTCAATTTAAAGAAAAATAATCTCATTTTTTAATTTGAAAATGATGTAGAATTCATTAGCACAAAATTTTTCTATATTCCCTGGCAGACCTGGTAAAACATAGAAATTTTTATTTATTTGGAAAATCTTCAAATCACTCTCTTTTTGAAAGAAAGATATTCCGTTTTTATTGATAATTGATGATATCCTCCCCGACAAACCCAACAAAGAACTCATGAATTATTTTAACTCGGGAATAACCTTGTTTTAAAAAAGCATGATTATCTTTATTGCATTAGAAATCAATTTTAAAAAATATGATTATGAATATGGCAATCATTACTAATGACATGGCAAAAGAGTGAATGACATGGCATATGGATAAATGACATGGCATGCTTGACATGGAAAAATCTAGATGACATGGCAAAAGAATTAATTACATGACATGCTTGACATGGCAAAACCTAGGTGACATAGCAAAGCCTAGATGACATGGCAAAGAAATGTTGACAAGGCAAAAAGCACAAAATGACATTATCATAGAATATCCATGTTTACATCATAATCAAGATAACAACATAAAATTTAAAACAAAGCAATGACATCACTATGGAATATTCATCATATAGAATTTACATGACTAAGATAGCAAAAATTAGATATCATGGAATATGCATGAACATGGAAAATGCAATGCATGGAAATGTATTTCTCCCGTGAAGCAAGGACATCCGTATACCTAAAAAGGTAACCGACTACCTTCGGAAGAGACCTAAATCCAATTTTCAAATTTGGATTTGGGTTTAAAAAAATGGAATTTTTGGGATGAAAAAGGCCTCATGGCCGAACCCCCACTTTAAATGGCTCTATTTTTCCTAGTTTTGAAATCCAGGTTGACCACCTTTGACCCAACTTCTGTAAAATCAAATTTTATGATTGAAATGACATGGAAATCACCCTAAGACAGTAACTAATGTCCCAAATCAGCCCCCTCTTAATATACTAATAAAAACAGAAAATTATTATTTCTTGAAAACAAATCTGACTCCCACAACTAGTTTTGAAATCTGATTTTTTACCCTTTTAGAAAATTTCAAAAAAATCTGAAAAAATTAGGGGAGACCTATAACATGTTGATATACATGGGAAAAAATCAACTTAATTTTTGGAGCATGGATACTATGACCGAATTAACCAAAACAGAAAGTTACTATTTCTAAAAAACAACTCTGACTCTCACAGGCAATCTTGAAAACCTATTTTTTTGCCCTTATAAAAAATTTCATAAAAATCTGAAAAAATTTGGGTAGACCTCGTACATGTTGACCTCCATGGGAAAAAATCAGCTCAATTTTTGGATCATTTATACTATGACCGAATTTTACCAAAATCAAGAGAGTGAGTTAAAAATTGCTTTGTCAAAATCCATTTTTTCAAACATGATAAAAAAAAATCTAAAAATCATGAGAAAAATATCATGGCATCCGCTAAATGACTACTGCATGTGGTAAAAAAATCAATTTATTTTGACCATGGATGAGTAGTTAAAAAAAATCCCAAAATCAGAATACCCAATCTAAACTATTAATTTTCCACAAGCATGTTCAAGAGAGCTTGGCTTTGAGTCATTGATTGGCTTAAGTCCAAAAATCAAGTGGGGAATGTAGATATGCATGAACAACCAGCAAGACAAATGCATGAAATAAGTGGCATGGCATATGCATGACCTAGGTTCTAAGTGACATAGCAAAAGAACCTAAAATGCTAAGTGACATGGAAAAATGACATGGCACATGAAAATAACCTAATGTCTAAATGTCATGGAAAATGACATGTCATATGAAAAATGACCTAATATCTAAATGACATGGAAAATGTCATGGCATAATGAAAATAACCTAATGTCTAAATGTCATGGAATGGGCCGACAGTTTCTCGATCAACTAGATGACGGGGGTATGTTAGTCAAATAGAGGGATCTTAAATGTCATGAAAAATGACATGTCATATGAAAAATGACCTAATATTTAAATGACATGGAAAATGTCATGGCATAATGAAAATAACCAAACTTCTAAATGTCATGGAAAATGACATGTCATATGAAAAATGACCTAATATCTAAATGACATGGAAAATGTCATGGCATAATGAAAATAACCTAAAGTCTAAATGACATGGAAAATGTCATGGCATGTGAAAAATGACCTAAAGTCTATGATGCAAAACATAATATAGCAAGGATGCTAAATGACATAGCCACAAGATGCAAAGGCATGGATGACTTGGTATGAACAAAATAGTATAGCAATGATACACATGAAAATAAATAATAAAAAAACAGCAAGTTAAAGCAAGTAAATAAAGAAAATAGAGGTGAGCTCTATGGTTGGTGCCTTGGACATAGTCCCCCTTAACCATAATCTCTTGATTTTCATCAAGGGCTTGAAGCCTTTCCACCTTTTTAATTTTTTTTTTTTTGTTTATTTTTGAAAAACTAAACCATCAAAGAAAACTATTCTACCACAACCATGCAAGAATAAAATCAAACACAAGGTAAGCATAAAAATACTAGTATTCAGGCAAACCAAAAAAGTGGTAAAATTTATTTTTTTTTTGATGAAAAAAAAAGATGAAAAATTTCAAAGAAAACTTTTGAAACCTTTATTTACATAAAAAAAAAAAAAAAGATTGGAAATCACATGAAAAAGAAGGAAAAAGAAACATGGAAATGGAAAGAAAAATACAAGAGAGTGGTGCCAATGGCTACCTTCAAAGCTTTCTCAAGCTAGCTTTCTCTTCAAAAAAATTCTTTTCCTTTTCTCCAAGTTTTAGCTACTGCCCTTGCTTCAAAGAATGACTAACTAAATGAAAATAAATAACCCCCCTCCTCTTACATAGCTGGTTGAATGCCCCCTAAGGTGAGTATGTGCTCATCTTTTTTTTTCCAAGACATGTGGCATCCATCACAAGTTATACTAGCCAAAGAAAATAAAAATGTCATCTAGCAACCTCATCTTGGTCATTGGATGAAATGATCAGCCTTCCCTTCATGACCTGGCTGAAAATACTAGCTAAGAATGTGCTCATCCTTTTACAAAATATCTTGGCCACTTGGCATGATCATAAGGAATTAACCAAGCAATAAAAATGTCACCTTGCTATTAAATCTTGGCCATTGGATGAAATGATCAGCCTTCCCTTCCTTTCCTCATGAGCTGGCTGAATGACCTAGAAATTTCCAGCAACTTCCTAATTTTTTAATTTGCAGAATGACCCTTTTCAGTTTCTTCGGTAAAATTGCATTTTAGCCTCCAAACTTAATTTAATTGCAAACGGACCCCCAATTTCGGAATTTATTTCTCCAATCCCTCCAAATAAGTGTAAAATTCAGTTCTGAAGATTTTCATAATTTTTGGAGCTCGTTTTCCATTTTTCTCGGATTTTTCATTAAAATTGCGGATTAGGCCTCCCCGAACTTTGCCTTTTTTCAAATCAGCTCCAATTTGAGATTCTTCTTTTCCAATACCTCCAAATCAATATAAAACTCAGTTCTGGAAGTTTTCATAATTTTTCGAGCTCGTTTCCTATTTTTCCCGGAATTTTCTTTAAAAGTTTCGATTTAGTGCCTCCCAAATTTAGCCTTTTTCATTTGAGCTCTAATTCCAGATTTTTCTTCACCAATACCTTCCAAAAAATATAAAATTGAGAACTGAAAGTTTTCATAATTTTCCGAGCTCGTTTTCTATTTTTCCCATAATTTTCTTTTGGAATTTCGGGTTAGTACACCCGAACTTTGTCATTTTTCATTTAAGCTCCGATTTTGGATTTTTCTTCACCTATCCCTTCCATACAATATAAAATTCAAAACTGAAAGTTTTCATAATTTCTGAGCTCGGGACCTATTTTTCCCGGATTTTCCAATATTGCCCTTTAACCTCCAAAATCTCGGTTTTACTCAAAACGGGTCCGATTTTCGGATTTTCTTTTTCTATTGCCTTCTTCATATATTGAATTTGAGTTGGTCCGAAAATGCCCAATTTTTAAGATCAAATTCCTCTCCGATTTAGTTTTCCCTTTTCCATACCAGGAATTTTCTCGTTTTTCCGTTTTTTCTTCTAACTGGCTCTTCCTTGGGATCCACTTCAAACTGAGCCTTGGGCTATTTTTGTTTATTCATTCTTCATCATCCGGGGGCTTCAATTTTACCGAATCAGGCCATCTTCGCACTTTTTTCCAAATTTGACGAATTAGGTATTCCCCTACATTGAATTTCGTAACCCATCTTCTGAACTCTATATCTTTCGTTGCAGACCTCGGATTATCAAAATTCTTTCACCATTGTTAAATTCAATTTCAAATCTTTTTTTTTACTATGAGTTGACTTTTTCAGTAGTTGACTTTTTGGGGTTGACTTTTTCGGAGTTGACTTTTTTCAGGTTAACTTTTTCGTGTTGAACTCCAAAGCACAAGTCTTAGAGAACCATCTGTGGGATAAGGGATTTTTTTTTGCATTCTGGGAAGTATAAGGAATAACTTACCTGGCTTAAGAATCCCGAACAAAATTAAATGTTTACAATGACCGCAGCAAAGTGCGGGCAATTATCTAGTAAATGTAAAAGCGGTGGAAATCTAATCAAATCTCAATAATCAATTGGTTCATCTTAGAAAACCGATTTCAAGTTGCATTGTTTGCTGCCTTTTTAATCTCTTAACCAAATTGGCCAAATTATGACCTCCACTAGGAACAAAGGTTGTGTTGAAAACCAATGAATTTTGACTGGTAGTGCAGATGAACCATGGCATATACAAGTCAAATGAGATACGACAATTTTGGATACGACATGATTATACGATATAAAAAAATTAATTAAAACACGACTTAAATATAAAGAACATGTCAAAATCTATATAACAAGGATTATTAACGTGTCCAAATTTATATAAATATATAATATTTTAAATATAATTATAATACATGAAAATAACATAAACACAATACCAATATACAAATTGCTGAATTTAAATAAAATCTTTGGTCCCAACTCCCAAGTCTTTGGGTTCAGCGAAGACAAAAAAACTAGGTAATGGTTCCAACGGATCATTGGAACATTATTTAAGACGCTGCATTAGAAATAGAAAATCCCTTTATATCAGCCAATTGGGCTTAGTTCAAGCCTTGAAGATACCGAGAGGTAGAAAAAATGAGAAAATTTCTTGATCCAATTGGAATACTTTTCGAAATCTGTTAGATTGGTACTTTTTTTTTTTTTTGCTTTTTTTTTTTTTTTTTATTGAAAAATGAAAAAAAAAATAAAAAAATTACTAACCAAATAAAAAATAACTAAACAATGTCAGTAGCAATTAGAGAGAAATATGGCAGTTTCCTCTCCAATTTTACTGATACTAGAACAATAATTTTTAAGATACATCATTTATAAATCAACAAACTTTAAAAATAAGAAAAATATATATTAATTACAAAAAAAAAAAAAGAAATTCTATAAACATGTTTATAGGCATTCTTTCATATTTGTCAAATATGAAATAGGATTGTATTAACTGTCAAATTGATTGAAATCTTCAAGCGAAGATAAAAACAACAAGAGTGTGGGTAAATAATACAAAAGGATCTTATATGTTTAGTACAAAGAGATACTTTCATTTCAAAAAAAATTTAAAATTTAAAATCTTCAATCGAAACACATTTTAAGATCAATGAAAATGAGTTGCAGGATAAAAATGACTCCACCTACCGTAACAATGCAATCCAAATGCATTAGCACAGTTGAGCAAAAACGTAATCCAACCGTGTTGTGCCATGGGTGCAACCAAATTTAAATACACCCTTAATATTTCATTATGATTTTACTCAACCACAAATCCACAATTGGCATTTGGTGATAATTTTTTATTGAATCCGTTTTTTTATGTATCGTCAATGACATTTAAAAACTCAATAAATAAGAGTAATAAAATTAACATGTGTATCTTTATTATATTAATTTTTTAAATATTTTTTATTATACGAACATATGTTACCTTGTTAAATCTGATGGTAAAATTTTTAAACTTCAAAAATAGTGTATGATGTAATTTTCCTTTTTTATTTGTTATAAAGTAAAGTAAAATGCAAGCACTTTAAAAATAAGATCTTAAATGAATCAAATCAATATGAAAAATATATTACCAAAATTACTCGAGGAAAAATTAAATCCAAGTAAAATTTAAGAATCTCTCTCATTACCAAAAATATATATATATATATATATAATACAACAGATTTTATAAATTAGGAAGTCACACATCTAAGCTTCACCAAATAATCAAAACAGACAACCAAATAAAATGTGCACAAATATCAAGTTTTCACAATTTGACAAACAAAATAATGCATGAGGTATGCTTATATCTAGCAGAAAAAGTGGTTACTGACACTGTTCTAAAAAAAAGAACTATAAAAAAAATATAAAAAAAAAAGAGTTAGATTTAATACTTCCAGAGAGGCTCAAGAGGCGGCCTCTTCGATGATGTTTTAGGCGTTGTCCTGTTGCCAATTTGCACTCTCTTGGTGCTAGCCTCGTTCTCCTTCATATCATGTTTTATCAGTCGCTTTGGTGTTCTTTGAATCAAAATAAACTTGCTCTTACTTTTCAAACTTTTCATTTTGGAAGAACTCAATTGCTTAACAGTCGCACTGTTGCTCCCTTCCTTTTTTGCAGTCACATTTTTCTTTTGAGATCATAGGAAATTTGGTTCGGACCTAAAGGCTTCTTCATGGTCGATAACTGCCAAACAATCAAACATAAACTCAAGGAATTAGCTCGTGCTTGTCAATGGTAAATCAGCCCTCAATGCAAAGAATGCAAATATGTATAAAAAAAATAAAGGCTTAATATAAATTGATCATCAAATTATACATAATGATTTGATATTTAAAGAAAAAAAGTCAGTTGTCTGAACTTATATTTCGTCAATAGATTATCCTAATAAACTAACACCGTTACATAAAATGCTAACATGGTATGATTGGTCAATACTAAGTCACCACGTGTCAGGTCAAATATTTTTTTAAATACTAACATGGCGTGACAATTTATTCTTAGTCAATCATATCACATCAGTATTTTATGTAACAACGTTAGTCTATTGAGTTTACTTGCATAACGGAAATAAAGTTTAAATAGCCAATTGTAAATTTTTTTCTTTAAATACCAAATTGTTAAAAAATATAGTTACGTATTAACCCAAAAATAGATGTTTTGTATACCTCTACAAACTTCTGAATTCTTTAATAGGGGAGATTTATCTGCCATTGCTGCAACCAACCCTGACACATCTTTTCTCAACTCCATTGTTTCTTCAATATCTTCAGGACCATCCTTTTTTACTGTGAAATTTAAAACCTCAACATCAGAGTTTGCAACATAATCCTCCTCTTTAAGGTTACCTGAATTGCATTCCGAGGTGGTCTTGTCTAAAGCATAATGATTACTGTCACCCCGAGCATTTGCATCTGATTTCTTAACTTCATCTTCACCCCACGGAAACAAACTCATATCCATGTTGACTAAGATGTGTGATTCATCAGGATTCTCCCAGTCTTTATGTTCTGTCCCATTATAACACCATCAGTGAATGCAAATTTTGATATACTATTCTAAAAGAGCGATTTCTTTTACATATCTGTACTTGCAATGAAGCTATCTTATTCGGATTTTGGTGTGAATGTCGGATACGGATATGTATCCGAGACGGGTATGTTAAACTTTTTCTAAGATTTTCATGTATTTAAAAGGTTCTTAGAGGATCATATTTCCATAACCATGTCCGAATATGCGTCAGATATGGATACTTTAAAAAACATAAAGTGTCAAATCAACCTAGCAATGAAGGGATTGAGTACTGACCATCAGAAGTAGCACAAATTGAGGAAACAGAAGAGAAATCAATAATTTTGTTAGAGATTGGCAAACTTATTGAAAAACCAATTAAAGTGGATTCTATTACTGCATTAGCGACTCGAGGGAAGTTTGCTAGAATCTGTACGGAAGTGGACTTGAGTAAACCTTTGCTCACTAAAGTGAAAGTGGGGAACATTATCCAGAGGATTGAATAAGAAGGGCTCCACACAGTCTACTTTTCTTGTGGAGTAGTTGGTCATCGCTCTGAAGATTGTCCGATCAAGAAAATACAAGTCAGACAGACGGCTGAGAATCAGAATGGAACGGTAAATGGTGATGACACGGTGGATCCGGAAGAGACTGGGAGAGACGATGTCAGTAATTTTGGGCAATGGATGTTGGTTCAACGGAAAATTCGGAGAGGAAAAAATAATGTTGGTCAAGTTAAGGGTAGTGGCCATGATTTCAGGAGTGCGAACAGATTCACCATCTTTAATAACGCTGACTTTGAGGTTGATGATGCTTATCAGGATTTATCTGATAAAGGAAAAAGTCTCGCACAATAAGCTGACTAATGAATTTACTCATGGTGCTGTTGAAATCCAAAGTCCAAAAACAGATAAGGCATTCAAAGTGAATGGTCATAGATTGAAGCCTTATTATGAGCACTTTCCAATACAAGATGTGGAAGAGTTACCACTTTTTGAGCCAAATTATGTTGAATAATATTGGCATGGGTCTAAGTCAGGCTGAGGACAATAAACCAAGCGCTTCTTGGGAGGCATCCCAAAAGGATGGAGAGCATCCATTATAATCAGATTTGCATATTTCATACTCTCCATCATTCTATCTTTTATTGTTTTTCTTTAGTTTGTTTTGTTTAGTAGTTCTTTTCTCTTACATATAATTCTTGCATTGGGGATAATAGCATTACATTGAGGACAATGTAAAAATTAAGTGTAGGGGGAAGAATTTAGGATTTTCTTTAGTGTGTTTTGTTTTTGATTCTTTTTATGTTGTTTTTAGTGTGTTTTAGTTACTTTCAATACTATGATGAGATATGAATTGCATAAGTATAAAACTGATTTATTAGTGAGAAGATTTTCATGACAATTGAGCTTGATATCATTTTTTTTAGCCAATGTTAATATGATATGTTGATTGAGAAAGAAGTATGTTTAGACTTAAATCTGACTTGTATAATCATCTTTGTGAGTTTTTGAGCCTGTATGATTGATGCATTATACATATCAATCTAATTTCTTTCTTGAGTGCTCTTATGATTACATGATTCTCTAGAACTTACTTTAAACCTTGTTGAGACTATATTGATGCATGTGACAACATGAATATGATAGAGGCATTAGAATTTTTAACCAGGGCCAAACAGCCACCCCTTATTGATGTTCCAAGAGAACATCCCCCTTAGTGAGCCAATTTGAGCCTACATTGAATAAGCTATTTATTTGGTAACCATATCTTGTCCCTAACCTAAATATACTTATTTATATCCTTACCCTTGTTCTAAAGATGAATTAGCATGTTTTGAGACATATTGCGAAGACAAGGAAGATCTATTCAAATTTTGGGTTAGAAACAAGAAATAAGTGTGTGGGAGGAGAAAGGCAAAAGTCAAGAGAAAAATAGAGGGAATATTGCCAAATACATTACCATGTGAAAAAAATTGAATAATCTCTTGAACTTCTATTTAAAGAAAAGAAAAAGATGTTACAAAGTTGTTTAGAATGAAGGAAAGGCCCAACATGAATATTCGGCCTATGTATTATGTGCTTTGTAAAGAGTTTTGAGAAGTTTTCTTTGTATAAATCTTATTATGTCTCTAAACTCTATGAAATCTTTGGAACCTTTGTAATATCCTTTTCCTTTTATTCTTTAACCACATTTATTACCCCTTGGCCCCATTACAATCTTGAATAAAGACTTCTTGATTTATGAAGTTGCATGATCTAAATAGTGGATAATAGGTGGACAAGCAAGCATATGGTAGAACTATTTTCATGAGATTGATTGAGTGTAAACACTTTACCACTACATTAAAAAGTGAAAATCATGAGAGTATCCCATGTGAGAAGTTGAGATTAAGTTTAAACAAGCACTATTTTGATTGAGATATGTTATGTTAACTTAACTCAAACCCTTTACTATCAAGCGTGATTCTTCGTGAAACTCTTTAAGCTATTGATTAGTTTGTAAGACATGTTCAATGATTATCTATAAGTTGTATTGAAAGTGAACTAGATTCGGTTTTCTTACCTTGTGTCTATTTGATTTTGCTCGAGGACTAGCAAAAGTGCTTAATTTCATACATTTTCCTATTTAATTTCCTTATACTTTGTGCTTTGATTCTTACTTCCTTGACGTTTTACTAGGTTTTTATGCTTTGTAGGTATTTTGGAGGAGATGAAGTCAAAACATGTCAATTAGGATATTAAAGAGCTTACAAAATCACAATCACAAGATGGAAAAAGACTTGGGAGTCAAAAAGATCAAATTCTTGGTGCAAAGCAAGAAGATAGATTTGACCTCCGGAGCTTGTTGCTAAGAAAACATGATGTTAGACTCTTTATTCGAAGAAACTTCCTTCTTTACTTTTGAAGATCACTTCATTACCTTTCCAACAGTTGGTCATGGGACTAAATCGGATAAGAAATGATCATCCAAATCGGCATTGGAATATCTCCCTAAACAACCCTATTGGAAAAAATACCCTAGCCGCAAATCACATTTTTTTTCTTGATACCCTAGCTGACATTTATGTTTATCCTTGTCAAAGAAGGATTAGTGGCTGTCAACTTACATTAATTGCATTAATTGCAAGTATTTTTCCTTAAAGCTAATCCTAGTCAAAGTAGGAGAATTAAATCAGCCAAGACTTTCCTTCCTTACACTTACTTTGGCTGCAAGTTTGTAATCTCTCTTCATTAAAGAGTCTTTGACTAAAACTTTCCTACTTTATTCAAACTTGGCTGCCAAGGCTCATATCTTTCCTTAAAACATAAAAGTCAGCCACTTTTCCTTAACTTTAGTCACAAGTCAGCATTTATTGATGGGAGATAGCTGAAATTCACTTGTTTGATGCCCTAGCTATTGCCTATAAATAGAGAACAAGGGGGCAAACGAAAATACACTTCTCCAAGCATCAAAGTTCTGATTTCTTCTTTGTTTTAGAGTTTTTGAGAGAACAAGAGGCTGGATAATTAATATTCTTCTTCTTCTTCTTTCTTTCTTTTATTTTCTTCTTAGATTCTCTTTAATTTTATGTTTATGTTTACAATGCCTACGCTAGGCTAAACTTCTATTTGGTTAAGGGTGATTTCAAAGCCCTAGACATGTTATGTAATTAATTTTCAGAATCTATCTATCATTGTTTTCTATCAAAGTTGCTTATGTTCTTCCATTAAAATTGTTCATGATGATGATTTGATTTGTTTAGGTGGCCAACTAGATAAATCTTGATAATTGTCTAATGCTAGTTTAGGAGTCTTGATCCGTGTAATTGTCTTGATTTCCTATTCATAAGTGGCAATTTGTGATTAATGATTATGGTCAAGTTTTCAATAATTGCAAAGTGGAACATAACCTAAGTTGAACAATTCGAGCTTATGTGTTTGTTGCTTAGATCAACCTATCTTTCTCATCATAAAGCTACTATTAAATTAAACTTAGAGAGTTTATTCTAGGTTGTTTGATAGTTAGAGATTAAATAGAGAGCTTGTTCTATTTAACGACGAACTAAGGAAAGATTGGGGTAACAGAGCTTGTTGTTATCTACGGTTGTTAACTTTGATAGCTAATTAATGTTGATAGATATGAAATTGATTCTTAATGATGTCTAGTGGTGGAGAATGAAACCTTAACCATATTTTTCATATTTGATTCTTCTTAATTACTTGTTTTCTCATTCTTATTGTTAACTTTAGTTTAAATCTGATTTCAAAATCCCCTTTACTTTTGTTTACTTGTTTTTTTAAGTGATAAACTATTAACTTATAAACAAAAACTCAATCCCTGAGGACTCGACCCTTGCTAATCTCTATAATTGATTCTTTTTAAGTGCAAGGTTAAATAAGATACACTCTTTTGGGTGCATCATTAAATCCAAGTAAAATTTAAGAATCTCTCTCATTACCAAATATATATATATATATAATAAAAAAAGATTTTATAAATTAGGAAGTCACACATCTAAGCTTCGCTAAATAATCAAAACAGACAACCAAATAAAATGTGCACAAATATCAAGTTTTCACAATTTGACAAACAAATAATCATGAGGTATGCTTATATCTAGCAGAAAAAGTGGTTACTGACACTGTTCTAAGAAAAAGAACTATAAAAAAAATGTTATATTTAATACTTCCAGACAGGCTCAAGAGGCGGCCTCTTCGATGATGTTTTAGGCGTTGTCCTGTTGCCAATTTGCTCTCACTTGGTGCTAGCCTCGTTCTCCTTCATGTCATGTTTTATCAGTCGCTTTGGTGTTCTTTGAATCAAATTAAACTTGCTCTTACTTTTCAAACTTTTCATTCTGGAAGAACTCAATTGCTTAACAGTCGCACTGTTGCTCCCTTCCTTTTTTGCAGTCACATTTTTCTTTTGAGATGATAGGAAATTTGGTTCGGACCTAAAGGCTTCCTCATGGTCGACAACTGCCAAACAATCAAACATAAACTCAAGGAATTAGCTCGTGCTTCTCAATCGTAAATCAGCCCTCAATGCAAAGAATGCAAATATGTATAAAAAAAATAAAGGCTTAATATATAAATTGATCATCAAATTATACATAATGATTTGATATTTAAAGAAAAAAAGTCAGCTGTCTAAACTTATATTTCGTCAATAGATTATCCTAATAAACTAACACCGTTACATAAAATGCTAACATGGTATGATTGGTCAATACTAAGTCACCACGTGTCAGGTCAAATATTTTTTTAAATACTAACATGGCGTGACAATTTATTCTTAGTCAATCATATCACATTAGTATTTTATGTAACAACGTTAGTCTATTGAGTTAACTTGCATAACGGAAATAAAGTTTAAATAGCCAATTGTGAATTTTTTTCTTTAAATACCAAATTGTTAAAAAATATAGTTACGTATTAACCCAAAAATATATGTTCTGTATACCTCTACAAACTTCTGAATTCTTTAATTGGGGAGATTTATCTGCCATTGCTGCAACCAACCCTGACACATCTTTTCTCAACTCCATTGTTTCTTCAATATCTTCAGGACCATCCTTTTTTACTGAGAAATTTAAAACCTCAACATCAGAGTTTGCAACATAATCCTCCTCTTTAAGGTTACCTGAATTGCATTCTGAGGTGGTCTTGTCTAAAGCAGAATGATTACTGTCACCCCGAGCATTTGCATCTGATTTCTTAACTTCATCTTCACCCCACGGAAACAAACTCATATCCATGTTGACTAAGATGTGTGATTCATCAGGATTCTCCAAGTCTTTATGTTCTGTCCCATTATAACACCATCAGTGAATGCAAATTTTGATGTACTATTCTAAAAGAGTGATTTCTTTTACATATTTCTACTTGCAATGAAGCTATCTTATTCGGATTTTGGTGTGAATGTCGGATACGGATATGTATCCGACACTGGTATGTTAAACTTTTTCTAAGATTTTCATGTATTTAGAAGGTTCTTAGAGGATCATATTTTCATAACCATGTCCGAATATGCGTCAGATATGGATACTTTAAAAAAAATAAAGAGTCAAAACAACATAGCAATGAAGGGATTGAGTACTTACCATCAGAAGTAGCACAAATTGAGGAAACAGAAGAGAAATCAATAATTTTGTTAGAGATTGGCAAACTTATTGGAAAACCAATTAAAGTGGATTCTAATACTGTATTAGCGACTCGAGTGAAGTTTGCTAGAATCTGTATGGAAGTGGACTTGAGTAAATCTTTGCTCACTAAAGTGAAAGTGGGGAACTTTATCCAGAGGATTGAATAAGAAGGGCTCCACACAGTCTACTTTTCTTGTGGAGTAGTTGGTCATCGCTCTGAAGATTGTTTGATCAAGAAAGTACAAGTCAGACAGACGACTGAGAAACAGAATGGAACGGTAAATGGTGATGACACGGTGGATCCGGAAGAGACTGGGAGAGACGATGTCAGTAATTTTGGGCCATGGATGTTGGTTCAACGGAAAATTCGGAGAGGAAAAGATAATGTTGGTCAAGTTAAGGGTAGTGGCCATGATTTCAGGAGTGCGAACAGATTCACCATCTTTAATAACGTTGACTTTGAGGTTGATGATGCTTATCAGGATTTATCTGATAAAGGAAAAAGTCCCACACAATCAGCTCCTACTTTGGTAAACAATAAGGTTGACAGCAACATTCCCACACGTGGGCCACGTACATACCACTTGGGTAGAAAGGAGAGACCAGACGCGACGACATCTAAACCTTTCAATGGGCACAGTAAGTCTAAACTTGTGGGCCCAAGGATGGACAATAATAAGGGAATAGTTAAACAAAGGCATAACCAAGACCAAGAGAATGATTGCCCCATGGGAACAAGTAGTTCAGCTGGTAAGACTCCCATGCAAAACTCTGAAACTAGCCTCATTCCTACTAATTCGAAAATGGACCTCATAGCAATTCCTAGAAACCAGGTTACCTCGGAGCATTTTTTTGATACACCAGTGGAATGCATGAAGGAGGATACGGAGCTCAGAATGGATAATGTTCAGGTACTTATGATGGTTCCTAAAAATCCTGCTAAGCAGGATGTTCAAAAGAACTCAATTGGATTTTAATGAAATTTATCTGCTAGAACTGTAGAGGTGTGGGTAATAATGTTTTTGTCCATAATTGCAAAGATATGCTATACCGTGAGAACCCGAGTGTTCTGTGTTTACTTGAAACAGAAGCTGATGCTGGTATGTGTACAAAGTTGGCTAGAATTTTTCAATTTGATGGAGCATATGAAGTAGTTGCTAATGGATACAGGGGAGGTTTGATTTTATTGTGGAATAAAAGCTTGACCAATATGAGTATTCTTAATGTCAATGACCAAACAATCCATTGCCGACTTATTGATGGGAGTAGGGAGTGGCTTGCATCTTTTGTCTACGTGCAACCAAACGCTATTGCCAAAGAAAGATTCTGGAGAAACCTTGAGGACTTTGCTTCACAGCATTCTTATCCTTGGATTTTAGCAGGCGATTTTAATGATTACGCTTCAATAGATGAACGTTGTGGGGGTCATGGTGATTGAATGGATAGAATAATAAAGTTCAGAGAAAGATGGAGTAGCTGTAACTTGATTGATCTTGGGTCCGTTGGGTTCATAACTCGTATAATTATATAGTTTTTAGTTATGTTTTATTATTGTTTTGTGTCAAATACGAGTTATTATTGCTTAGTCTAATTGTGTTTATGATTTTTTATATTTTTATGTAATTTGGTGTTTTTCACGAGTTTCTTTGAGTGATTTCAGATTACTAGGTTAAATCAAGAATTAAGGGCAAATCCAGTTCAGTTCCAGTTCCGGCACCTTTTGCCATATCAACTATATCTGGAGTATCACTGAAGCAATAAGGCTGAAATTTTAACAGTACAAAGTTAAGAGGCATATTTATCTTTTTCATGCTTTACACTTCTTGAAACGGAGTCGTTTTCCCTAGCGAAATCAACCATCAAGTTGGCTGATGTGCAATGACGTCTATGCTGACAAGTTTTGGTATTTTGACCATATCTTCTGATCCACATCAGAAAATGAGCTGATTCCAACGGCTATGGATCACCGACTGATAGGGGAACATTTTTCTAGAAGACCATTTGATCAGATCAAGCCTCCAATATTGAAAAAATCGACCATCAAGCTGGCTGATCAGAATTGTCATACAATATGACGAAAATTGTTAGAAAAATGCACCCACCTATTATACCTACCTTTGAAATTTATAAAGCTTGTCTCTTGTCATTTAGCTCTCCAAAATGTGTATAAATAGAGGGCCTTGGATGATTGTAAGAGACATTGTAGATTGGTAGGATATTAGCCATTGTAATAAAATTCTCTAAGTTTTCTTCTTCTTTCTTTTCTCTAGTTTTCTTTTTCTTTAGAGAGAACAAGAGGTTGGATAATTAGTATTCTTCCTCTTCTTCTTTCTTTCTTTTATTTTCTTCTTAGATTTTCTTTAATTTTATGTTTATGTTTACAATGCCTATGCTAGGCTAAATTTCTATTTGGTTAAGGGTGATTTCAAAGCCCTAGACATGTTTTATAATTGATTTTCAGATTCTATCTATCATTAATTTTCTATCAAAGTTGCTTATGTTCTTCTACAAGAATTGTTCATGATGTTGTCTTGATTTGTTTAGGTGTACAACTAGATAGATCTTGATAATTATCTATTGCTAGTTTAGGAGTCTTGATCCGTGTAATTGTCTTGATTTCCTATTCATAAGTGGCAATTTGTGATTAATGATTATGGTCAAGTTTTCAATAATTGCAAAGTGGAACATAACCTAAGTTGAACAATCCGAGCTTATGTGTTTGTTGCTTAGATCAACCTATCTTTCTCATCATAAAGCTGCCATTAAATTGAACTTAGAGAGCTTATTCTAGGTTGTTTGATGGTTAGGGATTAAATAGAGAGCTTGTTCTATTTAACGACGAACTAAGGAAAGATTGGGATAACAGAGCTTGTTGTTATCTACGGTTGTTAACTTTGATAGTTGGTTAATGTTGATAGATATGAAATTGATTCTTAATGATGTCTAGTGGTGGAGAATGAAACCTTAGCCATATTTTTCATATTTGATTCTTCTTACTTACTTGTTTTCTTACTTTTCTTGTTTGCTTATTTTTAAAACTATTTCAAAACCCCTTTTCTTTTGTTCTCTTTGAACGTAAGTTATAAACTAATAACTCATAGATTAAAATCCAATCCCTGAGGACTCGACCCTTGCTAATCATTATACTCTACAATTGATTCTTTTTAAGTGCAAGGTTAAATAAGATACACTCTTTTGGGTGCATCATGGGTGTAGGTATACCTAGGTTCGAAAATGTCAAGGACAGGTTATTTTGCAAGAGAGGTTGGATTGGGTTCTTATTAATGTTTCAGCTCTGAGTTGCTTCCAAGAGGCAAAGGTAATTAATCTTCCACGTCTTTGCTCAGATCATTATCCTATTCTCTCTGTCACAGACGCAGGTACTTCCCCTCCTCATGAAAGCAGGCTTTTCCGGTTTGAAGCAGCTTGGCTTACTCACGAAGAGTTTTCCTCAGTGTTTAGTAATGCATGGCGAGAAGGTGAGTCCTCGATTTCTCAATCCATAGCTTCAGTAAATACAAAGATTAAGGAATGGAAGAATGTGGCTTTCGGAGATATCTTTAAACGTAAAAGAACCCTTATTAAAAGACTCAATGGCATCCAATGCTCTCTGACCTATGGGTTTTCAAATTTTCTTCTCAAGCTTGAGGATGAATTAAAGGCTGAATACCAATTAGTTCTATCACAAGAAGAAATTTTGTGGCTTCAAAAATCATGTTTGGATTGGATCTGTCATGGTGAAAGCAACACAAAATTTTTCCATTTAACTACACTAGTTCGGAGGGGTCGGAACTGTGTGGTGGGTTTGATAATTGATGGCAGCTCGGTCACGGATCAAGAAAGGCTTAAATCACATGTGGTGAATTATTTTGCGGAGTTATTCAGTAAGAGACAAACAAGTGGTTTACAAGTGGAGTATGAATCTTTCAGACTGACGCTAAATGAGATGGAGAGGGCCTCAATGACTGCGTCAGTGGAAATGGAGGAAGTCCGCAATGCTCTTTTTTTATGAAAAAGGTTAAAGGTGCCCGGACCGGATGGAATTCAACCAATATTTTTATCAGAAGCATTGGGAAACAGTAAAAAAATACCTTGCTGCGGTTTGTACAGGAAGCTTTAGTCGACTGCTCCTTCCCATGTGAAATTGCCAAAGCTCACCTAGCACTTATTCCTAAATGTCAGAACCCAGAAACGATCTCTATGTTTCGCCCAATCAGTTTGTTTAATACCTCTTACAAAATACTATCAAAAGTGTTGGTGCATCGGTTGAGACCAATATTACAACGGATTCTTGGCCCCTATCAGAATAGTTTCTTGGAAGGAAGGAGTACTGTTGATAATATTTTTATTACTCAAGAGGTCGTCCATTCAATGATGAATATGAAAGGAAGGAAGGAAGGGAGCTATGATCTTGAAAATTGTTTTATTGAAAGCCTATGATAATGTGGATTGGGGTTTTCTTGAACAAGTGTTGGTGGATTTTGGGATCCTGAAGCCAACTATTTACCTCATTATGTTCTGTGTTTGTTCAAATGATTTATCAATACTCTGGAATGGACAGACTCTACCTTATTTTACCCCTAAGCAAGGTTTGCGTCAAGGCGATCCACTATCACCTTATCCGTTCATCTTAATCATGGAGAAATTATCACACATGATCTTATAAAAAGTAGAGAATCGTGTATAGCAGCCTTACAAAACTTCTAGTCGAGGTCCGATCCTTTCTCATCTCTTTTTTGTTGATGATCTGTTACTTTTTGCCAGGGCATCAATGAATCAAATTACAACGATTAAGGATTGTTTGCAAGAATTCTCTCAAGCCTTTGGTTTAAATATCAGTCTTCCTAAGTCAAAACTTTTTGTCTCTTCCAATGTAGATGGTCCTTACTCGTTGAGTTTAAGTCAGTCTTGTGGCATTCCTTTGACAAATGATTTGGGGACCTATCTTGGCGTTCCCATCATACATAAGAAGATATCAAGAACAACCTATGTTGCTATTGTGGATAAAGTCATGAATAAACTAGATGACTAGAAAAGAAAGGTATTATCTCAGGCTGGTAGAAAGACCCTGATTCAGTCTACTACAAGTACGATTCCTCTATACACGATGCAGACAACACTTCTCCCTGCCTCGGTTTGTAAACAGCTAGATAGAGTTAATTGTAACTTTCTTTGGGGGAGTCCACCAATTATTCTCACAATCATCTGGTGAGATGGGATAAAGTTTGTCATCCAAAATCAAAGGGTGGCTTGGGTTTAAGGAGATCAAGATTACACAACATTGCCTTACTCGCTAAACAAAGCTCAGAACAAGCATGAAGCTCTGTGGTGTGATGTTTTTTATAAAAAAATATTTACACTCAGGGCAATTTATGGAAATTTCTCAGAAATCTTATGCGTCATCAACCTGGCGTGGGATACTAAGCACTAGAGACTGCATTATTCAAGGGTGTAAGTGGAGAATTGGTGATTGACAAACCGTGAATTTCTGGCAGGATTGGTGGGTGGGTAATAAGCCTCTAATACACTCAGCGGCTGATACCTCTTTGATAGAACATTCACAGATGAAAGTGGCAGATGTTATTGATGAAACAAGAGGATGGAATTTGGATTTACTAAATGGCTTGCTGCCCATGAACAACATTGAAGAAATCAAGGCAACTCCTATAGCCATCCAAAGGAGGCCTGCAGATAAAAGCTATTGGGGGTTAGAGAGATCTGGTAATTTCCCAGTGGCTTCAGTATATGCTAAGATATCAGAGAATATTACTAAAGCTGCAAGTTATGAAAACTTAAGTTGGGTTTGGCAGATGAGGTGTCCAGAACGTATCAAATTCTTTATATGGCTTTCGGCACTGCATAAACTAAATTCAAATTAGGTTCGGTTTCATAAGCACATGTCCTCAAACACTACCTATCAGCGTTGTGGTGATGTCCTGGAATCTATTGACCATGTTTTGAGAAGATGTACCGTGGCCGATGAGGTATGGATGGCATTACGGGTTACCTTTATTCAATTTGACTTTTTTACTTCTTCTTTCAAGACTTGGCTCAAACAGAATAGCATGTCTACAGCCTTAACCAACTATTAATTGCCATGGGGGGTGCTATTTGTCACAATTTTATGGGGGTTATTGAAGGGTAGGAATGTGGAGATATTTCAAGGAAAAAAGACACAAACATTACAAGTGATTACGTATGCCAGAAAATTTGCTATTGATATTATGAAAGCTATGGCTGGATTTAATTCTAACATTTCTAGAGGAGTCAAATAGGTTCAATGGAAGAAACCTCCTTCGGGTGTGTTTATATTGAACACAGATGGAGCGATCAAAACGGATTCTGGTATTGCGTCAGCTAGTGGACTAATTAGAGATGAAAATGGTGACTAGGTTATGGGTTTCTTACTTCATATAGGCCGAACTGATAGCCTACAGGCAGAACTCTAGGGACTAAGAGAAGGATTACTATTGGCTAAAACCTGTGGTTTCCAAAGATTGATATTGGAGGTGGATTCGACTATGGTTGTTCATTTGTTAAACCGAACTCCGGTAGAACATCATTCTTTCGGGACTTTGATAAATGATTGTTGTGATCTCATTAAGGAAAGATGGGTTATAGACATTAAACACATATTTAGAGAGGGTAATCATTGTGCCGATCATCTAGCGAATCTGGAACAAGCAGTAGATACTGGGGCTATTCGTCTTCACAATCCTCCTATAAGTATAATGTCCTTGCTGCAAGCTGACGCTTGTGGCCAAGGTGTTATTCGCATGTAATTTTGTTCTTGTCTTATGTACCCAAAAAAAACCATCTTAGGTTTCACTAAAGAAACAATGTCCAGTTTATTGCAGCTTCCAACTTCCCTGGAGTCACCATTTATCTTATTATGCAAATGCAAACCATGTGGCTCCTCGGTGTCTAGGTCACAATTCTTTCTTTTATCCAAACATAGTGGCTGGTTCACAACCAAACTGTCAGTGCTATCCATGAATGTGGTTGTTTTTACTGAACCTTCACAGTCATCAGACTTTGCTTCAGCAATTTCTTCAAGATCTCCCTTGCTCCTCTCTACCAAGGAACTATCAGTTACATCACTAAAACCTCCGGTATTTATTTGGCACCCATCTATTTCCTCCCTTGTAACTATATCATGATCATGAAAAAGCAAACCCATGTAATTATAGTCACCTCCCCTAAAGGATGAAAAAGAATCTCGAACTTGTGACCTATATTGCTCTAACTCTTCATTTTTCTTAAAGTACTTGTGTCCGACACCCGCTTATCTGAACATAGGTATGAGGATATGATCCTCCAAGATTCCTCCAAATATATGAAATCTTAGAAAAAATTTAACATATCTATGCCGGACACATACCTATTGTCAACACCCATACCCGAGTCCGAGTAACATAGCCTGTGAGTATAAAAAGCTAAGTGATAAAGGTTAGAAAGGCTCAAACCAATTAACAACTATACTTTTGCAGTCAGTAGAGATTCCAGTGCCTCCCACATCATTGAAATGTTATCCACAATTATGCCAACGGTTGATTTAAGAACATGTAATCCATTGGAAGAGCTACAATCACATTGGAGTGCAACCTCTTCAGCTTGATCATCGAGATCACGATAGTTTGCCTTTACAAATGGTAGCCTAGTTCCCACAGATGCATTTGGTATCTCTTCTGAAAAATCAATACTCACCACCTTGCAACCACTGTGGTCAGCAAGTACAACTTTCAGGGACGATATCGCTATTTCCTCCATGATATTATCATCCTGCCCAACATCTGTTTCTCTAGCAAAGTCTCTATTGAAAGGATGATCCATAACTCTTTCACCACTAGAATTCCTCTCTTCATCCACCAGCACATGATCATGAGGCCTCATTGAAAAATGTTATGAAAGAATAGGTGCAGTCAATTCCTCTGATGGCAAAGCTTGAGTGGCATTACTAATAGCCCTACCATAGACTTCTCCATTTTCAGCACCTTGCTTTGCAGCCTCACTCTCATTATCCAACTTCTCCAATGCAAGTTGAGGCAAAAAATCCGCTAGAATTTCATTCCTCATATTCTTATTATCCATGCAAACTGCCTCAAATTTTTCTTGCATGTCATTGGTAACTGGCAGGCAGCCATTGAAGGACAATTTCTCATTACAAATACCTGAAACAGTCAGAAACAAGAAAAGTCCTTTAAATAAATAGTCAGAGAAAAAGCATGCTGTAATAAAATATATCTCATTTTTCTTTGGATATTTTGATATTGAAGAACCTTGAGTGGATTTTTCATCTTTTCTCATAGCACAATTTTGTTAATTGGTGCAGTAAATGATAAATTCCATCTCTTTAGCAAATAAAATCAATAAAATTCTTTTGTTATTTGCCGAAGAACATCCCAGCATCCACAAGTGCAACAGCATTTTTTCCTGTATTTGTATTTGTAAGTTATCATAAAACTGAACTGATAGGAAACAAAAGCTCTTGTCAAGAAAAAAAAAACTAGGGCCAGCTGAAGATTATCACTTAAATAATCTATAACAATAAATGAAGAATTAAATAACTTACAAGATAATTCTATGCGAAGCCGGTCTTGATTTACTGGTCGAAGATAAGATCATGTATTGGAAATTGTTTGTTTGCCACAGCACTAAATTCTTCGATAATACAAAGAGTTTTGAGTATTGCTTTCTTGATTTAGAAAAAATTTATTTTCTCCCTTTCATATATATTCGGCCCTAGCCGAATGAATGTTGTTTTTATCCTTGTAATGGCCGAATGAAGAGATAGATATTTCAGGAAGCTTTTCTTCCTTTTTCTTATTATTTTAAACATATTATTGCCAAAGAAAACATGCATTTGCATGTGTAGGATAATCTGTTCTTAACCTCCCAAAAGAAAGTTTCTCTTTATTTTAAATATTGTTAACTGCCCTTTGCAGTTTATAGCCACCAGAGGAAAAGAATTAAACTGCCCATAGGTAGTTTGACTTCTTGGGTCGGCTACGTCCATTATGGGCGGACCCGATATCAAATTCCAACATCTCCCACTTGCACATAATAGGTACAATGCTCTTATAATTAATTTCAAGAGATCGATATCTCTTTTTCTCTGCAAAGTTCATACAAGAAAATAGGCCGTGCGACCAGCATACTTCTTCATCTCGAGAGCTGGCTGCTAGACAACTGTTAGGTATATATAGCAGCTCAAATATTTAAGTAGAGTAAGTATGCAGCACCCCATATCCATTTAGTAAAATTTCAAGTTTCCTGTTATCTCTATTATATCAGTGATATAATAAACTTTGTATTCACAATTGTGTTTACCATATAAAACACAATTGTTCAACCAGTGAATAAAATTGAATGAGACACTAAAATGATCTTCCCTTTTCCTCGAATCTCTCCATTCCAATTCAACTGCTCTCTAGAAATGTCCCATTAGATCGAATCATTCATGACCATTGGCAACACTCTAAGATAGCTAACATTGAACTAAAACTTTAAGAAACAGTCAAAGGTCATAAGGGTACTAATTAGAGATCCCTGGTTGATCACATGGGTCTCACACAACTTAGAAGTAGAGATCAATTCTTTTGTTTCCCATTTTGGTCGAATAATACACATGTGGTATGAAACACATGCTACGATATTACTCTCTTTTTCCCTTGGAGTGTCTGTCTTTATCATAATATCAATACCGTATAAGTGATAGTTCAGATACACTCAGTATCTATCTTGACTCCACAACTCTACTTTCTCAATAAATTCAATAACATGACTTCCACCTGGCATACAAGACAGATAAAGTGAATTATGGGACCATTCACTTTTGGTCATAAACTCATTACTATATGACCTCATCTTGAACCGTAATCAAGGCGATACCGTTTTAAGCTCAAGCTCTCGTAAAACTCTTAGTTTTAAAGCTTAAAACTAATCTCATCTCTACCCGGCACTAAGCTTTAGAGGTGATTGCCTGTGTGAGAAGGCCAATCATCTGTCTGACATATCTTTAATCTCATATATGTACTTAACATATATATATATATATATATATATACACACACACGTGTGTATGCTTTCATGAAATAAAGTACTAAACTTTAGTATGCATTAATCATTGTCAACAATAAACACAAATGGGAAATAACAAATTGTTCAACTTGAACAACTTAACAAGTACATTAAATCCTATGCAATCCTAGAGATCTTACTTGTCCATTATACACATCTCTAGGAATCAGTTTCATAAACCGATCTACAATGATCTTATGCGTAGATATGTACTGCATGTTGACCTCCTTATGTGCAACCATGTCTATCACAAAATTATACTTGGTATCTATGTGTTTGGTCCTTAAATGATATTTGGGATTTTCGTGAATGCATTGCAACTTGACTCTTGCAATTACCAACACTCAGTTCGATGCATCTTTATTAAATCCCAAATGATTCAAGAATCTCTTAAACCAAACACTCTCTTGCACTGTCGCTGAAAATGCCATAAATTCAGCTTTCATAATGGACAATGCTATTCAAGTTTGTTTCTTACTACTTCAGGAGGTCGCTCCTTTATTAAGTAAGAAAAGATATCTGGAGGTAGATTTTCTTCATCTAAATCTCCTCCCTAGTCGGCATCCCTATACCCGATTAGATGCAGGTCACATTTTGATAGCATAACGAATAGTCCACAGTGCCTTTTAAATACCTCAATATCCTTTTAATTGTTTCCAATTGGGTTGACCTGGATTCAATTGATATCTACTTACGAGTCCAACTTCATTACAGATATCCGGCCTTATGCACTTTATAGCATAAATAAGATTTCTCACAGTACTGGAATACGAAACTCTTGCCATTTGTTCCTTTTCTTGTAGATTCTAAAGACACATTTTTTTACTCAGGCCTTCGCTTTTTGCAATATGAGTATCAATTAGCTTGCCGTCTTGCATTTTGAATCGTTCAAGAAATTTCTTAATATACGACTCTTGTGAAAGAGCAAGTAATTTCTTAGAACGATCCCGAGTGGTTTTCACTCAAAGAATGTAAGCTGCTTCACCCATGTCCTTCATCTCGAAATTTTGAGGACAACCAATTTTTCACCAAATGATATACTCCTTATTATTTTCAGCCAACAGTATGTCATCCACATAAAGTGGCAAGATCACAAACTTGTCTTTGGTTCTTTTGACATACACACAGTGGTATTCATCAATCATGACAAAATCATACAAAATGATTGCTTGATCAAATCTAATTTACCACTGTCTGGAAGATTACTTAAAATCATAAATTGATCTTAATAAATTGCACACTTTGTGCTCTTGACCTTTGTGAATGAAACCTACTGGTTGTTTCATGTAGATTTCCTCTTCCAGTTCTCCGTTTAGAAAGATAGTTTTTACATCCATTTGATGCAACTCCAAATCTAAACTTGTTACTATGGCCAGAATTAAGCATATGGAGATAAACCTTACAACAGGAGAGAAAGTCTTTTCATAATAAATTTTCTCTTGTTGAGTATACTCCTTAGCTACAGATATTTCTTGCATCTTTCAATAGTTCCATCAGACTTACGCTTAATCTTGAGAACTCATTTGTTCCCTATTGTTTTGCGTCCTTTTGGTAGATCAACCAATTCCTAAACATTGTTTGATCTCATTGACTCCATCTCTTCTTCCATTGCCTTCATTCACTTTTCTTTTGCATTAGAAGAAAGACCTTCTTTACTAGGCTCTTTTTCATATTGTTTGATAATCATGAAAGCTTCTCCCTCTATGACAAAAATAACGTCGAGAAATATTTTCGCGATTACTATGCATGACTTGTGATTCTTGTGAAACAAATTTATCATCTTTCGTAATGCTCCCACTTGGATGAGATACTATTGGTGCATTATCGGAATATGCATCATTCGATTTGCAACAATCAAATCGTCAAGATCTTTTATCTCATAAAAAGATATATCCTGATTAATCTCACCCCTACTTGGAAAATCATTTTCCAGAAAAGTGGCACCCCATATAAATTTAGATACACTCCCACTTGCTTGTTCACCAATGAACACATATCCCTTTGATACTCAGAGTATCTTACAAATATACTTTTTTTGCCTTTTAGGACCTAACTTGCCATGTTGATGAGCAGGCTCATTAATGTACGCAAAACAGCCCCAAGGTCTCAGGTTACTAAGATTAGGTTTGTATCGGTCCATAATTTGTAGGGTGTAGATATAACTGATTTAGAGGGTACTCTATTCAATACATAAGTAGCTATAAATAACGCATCACCCCAGAAGGTGATAGGCAAATTTACCTAGGCCATCATAGACCTAACCGATTCCAGAGGAGTTCAATTTCTTCTCTCCGCAACATCGTTTTGTTTTGGAGTCCTCGGAATGGTTAGCTACCTATCTATTCATTTTTCATCACATAAATTTCTGAACTGATCAAACTAATACTCACGTCATCGGTCCATTCTAAATGCCTTAACATTTTATCTAATTGATTTTCCACCAAAGTCATATAATTTCTAAAGGTTCAGACTTGTGGGAAATCAAATAGATAAACCTGAAACGTATGAAATCATATATGAAAGTGATGAAATATACTCTTCCACTTCATGCCCTTACATTCATGGGCCATAAATATCGAAATATATAAGTTGCAATGAAAATTCGGCTCTAGTCCCTTTACCAAACAGTTTTCTTGCCATTTTTCCCGCTAAACAGTTTTCACATGTTGATAGATTAACTTTTTCAATAGGGCCTAGTAATCCCTCTTAGTTAATCTATGCATCATTTATTGCCTGATATGGCCTAGTCTAACATGCCAATATCCACATTAATATTTGCATTACTTGAATAAGTAACTAGGGAAAAGTAGCATTATTAAACTTATTACACGGAGTGTAGTCAACATCCAAAATTATAAAATCATTCGATAAATATCTAGAACCATAGTAATTTGTTCCAAAAATTAACATCAGTGCTATTGAAGTTCAAATTAAATCCTAGGTTAAGAAGAACAATGACAGAAACCAAATTTCGTCAAATATCGGGAGCAAACAACATGTTATGTAGGATAACAGATCGACCACCATGCACACACAACTTGCATGTATCGATTTCCTTCACTTCAACTCTTGAGTGTTTCTCACACAAATTCACTTTGTCCCTACGAAATTCGAAAAAAATTCACAAACACATTTCTGTCATGTGGTACATGGTCTATGGCCCCTGAGTCTATAATCCACAAAGGATGAGATTCAGTTAATAAAACAGTACTTGACACAAATGTCGTACTTTTCAAATTATTCATAGCATTCGAAAATGCTTTAAGGGTCTGAACCTTCTTTGGCTCAGTGCGTTCACGAGCAAAATGACCTCTTTTGCCATAGTTAAAGCACTTGACCTTAGACTTGTTCTTCTTTTAATGAGCCATGGCAGCCTTTCTTTTGTACCCATGATTATGGCTTGCTTTAGAAGCTCGGAGCTTTTTTGGAACTTGTTCCAGCCATCTAAACATCGACATTAGGCTTAGATCCCTCGATCCGATCTTTCTAAATCTGCTAATGCCTTGAAGCATCCTCAAACGTTTTGATGCTTTCATTTTGGGTAAGATGCACTCTCATTATCCATGTTGTTTAGCAACGTAATGCAAGCAGTGGATTTTTTTCAGGCGTTGTAAGCCTCTTGGTCCATTCTATGTTGGGTCGTATACCCATTTACAGGCTCTTCTTGGACATTATTTAGAACTTCCAGAACATCTTGTTCTTTCAGCATATATTGAATTTTACATACTACAAATCTCATAATTAACCCCGTTGAGTTTCTCACCTTTGTTAAACTCAACTATAAGCAGTTGTCATTTCACAGAATATTCTATAATAAGACATACAAGCACTAATTAATGCGTAGCATACACACATTTATTTTGTCACAATTCAAAATAAAATCAATGACAACCATCCATATAGTATGGAACCAAAAGCTCACTAAGTTTCACAATCAAATTCCATAACAATATGTTTAGTCATCACTAATTTATTTCATTGTGCAAAATTTTTATTCCAAGATAACGAATATCTTAGAACTCCCACTAGTTGCAAGACTATTCATAATTTTACGAATTTATCACATAGATAAATAAAAATAAAAATCTCATACGTTCATAAAAAAAATTAATAAGCTATCTCTAATTAGAGGTTTCATAAAATAACTAATCGATAATCTTTGAAATCCAAAAATTCCTTCGGTAGCTTAAAATCACAGTTAGCCATCCATGAATTTACTACAACCTTGCGTTTTTCTTTTATTGCGAATATTAGCACCTATTGAGAGAGTCACAGTCCCCTTTGCCCTCGTCTTCACATACACTTTCACAAAAGTTTTAATCAATGTTTCATAATCCTCGATGTGACCGTTCTCCGTCTTAGGCATCCAAAGAACGTTAAGAAGATATTTTTTTCTCAAAGTTAAAAGTGTATTTTCTTTTTTAACACCATATATTTGTTACGATATAACTTCTTATTAGCATTCTACCACTCCAAATTAACTGGATTTTCTCATTAAAAATAATGATGTGTTTATGGATCATTCGGTTTTTATTTAATTCTCGTAGCTACCTATTGACTTCTAGAAATTGTGCCATGGTCCTCATGACCATTGGAGTCGAACAATTTTCAATATTGTCTTCTGTGACAAATACAGAAAAATATGTTTCATAAAACATATTTATAACACAAAATTCATAATGATTCAAAAACAAATTTTAATCAATCTTGTGTTATCAGAACTCCCATAATTTGAATAAAATATTTGAGATCAAATAAACCAGGCTAAAATTTGATCTTTGGCATTTTAAAAATAATTTGTTTTAAATTTTACCTAGGGCATCTGAATGCCCTCTAGAGGGTATACGAATGCCTTATCAAAACATTGTAGTTTTGAAATTTTCATAGGGCATTCGAATCTTTTTTTTTAACTCAAAAATTTACGATTTTCTATCTTGGTTTACAAAAAAAATCACAATTTCTAAAATCGAACCTAGGATCCAACAAATCCAAAACAGTTAAAATTATGCAAGTTTTATGGTCTTATACACGTTTGTATAATTATCTATAAAACACGGACGTGTTCCGATGGATTTAAGCATTTCACCAGAAACTCGGTTTGAACATGTCTATGTTCTTGTTCTTAAACAAGTATACCCGAAATCAAAACCTACAGGCTCTGATACCAATGAAGATTATCACTTAAATAATCTATAACAATAAATGCGGAATTAAATAACTTACAAGATCGTTCGATGCGGAACCGGTCTTGATTTACTGGTCGAGGATAAGATCAAGTATTCAGAAATTGTTTGTTTGCCACAGCACTAAATTCTTCGATAATACAGACAGTTTTGAGTATTGCTTTCTTGATTTAGAAAAAAATTTATTTTCTCCCATTCATATATATTCGGCCCTAGCTGAATGAATGTTGTTTTTATCCTTGTAATGGCCGAATGAAGAGATAGATATTTCAGGAAGCTTTTCTTTCTTTTTCTTATTATTTTAAACAGGTTATTGCTGAAGAAAACATGCATTTGCATGTGTAGGATAATATGTTCTTAACCTCCCAAAAGGAAGTTTCTCTTTATTTTAAATATTGTTAACTGCCATTTGCAGTTTATAGCTACCAGAGGAAAAGAATTAAACTGCCCATTGGCAGTTTGATTTCTTGGGTCGGGTACCTCCATTATGGGCGGACCCGATATCAAATTCCAACACCAGCAAGAAATAAATCCAAATAAAAGTATCATCTACCACATAATCAAGCAACAATAAGAAGTATTGCAACAAAAAAAAAGGAAAATCCGAATATGCACTAGCATTGTGGAGAAACATCAGCATGAGAAGCAATTTGGAGAATATTATTATCCTTTTCTTCTGATGAAAAAAGATCAGTTCCTTCTTCATCTAAAACTTCACATAAATGTTTCTCCTCTATCTCACAAGAAATATTGTTAAAGCTTCCGTCTGAGATGTCAACTTTTTTATCTTTTGCACGTTGACTGTCTGTGATGTCTGAAAGTAGATAACAAACACCATTCGCCAAAAAATTTCCTTCAAAACTCTCATCAAGAATTTGTTTTCCACTGAAAAACAATTCTTTTTCAGTATTTATTGTCTCATCATGTTCATTTTCCACTATTTTCACATTTTCTTCATTCTTTTGGTGACCAACATTCCATATCCTGCATTGCTCACAGTAGTTTCACTGTGTATATTGTGCCTGCAAGTGTTAGAAAGAAGATTCAATCAAACAACTGTCTTGATTTAATATAAAACACTCTTATCAGCATTCAATATTCTGAAAGTCAATAAATAGAAGGTGTACCTTGCAAATCTTGGTTGCCTACTTCAGGTCTAAGTGGACTTATCAAAGTAGTATCGTGACTGCTCACGCTCTATTGCATTTCCATAATTGTTTTTGCACGAGTTTCAGCAGTAAGAGTATGGATTTTAGCAGTGGATTCACACTTTTCATTAATGTCAACTGAACTTTCAGTTTGTACCATTCTTTTTCCAGAAGAATCATCAGCAGGGTTTCAAATAGCGGTGGCATAGCGGTGTCACGGCCGCTTTTCACGGTAGCGACACCGTCCGCCTCCGCTAAAAGGCTCATTAGCGGTGTGAAAGAAATTCACACCAATAGCGGCCGATCGCTGCCGCAAAAAATGGTGTAACGAAAAATAGCGGCCGTAACGGCCCGCTATTCCCGCTACACCGTTATCCATTGAAAAAATTCTTGTTCTAAAGTAAACTACAACTACCAACCCAAAAGCAACTAACGGGCCAAAAATGACCAAACCAAAGGCAAAGACTCAAAATAAAACTTGTTTCTATAAAATGAAAACCAAAATCAAAATTCAAAGTTAAACACACCAGAGGGTAGAGACCAGATCAGGTAGACTGCTGAGGGTGGTTGAAGGTAGGCCGCATGCTTGGTTGAAGGTGAGGCAGAGGGGAGGGAGGCTAGCTTCTAGCTAGGCTAGGGGCTGGGGTCGGCGCCTGTGAGAGAGAGTGAGAATCTGATAGAGGCAGAGGCTGTCAATGTGAGTGTGAGGCACTGAAGGTTGAGGCGCTGAGGTGCGATGGCAATGGCAGAGGCGCAAGCCGCAGAGTAGAGTAGGCTAGAGAAGACGATAAGCTACAGCTTGTAAAAGACGAGAAGCCAACAACCAGTCAATCACGAAGAGGCAGAGAAGAAGAATGAGTGGAGACTGTGGAGTGGGTTTGGGATTTTAGGGGTCATTGAGATTTGAGTTTTGGGAAGAATGAATGGATCTGTTTGGGGGGTGTGGGTGTGGGACGTGTTAGTTTGGGGGGTGAGACTTAGGGGAGATGAGTGATGGGTGAATGAACCCGATCCAAGTGATTTTTTTAGGGTAAATATTATAGGGAAAAATTTTAGGAAATTTTTTATATGATTTTATTGGCAGAAAATTATAAAAATTTTAATAGAAATGATTTTTTTATAATCTAAATAAAAAATAGTTAAAGTTAAATAATTATATATTGATTTTATTTTTTATTAAGTTATGATTTTATATTTTAATTTAAGTAATTTTTTTTTATGTTTTGGTATTTGTATTGTTGTTAATTATTAATATTCCTAGAAATTCATAAATAAGAATGAGCACTTTTTTAAATATGAATATTTTACTATAATGACGAAAAATTATGAATAATTTTTTTCATGTAAATAAAAAATAATAAAATATCATAAACTATTTTAAAAATCATTACAAATGAGTTTTTATACTTATAACTATAATTGTATATTTTACAATAAGTTGTGCAAATTTGATAAAAATTCACGACCGCGATGACCGTAATGACTGCAATAGCATCCGTTATGTCCGCAACCATGACAAACGCAACACGATCGAAAACGCGACCGCGACCGCATTTTAAATCCCTGATCATCAGTACTTGTTTCTTCTGCTTTCTTCAAGGAAACTTCGAACTCTTTTGTACAACTTTCACAGAGTTCATTCAAGTGATCCCAGGAAACTACCTCCTGAACTGATTCAGCAGCAATTGTGTTGGCATCTTCCAAGTGCATTGTGTTCTGATCCTCTTGAGCAGGACTTTTGTCATATTCAACTTCAATCTTATCACTTTCGTAGTTAACATTTTCACGCCTTGGTGATTCTTCTGATTCCAACATTTTCTCCAGTTTCAACTCATTTGAAGTTTCACCTACACATTATCAAGCACTAAGTGGTAAATTAAGAAAATGAAAGGTACGGTTCATTATGACATCGTAAGTGACTCACCTGCAAAATTTGCTTGATTGGCTGAAGAGCAAACAGCAGCCAGAGAGGTCATCTCAGAACAAATCACTTTGTTCTAGGTTCAACCAAAGCATCACCAAGAGCACCTGTTTTATTCAGAGACAGACAAGGTTGGTATTTTATTTCACCCTCAATGGTATGATCTTGGATCAGTATCTCCTTGTCATCCTCCAGCAAACTGGTTTCCTCATCTTGATTGCAGACCTCACTTCCTGCAATGCTGACAGTAATTCCAGCATTGCATAATTTATCTTGAAGTGGAAATGAAGAAAAAAAAGATTAGACAGTGGTCTCACAGAATCATACATTCCAAAGGCTTATAACTAAAGAAGAAAATGAATTTCACACACCTTGGCTTTGTGGTGCAGATCCAATAGAGCTTCACAGGTAGCAGTGTCACTACTTGAACTCCACTTCATTTCTGTAATATTTGGTGTACAAGTTATTGCAGTAACAATATCAGTCTGATCTCTATATTCAAGCTTCTCAGTAGCCTTAACGGAATTTTCAGTGAGTGCAATTCCTTCCCCACCAGAAAACTCAGTGGCAACCAGTTTTTCATATTTCTTCAATGCAATTTCTGACCCTCTCTTCAAACCAATACTTTCACCAAGTTCATTTAGGAGATCATTGAAAATTACCTCCCCAATTGAGTCAGCAGCAGTAACATTGACATCTTTTAGTTGCACTTTTATCTGATCCTCTTCAATTGGAGTTCTACTTCCTTCAGCATCCATATTATAATATAAAGAGTTCATGTTTTCAGAAGGTTCTCCTGTCTCCAATACTTTCTCCAGTTCTATATGACTTGAAGTTTTGCCTGCAAATTTATCAAGCACTAAGTGAGCAACTAAGAAATTTAACATTGTATAGTTCATTTATAACATCAAGAGTACATAAACTTACTCACCTACAAGGTCTGCTTGGCTAGCAGAAGAGAAAACATTAGCTAGAGAAGTTATCTCAGGAGAAACAACTTTGCTACCATTGCTTTCATAATCAACCATTCTAGGTTCAACCAAGTTAGAATCATCAATAGCACCTGTTCCATTCAAGGACAGACAAGAATGATATTTCATTTCACCCTCAGAAGTATGATCATGGGGTCCTTATCTCTTTATCGTTTTTCCCCACTCTGGTATTCTCCTTGTCATAACGTGTCAAGTACGAATTCAGCATGCTAGACACAAATTATGGAGTCGCCACTAATCATCTTACTAGGTGTGATTAGTCAACTACATGAATCTATTATTCTTAAAGTTATCCTAAGCTCGACTAAGGCACCCTAAAAAGAATAGGTTCCGATCTACATTTCAGAACTAGGTCCGGGAGTTCGTTTACTTGTAGGAAAGGATTTAGCACCCCCACAACGCCTATCCTAAAGATAGTACCACATCAATCACATATTATTCTAAATCGGTCTTATCTAAATGGTCTTAATCAATTCTAAGTTCATATTTATTCTCTAATCATGCAAACTAATTAAAACAAAACAAAAACAAACAAGAAAAAACAATAATAAAAATAAAAAATTTATCCCTAAATCATGCAAAATAATCTAAACAAAATAAAAAGTATTAATAATAAAATCATATCATATTTATCCTAAATCATACAAAATAATCTAAACAAAATAAAAAATAATAATAATAAAATCATATCATATCATATCATATTTATCCTAAATCATGCAAAAACCTAAAAATAAAAATAATAAAAATATATCATATCAATTACTAATTCACGCAATATCTAAAAAAAATATTAATTCCTAAAATCATGCAAAGTTATCTAAAAAAATAGATTATTACATAAATAAATTAATCAAATAAAAAAAAACTCACCTAAACCTAAAACATGAAATAAAATAATGTTAGTAATATAAAATAAATAAATCATATATAGTAATAAAAAAAATAATGATATATAAATTAGTATAAAATAAAATCATAAACAAAATGAAAAATAAAGTTAATCTTAAAAATATACCTACAAAAATCAAAATTAAAAATAAAATTAGTAATAAAATAATAAAAGTTAACAATAAACTTAAATTAAACAAATAATATCAAAACATAAAAAAAAATAAATTAATTATATGAAAAAAATAAATAAAATAGAAAACCAAAAAAAAAGAAAATGCTAAAAAAAAAAAGACAGATCTGCTACATCCGAGTCGGGCTGAAGCACGGTTGGGCAGACGAGAGGTCGTGCGCGAGCCCCGGGACCCGACCCGGCTGTAGCTCTTTAAGAGACCAAAAAAAAAATTTTGAATCACTTTTACCTTTCAGAAAAAAAAAAAAAAAACTGTCCTCTCTCATTCTCCTCAACTCAAGAACACCTCCATGAACATTCAACCATTCCCAGATTTCGGCGAGCCTCTGTCATGTCAGCCACCGTCTGTCGTCAGTGACCGTCGTCATCGTCACCGTCCGATGCTTAAAAATTTCCCAATATTTCACCCTAAACTCCTCTCAATCTCCTCCTTTCTTTTTTCGAATTAGTTTTTCCAAAATCCTTACCAAATAACCTAGACCTAAGTTTGAAAGCCGCACCCCAAATTGCCTTCTCAAAGCGTTGGATTTGCCCCGAAATTTGGATATATTCTTCCCCTTTCTGTGTTTTCCTTTCCAACGGTTCTAATTTTCAAACTAACACCTCTAACCCGAAACCCAAAAAAAAATTTGAATCAACCCTCTCCAAAACCCTTCAACCCCCCAAAGAACTCACTTCCTATTTTTCATTTCTGCTTCTCGTGATTCCCTTTCTTTTATGATTGCTGTGTTGTTTTTTTTTCATCCGGGGGTCCCTGTCCGTGATTCACTGTTTGTGTATTACGTTTACCCATTTGAATCCCCCTGTTGAAATTGTTGTGTTCTTTTTTTATAGGAACCCGGTAGAGTTTCAATTCATTTTAAACTTAGATTCATGTTCCAACTCAAATTCTAGCTTCCTAAGGAATCCTATTAAATTTAAAACTCATATTCTTCTTCAGATTAGATGAAGAGAAATCTTTTTGGAATCGGACTCAAAGTCCTCAGTGTTTTGTCCCTGATCAAAATTGTTTTTTTTTCTTTCATTTTTTTCTAATTTTTCTGACAAAGATTTCGGATATGATAAAAATAAATAAAAGAAATAAAAATGGGCTTAACCCAATAAAAAAAAACAATTGGACACAAAGTCTAAGAAAACCAAACGGATCCAAAACAATATAAGTCTAAAAATTGGGCCCAAAGCCTTAAAGCAAAATAACTCCAAATTTGATTCAAAATTAAGGTCTAATAATTCATTTAAAATAACCCTGACAAAAATGGGTGTCCACACTCTTCATAGATTAATACAGATTCATGAATAAAGTGTGCATTTCCTGGATTCAGATCTTCACTCCTTTCTTGATCAGACATCTCTCTTCCTATAGTATCAACAGCTTCAGCCCTGCATGTTTTATCTTTGACTGCAATGAAGAAAAAAAAAGATCAAAAATTAATCCGTGCATAAGTATATGTTCCAAAAAGCTTATAGCTAAAGAAGGAAAGGAAGGATTTTCACACACATTGGTTTCCTGGTGCATATCCACATGGAGTTTCTGGGGCAGCAATGTTGCTATATGAGCTCTATCGAATTTTAATGATCTTTTGAGAACCAGTTTCAGCAGTAGCAAAGTGAAATTCAGCACTACTTTCTTGATTTTCAGTAGCCTTAACAGAACTCTCCATGTGTGGAATTCCTTCTCTATTTGAAAAATCAATAGCAATAATTTCTTCAGCTTTCTTGAGGGTATTTTCTGACCCACTCTTCAAACCATTAGTTTCACCAAATTCATTCAGGGGATCCTTAAAAATTGCCTCACTGATGGATTCAGCAGCAGTGACAATGGTATCTTTTAATTCCACTAAGATATGAGCCTCTCCAAAAAGAGTTCTTCTATCATCAGCATTCACATTATCACTCACAAAGTCAATGTTTTCACCCCTTGTTAGCTCTGTCTGCAATTTTTTCTTTGAGTTCAAGAGGGTGGAGGTTGCACCTGTGCACAGTGAACAAGTAAGAAAATCAACATAATATAGTTTCTTAATGAAATAAAAATTGAATACACTCAAGACTCACCTGTAAGATGTCTTTGATCTGCTAATGGAAGAGCATTAGATAGAGAAGTTATCTCAGATGAGTCCATGTTGATAACGTTACTTTCAAATTCTACCTCTCTAGATTCAAGCAAAATAGAGTCATCAACAGCACCTCTTCCTTTTAAAAGCCAACTTGATTGAGGATGATTCATTTCATATTTATTTTTATTTTTAAATTTTCTTTTCAAGATCATTTTATTTGTGCAAAAAGAAATTATTATTTTTTTTATTTTTATTTATGAAAGCAAATGTGGATCCTTTATTGAAAATGCTCGTTAAATACTCCCAATACTTTTGGTGATTTTTTTTAACGGAATTTTTTTACCTCAAGACATCTTAGGAATCACTACTGTGACATCTTTCGAATTCCATCGTCGACGAATCATATCTCTTAAAAACACTTTATTTGCATTAAAAAAATAAAATGTCTTTTTATAATTAATTCAAAGATAAAAGAAATTATCTATGTAAAAATAATTCCCGAATCACTCCGATACTTTCGATAATGTTACGATAACTATTTTTACCTGAACTATTTCGAGGAACGATTGGTACTCTGACCATCCCAAGAAAAAATCCGTTTTTAGAAAATTTCATTTTATCAAAAAATAATTTAAAAGACATATATTAATAAGAAGATTTATTATTTTATGAATTTAAAATAAAAATGGATAAATAAAAAATATGCCAAATGCTAGACAAAAATAAAAAATAAAAAGTAAAAAATAAATAATACAAGTAGTAAAAGAAATAAAGTCATGCCTGAAAAATGTCGAAAATCCAAAAATCCAAAATACCGAAATCGATTTTCGTAAAATTCTTTATATCTTTTTTCTTGACCACCTGAAAAATTATGAAAATTCAAAAATCTGAATGTTGAAATCGGTAATCGTAAAGTCCTTTGTTTTTTCTTTTCCTTTTCCTTCTTTTTCTTTTTCAATTTTCCTTTTTTCTTTTCTTTTCTTTTTTTTTTCTTTTTTTTTTCTTTTTCCTTTTTTTCCCTTTTTTTCCTGAAATCGGGTCAGGCGCGGACCCGGGTTGACCCACCCCTCCAAAACAGTGCCGTTTTGGCACCGTATAACCCCCCCTAAAATTCTTTTTTTTCATTTTCTCTCTTTTCTCTCTCTATCTTCCTCTTCTTTTTCTCTCATCTCTCTCTAAACCCAAAAACCCAACAGCCACCCCCAATACCCATAAATCGACAGCCGGACCATCGTGCTGGTCACCGTACCCGCCGCTGGCCGCCACTAGACGACGGCCGGTCGGCTCTAAATTTCTCCAAATTGTTCTTTTTCATCTCCTAAAGACCTTTCTCCAAGTAGATTTTTAAGAAAACCCCTAGAATTTACTAGATCTAGATTCAAAACCTGTAACTTCAAACTTTCGATCCACCACCGTCCGTCGTCAGACTTGGCCGAAATTCCGATCGAGCCTTCTTCTCCCCTTACCTTTTCACCGTTGGATCTCCCTAAACCACGTCTCAAACTCCTCAAAACCTCTAAGATCCAAATCCCTAAAGCTTTTTTTTCTGTTTGTTGGGTTCTTTTTGTATTTTTTTTGCTGGTTGTTGTTGTTGTGGGTTGCTTTTTTTTTTTTTTTTTTTTTGCTGGTTCTTTTCGAGCTTGGGAGGTGTTGGATAAAAAAATGGGATTCCAAATCTGGGTTTTTGGGTACAATTTTATAGGAGGAATTTTTGGGCGGTGGGTTGAAGCTGTTGTCAGGCTAGGTGGGTAGCTAGTGAGTGCAGGGGTGTGAGACGGTGGGTGCAGGCTTGGGCGGTGGTGGCGACTGGTGAAGGGGTGAGGCTGTGAATGGTGCTAGTGGGCAATGTTGTAGGGGCAGCAAGCTGCCATGCCAAGTTGGCCTTGCTAGGCCACCAGGCTTGGTTGGCTCGCTGCATGGTAGGCCCAGTTGGATGCAGGCCCGTTTGCTCTCAAAGCCTGGCTTACTGGACAGACCAGTGGGTCTGCTGCTAGACCTGGCAATATTGGACACGACACGAAAAAAATAACTAAAAACACGACACGAAAAAGTAACACGAACACGACGCGAATACACGAATGTCTCAAAATCTATATAATACGAATTATTAACATATCAAAGTTTATATAAATATAAAATACCTTAAACACGATTATGACACGACAAAGTACACAAACACGACAAAGTACACGAACACGACATGGATACACGATTTGCCAGATCGACCTATTGCTGGGCAGGCCCAATCTGGATGGGGAAAGGGTTGTTTGGTTTGGGCCTCTAGGCCCACAAAATTAAAAATTGAAAATTCAAATTAATTTAAGAAATAATAATAATAATAATAATAATAAGAAATTAGATCAAAGTACAAAAAGACTCAAAAAATCGGATTGACAAAACTAAGCCGAATATGAGACCAAATTAATCAGAATCTGAATCGAGCTCGAAACTTGAATCCATTTCATACAACGAGATTAGTTCACATAGTCACTTGCTGACTTGGATTTAATAAATCGATCACGACAACGAATTAATGAGCAAGTAGATCGTGTCTAAAATTGCGAATAATCTTGGTTATGAAATTCTAATTAGAGGCTTGACTCGGGATATGACCTGGATCTAACTCAGGTCTCGATCCGGACAAAATTAGGTTGCTACATACTTGACATACAATTCACTTCACTCTCAACATTACCACCATGGACCAATCTCTCTCTGTCATCTCCCAATAAATTGTTTTCCTTCTCCTCAACCACCATAGATTTGTGAGCAGACTGCTGCATTTCCTGGTCTGGAGAAAAAAGGCCTACCAACTTCTCAAATGTTGTAATCCGAGTTTCCTCCATATTTCCAGCAGAACCCTTGCATTCTTCCATGTCAAGAAATAAATGAGAGACCTCCATAAATCCACACTGCTTCTCTGCTCCAGAAGTCCCCCTCAATTCCTTTCTCTTTTTGTTAGAGCATCTGTCAGCGTTCTTGAATGCATGTTTGCTGAAGTTCAAATCAGTATCATTTTTGTTCCCTGAGCCTTCTGCTACAACTATCTCATCCTTTCTAGCTGGTAATTCTCCAGAAGCTGGAAGACTCTCAGTAAGTGCAGCTTCCTCTTCTATAATCTCCATTCTGGACTTGCTTGGCTGCCTCTTCTCTACAACTTTGGTAGTTGGATTGCGAGGTGCAACAGAGGCACTTATAGAAGAAATACGAATGGACCTTGTTTGGGGTTTCTCTGTTATGGGATGATGCTCAACAACAAAAGTTTTTTCTTCTTCTATTTTAGGCTCTTGCATTTGTTGCTTCACTCCCTGGTCTTTTTTGGAAACATCAATTTGATCTTCTTTTGATATTCCTGATAAACTATATCTAGAAGAATTCTGACTCGACTTTCTTGGTAATTCTTTAGTCATGTCATTCCCTAGATATGGTGCTCTTAACTGTTGTAGTTTATCAATATCTTCCTTATTTTCCAACTCGACATCAATTAGAGCAGGAGGATTAAGAATTACAGTCTTGCGTCTGCTCCTCCTGAAGGGGACTTGGTCTTGTAAAGTAAAGGAATACTTGGCCCTCTCTATCTCACCACTATGTTCCACAACTGCATCCAATTCAGTAGTCCTACTTCGTTTCTTGGTCTCCTTTTTCGAGAATTCTTCCTTATTTCACCCCTTACCACTCTGAGGCAACAGAGATTTTCGCCTAGAAGAATATCTCAAACATTCTGCAGGTTCCTCAAGTGCAATATCTCTTTCAGATTGCTCCTGAACCTTTGTTACCTGAGATTCACTTCTCACCGATGTAGCACTTTTGGCATAATCTTTCTCCGCATTACGTTTTGATCGCCTCAAAGGCTTCTCTGCTGCTGCACCTCCCACATCAATTAAACTGCTTTCAGCGATCACCCTTTGTCGAGGAACAGGATTCTGTCTCAAAGCATTTTTCCCACTACCTTTCTGAGGCTCTTTGAGTTGAAGAACCTCTTCACATACTCCCTGTACGCCAACTATTTGAACTTCACTTTTCACCATAGTAGCTATATCTTTAGGTTGTGCCCTTGACTGCCGCGTCACCCTAGAAACAACTTCAACCTTTTCCACTTCACTGCTCAATCTCTCAGACTGATTTTCCTTTCTAGCATTCCTCGTTGGTTGCTTTCAGCCATTTTTGGATTTCGCATCTTCATGAACAACATCACTTTCTTCAGAAATTTCATCAAACAAATGAACCTCATCACCTCATTTACCCTTCCTTATCTTTGATTCTTCCTGAGTCACAATCTTCCTACTTCTTAACTGCCTCCCACTTAACCCACCAGTCACTTTATCATGACCATTCTTGACATCTTCTCTCTCACCCGTTTCCAACACCTCAGAATTGCCAATATTATTCACCTCAGCAGCTCTATTTTTCATGCCTCCTCTCCTTTTCTTCCTCCCGACAAGATGCGAAAAAACCATGTTTACATCATCCTCAACTGCATTTTGCACTCTAGACCTCGTGACTCTAACTTGACAGTCCTCAACTTTCCTAATATCTTCACTATTTGGAGCATTTTCAATACTCTGGGCAGGATTCTTGGACAAGAATTGCTTCCTAGACCTTCTTCTAGGCCTCCGATAGACAGAAACTTCGTACTCAATGGTTTGATTTTCATGACTAAACCTGACTTTCTTTGCATGCTTTTTAACAACCTTAGCTTCATTTTCACTACCTATTTCTTCTGGATTAGTACTCAACTTTTCTAATGAAACGGGTTCTTCATTTTCCTATTTAAATAAGATAATAAGAAATAAAAGAACCGAGTTATAAATATAGTAATTGAATTGAATCAATGTACCACAGATTAGTTATTTAACTACTTGCTTTATTATTTTTTTAACTTTTATATCTCCAAAAGTAAAATCAGTTAAGGGAGAAAAAAATATATTTGGTTAAAAGTAATTAGATCTGTTGCCAGTTACTTGTCTTGTCCGACAGGGCGTGACTCAAATTGAATTAGGTTTGAGACAAATTTTTTATAATGTGAGTCGGCATGGTTCAATTCGAAATATTATTTAATCAATAAAAATATTTTTATTTAAATTTAATTATAAAATAAATAAATATTAATATAGAAATATTTTTTAATATATTTCAAATAATAAAACAGATTTTCAAATCAATAGATCGGCTGTCCATGGGTCGGGTCGGGTCGCGGCTTGAAATTTTTTTCCTTGTTCAAGCTTGTTCCGAACCGATTTGTAAGCACATTTTACTGTTCATAAATTATTAAAATATTATTATTATATTTATATTTATATTTTTTTAATTAAATTTAAATAAAAATATTTTTTATTTAATGAATAGTAATTCGAGTTAAGTCGCGTCGGTCCGAATTACAAAAAACTTTATCCAAATCCAGCCTAATTTGGGTTAGACGAATAACCCGACCCTTGGAGTATTCTAAGATCGAGTCAAAGCAAGCAAATTATTTTGCTATTCAAACTTGATCCAGCCCAGTTCAATTCAACCATGAACATACTAGATTTTAAAGTGTACCCATTTAAATTTGCTCTAAAAAATATTTATAAAAAAATTCTTTAATAAATCTATTTTTTTTAAATACAGTAAATTAACAAAAAATAAAAATAAGGAAAAATAAATAAAATGAGGGTATTTTTAATATTTAAAGTAAAATTTAAATAAATATTAGTTTGATTAATTGAATCCTAACATTAATTATTTTCTAGAGAGATAAAATATGATTTTCAAACTAATAGAAGTAAGTTTAATTTCAATAAAATCTCATGGATGTTACTGATAGTTATATTTTATTTTTTTTTCTTCTATTTTATTTCTCCCTTTTTATTTTAATCAATTTTTTTTACCATTAAATATTTTTTAAACAATGATAATTAATTTATTTTAAATACAAATAATTTAATGAATTCACCTCAAAATTAATATATAATTGAATTAAAGATAAGTTTAAAATATTTAATATTTACTGGAATTAGAATATAATTTAATTAGAATTTAATTTTATAGTAATTAAAGATAATTTTAAATTAATTAAATTCTCATTATTTTGTAATTAAAAAATGAGTAACATGAATAAAATAAATAGAAAAATATATGATTAATAATTAATAAGGGTATAATTATCTTTTTATTTAAAATTTAATTAGAGTTTAGGGCTCAGGGGGGTTAGTGCGTTTTTCGTCAAACCTCAAGGAGATAAGTGGGTGGTTTTCAAACTACAGGGATAAATGTATTTTTTAATAAACCTTAAGGGGTAAGTGTACTTTTCCTAATTCTTTTTGTTCTTGGGACTTGAGAAAGAAAAAAAATCAAAATTGCTGGAGATTCTCGGACTATTCTAACAAAGAAAATGTTAACGAGTATTTAGTGACGGCTTTTTTTTTTATTAATATTGTTAAATTTTTTTTTAATTATCGATTTTTTTTTTATGAGAATACGCTAGTTTTAGAAATATTGAAAAATCGTTATGGTCGAGGGTGATTTTTCTTTATAAAAAAATTCAAATAAATAAAATAAGGAAAAATAAATAAAATGAGGTTATTTTTAATATTTAAAGTAAAATTTAAATAAATATTAGTTTGATTAATTGAATCCTAACATTAATTATTTTCTAGAGAGATAAAATGTGGTTTTCAAACTAATAGAAGTAAGTTTAATTTCAATAAAATCTCATGGATGTTACTGATAGTTATATTTTCATTTTTTTTTCTTCTCCTTTATTTCTCCCTTTTTATTTTAATCAATTTTTTTACCATTAAATATTTTTTAAACAATGATAATTAATTTATTTTAAATACAAATAATTTAATGAATTCACCTCAAAATTAATATATAATTGAATTAAAGATAAGTTTAAAATATTTAATATTTACTTGAATTAGAATATAATTTAATTAGAATTTAATTTTACAGTAATTAAAGATAATTTTAAATTAATTAAATTCTTATTATTTTTTAATTAAAAAATGAGTAACATGAATAAAATAAATAGAAAAATATATGATTAATAATTAATAAGGCTATAATTATCTTTTTATTTAAAATTTACTTAGAGTTTAGGGCTCAGGGGGGTTAGTGTGTTTTTCATCAAACCTCAGGGGGGTAAGTGGGTAGTTTTCAAACTACAGGGGTAAGTGTATTTTTTAATAAACCTTAAGCGGTAAGTGTACTTTTCCTAATTCTTTTTGTTTTTGGGACTTGAGAAAGAAAAAAAAATTCAAAATTGCTAGAGATTCTCGGACTATTCTAACAAAGAAAATGTTAACAAGTATTTAGTGATGGCTTTTTTCTATTAATGTTGTTAATTTTTTTTTTTTAATTATCGATTTTTTTTTATTTATGAAAATAAGCTAGTTTTAAAAATATTGAAAAATCGTTATGGTCGAGGGTGATTTTTCTTTATAAAAAAAATTCAAATAAAAAAATATATAATACAAGCCACCCTCGTGGAGGGCGACTTCCATTGTGTAATTTTAAAAAAAAAAATTAAAAGGATATGATGAATGAACATTTATTTTTAAATGGATATGCGGCGAATAGGTAAAGGCAAATAGCAAGTAATAATCTTGACCCAAAATTTGATGAGGAAGAAGATGACCCAAAATTACATGGTTCATCAAGGCATGGCAAGTAAGTAATACTCGAGGCAATCTGTCTCATGATTGCCTGTATTTCTCGCATGATTTCCTTGTCGATCTTTTCCCTTAACAAATTGCATTCGAAGATACAAATGAGGAACCAATGAAAATCCATCTCTCATATTTCACACCAAAACCAGACTGTTAACTGTTAATTACATCTGTCAAGTATTAAAAAAAAATTTTAAAAATAATCATCAAAAATTACCCTTTCTCAACAATCTCATGTTGTCAGATTTTATTATGCAAGTGCACGTATCGCAAACAAGTAATAAAGTTGAAGTAGAGTGTCGTACCTACGAGAAATTGTTATTAATTTTGCTAAGTACTAAAATTAACAAATTCAATCTTATTTAAACAATTAAATAAAAATGGTAATTAACAACTAAAATTAAAAGAAACTAATACTGAAAGCAAATAATTTATAAAGGATGAATTCAATTAATTATAAATGCCTAAGATTACAACTTCTCTCAACACTTCGCTTGAATCTCTCTTTACCTCTTCACTTGATTAATGATCCTGAGTTGTTAACCTAGAGTTCTATCTTATTTATAAGGATCTTCCGATGGTCTCATAAAAATATCCCTCTTAACCAATTAACTATATTCCTATGATAATTGAATTAAAGAAGAACTCATTAAGATTAGGCTCTAATAATGGTTACACATGACAAGTCAGTATAATCCTACCCCACCTGCAGATCAATTCATCCTAATAAATGAATATGAAACATGTGTCATTCAATACATGTCTAACACTAAACTCTCTTTTCCAAGTTGTATTTATGTTAACAAATCAATCTAATTGGTGGCCAATCAATTAAAAGCATTAAGAACAAGATTGAACAAACAACTCAACAAATCATTAAATCAAGCTAGAGAGAGAAAGTAAATTCAAACTATGTATTGAGTTCCATTGAAATCCTAGTAAAAGATATTTAGTTTATGATTATTAATGAAAACAAGTAATAAAATAGTTTCACCATCATCAACAACACAAGAAAAATAAAGAAGAGAAAACTAAGAGTTGTCAGTTCTTGAATCTTCAATCTCCAATCTTCCAATCTTCTTGAGAGAATTTAATGGAAACTATCTTCTTGAGAGAGAATTAGGTTTCTAGGTATCAAATCCCCTTTATTCTGACCTAAAAGAGTCATATTTAAAGTGTCCAAAGGCCTATTAAAGTCCGAAACTTCGCGTCCAAGCAAACAGGTAATTTACAAACTTTTTTTATGAGTTTATTGTTCACCATTGGTGCCGCGGCGCCACCTATTTTGCCTCCTTGGAGTTTCTCCTCTGTTTGTCCGAGGTGGTTCCAGCCATCTTCTTGTACTTCGTCAGCTGTTTTGGATGGGCAAATCTCATTCGATTTTGACAAGCCTTATACCGTTGGAAAGGTATGGAAGTCAGCTTCAAAAGTCAAGAAGGGAGTTTTTTCAAATGAAAAGATCATGTTTTTCTTGAAAGAAGCTCCGGAGGTCGAATCTGCCTACTCATTGTTTTGCACCATTTTCATCGTTTTGCACTTCGAAGCTCCATATCACCTTGGACCTATAAAAACACATAAATAATGACTAACTAACTATTTTAAACATAAAATGGATAAATAAAATAAATATAAAAACATTTAAAACTAATCAAATCCTAATGAAATCCTCAAGGACTTAGCCGATTCAAAAGCATAAAAGGTGGCAAAATAACTATATTTCCTAGAGTTATCACACCCCCAAACTTAATATTTTGCTAGTCCTCGAGTAAACAAAACTAAACACACTAAATAAATAAATTGACTGAAAATATCACTCAAGATAAATGCACTCAAACAATGATTTCTTAATTTTCCTCAAAAGTTACCTCAAAATTCTGATTCAAAGTAGAACATAAACATAATCCAAATCTATGATTCAATTCAATCGTAAACTTCATGCTTGAATATATTTTCAGTTTGTGTGTGAATATAATCTCTTTGCAAATCATTACATGCAATCTAAATAAGTTTATATCAATGCAAAATACGAATTAGTACTAGATTCTCATATGTTTGCTTTTCATCTCTCTCTCCACTAATGTAGACTAACACTTCGTCAAGGATCAAGTAGGTCTTTCTTAAGCTTGTAATGTAAGGTTAGGGTCAAGATAAGATAAAGATAAATTTCGGTTTATGTTCACCCATAGACACTTTACATTTTTTTTTTTCAGGATTTTTTAGAACCATAGTCTTTTCCTCAAATTACAAGCTTTCTTCTTTGAATACACTTCCTTTTTTCTTCACCAATTTATTCACTTTTTTTTCTCTATTCTTTGTTTTCGAAGAACCATAACTTCTTCCTTTTTATAACATCATTTCACCCAAATTCGACATAGCTCATAATTGTTTCTTGTAATATCATCACATGCCTATGTAGTGAGGGTTAATCATGGTTTTTCTTATTTGGTTAGGCTAAAAGATGTGGCAATCAAAGAAAATAGATATATCAATAGGCACAAAGAGGTAGACTAAGGATAATCATATATAAAAGTAAGCTTGAAAGGCTCAAACGATCCAAAGATGGCCTAAAGTTAGTGTTGTCTAGGATTTCGCCTTGAGAGAGAATCAAATAAATTCTAGGTTCTAGACATAATTGCAATTCACGTCAATATAATCAGTGTTTAAATAAGCAATGCAAATCTAAGCAAGAGATTAAGTGCTCAATTTGTTGAAAATCACATCCTAACATGAAACTAACAAAAGAATTTAACACAAATTCTTCTCAAGCTTATGTTTTTCCCAAGAATCAAGATAAATCAATAACTAAAATTCATCATTGGATAAGGATTTCATCATACTAAGTGCATCATATCTCAAGCAAAAAAAAAAAAAATAGACTCCTAATAAAATTAGACAATCACACAAACAAAAATAAATCTAAAGACACACCCCCAAACTTAAAACAAACATTGTCCTCAATGTTTGAAAAAAAAAAAAAGAGTAAGAACAAGAAAACTCTCATATCGATGAAAGCAACACAGGAGAAGCTTTACTTTTCCTCTTAGGCCTCATTATGCTTGTCCAAATTGGGTGAGTGTCAATACAAAAGAAAACAAAGTAAAAAGAAATTAATAATAAAAATACTCTAAAAATTAAAAGAAAAGAAAAGTAAAAAGTTTAGTTGCCTCCCAAGAAACGCTTGATTTATAGTTATCGGCTTGACTATCTCATGCTCATTAGCTGCATCCTTCCAATTGAACCATTGTCCCCCCTTTTTCTTTGCTTTATGAGGCCTGGCATTCACAAAATTGTAGCATCTATGCATCTTGGAAGTAGAACGTGAAACTGTCTCAAGTGGTTTAGTGGAACAAGTTTCATTGAAAGCTTCTTTGGAATCACTGTTCACCACTTTAACTGCCATACATTTATCAAATTCGTTAGAAAACTTCATAGCCTTAAAAACTTTAAAAGTTACCTGTTGATCTAAAACTCTCATGGTAAGTTCTCCTTTTTGCACATCAATGAGAGTTCTACCGGTGGCTAAGAATGGTCTCCCAAGAATTATGGGTATTTCACTATCCTCTTCCATGTCAAGCATAATAAAATCAGCAAGAAAGAAGAATTTGTCAACCTTGACTAGCACATCTTGAACCATGCCTCTTGGATGTTTGATGGATCTATCGGCTAGTTGCAACATCACTGTAGTGGGCTTTATTTCCTCCAAACCAAGCTTGCGATAGATAGAAAGAGGCATTAAATTGATACTCGCCTCCAAATCACATAAAGCTTTACCAAAAAATTTATCACCAATAACGCATGGAAAGGCGAAGCTTCCCGGATCTTTGAGTTTGGGTGGGAGTTTCTTTTGAAGAATAGCACTACACTCTTCAGTAAGTGCAACTGTCTCAATCTCATCCAATTTCCTCTTCTTAGACAAAATTTCTTTCATAAACTTGACATACTTAGGCATTTGTTCTAAAGCTTCAGCAAAAGGTATAGTAACATGGAGCTTTTTGAATACCTCAAGAAACTTCTGAAACTGCTTGTCAAGTTTTTGCTTTTGAAGGCATTGAGGAAAAGGTGGTGCTGGGTAGACCGAAGGCTTCTTCTCTTCTTCTTGAGCATTTTCAATTTCTTTTTCCCCCAAATTTTCCACTTCAAGAGGCTTGGGTGGCAATTCTAGCACTTTCTTTTGAAGACGTTGAGGAAAAGATGGTGGTGGGTAGACTGGAGATGTCTTCTCTTGAATTTTCTCTTTATTCTTCTTGCTACCCACTTCTACTTCTTTCCCACTCCTTAATGTAATGGCATTGCATTGCTCTTTCCCATCTCCCCTAGGATTGGTTTCAATATCACTTGCAAAAAGATCCCTTAGGACGATTGTTAAATGCATTAGCAAGCTGGCCCACTTATGTCTCAAGATTTTGAAGTGTCGCTGCATGAGTCTGATTTGTCACTTCTTGACTAGCCATGAACTCTGTAAACATATCTTCCAATGATATCTTCTTTTCTGGAACAGGAGCATGGGCTTGTGATGGAAAATCAAGAGGTATTGCTGGTTTAGCTTGTGATGATGACCCTTGATTGTTATTCCAGGAAAAGTTTGGGTGATTTCTCCAACCCGGATTGTAATTGTTGGAATAAGGATTGTTTTGCTGTCTATTATAATTTCCAACATATTGCACTAACTCGGCATTGGTTGGGCAGCTATTTCTGGTGTGTCCTTCTCCACATAATTCACAAGTTACTAATGGGCTCTGGACTGAATGCACACTCATAGTGTCAAATTTCTTGGACAAAGAAGCCATCTGTGCCGATAAGGCACTGATCTCATTCAACTGATAACCGTCTGGAGCTTTCCTTGGCAAAATTCGCTCAGTGGACCATTGATAATTATTGGATGCTATCTCCTCAATTAAATTATAAGCCTCATCAATTTCTTTCCCCATGAGTGATCTACCTGTTGCAATATCTATAGAACTTCTAGTATGACCCATTAACCCATTGTAGAAGGTGTTTTCCTGAAGCCAGTCAGGTATCCCATGATGAGGACATTGTCGAAATAGATCTTTGTACCTTTCCCAAGATTCATATAATGATTCTCAGTCATACTGCATAAAAGATGTGATATCATTCCGCAGCTTAGCTATCTTGGCAGGAGGAAAATATTTGGCAAGAAATTTCTGGGCCAGATCAACCCAAGTGGTAATGGAGCTAGCAGGAAGAGAGTTCAACCAACTCTTGGCCTTATCTCGAAGTGAGAAAGGGAAGAGTCTCAATCTAATGGCATCATCAGTAACACCATTTTGTTTGAAAAGATCACAAACTTTCAGGAAATTTACGATGTGAGAATTCGGATCATCGTTCGGTAAGCCGCCGAACTGAACTGAAGTTTGGATCATTTGAAGGATGACTGACTTTATCTCGAACGTATTTTCCTGGATGGCAGCCCTCTGAATACTAGTCTGAAGGTCTTGCATGAGAGGAAACCCATACTCTCGCAAAGTTTTTGTATCGTTAGCTTCAGCCATTGTACCTGAAAATAAGAAAGAAAAAGAAAGTTTAAATTAAGACTAAGGTTGCTTGGTATTAATATTAACAAAAAATAATAAATAATTCCCCGGCAACGGCGTCAAAAACTTGTTGTCATATTTCATTACGCAAGTGCACGTATCGCAAACAAGTAATAAAGTGGAAGTAGAGTGTTGTACCCACGAGGAATTGTTATTAATTTTGCTAAGTACTAAAATTAACAAACTCAATCTTATCTAAACAATTAAATAAAAATGGTAATTAACAACTAAAATTAAAAGAAACTAATACTGAAAGCAAGTAATTTAAAAAGGGTGAATTCAATTAATTATAAAAGCCTAGGATTACAACTTCCCTCAACACTTCGCCTGAATCTCTCTCTACCTCTTCACTTGATTAATGATCCTGAGCTGTTAACCTAGAGATCTATCTTATTTATAAGGATCTTCAGATTGTCTCATAAAAATATCCCTCTTAACCAATTAACTATATTCCTATAATAATTGAATTAAAGAAGAACTCATTAAGCTTAGGCTCTAACAATGGTTACACATGACAAGTATATTTCTACCCTACCTGTAGATCAATTCATCCTAATAAATGAATATGAAACATGTGTCATTCAATCTATGTCTAACACTAAACTCTCTTTTCCAAGTTGTATTTAGGTTAACAAATCAATCTAATTGGTCGCCAATCAATCAGAAGCATTAAGAACAAGATTGAACAAACAACTCAACAAACCATTAAATCAAGCTAGAGAGAGAAAGTAAATTCAAACTATGTGTTGAGTTCCATTAAAATCCTAATAAAAGAGATTTAGTTCATGATAATTAATGAAAACAAGTAATCAAATAGTTTCACCATCATCAACAACACAAGAAAAATAAAGAAGAGAAAAGAGAAAACTAAGAGTTGTTAGTTCTTGAATCTTCAATATCTAATCTTTCAATCTTCTTGAGAGAATTTGATGGCAACTATCTTCTTGAGAGAGAATTAGGTTTCTTGGTATCCAATCCCCTTTATTCTGACCTAAAAGAGTCCTATTTAAAGTGGCCTATTGGTGTCCGAAACTTCGGGCCTAAGCAAATAGGTAAGTTACAAACTTTTTTTACGAGTTTACTGTTCACCATTGGTGTCGCGGTGATAAGTGCTTAATTTCATACATTTTCCTATTTAATTTCCTTATACTTTGTGCTTTGATTCTTACTTCCTTGACATTTTACTAGGTTTTTATGCTTTGTAGGTATTTTGGAGGAGATGAAGTCAAAACATGTCAATTAGGATGTTAAAAAGCTTACAAAATCACAATCACAAGATGGAAAAAGAGTTGGGAGTCAAAAAGATCAAATTCTTGGTGCAAAGCAAGAAGACAGATTTGACCTCCGGAGCTTGTTGCTAAGAAAACATGATGTTAGACTCTTTATTCGAAGAAACTTCCTTCTTGACTTTTGAAGACCACTTGATTACCTTTCCAACGGTTGGTCATGGAGCTAAATCGGATAAGCAATGGTCATCCAAATCGGCATTGGAATATCTCCCTAAACAACCCTAGTGGCAGAAAATACCCTAGCCGCAAATCACATTTTTTTCTCAATACCCTAGCTAACATTTATGTTTATCCTTGTCAAAGAAGGATTAGTGGCTGTCAACTTGCATTAATTGCATTAATTGCAAGTATCTTTCCTTAAAGCTAATCCTAGTCAAACTAGGAGAATTAAATCAGCCAAGACTTTCCTTCCTTACACTTACTTTGGCTGCAAGAACATAATCTCTCTTCATTAAAGAGTGCTTTGACTAAAACTTTCCTATTTTATTCAAACTTGGCTGCCAAGGCTTATATCTTTCCTTAAAATACAAAAGTCAGCCACTTTTCCTTAACTTTAGGCACAAGTCAGCATTTATTGAAGGGAGAGAGCTGAAATTCACTTGTTTGATGCCCTAGCTATTGCCTATAAATAGAGAACAAGGGGGCAAAATGAAAATACACTTTCCCAAGCATCAAAGTTCTGATTTCTTCTTTGTTTCTTTGTTTTTGAGAGAGCAAGAGGCTGGATAATTAATATTCTTCTTCTTCTTCTTTCTTTCTTTTATTTTCTTCTTAGATTCTCTTTAATTTTATGTTTATGTTTACAATGCCTATGCTAGGCTAAACTTTTATTTGGTTAAGGGTAATTTCAAAGCCCTAGACATGTTATGTAATTAATTTTCAGAATCTATCTACCATTGTTTTCTATCAAAGTTGATTATGTTCTTCCATTAAAATTGTTCATGATGATATTTTGATTTGTTTAGGTGGCCAACTAGATAAATCTTGATAATTGTCTAATGCTAGTTTAGGAGTCTTGATCCGTGTAATTGTCTTGATTTCCTATTCATAAGTGGCAATTTGTGATTAATGATTATGGTCAAGTTTTCAATAATTGCAAAGTGGAACATAACCTAAGTTGAACAATCCGAGCTTATGTGTTTGTTGCTTAGATCAACCTATCTTTCTCATCAAAGCTGCTATTAAATTGAACTTAGAGAGCTTATTATAGGTTGTTTGATAGTTAGAGATTAAATAGAGAGCTTGTTCTATTTAACGACGAACTAAGGAAAGATTGGGGTAACAGAGCTTGTTGTTATCTACGGTTGTTAACTTTGATAGCTAATTAATGTTGGTAGATATGAAATTGATTCTTAATGATGTCTAGTGGTGGAGAATGAAACCTTAACCATATTTTTCATATTTGATTCTTCTTAATTACTTGTTTTCTCATTCTTATTGTTAACTTTAGTTTAAATCTGATTTCAAAATCCCCTTTACTTTTGTTTATTTGTTTTTAAGTGATAAACTATTAACTTATAAACTAAAACCCAATCCCTGAGGACTCGACCGTTGCTAATCACTATACTTTACAATTGAGTTTTTTTTAAGTGCAAGGTTAAACAAGATACACTCTTTTGGGTGCATCAAGTTTTTGGCGCCGTTGTCGGGGATTGCTTTCTTTGGTTTATTAGTTTATTGGTTTATTCTTATTTTCTGTTCTAATTATTTACTTTCTTATTTTTTTTTTATTAGTGAATGTTCCAAGCTCCTGAAGAAGACTTAAGACTTAGGAGAATTCGGGAATTTATAACTTCTCACCAACAACCAATCGAGGAGTTGATCCAAAACATCCAAGAGGAGCAAGGAGAGATGGCAGCAGCTGACAACCGAACTCTCAAGGAGCTAGCCACTCTGGACTTGGATCAACAACCATTATGCATTGAATATGCTAATCTTGAGGTAGCTTTTGAATTAAAATCTGGTTTGATTCATCTTCTCCCAACTTTTCATGGTTTTGCAGGAGAGGATCCAAATAAGCACCTCAAGGAATTGCATGTAGTTTGCTCAAGCATGAGACCAACAGGAGTCACGGAAGAGCAAGTTAAGTTGAGAGTCTTCCCATTCTCTCTAGCTGATTCAGCAAAGGAATGGCTCTACTATCTACCATCCGGGACCATCACTACATGGAATGATATGAAGAAAGCATTCTTGGAAAGGTATTTCCCAGCATCTAAGGCTGCCAACATTAGAAAAGAGATATGTGGGATTAGGCAATACAATGGAGAGTCCTTATATGAATATTGGGAGAGGTTCAAGAAACTTTGTGCATCATGTCCACACCATCAGATAAGTGAACAACTTCTCATCCAATACTTCTATGAAGGTCTCATGCCCATGGAGAGAAGTATGATAGATGCCGCTAGTGGGGGAGCTCTAGTTGATAAGACTTCCAGGGCTGCTAGAACTCTAATCTCCAACATGGCAGCCAATTCTCAACAATTCTCAATGAGACAAGATCCACCACCACAACCCAAGAGAGTTAATGAGGTAAGTATATCATCCCTTGAACAAAAATTTGATAAACTGACTTCTCTTGTTCAACAATTGGCTGTAGGTAATATACAGCAAATAAAGGCTTGTGGCATATGTTCAAACATGGGGCACCAAACTGATATGTGTCCAACACTTCAAGAAGACACCAATGAACATGTGAATGCCATGGGTGGCTTTCACAACCAACCAAGGAAATATGATCCCTACTCAAACACATACAATCCAGGATGGAGAGATCATCCAAACTTCAATTATGGAGGAAACCAATCACAAGCTGTTCCTCCACCATTTGACAATAGGCCACCGGGTTTTCAGCAAAGAGTGCAACAACCATATCAAACTCGACAACAAGTGCCACCACAAAAAAAGTTCAGGTGAGACTCTTGAAGATCTTGTCAAAACCCTTACTACTAAAACAATTCAACTTCAACAGGAATCAAGGGAGACAAAGGTAAGTATCCGAAACTTAGAGGCTCAGATGGGGCAATTGGCAACAACCCTGAGTCAAATGCAAGCAAGGGATTCTGGGAAATTACCTTCCCAAACCATAGTGAATCCAAGAGAGAATGCCAATGCTATAACTTTAAGAAGTGGAAAACAGCTAGAGACACCACAAAATGATAGTGCTCAAGGGGAGAACAATACCATGGCATCCTCTTCACATCCCAACGAGCCACTAAAAAAGTAATTCCTAAACCATCCTTTCCTTCTTATATAACTCATCCACCTTTTCCTAGCAGGTTAGCAAAGTCCAAGAAGGAGGAGCAAGAGAAGGAAATTTTGGAAACCTTCCGGAAAGTAGAGGTGAACATTTCTTTACTAGATGCTATCAAGAAAGTGCCAAGATATGCCAAGTTCCTAAAAGATTTGTGCACATCTAAACGGAAGTTGAAATGGAATGAAAAGGTAAGTGTGGGGGAGAATGTGTCAGCTGTTCTTCAAAAGAAACTCCCACCTAAATGCAAGGATCCAGGTATGTTTACCATTCCTTGTAAGATAGGCAACACCAGGTTTGAGCGTGCTATGCTAGATCTAGGGGAATCTATTAATGTTATGCCATATTCAATTTATGCTTCATTGAATCTAGGACCATTAGAGGAAACCGGTGTTATAATACAACTTGCTGACCGTTCTAACACTTATCCAAGAGGAGTTGTAGAAGACGTTCTTGTACAGGTTAACGAATTGGTTTTTCCCGCTGACTTTTATGTTATTGAGATGGAAGATGAGATGTCTTCTAATCCCACACCTATTCTATTAGGGAGACCATTCTTGAAAACAGCAAGAACTAAAATAGATGTACATGATGGCACTTTAACTATGGAATTTGACGGTGAAATAATTCGCTTTAACATTTTTGAGGCCATGAGATATCCTAGTGATGTGCATTCTGTTTCTAATATTGATATAATTGACTCACTAGTGCAGCAAGCTTATGAGCTAGATGGTGAAGATAGTGTGGAGATAGTCCTTAGCAAACATCTCGGAATAGGGAATGCTAAAGCGGAACTAGCCTTGAGTGACCATGTGGAAGAGGCACTAGAATCTTTACACTCACTGCCACCTAAAGATGCAAGGTTTGATGTTTCATTTATTGATTTGCAATTATCTAATGAGAAACCTCTACCTTCCATTTTGCAGGCACCAACTTTAGAGTTGAAACCACTACCGAACCACTTGAAATATGTGTTTTTAGGTGAAAAGGACACACTACCTGTCATCATTGCCAAAGAGCTCACACCTTTGCAAGAAGAGCGACTTATCCGGGTGCTTAGGGAGCATAAAACAGCAATTGGTTGGACAATTGCCGATATCAAGGGAATAAGCCCACCCATGTGCATGCACCGGATTTTGTTAGAGGAGGCGTCCAAACCAACAAGAGAAGCACAAAGAAACCAACAAGAGATACTGAAGCTCCTAGATGTTGGAGTGATCTATCCTATCTCGGATAGCAAATGGGTGAGCCCGGTCCAAGTGGTTCCAAAGAAATCAGGTGTAACGGTGGTAACAAATAATGAGAATGAACTTGTTCCTACTATGATTCAAACAGGGTGGCGAGTTTGTATTGATTATCGAAAACTTAATTCCACAACTCGCAAACACAATTTTCCTTTACTGATAACTCGTATAATTATATAGTTTTTAGTTATGTTTTATTATTGTTTTGTGTCAAATACGAGTTATTATTGCTTAGTCTAATTGTGTTTATGATCTTTTATATTTTTATGTAATTTGGTGTTTTTTTTAGGATTTTCTTTGAGTGATTTCAGATTACTAGGTTAAATCAACAATTAAGGGCAAATTCAGTTCAGTTCCAGTTCCGACACCTTTTGCCATATCAGCTATATCTGGAGTTTCACTGAAGCAATAAGGCTGCAATTTTAACCGTGCAAAGTTAAGAGCCATATCTAACTTTTTCATGTTTTACACTTCTTGAAACGGAGTCGTTTTCCCTAGCGAAATAGACCATCAAGTTGGCTGATGTGCAATGACGTCTGTGCTGACCTGTTTTGGTATTTTGCCCATATCTTCTGATCCACATCAGAAAATGAGCTGATTCCAACGGCTATGGATCACTAACTGATAGGGGAACATTTTTCTAGAAGACCATGTGATCAGATCAAGCTTCCAATATTGACAAAATCGACCATCAAGTTGGCTGATCAAAATTGTCATACAATATGACGAAAATTGTTAGAAAAATGCACCCACCTATTATACCTACCTTTGAAATTTGTAAAGCTTGTCTCTTGTCATTTAGTCCTCCAAAATGTGTATAAATAGAGGGCCTTGGATGATTGTATGAGGCATTGTACATTGGTAGGATATTAGCCATTGTAATAAAATTCTCTAAGTTTTCTTCTTCTTTCTTTTCTCTAGTTTTCTTTTTCTTTATTTTCTTCTTCTTCTTTCTTTCTTTTATTTCCTTCTTAGATTCTCTTTAATTTTATGTTTATGTTTACAATGCCTATGCTAGGCTAAACTTCTATTTGGTTAAGGGTGATTTCAAAGCCCTAGACATGTTTTGTGATTGATTTTCAGATTCTATCTATCATTAATTTTCTATCAAAGTTGCTTATGTTCTTCTACAAGAATTGCTCATGATGTTGTCTTGATTTATTTAGGTGTACAACTAGATAGATCTTGATAATTATCTATTGCTAGTCTAGGAGTCTTGATCCGTGTAATTGTCTTGATTTCCTATTCATAAGTGGCAATTTGTGATTAATGATTATGGTCAAGTTTTCAATAATTGCAAAGTGGAACATAACCTAAGTTGAACAATCCGAGCTTATGTGTTTGTTGCTTAGATCAACCTATCTTTCTCATCATAAAGCTGCCATTAAATTGAATTTAGAGAGCTTATTCTAGGTTGTTTAATGGTTAGAGATTAAATAGAGAGCTTGTTCTATTTAACAACAAACTAAGGAAAGATTGGGATAACAGAGCTTGTTGTTATCTACGGTTGTTAACTTTGATAGTTGGTTGATATTGATAGATCTGAAATTGATTCTTAATGATGTCTAGTGGTGGAGAATGAAACCTTAACCATATTTTTCATATTTGATTCTTCTTACTTACTTGTTTTCTTACTTTTCTAGTTTGCTTATTTTTAAAAGTATATTTATTTTTATTGGCTGGTTATACCGCCTAATTTGTATATTAACTTTGTTTTATTTTTATTGGCTGGTTATACCGCCTAATTTAGTATATATATTTTTATTGGCTGGTTATACCGCCTTGCATCTTATTCTTATTATTTACTTTAGTTTAAATCTGGCTTCAAAAACCCCTTTTCTTTTATTGTTTTCTTTGAACGTAAGTTATAAACTAATAACTCATAGATTAAAACCCAATCCCTGAGGACTCGACCCTTGCTAATCATTATACTTACAATTGATCTTTTTAGTGCAAGGTTAAATAAGATACACTCTTTTGGGTGCATCAAATTTTTGGCGCCGTTGCCGGGGATTGCTTTCTTTAGTTTATTTGTTACTTGGTTTATTCTTATTTTCAGTTCTAATTAGTTTTATTTTCTTGTACATACAAGTTTTTCTTTTCAAATTAAAAAAAAAAAAAACAATGGAATTGAGCAATCTAACACTTGAAGAGTTGGTGGCATACATGAACATGGAGAATCAACAAGCCAATCTCACCTCCCCAGTTCAACAATTGGCCATGGGAGGATGTCAAGGCCATCAAGTGTTCGAAGACCAACAGTATGATCATTACTCAAACACTTACCATGAGGGATGGTGGGATCATACTAATTATGGCTACTCGAAAAATTACCAAAAAGTAGATCCTTATGCCAATTACACTCATCCATCTAGCTTCAATCAATCATGGTCTCAAGAACCAGATCTTTTTCAACCACCACATATGACTCAAAACTCAGGTACTTCTTTAGAAGATCTTGTCTATTCTCTTGTTACTGATTCTTTGCAATTTCAACAGGAAACAAGGGCAAGCATCCAGAGTTTGGAAAAGCAAATGAGCCAATTGGCTAGTAGTATGGTGGGATGGGTAGCACAAAGATCTGAAGAACTCCCAGCCCAAACGATGGTTAACCCAAAGGAGAATGCTACTATTGTGACCTTGAAGAATAAGGAACAAGATAAGGATGAAACAAAATTAGAGATGGATTCTATTCTTGAGGATAATGAAGCCAAAGATCCAAATAAGAGTATTTCGGCACCTGAGGTAACGTTTAAGGTTTCACTTTTTACTAATGTTTCTTCTCCACCTTTTCCTAGTAGATTTGCAAAGTTCAAGGAGGAAGAACATGAACAACACATGCCGGAAACCTTAAACAACTTGTTTGTGGAGGTCATTCAACAAGTATCAAAATATGCTCCATTCCTCGATGACATATGCACCACAAAGGATGATGGAATAATACTTGTAATGGAGAATGCATCCACTGTTGTGCAAAGAAAGCTTCCTCTCAAACGCATAAATTTGGGAAATTTCATGTATGAGCCTGACAAGCCTAAAATGCCAAGAAGGGGTGTTGGTTAGGTTCAAAACACTAAATCAAGTGCTAATTGGGGGAGGCAGCCTAATTAGTGAAAGCATTGTCAAACTGCCATCCTCAGATTTGCTCTCTTTTTCTTTATCTTTTTCTTATGTTTCTTTGCTAATTGTGTTTAGTGTTTCTAAGTTCATTTAGGCTGCATAAGTTTATTTTGTTTATTAGTTCTTTTCACTTACACATGATTCTTTCATTTGGGATTAATAGCATTACATTAATGACAATGTAAGAATTATGTGTGGGGGGAAGAATTTAGGATTTTATTTAGAGTGTTTTGTTTTTGTGTCTTTTTATGTTGTTTTTCTTTCTGATCCTTGTTTTGAAAATAACTAGATGTAAATATAATTTTTAATTTTTTTAACCCCGGTTAAATGGCGGATAACGGTACTCCGTGATTATTTAAGTCGGTTCCATCAGCTACCCATAAAACTAATATTGTATATAAATTTCTCTTTCAATTTTTTTTCATTTTTTTTTTCAGGATGGATGATATTCTCACAAGATTGCAGAAACGATTTCCTCATTTTCCTCGAAATATTTTACTAAAGCTTTACCAAGTTCGATTTGAAAGATTAAGAATGCTTATGCACAAAGGGATTCCTGAAGACATACGTTGGATAATTGAAGCCAAGGTACGTGAAGATGAATATCTTCCTGTTTTGCATTTACCAGGTACAGGTAGAAGCACTTTTGCAAAGAAGCGACGAGCAAAGCGCATGAGTTCAAATTGCCACAAATGTGCACGATGGACGTGTAACGGTAAATGTCGTTCTATTGGGATTCCGTCCTCTAATCGAGATGATAAAATTGAATTCATTAAGGATGGACTGAGTAAGGAGAATTTGGGTAATATCCAACTTTCTCTTGAGACGCATCCTAGTGGAGACGTACAAAGAGAAATTCTTGATTTATGGCCGCAATTCCAAAGGGAATGGCAACATCTTGGGAATCTGATGTTAAAAGACCCTGTTTGCAAGCTTGTAAGAAAACTGGATGGGAAGCATATCCTCGACTCATAGAAGGCGTTTAAGCCATTTCTGGACGTAAAACCAGAGGAAGATGTGAGCCACAATCACAACTACAATAAATGACTTCTCAGCTTTTGGTTTGATTTGCAATAACTTCATTTCGGTTTAATTTACGTGTTGTTCGATTTGTGTAATTATTCTCATTTTTTTTATTGGTCTTTTACGGTTGATTTTTCTTCTCTTTTTGATTTTCTTCCTGAAATCACGCAAAAATCTTTTGTTAGGTAGGTTAACATTTTCTTCTGACAGGTCAAATACACTTTCGGCGACATTATTACTCTTGTCTGATTCACTACTCAGTCCTCTATATATTACACCATGTACTCATTCTCTTTCAGGCACTCGAAAAAAAAAATTGAAAGTACTTCGTCCCAGCGCATTAAAAAAATTTGTGTCTTTGGAGGTGTTTATCCAGGGAAAAATAACATATTTGCTGATGAAGCCATAAGAGTTGGAGTAATACTTGCCCAACAAAAGATCCAGTTGATTTATGGAGGTGGTAGTACGGGTTTAATGGGAGCAGTCGCTACAGCAGCACACGCCGGAGGAAGTCCAGTTCTAGGAATCGTTCCAAAACTATTCACAGGTTTTTGTGGACCTACCGTGGGTAAGGAAATACAAGTCTGGAGTATCCCTGAACGGATGACAATCATGTACCATTGTGCCGATGCATTCATTGCTTTACCAGGAGGTCTGGGTACATTGGAAGAAATAGCTTGCGTGGCTTCTTGGTCATCTTTGGTCACAAAAAAGAAACCCATTGGTTTGCTTAATATTAATGGTTATTTTAGTAATTTGCTTTCATATTTCGATAATGCTGTGGAAAATGGATTCATGTTTTCAGAGGCAAGGAGAACCATAATTTCTGCTACAACCATTGAAGATTTACTCAAAAAGCTCCAAGCTTATGAGTATTTATCTGCTACGGTTGTTTCGCAAACGCTCGGAAAAAGAAAAAGAGATATGGACGAGCAAGGAGTGGATTGCACTTTGTCTTTGTGACATTATCTAACATTTTGCTTGTTGTGTCTCAGTTATAATAAGTGGTTAGCAACCTCTGCAGGTAATATCTCCTAAATTCTACCTTTAAAATTTGACATTGGGGACAATGTCATATTTTAGTAGGGGGTAAGGGACATATTTTGCTAATAAAAAAAAAAATTTGTTGTGTTTTAAGATATTTAGAAGTATTCATTCTGAACAAGGTCTGAGTAAGGGAGACTTGAGACATACCTTGTCAGTTTGATTTAATCTTCTTCAAAAAAAAAAAAGCATGTTTAGACTTAGTGTGTTTTTAGTGTGTTTTAGTTACTTTCAATACTATGATGAGATATGAATTGCATAAGTCTAAAACAGATTTATTAGTGAGAAGATTTTCATGAGAATTGAGCTTGATATCAACCTTTTTATGAGCCAATGTTAATATGATATGTTGATTGAGAAAGAAGCATGTTTAGACTTAATCTGACTTGTATAATCATCCTTGTGAGTTTTTGAGCCTATAATGATTGATGCATTATATAAATCAATCTAATTTCTTTCTTGAGTGCTCTTATGATTACATGATTCTCTAGAACTTGCTTTAGACCTTGTTGAGACTATATTGATGCATGTGACAACATGAATATGATAGAGGCATTAGGATTTTTAGCTAGGGCCAAACAGCCATCCCTTATTGATGTTCCAAGAGAACACACCCTTAGTGAACCAATTTGAGCCTACATTGAATAAGCTATCTCTTTGGTAACCATAACTTGTCCCTAACCTAAATATACTTATATCCTTACCTTTGTTCCAAAGATGAATTAGCATGTTTTGAGACAAGTTGCAAAGACAAGGAAGATCTATTGAAAATTTGGGTTAGAAACAAGAAATAAGTGTGGGGGGAAAGAAAAGAAAAGTCAAAAGAAAAAAAAATAATAAATGGAATACTGGAAAATACATTCAAAAAAAAATATGAATCATCTCTTGAATTTTGGGAAAAAGAAAAAGATGTTACAAAGTTGTTTAGAATGAAGAAAAGGCCCAACATGAATATCCGGCCTAGGTGACTATGTACTTGTAAAGAGTTTTGAGAAGTTTCTTTGTATGATCTTATTATGTCTCTAAACTTTATGAACTCTTTGGAACCTTTGTGATATCTTTATCCTTTTGTTCTTCAACCACATTACAAACCCCTTGGCCCCATTACAACCTTGATTAAAGACCTCTTGATTCATGAAGTTGTATAATCTAAATAGTGGAGAATAGGTGGACAAGCAAGAATATGGTAGAACTGTTTTCATGAGATTGATTGAGTGTAAACACTTTACCACTACTTTAAAGAATGAAAATCATGAGAGTATCCCATGTGAGTAGTTGAGATTAAGTTTGAATATGCACTATTTTGATTGAAATATGTTATGTTAATATTGGCTTAACTCAAACAATTTACATTCAAGCATGATTTTTTGTGAAATTCTTTAAGCTATTGATTAGTTTATAAGACTTGTTCAAAGATTGTCTCTAATGTGTATTGAAAGGATTAGGAGTAAATATTTTTAGTATATGTAGTTTATTTATATTTTAGTTTTTCAATGTTTGTGGGTATCGTTCTAGTAAACCCTCACGAGACTAAACTCGTCCACTAGGGACACCTTGGGGTTTAAAGGCTTGTGTCACATGCTAAGTGCCACCGTGATTTCCTACGAAAGTGGATTAGATTAGATTTTCTTATTTTATTTTTATTTGTTTTTGCTCGAGGACTAGCAACAATCTAAGTGTGGGGGTGTGATAACTCGTATAATTATATAGTTTTTAGTTATGTTTTATTATTGTTTTGTGTCAAATACGAGTTATTATTGCTTAGTCTAATTGTGTTTATGATCTTTTATATTTTTATGTAATTTGGTGTTTTTTTTACGAGTTTCTTTGAGTGATTTCAGATTACTAGGTTAAATCAACAATTAAGGGCAAATTCAGTTCAGTTCCAGTTCCGACACCTTTTGCCATATCAGCTATATCTAGAGTTTCACTGAAGCAATAAGGCTGAAATTTTAACCGTGCAAAGTTAAGAGGCATATCTAACTTTTTCATGTTTTACACTTCTTGAAAAGGAGTCGTTTTTCCTAGCGAAATCAACCATCAAGTTGGCTGATGTGCAATGACGTCTGTGCTGACCTGTTTTGGTATTTTGCCCATATCTTCTGATCCACATCAGCAAATGAGCTGATTCCAACGGCTATGGATCAATAACTGATAGCGGAACATTTTTCTAGAAGACCATGTGATCAGATCAAGCTTCCAATATTGACAAAATCGACCATCAAGTTGGCTGATCAAAATTGTCATACAATATGACGAAAATTGTTAGAGAAATGCACCCACCTATTATACCTACCTTTGAAATTTGTAAAGCTTTTCTCTTGTAATTTAGTCCTCCAAAATGTGTATAAATAGAGGGCCTTGGATGATTGTATGAGGCATTGTACATTGGTAGGATATTAGCCATTGTAATAAAATTCTCTAAGTTTTCTTCTTCTTTCTTTTCTCTAGTTTTCTTTTTCTTTATTTTCTTCTTCTTCTTTCTTTCTTTTATTTCCTTCTTAGATTCTCTTTAATTTTATGTTTATGTTTACAATGCCTATGCTAGGCTAAACTTCTATTTGGTTAAGGGTGATTTCAAAGCCCTAGACATGTTTTGTGATTGATTTTCAGATTCTATCTATCATTAATTTTCTATCAAAGTTGCTTATGTTCTTCTACAAGAATTGCTCATGATGTTGTCTTGATTTATTTAGGTGTACAACTAGATAGATCTTGATAATTATCTATTGCTAGTCTAGGAGTCTTGATCCGTGTAATTGTCTTGATTTCCTATTCATAAGTGGCAATTTGTGATTAATGATTATGGTCAAGTTTTCAATAATTGCAAAGTGGAACATAACCTAAGTTGAACAATCCGAGCTTATGTGTTTGTTGCTTAGATCAACCTATCTTTCTCATCATAAAGCTGCCATTAAATTGAATTTAGAGAGCTTATTCTAGGTTGTTTAATGGTTAGAGATTAAATAGAGAGCTTGTTCTATTTAACAACAAACTAAGGAAAGATTGGGATAACAGAGCTTGTTGTTATCTACGGTTGTTAACTTTGATAGTTGGTTGATATTGATAGATCTGAAATTGATTCTTAATGATGTCTAGTGGTGGAGAATGAAACCTTAACCATATTTTTCATATTTGATTCTTCTTACTTACTTGTTTTCTTACTTTTCTAGTTTGCTTATTTTTAAAAGTATATTTATTTTTATTGGCTGGTTATACCGCCTAATTTGTATATTAACTTTGTTTTATTTTTATTGGCTGGTTATACCGCCTAATTTAGTATATATATTTTTATTGGCTGGTTATACCGCCTTGCATCTTATTCTTATTATTTACTTTAGTTTAAATCTGGCTTCAAAAACCCCTTTTCTTTTATTGTTTTCTTTGAACGTAAGTTATAAACTAATAACTCATAGATTAAAACCCAATCCCTGAGGACTCGACCCTTGCTAATCATTATACTTACAATTGATCTTTTTAGTGCAAGGTTAAATAAGATACACTCTTTTGGGTGCATCAAATTTTTGGCGCCGTTGCCGGGGATTGCTTTCTTTAGTTTATTTGTTACTTGGTTTATTCTTATTTTCAGTTCTAATTAGTTTTATTTTCTTGTACATACAAGTTTTTCTTTTCAAATTAAAAAAAAAAAAAAAACAATGGAATTGAGCAATCTAACACTTGAAGAGTTGGTGGCATACATGAACATGGAGAATCAACAAGCCAATCTCACCTCCCCAGTTCAACAATTGGCCATGGGAGGATGTCAAGGCCATCAAGTGTTCGAAGACCAACAGTATGATCATTACTCAAACACTTACCATGAGGGATGGTGGGATCATACTAATTATGGCTACTCGAAAAATTACCAAAAAGTAGATCCTTATGCCAATTACACTCATCCATCTAGCTTCAATCAATCATGGTCTCAAGAACCAGATCTTTTTCAACCACCACATATGACTCAAAACTCAGGTACTTCTTTAGAAGATCTTGTCTATTCTCTTGTTACTGATTCTTTGCAATTTCAACAGGAAACAAGGGCAAGCATCCAGAGTTTGGAAAAGCAAATGAGCCAATTGGCTAGTAGTATGGTGGGATGGGTAGCACAAAGATCTGAAGAACTCCCAGCCCAAACGATGGTTAACCCAAAGGAGAATGCTACTATTGTGACCTTGAAGAATAAGGAACAAGATAAGGATGAAACAAAATTAGAGATGGATTCTATTCTTGAGGATAATGAAGCCAAAGATCCAAATAAGAGTATTTCGGCACCTGAGGTAACGTTTAAGGTTTCACTTTTTACTAATGTTTCTTCTCCACCTTTTCCTAGTAGATTTGCAAAGTTCAAGGAGGAAGAACATGAACAACACATGCCGGAAACCTTAAACAACTTGTTTGTGGAGGTCATTCAACAAGTATCAAAATATGCTCCATTCCTCGATGACATATGCACCACAAAGGATGATGGAATAATACTTGTAATGGAGAATGCATCCACTGTTGTGCAAAGAAAGCTTCCTCTCAAACGCATAAATTTGGGAAATTTCATGTATGAGCCTGACAAGCCTAAAATGCCAAGAAGGGGTGTTGGTTAGGTTCAAAACACTAAATCAAGTGCTAATTGGGGGAGGCAGCCTAATTAGTGAAAGCATTGTCAAACTGCCATCCTCAGATTTGCTCTCTTTTTCTTTATCTTTTTCTTATGTTTCTTTGCTAATTGTGTTTAGTGTTTCTAAGTTCATTTAGGCTGCATAAGTTTATTTTGTTTATTAGTTCTTTTCACTTACACATGATTCTTTCATTTGGGATTAATAGCATTACATTAATGACAATGTAAGAATTATGTGTGGGGGGAAGAATTTAGGATTTTATTTAGAGTGTTTTGTTTTTGTGTGGATACTTCTCTTACAAGAGTTTGATTTGGAGATAAAAGATAAGAGAGGTAGTGACAACCTGGTTGCGGACCATCTTAGTCGTTTAGTTCATGAAGAGGATGCACTACCCTTGAATGCGAACTTTCCGGATGAGCAACTTCTTTTTATAAGTACAACAACTCCTTGGTATGCCGATATTGTTAATTACTTAGTTACCAAGAAGTTGCCACAAGAGTTGACACAAGCTCAAAGAAATAAGATCAAGAGTGATGCCAAATACTACATATGGGATGATCCTTACCTTTGGAAGCATTGCTCCGATCAGATTATAAGAAGGTGTGTACTCGAATCTGAATTTCAATCTATTCTAACCTTTTGTCACTCTTATGCATGTGGAGGACACTTTGGATCCAAAAGAACAGCCATGAAAGTTCTTGATTCTGGATTTTATTGGCCTACTATATTCAAAGATGCATACCTCTTTTGCAAGTCATGTGATCGTTGCCAAAGAACAGGTAACTTAGGTGCTAGAAATCAAATGCCTCAAACTCCAATACTTATTGTTGAAATTTTTGATGTATGGGGCATGGATTTCATGGGACCTTTTCCTTCTTCTTTTGGTAATCTTTATATTTTACTTGTCGTTGATTATGTTTCGAAGTGGGTGGGAGCAAAAGCCACTAGGACTAATGACTCTAAAGTTGTTTAAGATTTTGTCAAGACTAACATCTTTGCTAGGTTTGGAACACCAAAGGCCATAATCAGCAATAGAGGTACTCACTTTTGCAATAGGACTATGGAAGCACTTTTGAGGAAGTATAACATCACACACAAGGTCTCCACCTCATACCATCCTCAAACTAGTGGGCAAGCTGAAGTGTCAAGTCGAGAAGTAAAATCCATCCTTGAAAAGACAGTTAACCCAAATAGGAAGGATTGGAGTTCACGACTTGATGATGCACTTTGGGCTTATAGGACAGCATATAAGACACCCATTGGTATGTCTCCTTATCGACTTGTTTATGGTAAGCCTTGTCATCTTCCGGTTGAATTGGAACATAAATCATATTGGGCTATCAAACAATGCAACATGGAGATGGATGAGACAGGTAAGCAAAGAAAACTTGACCTACAAGAATTAGAGGAGATAAGGAATGATGCCTATGAGAATTCTAGGATTTACAAGGAAAAGACTAAGGCATTCCATGACAAGATGATCTCAAGAAAGGACTTTGTTGTTGGACAAAAAGTTCTTCTCTTCCATTCACGCCTTAAGTTATTTCTAGGTAAGTTACGTTCTCGTTGGGTTGGACCTTTTGTTATTACTAATGTATTTACTCATGGTGCAGTTGAAATCCAAAGCCCAAAAACAGATAAGGCATTCAAAGTGAATGATCATAGATTGAAGCCTTACTATGAGAACTTTCCAATACAAGATGTGGAGGAGTTACCACTTTTTGAGCCAAATTATGTGGAATAATAATGGCATGGGTCTAAGTCAGGCTGAGGACAATAAATCAAGCGCTTCTTGGGAGGCAACCCAAAATGATGGAGAGCATCTATTATATCAGATTTGCATATTCCTTACTCTCCATCATTCTATCTTTTATTGTTTTTCTTTTGTTTTGTTTAATAGTTCTTTTCTCTTACATATAATTCTTGCATTGGGGGATAATAGCATTACATTGAGGACAATGTAAAAATTATGTGTGGGGGGAAGAATTTAGGATTTTATTTAGAGTGTTTTGTTTTTTAGTCTTTTTATGTTGTTTTTAGTGTGTTTTAGTTACTTTCAATACTATGATGAGATATGAATTGCATAAGTCTAAAACACATTTATTAGTGAGAAGATTTTCATGAGAATTGAGCTTGATATCAACTTTTTTATGAGCCAATGTTAATATGATATGTTGATTGAGAAAGAAGCATGTTTAGACTTAAATCTGACTTGTATAATCATCCTTGTGAGTTTTTGAGCCTATAATGATTGATGCATTATATACATATCAATCTAATTTCTTTCTTGAGTGCTCTTATGATTACATGATTCTCTAGAACCGTCCAAACAGCCATCCCTTATTGATGTTCCAAGGGAACACACCCTTAGTGAACCAATTTGAGCCTACATTGAATAAGCTATTTCTTTGGTAACCATAACTTGTCCCTAACCTAAATATACTTATTTATATCTTTACCTTTGTTCCAAATATGAATTAGCATGTTTTGAGACAAGTTGCAAAGACAAGGAAGATCTATTGAAAATTTGGGTTAGAAACAAGAAATAAGTGTGGGGGAAAAAGAAAAGAAAAGTCAAGAGAAAAAGAAATGGAATACTGGCAAATACATTCCTATGTGAAAAAAAATGAAAAAAAAAAATATGAATCATCTCTTGAATTTGTGGAAAAAGAAAAAGATGTTACAAAGTTGTTTAGAATGAAGAAAAGGCCCAACATGAATATCCGGCCTATGTGACTATGTACTTGTAAAGAGTTTTGAGAAGTTTCTTTGTATAAATCTTATTATATCTCTAAACTCTATAAAATCTTTGGAACTTTTGTAATATCCTTTATCTTTTATTCTTTAGCCACATTATTACCCCTTGGCCCCATAATAACCGTGCATAAAGACCTCTTGATTCATGAAGTTGCATGATCTAAGTAGTGAAGAATAGGTGGACAAGCAAGCATATGGTAGAAACTGTTTTCATGAGATTGATTGAGTGTAAACACTTCACCACTACTTTAAAGAGTGAAAATCATGAGGGTATCCCATGTGAGAAGTTGAGATTAAGTTTGAACATGCACTATTTTTGATTGAGATATGTTATGTTAATTTTAGCTTAACTCAAACCATTTACTATCAAGCATGATTTTTTTCTGAAACTCTTTAAGCTATTGATTAGTTTATAAGACTTGTTCAATGATTGTCTCTAATTTGTATTGAAAGAGGATTAGATTAGGTTTTATTATTTTGTCGCTATTTGATTTTGCTCGAGGACTAGCAAAAGATTAAGTGTGGGGGAATTTGATAAGTGCTTAATTTCATACATTTTCCTATTTAATTTCCTTATACTTTGTGCTTTGATTCTTACTTCCTTGACATTTTACTAGGTTTTTATGCTTTGTAGGTATTTTGGAGGAGATGAAGTCAAAACATGTCAATTAGGATGTTAAAGAGCTTACAAAATCACAATCACAAGATGGAAAAAGAGTTGGGAGTCAAAAAGATCAAATTCTTGGTGCAAAGCAAGAAGACAGATTTGACCTCCGGAGCTTGTTGCTAAGAAAACATGATGTTAGACTCTTTATTCGAAGAAACTTCCTTCTTTACTTTTGAAGATCACTTGATTACCTTCCCAACGGTTGGTCATGGAGCTATATCGGATAAGAAATGGTCATCCAAATCGGCATTGGAATATCTCCCTAAACAACCCTAATGGCAGAAAATACCCTAGCCGCAAATCACATTTTTTTCTTAATACCCTAGCTGACATTTATGTTTATCCTTATCAAAGAAGGATTAGTGGCTGTCAACTTGCATTAATTGCATTAATTGCAAGTATCTTTCCTTTAAGCTAATCCTAGTCAAAGTAGGAGAATTAAATCAGCCAAGACTTTCCTTCCTTACACTTACTTTGGCTGCAAGAATATAATCTCTCTTCATTAAAGAGTGCTTTGACTAAAACTTTCCTACTTTATTCAAACTTGGCTGCCAAGGCTTATATCTTTCCTTAAAACACAAAAGTCAGCCCCTTTTCCTTAACTTTAGCCACAAGTCAGCATTTATTGAAGGGAGAGAGCTGAAATTCACTTGTTTGATGCCCTAGCTATTGCCTATAAATAGAGAACAAGGGGGAAAACGAAAATACACTTTCCCAAGCATCAAAGTTCTGATTTCTTCTTTGTTTCTTTGTTTTTGAGAGAGCAAGAGGCTGGATAATTAATATTCTTCTTCTTCTTCTTCTTTCTTTCTTTTATTTTCTTCTTAGATTCTCTTTAATTTTATGTTTATGTTTACAATGCCTATGCTAGGCTAAACTTTTATTTGGTTAAGGGTAATTTCAAAGCCCTAGACATGTTATGTAATTAATTTTCAGAATCTATCTACCATTGTTTTCTATCAAAGTTGATTATGTTCTTCCATTAAAATTGTTCATGATGATGTTTTGATTTGTTTAGGTGGCCAACTAGATAAATCTTGATAATTGTCTAATGCTAGTTTAGGAGTCTTGATCCGTGTAATTGTCTTGATTTCCTATTCATAAGTGGCAATTTGTGATTAATGATTATGGTCAAGTTTTCAATAATTGCAAAGTGGAACATAACCTAAGTTGAACAATCCGAGCTTATGTGTTTGTTGCTTAGATCAACTTATCTTTCTCATCAGAAAGTTGCTATTAAATTGAACTTAGAGAGCTTATTATAGGTTGTTTGATAGTTAGAGATTAAATAGAGAGCTTGTTCTATTTAACGACGAACTAAGGAAAGATTGGGGTAACAGAGCTTGTTGTTATCTACGGTTGTTAACTTTGATAGCTAATTAATGTTGGTAGATATGAAATTGATTCTTAATGATGTCTAGTGGTGGAGAATGAAACCTTAACCATATTTTTCATATTTGATTCTTCTTAATTACTTGTTTTCTCATTCTTATTGTTTACTTTAGTTTAAATCTGATTTCAAAATCCCCTTTACTTTTGTTTATTTGTTTTTAAGTGATAAACTATTAACTTATAAACTAAAACTCAATCCCTGAGGACTCGACCCTTGCTAATCACTATAATTTACAATTGAGTTTTTTTTAAGTGCAAGGTTAAACAAGATACACTCTTTTGGGTGCATCACGCGGCGCCACCTATTCTGCCTCCTTGGCGTTTCTCCTCTGTTTGTCCGAGTTGGTTCCTGCCGTCTTCTCATACTTCTTCAGCTATTTTGGATGGGAAAATCTCATCCGATTTTGACGAGCGATATACCGTTGGAAAGGTATGGAAGTCAGCTTCAAAAGTCAAGAGGGAGTTTTCTAAAATGAAGTCTTTAAGATCAATTTTTTCTTGAAAGAAGCTCTGGAGGTCGAATCTGCCTGCTCATTACTTTGCACCGTTTTTCATCGTTTTGAGCCTCGAAGCTCCAGATCACCTTGGACCTATAAAAACACATAAATAATGACTAACTAACTATTTTAAACATAAAATGGATAAATAAAATAAATATAAAACATCTAAAACTAATCAAATCCTAATAAGATCCTCAAAGACTTAGCCGATTCAAAAGTATAAAATATGGCAAAATAACTATATTTCCTAGAGTTATCACCTCACTATCAGTCTCAATGCTAAAATTCCACCTTTCCAAGACCTCATTGGTTGCCTTGCTCATGATAACCATTACAACCCTTTGTAGCTTTCCAGCTTCCAGCCATTCTTTCCCAACCATTTCATTTCCAAAATGTGAAAAAATGATTAATATGGATTTACATGTATCACATTTTCAAGTAACCAAAAATATACAAAGGTAGAGATTTACCGAAAAGTTGAGCTGTTAGGTTGGTAATGAAGGATTTAACATCTTCATCTTGAGTGTAGAGGGTTATTTTGATCGGGTGAGAAAATGTTGTAAACCAGTAAAACGAGATATCGTAGGGAGACGGCGGAGAGGAAGATTGGAGCAGAGCCTGGAGAACAAGTACGGTGGCAGGTGGTGATAATGAAGGTTGTAAGTGGCTGAGGATGGTGGAGAGTATGATTGTTGTAGAAACTGCAGAGAAAAGGTTGCAGAGAATTCTTAGTCGGCTAAAAGTTTATCAAATGGCCAAAAGATCCCAAATGAAGTATTTGGACTTATATTTATAGCCTCTCCAAAGAAGTTACCAGGAGAAGTTACTAAGAGAGTGGGAAGTTATTTTATATGAACGTGATCTTAGTCATGGGTGGTGGAGAAGTTATATATGATAGTAGGTGAAGTGCCAATTATGGGAGGTTACATCAGGAGAAATGTTTCAGTCACATAGAGTGAAGAAAGGCTACTGACAGCACGCTTAGGATGTACTGTTTGCTCAATGGTAAAGGGAAGCACTTGTGTTCCAGGGAAAGGTTAAGAAGCGGACTTCTTAACAATCTACATATCTGAGCCTCCAAGCCATGCTCTCCAGGACGTCCCAAGAGTGAAACAAACCCAAGAATCCTGCCAACCTTTCGTGGTTAGCTCCACAGTCGTCAGTAGTTGTGTATTACTATAGGAAGTCCTGCTGTCAAGGAGCGACGTGCTAGGCGATGTGCCAGAGAGTGACGTGTCAAGGAGCGACGTGTCAAGAGACGTGCCAGGAAACGACGTGCCAAGCGACATGTCAAGAAGCGATGTACCAAGAAGCGACGTGTCAAGCGACGTGCCTGCATAAAATGTTATTGACCAAAAACGAGTGTCTACATTTTGCCACCTACATGAGAATTTTTTTTTAAAAGATTCTCATGCATTGTAAATAATATCGAGTATGAAAAATATAACGAACAAGTTAAGCTTGGGATCAGTCAATGCATGTGAAACTAGAACAACAAGAACATATGATAGTTTGGCATGGGCTTCTTGGAATTTTTAAACCTTTAAATGACCCAATTGCAATCTAATCAAAGGGAATAAAATAGATCTACATGGTATCATGTTTAAGTTCAATATTTATTGGCACGAAAATGTGTTCAAGCTTGATGGTTTCATAGAGTATTTGTTTAGAAGTGAAAGGGATGCTAAAAAAAAAAACTAAAGGAACAGATGAGCAAATAGTATATTTTTACTTGAAAATTTTGCAATTCCATCTGCTATTTAGAAAACTACCTGTTGCAAAAAAACCAAGCTCGTTCGATGGAAGCTTGAAAGTCATTATAACCCAAGTCATATAAACCATGCAAATGAAATATATATATATATATATATTTACTCAAAATACACTCAACACAACTATGTATATATATATATATATATATATATATATATTTTAAAAGGTTCTCATGCATTGCAATAATTAAAATAATATCGGTCAAGGAAATTATGATTTTTGAAATTTGATGCAATCGTCTTTTATATATATATATATATATTGAAATTGTAATTGTAATTTTTTTTTTAAATCTTACAAGCCACTGGTGCATGCAGCCTGCCTGCATGTAGGGGCTGCTTGCATGCAACCCGCCTGCATGCAGGGGCTGCCTGCATGCAGCCCGGTCATACCCCCTTCTTTTTTTTGTTTAAAGATATAAATAGATAAAATAACAAAAAGAGAGTTATGATTTAGAAAGGAAGAGTATTTAAATTTTTAACGAGATAAAAAGATAAGTATCTTTTTAGAATTCAAGTAAAACAAGGAGATTACATGTTTTCTATAAATACAAGGAATGATTGATAATAATTTCTTTTTTCATTTTTTTCACAAATCACAAAAGCTCTGCTCAAGTAAAACAATTTCAAATTTTCTTTCAGAAAAGGTAAGTTCTCCATCCATCTATCTCTTTTTTTTTTTACAAAGCATAGAAATTTCAACCCGCAAGCATGCAGGCATCACCGGAGCGTGCAGGCGGAAGTGTGCGCGTGTAGAACAATACGGGCAGTAGTGTACGAGTGTAGAACAGTGCGAGCGGCTTTCTTTTTTTAAGAATTTAATGCATGCTGATAGAATTTTACAATTTTCTTTTTGCCACATTCTAATGAATCATGGATAAAAATAATAGTATCTCAAATATGAAAATATTAATGAGACAATGATGATTATGCAATCATATTACTAAGAAGAATAATTGAGATATGATTGTTTACGGAAGAAAGAGCCAATAATAATAATAATTATAATAATGATAAAATTAATTAATGAATGATGAATACTGTCTCAGATTTATTAAAATGGAAATAAGGAAGGCGTTTTATACCTGTTAACAGGGAATTATGCAAATTTTAAATTTCATATCTCAACCATGCAAAATTCCAAGATTTTGCTTACAGTTGCTGAAAGTTCCATGAGGCATTACTCGTGTGGTACACCCCTCTTGCACAGCACAACTTGCGAGGTACTATCCCGCGAGGTACTTACCCACGTGAGTTGGGTTGTGCAAATTTTTTTGCATAGCTTAGGTAATAATAATTTTTTAAACAACAAACATGAACTTATAATTTTCTTTAAAAACAAAAATAAGATTATGCACCTGCATGCAGTGCAGGCAGGGCAGTGGGTGCATGCAGGGAGCCAGTCGCTTGCATTCTTATGCACTGCATGCAGGGAGCCAACCGTCTGCAAGCAGTGTAGTGCAGGCAAGACAAAACCCTTTTTTTATTCTCGACAATTATATGCTATATATAAAAACATACTTACTTGGTCTTTCGTTGTTGTTTTGCAGGATCGTTTTTCTCACCATAGTGAAAAATATGAACATACACCGGCCAAGTTATGGTCAGCCCTCCAGAGATGCTCTTCCACCTCTAAAGAAAAGAAAACAGACTGTATCACTCTCTTTAGTCCAAAAAAAAATAGCTTCAGAAAAATCAATAAGAAAACAAGGACAAAAACCCATAAATAAATGTTCATTCATCTTTATCTATTCGCTGCGTATCCATTTATTTATTTATTTTTTAAGTATGGAAGCTTCCATACATTTATTTGGAAAAAAAAAAAAACATGAAGGAAAATCGCCTTCGACCATGGCGATTTTCTCATATTTCTAAAACTAGCGCATTTTGGTAAATAAAAAAAAAATATCGATAATTAAAAAAAATAGCAATATTAATATAAAAAAGCCATTTAGTGACACTGGTTAAGATATATATATAAAATATATATAATTAATAACTTACTTTTTTTAAAATTTAGTAAAAATAATGTATTAAATGCAAAAAAAAAAAAATCTAAATGGTAATTAAATAATCCTTAACCGGTGCCTATACACTATAAACAAATTGCCATATAGTGAAGGTCCAAAAAGCGTTGGTAAAACTCAAAAATCCGTCACTAAAAGTCCTAAAATCCTATACCGACGGTCAAAATGACTATTCCGACAAAAAATTAAGCGACGGTAAAACCCTCGTCGGTATAGACCTATACCGACGGAAAAGGCGACCGTCGGAATAGGATGTATAACCTATACCGACTGTTTTAGGCGTCACTAATGTTACTACCGTCTGTATAGCTTATGTTGGGTTAGCCCCTTTTGCTTTTACCTATACCGACGGCTATTCTGTCCATTGGTATAGATATACCGACGGATTTTGTATCCATCGGTATAGATACCATAGATTTATATATACCGACGATTTTTTTTTTCGCGTCCGTCGGTATAGATGAAAATGTAAAATATATAATTAATCTATTGCGACGGTTTGTCGTAAATTTACCTACAGTTTACTCCGTCAATATACTATATATTTTTTGTTGTTATATGAACTGTCAGTATAGAGGTCAAAGCATCGGTAAAAATAAAATTTTATCATATTTTCAATTACTAATATTGATATATTTATAATTTAATCCAACATATTTCATATAAAAAAAACCATCATAAGAAAGTACAAAATATTTCATAATATTAAAAATAAAATTACAAATAAATTGTCTTAATTATATAACTTTTACAAGCTGAATAGAAGTCGAAAGCTAAAGTTATAATACAGTCTTAAAATAAAAAATTAGCAATCCAAACACAAAGTAAATAAGCAATCTAAATACATAAAGTGAAATAAGCAATCCAAATCTCATGAATATTCCTATGGAGCAGCATCTGCATAAAATTGACAAATATTTATACAATTAAAAGCAATTAAGTAGTGAAATCAATATAGAAGAATAAAATAATCAAGTAGTTTACCATCTTCATTTTCATTAATTTGATGACTAGAAGTTGAAGACCTTATTATTGGTGACAAATAGGAGTACTGGCAGCATCAGGTACCTAAAAAGTATATGTTCTGTCAATATATATTTATTGAATTAAGCTTATACACATTACATCTACTCAAAGGGTAAAAATATATGTCATAAAGGAAAAGGAAGATCAAGTGCGGCTTTTTCTTTTCTTTTTTAACCCATTTTTAAGCTCTTTCTACATTCATGTCTTCTTTAAAACAGCCATTTCATTTATTTGGGCAAAATTGCAAGCCCAATAACATTGCTAGAGCAGAGAATATCCAACAAACAATGTAGTCAATCCTATCAAAACAATGGCACTGTATGTACTTTCTCTCAATAATGTACAAGGAAAAAAAATCTTCCAACTTTGACATGGAAAATTCTGTTCCTTATGCCCTTTGATCACTCATTTCTCTGAATGTATAAGCATACTACCTCAAAACCTGGTTTTCTAAATTTCTATAATACTGTTGTAGGCTATTTATACCTATCATCAAACTCTCATGGAGCCAAATAAAGAAAAAAATGTAAAATAATACAAATAATCTTAAGTTTAGTGCCAAATAAAATTTTTCAATTTTAAACAATTTTAACAAATGAGATAATAACTCTAAAAGTACCTTGTCTGCTTTTGCATTAAGAAATGAAGAATAGGACAGCTCAGAACCTCCAACTTACGGGACAACTCAAAACCTTCAACCTGCAATATACAAAATGAATACATATACATATTCAAAAAAATGAATACAAAATGAATACATATATATATTCAAAAAAATAAAAATAACCTTCAACCCCATAAATTTTGTTTTACATATAAACATGACAAATTATATATACATGACAAATTACATATAAACATGATAAATTAAATATAAACATGACAATTACATATAAACATGACAAATTATATATAAATATGACAAATATGTCATGTATTTATGTAATTTTTTACATATATAATTTTGTTTTACATATAAACATGATACATTTTGAAAATCGAAAAATGTTGGCAAAGAAAAGACAATTACAGTTGGCAAAAAAAAGAAAAGGAAATTTGAAGAATAAAAAAAAAAATTCAATCTGCATTCTGCATAATAATGTAATATCAGGAAATTCCAACTATGCATAATAATGTAATAAAAAAAGGCAGCTAAATCTGCAATCTGCATTCAGAATTTAGTCAAGAAATGAGTCACTGGCAGTCTGGCACACATTTTTGGGTCACTCGTGAAAAAGTTATTGAAGCTATTACATTGAAGAAACGAAATATTACTATTGAACTTGATCAAACTTATTAAACAAAATCCTCCTTCGTCCCAATAGTTAGTCCTTAGCACCGATTGCAGATTAACCCGTGTTCATCCTCTAAGTCAATCAAGAGCCTACCAACAACAATAGAAGATCGAGGATCTAGCCAACCGACATCGCGATGGCAGCTGAAGCCAGATCAAACTTGCTGCTATCGATCCGACAACAGGAAGAGAAATCAGATTCACATTTTTTGCAAAGCTCAACCCCTTTCCTTGTCAAATCGAAGATAGCACGGGACTAAATCTGACCCAACTGACGTTGCAATGGTAGCTGGAGCCAAATTGGCTTTGCCATTGTCGATGAGGCAAGAGGAAAGAGATATCAGTTTCATGTTTTTTGTGAAGCCTGACCTCTTTTCCTTGTCAGATCGACGATAGCGGGGAACCAAATCTGGTCCAGCCAACATTGCAACGGAGTCTATAGCTAGATCGATCCTGCTACCACCGATCCAGCAAGGAGAAGAGAAAATCAGCTTCACGTTTTTTGTGAATCCTGACTTTTTTTCCCTATTAACTCGGCTACAATAGGGATCGATCTGACTCCAGCCTCTATCGCAGCTTTATTTGGGCCAGATCCGGCCCTCTATCATCGTCGACAAGCCTTATTTGGTTCCAGAGGAATGAAACGAAGCAAAAGGAGTGAAACAATTTAATCTAAAACAATTTAAGCAAAAAAATAAAAATGCTTCGATTTACCTTTTCATATCCAGATGAGGAATAAAATGAAAGGGGAAAAGGGAGAATGAAAGAAAAATGGACAGAAAGGAGAGGCGAAGCAGAAAACCGAAGGGGTTGAAATAAACCCTAAATATAAATTATACCTATACCGACGGTCATAAATAAATGATCCGTTGGTATAGGCTTAATTAATAAAAATAAAAAATAAAGTAAAAAATAAATTTCCCCGCCATTTAAAAAAAAAACGGGTTTTTTTAAATATACTGACGGAATAAGAGAAGCCGTCAGTAAAAAGCATAGTTATACCGACGGCCACTGAAAAACCGTCAGTATACATGGTATCTATACCGACGGTCAATGAACAACCGTCAGTATACGGGGTATCTATAGCGACGGATAACAAAGTGTCTGTATATGTTAAACATATACTGACGGTTACAAAAATCCGTCGCAATAGATCCTTTATACCGACATATTTCTACCGTCAGTATAGGTAAGCGTCAGTATGACAATTTATTTGTAGTGATAGGCACTGGTTAAGCGAACTCTTCTAACAATAGCTAAACCAATTAATTTGTTTTTATATATAAAAAATGCTGAGATATCCTTTGTTTCAGTAACAATTTATATGACTTTCTTCCCTAAGTTGAGATATCCTTTGATTTAGTACGCTTAAAGATCTGACTCTTCTTAAATGTTTAAAAGTCCAGATCCAAATAGATGGAACAGAAATGATCAACCAAACTCATGAAGCCACACTTCATTATCAGATGACTTATATAACCCAAGATCATGCAATCGACAACTCGATCCCTCAAAAAAAGAAATTCCCTTCATAAAGTTGGATACTCAGACCAATTCGATCACCTGTGTCCATGTATCTAAGGCAGCGACTAGAGAACAGATGATATCTCTTCTCCCAACCACTTAGGTCACAAATTATGAAAAAATCCATGAACACTCAAAGTCGATCCAGTCCAAAAAAGCTACCTTTGTCACAAATCCGAACAAAACTGTTAGCATCAAGTTTGTAGACACCTAATTTTGTCCGGACCACTAAATCAGGTATTTTTCTTCCTAAAATGATGCTTTAGAATGCAGAAAAAATCTTCTCATCCTGCAGGTGGTACTCCGAGACTTAGTTTAAGAAAGTAAGCATAAAAAGTCAATCTTGAAAAAGTCAACCTGAAAAAGTCAACTCTAAAAAGTCAACCACTGAAATGTCAACCCACTTTCAAAATCAAGATCCAAAGTTTAATTGAACAATGGTGAAAGAATTTTGATAATCCGTCGTCTATAACGAGAGATATGGAGTCCGAAAGATGGGTTATGGAGATTCAGTGAAAAGGAAACCCTAGTTTGGAAAATTTGGGGAAAAGTGCTTAAACAATCAAATTGGTCGAAAATGGAGGTTCTGAATGAAAGATAAGCAATGACTACGGGTAATGGAGAGGCCATTTGGGAACAAAACGGAAGGAAAAGTCAATTTGGATAAAACCGAGAATTAGGGTTTTTGGTGGATTTTGGTGAAATTGGAGAAAATTGCAGAAATGGCCCGATTCGGTAAAACTAAAGCCCCTAATTATGAAGAGTGAGTGAACAAGGATAGCTCAAGGATCAGTGTGAAGTAATTCCGAGAAAAGAGCCGATTAGAGGAAAAACGAGAAAATTCCCGATGTTGAAAAAAGAAAAAATCAAACTGGAGGGGAATTTGATCGTAAAAATTGGGCGTTTTCGGACCAACTCCAATTCAATATATAACAAAGGCATAGAATTTTTTTTTTTTTTGGAAATCGGACTTGTTTTGAGTAACACTGTTAGTCCTCTCTAAGGCCTATGACGTGCCCTGACCTTGGATTGGATAGTCTCCCCTCGCTTAAACTTTTTTATACCAAAAAATATTTTAAACTTATTTTTAATTTAATTATATATATTAACTTTGATATCAATATATTATGTTATTTTTTATTTAAAAATGAATCAAATGTCATTATTTAAAAAAAAATTAATAATAAAGAAATTGGTTAAAACAAAAAATCAAATAAAAACAAATTTTTAATATTTACAATAAAATTTGAATAAATATTAATTTGATTAAGAGAATGCTAACATAATTACTTTTTCAAAAGATAAAATGTGTTTTTCAAAGTAATAAGGGTAAGGTTTTTTCAATAAATCTCATAAAAGATAATTATATATTTTTTATTCTCTTTTCTTCCATTTTTTTCTTTAACCAATTTTATTATCACTAAAATTTTTAAATAACAATAATAATTAATTAAATAAAGATATTTTAATCTATTCATTTCAAAGTTAATATATATTTGAATTAAATATAAGTTTAAAATATTTAACATACACTTGAATTAACAAAAGGTATATTTGTTTTTTTATTTAAAATTAACCTAGAAATAATAGGTTAGGGGGTTAATGTATTTTTTGTCAAACCTTAGGGGGGTAAGTGGATTTTTTATGAAACTTGAGAGGTAAGTGTTTTTTACCCAAAGATAAATAGAAATTTGTCTTTCTATAATTCTTTTTTTTTTTTTCCAAAAACAAATTGAATATATATTTTTCATTTTCTTATGTATAAAAACTTTTAGGGCTGGTTTGGTTCAGTGAATCTTTCATTGCGATTGGTAATAGGATTTTTCCTTACAAGATGCCGAAGTCACATTCCCGTGAATCTTACATGCATGCATTTGGTTGACCGTCTCTTCATTTAAGATGATCATGTTTGGTTGGCAGGAATGTAACATTCCGAAATTCTCACATTACTAAAATACCTTTGCCTTTCTACAAGCCAGTAGTAGATGGTGACCTGCAGTGATCCAAAGCCCTTCCTTTGTCCCTCCATGATAATCAGGACAAACCAGTGTGGGTTTTAAAATTTTCAGTTTCATCAATTCATAATCTACTATTTAAGTATTAACAAAAAAAAAACTACTATTTAAGTATCAAAATAATGCTACAATTATTAAATTATCAAGCATACACAAACAAAATTATACGCAAATACATTGATCAACAACAAAATTTACCCTACATAAGTTGTCCAAATTTACAATGAAATTAAAATCATTTGCCAATATACAAAATAAGCAAAGTTGTGCAAACTCCAATAAAAAATCCCATAATTAATCCTTTATTATAATAAGAAGAATGAGATGCATAATTGCTACTGCACATATCATTTGAATTTTTTTGAAATATTTCTTCATGTTGTTCCGTCACATTTAAGTTCCAATACTCTACAAATGCAGTTTTTGCATCCCTTCGATCCTTATACATCTTGTGATGGGCACCCCGATAACCCAAGACTTGCACTTTAGCTTCACCCCAAGTATTATAAATGCCTGGCATACACCCGTCGAAAACAACATAATACTTTCCAATCATTTTTTAAAAACCTAAAAACCTAAAATAATTATCAACATAATTTTTAAAACATCTAAAAACAACAAAAATTATGTGCTACATTCTATGCATACTTATAGCATAGAAAATATGAAATTCAAAAGCTACAACTAGGCTTATATGTTTGATATGCAAATGAAGTTGACTTTGGCACATCAGGCCAAAGCAGAAATTAGAACAAAACTATATGAGAAAAAGAAAGATGTTGTGTATGAACCAAATAGAAACAAAAAAAAGTAATACTAGACAATTTCTTTGATAAGCACAAAATGGGCAATTGTTTCAAGTTGACTTTAGGCCTGGAAAGAGCCAACCTAGACTTGTCATGGGGTCTCAGAGTCTATCTAACCTTTTTCAGAATTTATCCATTTTCAATCTTTTCCTCACGATCTCAGCCACTTCCTATTGCACTTAACTTTATTTGTTTAGTCTTTGTTGTTGGTCAATTGATAATCAACAACAGGGTCATGCAAAAGTATATGAGAATATATAAAAATCACTTTCTTGTCCTTTTCCAATGGCCTATAAATGGTTAGTCAGTCTTGAGTAATGAGCAGCCTAGAATACAAAATAGCAAAATCTAACCTTGTTTCAATAGGCTACCAAAGACATGATCAAGACTTTCTTTGCTTTCTTCATTTTCTGTTTTCTTCTCCTGGTAAGCATTATTTCACATGTAATCTTAAAGCAACAACTCTAGTGAAACCCAGTTTCTTTATAGTTATACTCAATCAAAGTGTAAGATAAATCAATAATTCGTCATTTTATGCTATCCCTAAACCCCTAAGAAAAGAAAGCCCTAAAATTAAAACCCCTAAGAAACACCAAGATTTGCTTTGTCAATCTAAATCTTTCCAATCCCCAAATAATAAGGCTATCCAAAAACCCCAAACCTAAACCCCCAATATTCGAAACCTCGAACATTAAAATCAGAATCAAAATCCTAAATCTTCAATCTGACATGAAAACACAAAATCAATAACCTAAAATAAATATAAATCAAAGATTTTGAAATGAAATCATACTTGGATTTCGAATGGGAGAGGCAACGATTCGAGAGGTAAAGGCAAAGATTTAGGTAGAAATCGATACCAGAGGAAGAGTGACTGTCGGCAGAAAACAAATGTCGTGGCATTGGGGGTGTTATTTCATTATGTTATTAAGGGCAAAAGTGGCAAAAATGTTACATTACGGGCGAAATGTAACTTAACCTCAAAGAGAGGAGGGTATGATATTACACCCAATATGACCCAATTTTGACACTGTAGCTAATATCATATTACTTAGCTTGCGGAATGTTAGTGAACCAAATATGATAATCTCTTGATGGAATGTAAGATTACGGCCTGTAATGAAATATTCGCCGAACCAAACCCGCCATAAGGTACAAGTCAAGAGATGACAAAACTAATCAAAATCTGAAAAATTAATCGAATATAATCCAATCCTATTAGATAAAAAAAAAGTCAAAATTTGAAACCATTTCAATTCGAATTAAATGGAATATGAAATTATTTAAACTAGAACGATCTGAAAATGATCCAAAAGTAAATTGATGTGACTATAAAATTTAATAATTTCGATCTAAAATAATTTCAATTTGAATAATTCAAATATTAAACTCAAATTTAAAAGATTTGAATTTAAGATTATTAAAACTTAAAATAATTCAAATTTACCTTGATTCAAAATGAGCAGACTTAAAATGATTCAATCCAAACATGATCCACCCAATCACCATTGAAATAAATTTTAAAGAGTTTTCAAAGAGTTCTAGTTTTTGTTTGTTAAAATTTAAAATTTTCAAAAGTTTAAGAATATCCATTTATTTGGTAAAACAAAATGAAGGCATGGATTGTAATTTGCAATTTACTAACACCATATTTCAACTTTCATTGATACACTTTTACGGTTGAAATTTGAGATTTTATCTTTGAATCATAAAAAAAGGAAAGAGATTAAATTTGTGAAATGAGTGAAATTACTTATTACATAAACCAAGTCTAGACTAGAGGTATTTATGGGTTGGGCCGGATCGGGTTCATGTCGGATCTAAGTATAGTATCAATACCTTCTATACTTACCTAAGTTCGGCCCGACCTGAAATATGGGTCTCAAATTCTGTCCAAGTCCACCCATATTTGTAAATGGGTAGTTAAAACCCGTTTAGGTATGCTCATATTATTTTTTTTTCTAAAAAATTTAAACAAATATGTTATTTGTTATTTAATTTTTAATAATTTTATTTATTTATTTATTTATTAAATTTTAAAACATGGATATTTTTAAATGTTTACACTATATTATTATATATATTCTATATGATATAAATTACATAATATATATAAATATAAAAAATAATATACTATATAAATGAAAAAGGGGCCGGGTCGAGTCAGATTTGGACCTTGATTGTTGGAGTTAAGGCCCGACCCACTTTTTAAACTGGCCTCATTTTTTATGTCTAAATCCATATTTCGAGTCTAATATTTTTGTCCAAATCTTCCTAAATATTAAGCGAACTTTTGAATTTAGACGAATAATCCGATTCTTGAACATATCTAATCTAGACTAGAACACTTGTATATATATATATAAAGAAACACTGTAATCAAAATTAAAGTGAGGGCTAAAGGCCACCCTAGCCCATGACTTGAGCCCTAATATCGAAGCCCAATCAACGAGGAGAGCCCCCATTTTGTCATAAAACCAAAAGCTGGACAGATCTAATTATGAATTTATGATGCGTATATTCATCCTAGAAAAATAAAGGAAATTCAAATTCACCCACTTACAATTATGTTTTCAAATAAAAAAAAAGTATATGTTCTATTTTATTTTTGAAAAATTATCTTATTCATTATTAATAAAATTTTTAGACTCAAGAAAATAAAATTAGTTAATGATACATATCATTAGATATATTAAAAAAAAATGCATCAATCTTTTAATTCATTAATGAAGTTATTAAAAATTTCACAAATAAAAAATAAAAAATAAGTCTTTACTTTTTATATAAGTACCAAATTATGCTGAAAATCAATTAAAAATTTAAAATTAAAATTATTCTAACGTAACAGGAAGGAAGAAATAGGAAAAAAATAATTTTTTTTTATTTGGGTAATAAATAATGAATTCGTTTATGATACAACGATTTTTTTTTTTATTTTACAGATAAATTAAAAAATTATTATATATTTTATTTTTTAAAATATATTTTAAAAGCATATATCATACGTTTAATTTCGTTTATAAAATTTAAAAACAGAGATAATTTCTCATAAATAATTTTGTTTGTGTAAATTGGGGGTGGGGAACTGGGAAGGGCAGTGAGAGAGAGAAGCAAGGGGTATTTTAATTTTAGGGCGAAACGAGGAAAGAGATAGGGCAAAATAAACATGCGAAGAAACACTTTTACAACTCTTCTCTGATTCCTCTCAAATCCCCTCTCCCCCTTTCCTTTCCTCTCCCTCCTTTCCCTCCACTCTCTCTCCAATTTTCCTTTCTCTTTCCCTCTCTTTCTCAGGCAAGTTCTTTCTCTCTTTGATCTCACTGTGTTTTATCTTTTAACTAAATATAACGTATCTTTTGTTTCTTTAATAAATTACTAAAAAAAATCAAGATATTGCAATTTAATTTCTCTATTTGTCAGATTCAAACTTAAAAGCCTCCTTTAAAAAAAAAAAAAAATTCTTTTGATTTCTTCGCAACCAAACAGTTTTTTTTTTTGACTTTCATACTCGTCTCTGATTTCTTTTCTGTTATTTAGAAAAAAAAAAACACATTGATGTATTAATATTTTCATTGAATTTGTACGATTTGACTGTTAGATGCACTGAATTAACCACTAGTCCACTATATTATAGGAAAAAAGGCAGTAAAATACTTGATTTTAGTGAGAAAATTGTGTTTTTTTTTTTCCTTTCTATTTTCTTTTGCTCGCATTTTGGATAGAAAGGTATTATTTTATTAATTTTGATAGGAAAAATGATGAAAGAAAGATAATTGATAGTGTTTGAGTTTCTTACAGGTCGTTACAAATGGCGGAACCTTCTAAAGTCATTCATGTTCGCAACGTTGGCCACGAAATTTCTGAAGTAAAGCCTCTTTCTTTTTTTAGCTTACTCTTTATCTTTACTGCTAACTTCTATGGCTATGCTACTAAGTTCCGGATTCAGTAGTAATCAAAATGTTTTTATTTACTGATCATGGTTGTTTTTAGAGTGTATGCTTCAATAAGGCAAACAAATAAAACTTTGTTTCGAATTAAATAAAAAAGGTTAAGATTTTTGGTACATTTATGAATTTCTATGAAAAGAAAATTGCTATTTTAAGTGGAACTTCTGTGTGAGATTGCTTCCTATATCCTAAGGCATTTACTCGTAAATGTTTGATGATCTATTGTAGTAAAGATACTTTTGGTAGGATGGTTGAGGCATTTTTGAGATGCCAACTATGGAAAAACTGTGGACAAGAAACTCTGGAAAGTGTATGGCTTAGGAAAATTTTGTTTTTGGCATTTGAAGCATTTGAGAAAAATAATTTATTTAATTTCTTTTTCAACCATTGGTGCCATTGTATCTAATGCACGGAGTAAGAAGGTGCTTCACTTTGTGGGTTGGGGGTTGTTGTTCCGTTATAACTGCCAACTCTAAGCCAAGTGATGTTCTAGTTATTATTATTATCTTTTTTTTCTTTTTTTTTTTTCTTAATTTTTAGTTTAATTCACTTTAAAAACTCGAGTTCATCGGAAAACCCGAGACACAACATTTCTAGAAGACTACTCTGTATTCTGATAAGTTGCAAGGATCACTAGACAGAAAATTGGTTAATGTTGAAGCAGGCTCACCGTAATATTTATGAACAAACTTGAAAAAAGAGCTGCTTAAAGCAGAAGGCTCTGTTCTGCTTGTAAAAACTTGTGACTAAACTGTGACTCAATTTAGGGAAAGGTTTTAGTTTGGGCTGGCCAGATGGAGAAGGCCAGACGGAGAAAAGTGGTTCTGCAGTCTAACATATAACAGAAAATGAATGTTAATTTCAAACAAACAAAATTGTCAGTTGTCTAATTTATGCTGCTTAAGTTAGTCATAAATATGCATGTTGTTCATTAGGTTTTCAACTTAATGTAGTTGGAAATGAAGTAAATAGCTGGGAAATTATTTTACTGAGGGAGTTCATGATAGTGGCAATCACTGTGCCAAAAGACACTTTTTATTTCTTTAAAGGGGATAAAAATGCTGTTTGCTGCAATCTCTGTTACATGGACTCGGCACTTCCAGCCAACTCTACCTGTCTTGACAGGACATGACTCGAATACGGACATGATATGTGTCGGACGCCGTGGCTGCAATATGGTCTCGACTTCTTTTACTAACGCAAATCAAGCATAAATTATAAAACAAATTCACATGAAAGGGCTAGATTATTGGCCTGAAAGGTGGTTTGAAGATGGAAAGAAATCTTTGTTCTCCTTGACATTGATAGTCCCAATGCTGTTTATGCAAGCTGGGTTTCAGCACTTAGCTCAGAAAAGGACAATGGAAAGTTCAATCGAGTTTATTTCAAAAGAATGTACGTGAAAAAAAATTAGGGTTTTCTTTTTATTCTAATTTGGGCTCGATGTCTTCAAGCCCATAATTATTTCAAAAGGGCTTTTATACTTTCTCCATGTTAGGTTTAACAAGTGATTAGTCTTAGCCCAAAAAGAAACAAAAGGATCATGTCCTGGGCCTTTTTGTATTTTTGGTCTCTTGCTTGATTAAATAGTTCATATCAATTGATGGGTTTGTTTGAGCCTTTGAAGTTATTAAAAGTAAAGAAAGAAAAAGGGAATTATGTTTTTTATAATGGTAAAAAAAAAATCATATAATAAAATTATATTTATGTATTTTTCATTACATTTTTATATGACGTATTTGCGTACTTGTATCTTGCTTTTGGACACTTTTTAGCGACTTTGTGAGTCCAGAAGTTTGAGCAAATGGCAAGTCAGACCCTTAGACATACCCATATCAGATACCTATACCTGAGTCCATGTAACATAGGCTGCAATGAAAATGCATAGGTTTTTATTTTGTAACTGCACTGCATATTCTTAATGTTAAACGTGTGTTATCCTGATGCATCTCCTTTTGTTTGTTTCAGAATGATTTGCTTCAACTTTTCCAGCCATTTGGAGTGATAACAAAGCTTGTAATGCTCCGTGCAAAGAATCAGGTTTTTTACTTTTTTTTTTCTTGTGGTAGATTTAGCTGTTTGAACTTGAAAATTTATCCGTACCTAGATTTAATATGTGTATCTTGTTTGATTGTGTTTAGGCTCTTCTCCAAATGCAAGATGTTCCTTCAGCTATCAACGCATTGCAGTTCTACACTAATGTTCAACCAACTATTAGGTATAAAAGATTGTGTTTGCTTTTGCTTGGGCTCCTTCTTTCCAAATCCTTATGCATGATTTCATAATGTTCCAGGGGGAGGAATGTTTATGTTCAATTCTCATCACATCAAGAACTAACAACAATGGATCAGAATGCTCAAGGACGAGGTGATGAGGTTAGTAAATTAGCATATTATTATATAGTGGATACAAGATGAAATATGGTTATTGGACTTTATGGAGAAAGATGTTTCAAATGAAGCAGTTTGTGTGGGACAATTTTTATTTGTAGCATTTGGAGTAGCAAAGAACTGGATGTGATTTTTTTTGATTAATTGTCAGTTTTTGTCTTTGATATCATCTTTGACATTAAGGATCATTCAGTAATGTTGAGGCGAAGTTTCCATAGTGAACTTAAGGCTATTGGGATGACTGATGCACCATGTTGAAAATAGGGAGAGTACCTTTGATACAGTAAAATGACTATGAGGAATACCTTAATTTGAACAGAATTTGAGGCAGTTTGATTTTCTAAAGCTGAATAAGTGAATAATGTGGTTTTCTCCCGAATTTCAAAATAATCCTTTAACTTGATGATGGGGAGTAATACTTGATTGATTGCTGTAGAAAATTACTCTATGTTAGATCACTGGAAGATTGATTATTTTCATAATATACAAGGCAGAACTTTTGTTTTTAATAACTGAGTGACTTGGGAAAGGGAGCTATTTTAGTTAGGTTCCTACTGGTAATATCGATGGTTGGCTATGGGGTAGTAGCTGTTTGATTACTAGGATGCCTTTATAAAGGGCATTTTGCACCATATGTTGTTGGTAATTCAGCTACTGATAATATGTAATCTGTTTGTATTTTGCATTGCTTTTGCATCTGTCAGACATTTTCTTTGCTTAGTGGAATACATCCTACCGTCTTTTTTTTTAGCAAGAGCTTGTCTTATTCTGTTTGAATTTTCTTCTTTTTGGAAAATTTTGAACTTTTAATTTCAAAGTCCAATTAGCATTTCAACTATTTTAGTTAAAGTTACTTGTGGCATTACTCAATTGTGGATTATTGACTATGATCTATTTATTTTTAATTTTTAGCTACAAAAAGATCATGGGCCAATCCTTTGCCCTGTTAGTTCTATGCATTATACTATCCAACTTTAGGGTGCATAATATCTAGGGTAATAAATGTCTTTGTTGCACAACTAACCTCAAGTACATACATATGAAATAACTAGAATAGATCTCTTTTGGCTTTCCTTTCCTCTCTTTTTGTGTTTCCTTCCTTGTTTCTATATTCCTTTCCAATTTTAGTGTTTTAAAGGCCTTTTTACTGCCTGTTCAGTGGTTGTTTTGTTATTCATGTGATCTTCTCTCTGTCTGTGCTTCTTTATTATTCTCTTCTCTATCTATACTTCTCCATTTATACTCCTCTCTCTTCTGTCTCTATGCGGGTCTGCTACTGGGCACACTCTGGATGCACAGCCGAATCGAATCCTCCTGGTTACAATCCATCATATGCTTTATCCTATTACTGTGGAAGTGCTACACCAGGTTTTCTCACCTCATGGATTTGTGGAGAAGATCGTCACATTTCAGAAGTCGGCTGGTCAGCTTAACATTTTTTTTCTCTCTCCATCTCTCTATTAAGCTGCCTCCTGAACTCTTACACAATATATAGATGAATGGATATTTGAATTTTTTTTTTCTTTGAAAGGAATTTTTGTAAATATATTTATGTTAAGACCAGCATACTAAGAAATAATTTCAAAGCTGTGAAGTTTCTATTTCCATTTTGTATTGTGTTTGTAGTGATTTTTGTGAATGTGTTTACCTTACATTTTAGATACATGGCCATGACAACACGACTTTGAATCAACTTTGTGTGTTTTTTCTGAAAATCTTTCCTCCCTTCTTCATCCTGTTCTTGCAAACTGTATAGGTTTTCAAGCCCTGATCCAGTTTCAAGGATGCCAGAATGCTGTCTCGGCTCGAACTTCTCTTCAGGTATTTTTACTTCTATAATTCTTTAGTCATTTTGGATGGTAAACTCAATTTTATTTGGTGGTTTTCTTTTGTGAGGAGGTTTAATGTCTCGCTGTTTTGCAGGGCCGTAATATTTATGATGGCTGCTGTCAGCTGGATATACAGTTTTCAAAGTAGGTTTTTCAACAAGTGACAATCATACCATTATTTGTGTCTAGGGCATGCGGGTGTGGAAGTTCATTTGTTTGTTAGATTATACTTCTCTTTTTTTTTTTTGTCAGATTAGATTATACTTCTTAAAAAACGATTGTTATTAATTTGTTATTGATTTTCTCATTTCAGTCTTGATGAATTACAAGTCCATTACAATAATGATCGATCAAGGTATGTTAGTAGCCACTTGCTTCTCTTTTATATCTTGTTGACATTTTCATTTTGATGCTACATACATTGTATTCCACCCCCCCTGCTTAGGGATTTCACAAACCCAAATCTCCCAACAGAACAGAAGGGCAGATCATCACAGGTATGTTCAATTTGTGCAACTTCCTTTTAACATATGTCTTCTTGAGTGTATGTGTATGTCCACAGCTGTTTTTTGCAGTTATTTCCTTCATGATTTTAATTTGCATATATTTTTCAATGCAGCATCCTGGGTATGGTGATGGAGGAGGTATGTACTCCCCTGAGGCTCATGGAGCTAGGGCAGGTGCTTAATTTGGTACCTGTACATCAATTTCTTTATTGTTACTCATTATTGGATTGTTTTCCTTGTTAACTAACACTTGTTGGTTTTCCTCTGTTTCAGTTGGATTCCCGCAGGTGGGTATTGCTCAGATCATGGTCTAAATATATATGAGAGGATTCTTTCTGATCTTGGGGGTATTATCATCCTTTTGTTATTTAGTGGGAACACTCAGGGTGTCTGCCAACTAACCTCTATTGTTTCTTAAGTTCTTTGTTTCTGTAGGAATGTGATAAAACATATACTTTTTCTGCATGCCAAATATCGCCTTGGCACCCATCTACTTTTTCTTTCTTGGTTTCATGACTGACCATTAGAACATGCATTATAGCCTTGACAATAGAAATGGGTTTGATCAAACTTGGATAATGACATAATTTGGGCTAGTGCATATCACATGCATCTGTATCTCATTCTTGTGCATTTTATTCCTTACCTCCCCCACCTCAAAGAATTTGACTTTTGGGGTAACGAAAAAAGGTAAATAAATAAAATAAAGAAACATGCTAAACATTGTTTTTGCAGTTGTGACAATTCCTTTAACCTATTTAAGGTTTTTGATGGAAACAAAAGTGTTGCATTGAAGGGTGTCTGTCAATTTCCATTTTCCATCTTGCATGGGGTGTTCTAGATTCTTTAACTGCGTCAAATTTGTTTTGAAGTGCAGAATGGATTTCACAAAAAATCTGTTTATTGATTTTATCTTATGAAATACTATCACATTTAATGATTGCATTTCCCTCTTCTCCATGAAATATAGATGGCCAATGCAGCTGCAATTGCAGCAGCTTTCGGAGGAGGTTTACCTCCAGGAATAAGTGGGACAAATGATAGGTGTACAGTGCTTGTTTCCAATCTAAATCCTGATGTAAGCTAGTTGCCATCATTTTTTTTATGATTTTATTTGAATTACAAAATTACTGTGGACTCTTCTTATCTTTGAGCTTGACAATTAATATCTTTTTTCAGAGAATAGATGAGGATAAGCTATTCAACCTGTTCTCACTTTATGGAAACATTGTGAGAATTAAACTTTTACGCAATAAACCAGATCATGCTCTTGTTCAGATGGGTGATGGCTTCCAGGCTGAACTGGCAGTACATTTTCTGAAGGTTTGGCTTTTGAGTCTCTTGAAATGCAGTTCTTGGATATTTAGTTCTTATTGAAAAATACTTTTCTCTAAATTTCTTTGCTTATGAGTCAGTTATATTTTACTTGGATGTAAATTACAATTTGTTCTCTTCTAACCATATAAGGTTGCTATCTTGATCATACTACAACACTATGGTATATTCAAGATGATTCTCACAATAAGCTTGTTAAATCATATGATTTAGAATGCAGTATGGTGACTTAATATGATGCATATACTCGACCCTACGTAGGAAAATGCTTGGTTTGTTATTGATTTTATATTGTGCCAAGTTATATCTGATCAAGAAGAGCTGTTTTCTTAGGAATTAATCTTGCTAGTTTTGATGTTACTAGTCCCTGGTTCTATCTAGTTATGTGCCTTCATGTTGTTCGGTAAAATTATTGGGCTGAGTAATTCATCTGAAGGAAGTTCTCTTTACTTTGTTTTAATCTTTTCTTATGCATCTGATGCAGTGTCGACTATGATGCAATAAACATTTTATAAATTCATTTTCCCCCTCTTATGTCACAAGGTATATGATATATATCTAGGAAACTCACCACTCAAAAAGCTGAATGTTTAACTCCCTGTTCTTTAGACATATGCTTCGAATGGAATTATCTTGCACTCTTCGCCTTCCTCTCTGTATGAGAGAGTCTGGACATATTAATGCACTATCGAAGAATAGTGAGCTTTTTACTTTAACCTTTTAACTGCTTTTTAGATGTTCCCCATTTTGCTTCTCATAAGGTCTCTCTATTTAGTATTGTCTAGTGGGGCCAGTATGATTATGCATAGTGCTGATTTAAAATTCCTTCTTACTGGGTACAAACACACTTGAAATTTGAGATTCAGGGGGCCATGCTATTTGGGAAGCGACTGGAGGTCAACTTTTCAAAACATCCAAATATAACACAGGGAGCTGACACCCATGAATATGTGAACTCAAATCTCAACCGCTTTAATCGCAATGCTGCAAAGAACTACCGTTACTGCTGCTCCCCAACAAAGATGGTTCATCTTTCGACTTTACCTCAGGAAGTCACTGAAGAGGAAATTGTGAATCACTTGGCGGAACATGGCACCATTGTTAATACCAAGCTCTTTGAAATGAACGGAAAGAAACAAGCCCTTGTTATGTTTGAAACTGAGGAGCAAGCTACTGAAGCCCTTGTGTCCAAGCATGCAAGCTCACTTGGTGGGTCGATAATCCGAATTTCATTCTCTCAGTTGCAGACAATAAGAGAGAACTCGCAGTAATAGTTTAACGGTAAGGAATTGCAATGGTACTGGCATTAAGAAATCATTATTGCCCAGGATATTTATATGGTCGTCTTTTATCTCTCATTTCGTTTAACGCTAAAGTCTAATTGCTTTTATGGTGCTGGATACTTTGTTTTATTTTCCCTTTTTTCATCTTATCACTAGTGCATGTACGGTATACCACTTAATTTCTTTAGGTTCCTAAAATTTCTGGGTAGATTTTTGATTATGCAGATAATGGTCAGTTTTGAGGAATAGGGAGAGAGAAACTGTAGCTGCAATTGCATTTGAGGGGTCTTTGTATCATTGTTGTATATTTCTTGTAATCTAGGGCTAACTGGTCCATTTCTGTTTGTATCCGCACGCCATACCCGAATGTGTTTTCCTCTAGTCATTAAGATGACATTCTTCAAGTTTGTTGCCATCCTTCTCTCTGCCATCTTCTTCTGTATCTCTCTTCCTGCGTACAAAATCCATGCCATTTTTAATTCTATGCATGGTTGTTGTTTAACTTTGAACTGCATTGTATCTTCTCTGAGAACCTGTGTGAAAACCATTAAGGTTGGCGCGATTGAGATTAGGAGTGAACATGAGTCGCTGTATAGCAGTGCGGTCAACACAGATGAGGAGAAAAACTCGAGTCTTTAGTTCCGGCCTATGGGTGGAAAGATGTTTCTTTTAACCTTTGTAAACAGGGAAGATAATGGTGTCTTTCTTGAAGGAAAAGTGTTCACTGGTTAAGATCTTGGTTTGAAGTGGTGAAACCTTGGGAACTTTATAGGATATTATCAGTGAATGTTACGTCTGGTTTAGATGCTCCGGAATTCCATTGCATGTTTGTAATGCTAGGTTCTTTATAATGTTGGGGAGTTTTATCTCTATTGATATAGTACTTCAAAGAAACTTAGATTTGCTGTTGCTAGAGTCCTTGTTTTTGCCAAGTGTTCTGACTTCTCCATTTGTCCAGCCGGACTTCGTAACAAATCTCAGGATCCATTTCTTTTGTTTGCATCTAGCTCTTCATAGAAGCCAGTAATACGCCCTCATCCACCGCCAAATCAATATGTGATTTATTGAAATGCTAATAAGCTAAAAAGAGAGATTTTCCCAGCTATGCATTTCATGGTGCTCGACGAGACTGATAACCAACCTTCTCTGCTTCTAAATCAAATGTCCCTGTTCATGTTTTTCTTCCCTACCTCATTTAACCATCTGGTCAACCTCTATAAGGTCACTAGTTGAATCTGCTTCACAAAATTTTGTCTTTATGTTTCGCAGTCATGCAAGTTTGTTGTTCAATTTTCGCGGAATCTTCTCATGCTACCACGCTGCCAATTTGATTTATTTCCTCTTCGGTCACTTCCTTACTATTATGGTTTGGCATTGAGCCACTTCTGCCGCTCTCCATTAGATTTTGAGTAATTCCCCCCTTTTCTCCATCTTTCCTTGTATCCCTTAATTCTTATTGATTCCATTCTTTATTCTCGCAATTCCTATCCTCAATTTCCTTGCTACTGGCCATAGTTTTAAAATGCAATAGTTACTCAAACGTAAATTGAAAATTTTATATTGTATTTTACTCGTTACATAACATTCGTGTCATTATCAAATTTTTAAATTTATGTACGCGACAATCGCAACGTGTTACGTAACAGCTGTAATATCTGTAATGAAATCTGCTGTAATATCTGTAATGAAATCTGCGACCGTGATTTAAAATTATGCAACTGGCACACAACCGTCCAACGTTATGTCCTTCTCTACCTCTCCACCAACAGCTGTCAGCAAGGCTTGGTAACCAGATTGTCTCCCAATTTTTTTTTTTTTAAAAGTTCCTACATACGACATATAACCTTTCTTTCTCATTGGAGACACTCTCAACTAGTCGCCATATTGATTAACTTCCTCTGCATGCCCCTCCTTTGAATCATCCAGTTCACATTCAATCTTGCTATGCCCTAACAAGCAACACATATAGCAAAAACTAGACATTCTCTCATATCCCATCCAACCGCATAGATCCTCTCCTTCACTAGTGCCAGCCAGTGTAACCAATCTTCTCAGTGGCTTTGTTATATCTACTTCAACTCGCATTCTCAAGAATCTCCCCACCATATTGTGATGTATTTTATCAACTCTTGAGGACTCTTAGCTTCCTTCCTATCCTCTCTGCAACCCCTGATTCATCATCTTCAACGATCGTCCATAGATTTGGATCCAAAAGCTCGCATTATCAAACACATATTTAGACGATCGTAACTCTCCATCCTAATTTTTAAACACAATAAGGTGTTTATCAAAGGACCATGGGGACATGTATATCACTCTGACAATGTATCTTACAATGTCACATATTAAAAGTTAAGTTGGAGGGTTAGGGTTAGGATTAGAAGTTAATTTTTTAATGAAGTGTCATTATAAAATTTACTGTTAGATAGCATCAAATACAAACTCTTTAGAAAAGGAACAAATTCGTGTCCAAATCCGTTATTACCACCTCCTTAAACAGTTTATACAACTCGGAACGTGCCAAGCATAGCATCCTTATTGAACAACCTATTGGTAAATAGCTTTCCAACTAACTAGTTTTGGCCCTCCAATAAATTAGTCGCATCCTGGATTTCCCTTGTTTCCATGCACTTCTTCTCTGCTTTAGTAAGTGTAAGGTTTCGCCACACACTTTCCAATTCTTCCGCCATGATATGCACCACCTTGTTTGACTGCACCACTTTACGGATGTTTAAAAGACTAAGCAATGGAAAATCTGTCACACCACTAAAACAACAGACTACTATACCCTAAAGACCAATCAAAAAGGGAGATCTTGAGGTGAAAAATAGGGGTAAGCGGTTTGAACTGAGTTAATCGATTAAACTGATTAAGTTTGATTAATTCTGTTCGATTTATATAGTTAGTTCAGTCGATTATCAGTTTTTAAAATTGATAATCGAATAGACCGAATTAAACTGACTCTTTTAATTATATTTTATATATAATATAAATAAAATATATTTATATAATAATTTAAAATAATATATTATATAATATATTATTTAATATATAATATATAATATGCAATAAATCATTTATTTTTTAAATAGTTAAAACCGATTAAACTGACCGAACCGATCGACTTAAATCGATTTCGGTTTTTCGGTTAATTAATTTAATTCAATCGATTCTTTCAAGTAAAGTCGATTAATTCAGTTTTTGAACTTACAAAATCGAACTAATTGAATGCTCAAAACAAAACTAAAAACTCCTCCAGTAGAACCCTAGTTCTAAGGAGACTATTATAACTTTCTTGTAAAATATGAAGGATGCGTATTAATTGATCCTTTCGTGATATAACTTGTTGACAAATGTTCTAGTTCCCTTGCTGTATACCTTGATAAAAATGAACCAATTCAGTTAAAAAAACAAGGAAAGCAAAACTAAAAGTTGAGACGAAGCTAGAAAAAGAAAACCCAGAATGGCAGAATCTATTCTCTATGTAAGATTTGTCTTATACAGTTGATAACAGGAGAAAACATAAACCCGACTAGAATCTATTCTAAATAGTTCCTTTAGAACAAGGCAGAAAGTATATTATTGAGAAATAATTTTTGATATTATTCTTTTTCCGTCTCTTCCTGATAAATAATTACACGACTTTATATTCTTGATTCTGTCACTCCTCTTCACCGGAACCTGGTGCCATCTCTTTCTTTACCTATTAAACCTCTCATCTCATTTGGCTCTGTAAAATGCAGCATTAACCACAGCTGAAGCACATGGCCACAACAACCTCACCCAAATCTCTCAATCTTTACTGTTCGAAACAGTCCTTGTCGTTTCCCATACCAAAAACTCATATAAGCTTGAGGAAAAAGAAAAACTTCCACTCCAACCTCAAACCGTATTGTCTCCGAATCCAAGGGGCATAAAAAACTCGACCGTTGTCGTTAATGGCACATCCCCAGATCAGCTTCGAGTTCAAATTCTCTCAGAATCACTTCCTTACATCCAAAACTTAAGAGACAAGATAATTGTTGTCAAATATGGAGGTGCTGCTATGAAATCGGCTGAGCTGAAGGCTTCAGTTGTTAGGGACCTCGTCTTACTCTCTTGCGTGGGCCTCCGTCCTGTCCTTGACTACGGCGGAGGCCCTGAAATCAATGTCTTTCTCAACCAGCTCAACATTCCAACTCATTGCCATGATGGCCTCAGTGAACCGATGCCAGGACCTATGTTGTTCTGATTCTTTATTTTTTTTGAAGCACTCATATCCAATACTCGTGTCCGACACATATTTGAACATGAATATGGGATATGATCCAAGAACCCTCCAAATACATAAAAAAAAAACTTAAAATAAATCAAACATACTCTTATCGAACATATACTCGTATCCGACACTCACACCCGAATCCGAATAATATAGACCAGGACTACGGACATTGTGGTCTTTGTAGGTAAGGTCAACAAAGACCTTGTCTCTCGTATTAACTATGGCCATCCGGGTGCTTCTGCTGTAGGCCTCTCTGGGATGGATGGGCGTCTTTTGACAGCCCGGCCTAGTCCAAATGCTGCTCAATTGGGTTTCGTTGGAGAGGTTGCCAGAGTCGACCCTGAAAATCCTCCAAACCCTCAATAGCGGGCACATCTCAGTGATTGCTTCAGTGGCGGCAGCCTTATAATATCAACGCCGACACGGTAACTGGCGAGGTGGCCGCCGCGTTAGGGGCAGAGAGTCTGATTCTGTTGACAGACGTGGCGGGGATTTTGGCAAACAGGGAGGAGCCTGGGAGCTTGGTGAAGGAGATTAATGTAAAGGGAGTGAAGAAGATGATCGAAGATGGCAAGGTTGCTGGTGGAATGATACCAAAGGTGAATTGCTGTATACGTTCCCTTGCTCAAGGAGTCAGGAGGGCTAGCATCAACGATGGTCGCATTGAGCACTTGTTGATTCATGAGATTATGAGTTTTGAGGGCGTTGGAACCATGATTACAGGCTAAAAACCGACTTCCTCTACTGCTTTTAATAAATGCTATCGCAATTTTTACAGGGTATTAGCTTTTTTTTCTTTTTCTTTTTAATATTTTGGGTAAGAAGGATAGTTTTAGTTGGTGGTTCCATTTTCCTTTTATACTATAGTTGTAAGTTGTAACTCTTTGAGTGAAATATAATCATATCATAAAATTTAGTATTTACATTTATCAAATAATATAATTATATTCAATACTTAATTTTTAATAATATATCAATCAATTTTTATAATACAAATTCAATACTTATAAATATAATATATAATTTTTCAGCACTTAATTTTTTAATTTATCAAAAGCGCATAAGAGAGCTAAAAATAAGCTGAGAAAACGTAAAAGAATGCAAAGTGCTGGATATCTGATTTTTTGAAACCCTTATTTCTTCTTCAAAATTGGTATTTATAGTTTTATACTACGCTGAAGATTCTTCTTAAGTCTTGTCACGTGTATTTCTCAAGTCTCAAGTTGGGCACCATTCAATTATCTTGAAAACTAGATGATAACTTGCTCGTTATCATGGGTATCCAATATTAATGACAACATTTTGAAAACGAAAATAAAAATGAAACAATATATATATATATATATTCAATAAAAACAATAAAAGAGAATCATCATAACAATCTAGACATTAAAGGATAAAAATAACTTAGTAAATCAAATAACATGCGCAAATAAAATACTTGAAATATCATTAAACCTTGTATATGTATCGAAAAATGAAATGAAAAATAAATATATAAAAACATAAAGTTGCTAATCAATTGAGTCAAAAATGTTACAGAATTTCAATCAAATTACTATAGTCTCTAATCTCAATACTTAATTTTCAACATTGAAATGCAGCACATAAATATGACAATTTAAAGCGGTCCTCCAAAATAACATTTGTCCTCCCAATTTTAACAGAGGTAAGAATATTTAAAACAACTGGTTAAAAATAAGATACATAGATTTTTAAGCAAGTTAAAGCATTTAATAAGAACTTACTAAATTTGAAAATATCTCATCTTTACCAAAAAAAACTCTAGACCAAGAGTAAAATGGAGAAAGAGAATACCAACTTGTGCAACAGTTTTCACTTTAAATCAAAATCACATTAAGGTAACTACAACAAATGGCTCAAAATCACATTTTTTTTTTGTTGCTAAGTCAATTATTTCATTGATAAAGGGACAGAGAGAGAGGGAGTCTCTTAGTACAAATCAAACACGGATAAGGAGAAAAAGAGTTCCCATCCAAAAACAGAGTATATCACCTAAAGTGACGGTCATTAGAAACACAACATAAAAATGCCCCAAAAAACATCATACACTAGAAAGATGAAAACATCTAAAAGGGAACCCAGGCAAAAGGAATAGGAAACTGATGAGCCTTGGGGCATTTTGTCAAAGGGGGAAAATGAGCCCAAGTTTATGAACTCCGAGCATAGAGTAAGTGGGATATGATCAGAAACCGAATGTTTGAAACCTCGTTGACACAAGTCTCTGAAGGTGTGAATCCACTCCGAAGAAATTAAGAGCCGATCAATTTGGCTTTTTTTGTTTCCGTTCCCAAACCAAGTATACTTTTTTCTTGCTAGGGGGAGATTGATAAGGCTTCCCTTCTAGATGAAGAAATTAAAATCAGAAATACCGACGCCACAGTAAGTACATCTGCTTCTTTCTGAAGCGGACCTAACAGAGTTGAAATCACCTGCAATACACCATTCACCACCGAACTCATTTTTTATGCTGATGATGTCTTTCCAAACTTGCTTTTTCGCTGAGTTCTCGCATGGAGCATAGACATTGCATATAACACAATTAAAATTTTCGTGAATCCATTTCCCTTGGACCACCAAGAACCATTACCTTTGAACCACCAAGAAACTATTGAGAATGAGGATTCGGTCTGATTGGATGCATTGTTTATTCCATATCATCAACAGTCCTCCAGAGTGATGCACTAAAAATAGAATATCTTATTTAACTTTGTACTAAAAAGATCAGTTGTAAAGTATAATGATTAATGATTAGCAAGGGTTGAGTCCACAACAATTGGTGTGTAATTTAAGAGTTATTAGTTTATACTTAAATTCAAGAAAAACAAAATAAAAGCGGGTTTTTAAAATCATTTAAAATAAAGAAAACAATAAAAGTAAGAAAGAAAGTAAACAAGAAGTAATCAAATATGAGAAAAGTATGGTTAAAGTGTCATTTTCACCACTAGACATCATTGAGAATAAATAATCAGATCTATCAACATCAATTGACTATCAAAATTATCAACGTAGATAACAACTGCTACCCCAATCTTTCCTTAGTTTGTCGTTAAATAGAACAAGCTCTCTATTTAATCTTTAATTATCAAATAACCAGAATAAGCTCTCTAAATTCAATTTGTTAACAACTTTATGATGAGAAAGATAGGTTGATCTAAGCAACAAACACGTAAGTTCGGATTGTTCAACTTATGTTATGTTCCACATTGTAATTCTCGAAAACCCAACATAATCATGAATTACAAATTGCCACTTATGAATAGGAAATCAAGACAATTACACGAATCAAGACTCCTAAACTAGCAATAGATAATTATCAAGATCTATCTAGTTCGCGACCTAAACAATCAAGACAATATCATGAACAAATTTTTATGGAAGAACATAATCAACTTTGATAGAAAACTAATGATAGATAAATCTGAAAATCAATTACAAAACTTGTCCAGGGCTTTGAAATCACCCTTAACCAAATAAAAGTTTAGTCTTGCATAATTATTATCAACATAAACATGAATATTCAAAAGAAAATAAGAACAAAAATAAAATAAAAGTAAGAGAAGAATAATAATAAGAAGAAGAGTGATAAATAATCAAAAGCATGTCTATTTGGTGGCTCAAAAGATGGTATTTATAGAGTCTTAAAGCCTTGGAAACCCTTTCTTGCTCTTTAAGGAAGCTAGGAGTTAAAATATGGCAATTTTGGACTTTTCCCTTATTTTCCCCTTTTTGCGGTTTTTCTCGAATTTGGGAGTCAAAAACTCGGCGTCGCAACCCAGCACCGCGGCGCCAACTTGCTGTCTTGTGGGCTTTTCTCTCTGACTTCGGTTTCGCGACTGATGCACTGTCTCGCACTTTGTCGGCTGATTTGGGTGACCATCCGTTGTCCAATTTAGGAGTGTAAACTATCGTTGGAAAGGTATTCAAGTCAGCTTCAAAAGTCAAGATGGAAGTTTCTTAAAATAATGACTTAACATAATGTTTTCCTTGCAATAAGCTCCGGAGGTCAGATCTGGCTGATCATCTAGCACTAAGAATTTGATCTTTTTGACTCCCAAGTCTTCTTCCATCTTATGATTGTGACTTTATAAGCTCTTTAACATCATATTTGACATGTTTTGACTTTATCTCTTTCAAAATACCTATAATTCATAAAATCATAGTAATTTGTCAAGGAACTTAAGAACTAAAGCACAAAGTATAAGGAAATAATACATGAAAATATATGAAATTAAGCACTTATCAAATTCCCCCACACTTAGTCTTTTGCTAGTCCTCGAGCAAAATCAAATATAAATAAAGTAAGAAATCCTAATCTAGTCCACTCAATAAAAATGAGAGACAATCATTAAACAAGTCTTATAACTAATTAATAACTTAAAGAGTTTCACAAAGAATCATGCTTGATGGTAAAGGTTGAGTTAAGATAACATTAACATAACATATCTCAATCAAAATAGTGCATGTTCAAACTTAATCTTAACTTCTCACATGAAATACTCTCATGATTTTCACTCTTTAAAGTAGTGGTAAAGTGTTTACACTCAATCAATCTCTTGAAAACAGTTCTACCATATGCTTGCTTGTCCACCTATTCTCCACTACTTAGATCATGCAACTTCATGAATCAAGAGGTCTTTATTCAAGTTTGTAATGGGCCAAGGGGTAACAATATGGTTAAAGAATAAAAGGATAAAGATATCACAAAGGTTCCAAAGATTTCATAGAGTTTAGAGACATACTAAGATCATACAATTAAAAACTTCTCAAAACTCTTAATAGGCACATAATAACATAGGCTAAATATTCATGTTGAGCCTTTGCTTTATTTTAACCAACTTTGTAACATCTTTTTCTTTAACCAAAAGTTTAAGAGATGATTTTTTTTCTTCAATATTCCCTTCCTTTTCTCTTGACTTTTGCATTTTCCCCCCACACTTATTTCTTGTTGCTAACCCAAATAGTCAATCGATCTCCCTTGCTTTAAGCAATATGTCTCAAAACAATCTAATTCATCTTTAGAACAAGGGTAAGGATATAAGTACATTTAGGCTAGGTAAGAGATGTGGTTACCAATAAAATAGCATATTCAATGTAGGCTCAAATTGGCTCACTGTAGACACCTGATTTTATCCGTTTTTTTTTTAGTTAAATTTTAATTTTAATTTTAATCCTAATTTCAAAATTTTAATGTTACTTTCGAATTACCAAAAAAAAAAACAATAATCAGACTTCCTGTTCGAAACAGAAAGGACTCCTTGACAGTTTTGAGATTAGGATTTTGATTGAAAAACAAGAAAATAAGTTCAAGTAAATTAAGGACTCTTTCAATGTTTGATCTTTAACAGAGAACTAAACCTAGGGAAATAAAAACTCTTGGTAAAAATTTCTTATAAAAGCAACACAAGCAATCAGCATCAGGGGACTCCGAATGTGAAAAACATCAACACAATCTCAGAAAAGCAGGGGATTCACAACAGAAACGCAATACACACAAAGCAGTGAATTACATCAGACAAAAATGAAAAAAGAATTGAGAAGGATGATTTGGGGTTCAGTTTTAGGTTTTATTTTTGGTTCTAAGTTTTGCTTTTAGGGTTTAGTTCGTATTTTTTTCAAAATTTGGATTAGGGTTGTTATTTGGGAAAACTAAACGGTGATTACCTAAGGAAAAGACTAGAGGAAGGTTTGGTCAAGACTTGGGGACTGATGCACCCAAAAAAGTGTATCTTATTTAACCTTGCACTTAAAAAGAATCAATTGTAAAGTATAGTGATTAGCAAGGGTTGATTCCTCAAGGATTGGGTTTTATTTTGTAAGTTAATAGTTTATCACTTAAAAACAAGTAAACAAAACTAAAAGGGGTTTTGAGATCAGATTTAAACTAAATTTAACAATAAGAATGAGAAAAGAAGTAATTAAGAAGAATCAAATATGAGAAATATGGTAAATATGGTTAAGGTTTCATTCTCCACCACTAGACATCATTAAGAATCAATTTCATATCTATCAACATTAATTAGCTATCAAAGTTAACAATCGTAGATAACAACAAGCTCTGTTACCTCAATCTTTCCTTAGTTCGTCGTTATATAGAACAAGCTTTCTATTTAATCTCTAACTATCAAACAACCTATAATAAGCTCTCTAAATTCAATTTAATAGCAGCTTTATGATGAGAAAGATAGGTTGATCTAAGCAACAAACACATAAGCTCGGATTGTTCAACTTAGGTTATGTTCTACTTTGCAATTATTGAAAACTTGACCATAATCATTAATCACAAATTGCTACTTATGAATAGAGAATCAAGACAATTACACGGATCAAGATTCCTAAACTAGCATTAGACAATTATTAAGATTTATCTAGTTGGCCACCTAAACAAATCAAAACATCATCATGAACAATTTTAATAGAAGAACATAAACAACTTTGATAGAAAACAACGATAGATAGATTCTGAATATTAATTACATAACATGTCTAGGGCTTTGAAATCACCCTTCACCAAATAAAAGTTTAGCCTAGCATAGGCATTGTAAACATAAACATAAAATTAAAGAGAATCTAAGAAGAAAATAAAAGAAAGAAAGAAAGAAGAAGAAGAAGAATATTAATTATCCAGCCTCTTGTTCTCTCAAAAACTCTAAAACAAAGAAGAAATCAGAACTTTGATGCTTGAAGAAGTGTAAATTTTGTTTGCCCCTTGATCTCTATTTATAGGCAATAGCTAGGGCATCATACAAGTGAATTTCAGCTCTTTCCCTTCAATAAATGCTGACTTATGGCTAAAGTTAAGGAAAAGTGGCTGACTTTTGTGTTTTAAGGAAAGATATAAACCTTGGCAGCCAAGTTTGAATGAAGTAGGAAAGTTTTAGTCAAAACACTCTTTAATGAAGAGAGATTACAAACTTGCAGCCAAAGTAAGTGTAAGGAAGGAAAGTCTTGGCTGATTTAATTCTCCTACTTTGACTAGGATTAGCTTTAAGGAAAGATACTTGCAATTAATGCAATTAATGCAAGTTGACAGCCACTAATCTTTCTTTGACAAGGATAAACATAAATGTTAGCTAGGGTATTAAGAAAAAAATGTGATTTGCGGCTAGGGTATTTTCTGCCACTAGGGTTTTTTAGGGAGATATTCCAATGCCAATTTGGATGACCATTTCTTATCCGATTTAGGCCCATGACCAACCGTTGGAAAGTTAATCAAGTGATATTCAAAAGTCAAGAAGGAAGTTTCTTCGAATAAAGAGTCTAACATCATGTTTTCTTAGCAACAAGCTCCGGAGGTCAAATCTGTCTTCTTGCTTTGCACCAAAAATTTGATCTTTTTGACTTTCAAGTCTTTTTCCATCTTGTGATTGTGATTTTGTAAGCTCTTTAATATCCTAATTGACATGTTTTGACTTCATCTCTTCCAAAATACCTACAAAGCATAAAAACTTAGTAAAATATCAAGGAACTTAAGAAACAAAACACAAAGTATAAGGATATCCAATAGGAAAATGCATGAAATTAAGTACTTATCAAACTCCCCCACACTTAATCTTTTGCTAGTCCTCAAGCAAAATCAAATAGAGACAAAGTAATAAAACCTAATCTAATCCTCTTTCAATACAAATTAGAGACAATCATTGGACAAGTCTTATAAACTAATCAATAGCTTGAAGAGTTTCACAAAAAATCATGCTTGATAGTAAATGGTTTGAGTTAAGCTAAAATTAACATAACATATCTCAATCAAAATAATGCATGTTCAAACTTAATCTCAACTTCTCACATGGTACACCCTCATGATTTTCACTCTTTGAAGTAGTGGTGAAGTGTTTACACTCAATCAATCTCATGAAAACAGTTTCTACCATATGCTTGCTTGTCCACCTATTCTCCACTACTTAGATCATGCAACTTCATGAATCAAGAGGTCTTTATGTAAGGTTATAATGGGGCCAAGGGGTAATAATGTGGCTAAAGAATAAAAGATAAAGGTTATTACAAAAGTTCCAAAGATTTTATAGAGTTGAGAGACATAATAAGATTCATACAAAGAAACTTCTCAAAACTCTTTACAAGTACATAATCACATAAGCCGAATATTCATGTTGGGCCTTTTCTTCATTCTAAACAACTTTGTAACATCGTTTTCTTTTTCCACAAGTTCAAGAGATGATTCATATATATTGTTTTTTTTTTCATTTTTTTTCACATAGGAATTTATTTGCCAATATTCCCTTTCTGTTTCTCTTGACTTTTCTTTTCTTTTCCCCCACACTTATTTCTTGTTTCTAACCCAAATTTTCAATAGATCTTCCTTGTCTTTGCAACATGTCTCAAAACATGCTAATTCATCTTTGGAACAAGGGTAAAGATATAAATAAGTATATTTAGGTTAGGGACAAGTTATGGTTACCAAGGAAATAACTTATTCAATGTAGGCTCAAATTGGTTCACTAAGGGGGATGTTCTCTTGGAACATCAATAAGGGATGGCTGTTTGGCCCTGGTTAAAAATCCTAATGCCTCTATCATATTCATGTTGTCACATGCATCAATATAGTCTCAACAAGGTTTAAAGCAAGTTCTAGAGAATCATGTAATCATAAGAGTACTCAAGAAAGAAATTAGATTCATATGTATAATGCATCAATCATATAGGCTCAAAAACTCACAAGGATGATTATACAAGTCAGATTTAAGTCAAAACTTGCTTCTTTCTCAATCAACATATCATATTAACATTGGCTCATAAAAAAAATGATATCAAGCTCAATTCTCATGAAAATCTTCTCACTAATAAATCTGTTTTAGACTTATGCAATTCATATCTCATCATAGTATTGAAAGTAACTAAAACACACTCAAAACAACATAAAAAGACTCAAAAACAAAACACTCTAAATAAAATCCTAAATTCTTCCCCCCACACATAATTTTTACACTGTCCTCAATGTAATGCTATTATTCCCCACTGCAAGAATTATATGTAAGAGAAAAGAACTACTAAACAAAACAAAAGAAAAACAATAAAAGATAGAATGATGGAGAGTAAGGAATATGCAAATCTGATATAATATATGCTCTCCATCCTTTTGGGTTGCCTCCCAAGAAGCGCTTGGTTTATTGTCCTCAGCCTGACTTAAACCCATGCCATTATCATTCAACATAATTTGGCTCAAAGAGTGGTAACTCCTCCACATCTTGTATTGGAAAGTTCTCATAGTAAGGCTTCAATCGATGACCATTCACTTTGAATGCCTTATCTGTTTTTGGGCTTTGGATTTCAACTGCACCATGAGTAAAGACATTAGTAATAACAAAAGGTCCAACCCAACGAGAACGTAACTTACCTGGAAATAACTTAAGGCGTGAATGGAAGAGAAGAACTTTTTGTCCAACAACAAAGTCCTTTCTTGATATCATCTTGTCATGAAATGCCTGAGTCTTTTCCTTGTAAATCCTAGAATTCTCATAGGCATCATTTCTCATCTCCTCTAATTCTTGTAGGTCTAGTTTTCTTTGCTTACCTGCCTCATCCATCTCCATGTTGCATTATTTGGTAGCCCAATATGCCTTATGTTCTAATTCAATCGGAAGATGACAAGGCTTACCATAAACAAGTCGATAAGGAGACATATCAATGGGTGTCTTATATGCTGTCCTATAAGCCCAAAGTGCATCATCAAGTCGTGAACTCCAATCCTTCCTATTTGGATTAACTGTCTTTTCAAGGATAGACTTAACTTCTCGGTTTGACACTTCAGCTTGCCCACTAGTTTGAGGATGATATGAGGTAGAGACCTTGTGTGTGATGTTATACTTCCTCAAAAGTGCTTCCATAGTCCTATTGCAAAAGTGAGTATCTCTATCGCTGATTATGGCCTTTGGTGTTCCAAACCTAGCAAAGATGTTAGTCTTCACAAAATCTGAAACAACTTTAGAGTCATTAGTCCTAGTGGATTTTGCTTCCACCTACTTTGAAACATAATCAACGGCAAGTAAAATATAAAGATTACCAAAAGAAGAAGGAAAAGGTCCCATGAAATCCATGCCCCACACATCAAAATTTCAACAATAAGTATTGGAGTTTGAGGCATTTGATTTCTAGCACCTAAGTTACCTGTTCTTTGGCAACGATCGCATGACTTGCAAAAGAGGTATGCATCTTTGAACATAGTAGGCTAATAAAATCCAGAATCAAGAACTTTCATGGCTGTCCTTTTGGATCCAAAGTGTCCTCCACATGCATAAAAGTGACAAAAGGTGAGAATAGATTGAAATTCAGATTCGAGTACACACCTTCTTATAATTTGATCGGAGCAATGCTTCTAAAGGTAAGGATCATCCCATATGTAGTATTTGGCATCACTCTTGATCTTATTTCTTTGAGCTTGTGTCAAGTCTTGTGGAAACTTCTTGGTAACTAAGTAATTAACAATATTGGCATACCAAGGAGTTGTTGTACTTATAAAAAGAAGTTGCTCATCCGGAAAGTTCTCATTCAAGGGTAGTGCATCCTCTTCATGAACTAAACGGCTAATATGGTCCGCAACCAAGTTGTCACTACCTCTCTTATCTTTTATCTCCAAATCAAGCTCTTGTAAGAGAAGTATCCATCTAATCAACCTTGGTTTGGCCTCTTTCTTAGTGAGTAAGTACCTAAGGGCTGCACGGTCAGAAAATACAATTACTTTAGTACCAATTAAATAAGATCAAAATTTTTCTAAAGCAAATACAAAAGCCAAAAGTTCTTTTTCAGTAGTGGAATAGTTTAATTGAGCATCATTAAGAGTTCGAGAGGCATAATAAATGGCATGTGAGGCTTTGCCAACCCGTTGGCCCAAAACAGCTCCAATGACATAGTCACTAGCATCACACATGATTTCAAAAGGTACATTCCAATCTGGTGGTTGCATGATAGGAGCTGATGTCAAGAGTCCCTTCAATGTTTGAAACGCCTCTTTGCATTTAACATCAAAGTGGAAAACCACATCTTTTTTGTAGTAGCTTGCAAAGAGGTAATGTGATCTTTGAGAAGTCTTTGATAAATCTCCTATAGAAACCTGCATGTCCAAGAAAAGAACGAACCTCTCTCACATTTGTAGGAGGTGGTAAAGAATGCATAATATCTATTTTAGATTTATTAACCTCTATCCCTCTAGAAGAAATAACATGGCCCAAAACTATTCCTTGTTCTACCATAAAGTGACATTTTTTCCAATTCAAAATAAGGTTAGTTTTCATGCATCTTTCAAGTACAAGTGTAAGGTTCTCTAGACATCTATCAAAAGAATCACCATAGACACTAAAATCATCCATAAACACTTCTATGATGTCTCTACATAATCTGAAAATATGCTAACCATACACCTTTGGAATGTAGCTGGTGCATTACAAAGACCAAATGGCATACGCCGTTATGCAAAAGTACCAAATGGACATGTGAATGTTGTTTTCTCTTGGTCCTCCAGAGCAATGGCAATCTGATTATAACTTGAAAAACCATCAAGAAAACAATAATGAGAATGGCAAGCTAACATTTCAAGCATTTGATGAATAAAAGGTAAAGGAAAGTGGTCTTTGCGAGTTGTGCAATTAAGATTACGATAATCAATACAAACTCGCCACCCTGTTTGAATCGTAGTAGGAACAAGTTCATTCTCATTATTTGTTACCACCGTTACACCTGATTTCTTTGGAACCACTTGGACCGGGCTCACCCATTTGCTATCCGAGATAGGATAGATCACTCCAACATCTAGGAGCTTCAGTATCTCCTTCACAACCTCCATCATAGGAGGGTTCAATATTCTTTGTGCTTCTCTTGTTGGTTTGGACGCCTCCTCTAACAAAATTCGGTGCATGCACATGGATGGGCTTATTCACTTGATATCAGCAATTGTCCAACAAATTGCTGTTTTATGCTCTCTAAGCACCCGGATAAGTCGCTCTTCTTGCAAAGGTGTGAGCTCTTCGGCAATGATGACCGGTAGTGTGTCTTTTTCACCTAAGAACACATATTTCAAGTGGTTCAGTAGTGGTTTCAACTCTAAAGTTGGTGCCTATAAAATGGAAGGTAGAAGTTTCTCATGTGATAAAGGAAAATCAATAAATGAAACATCAAATCTTGCATCTTTAGGTGGCAGCGAGTGTAAAGATTCTAGTGTCCCTTCCACATGGTCACTCAAGGCTAGTTCCCTTTTAGCATTCCCCATTCTGAGATGTTTGCTAAGGACTATCTCCTCACTATGTTCACCATCTAGCTCATAAGCGTGCTGCACTAGTGAGTCAATTATATCAATATTAAAAACAGAATGCACATCACTAGTGTCGCAACCTAAAAAAAATAACGACGAGTCTCATCGCAAGACTTTATTATTCGTTAGGCGTGACATTAAAAAAAAACCCGAGGAAAAGTCGACTTAATTCCTCTAAAAATGAAGGTTTTGAAAATGACCTTAAAAAAGACATGGAGTCGCCACCAATCTTTTTTAGCTAGGTGTGATCGGCCACCTATTAAAACCGGTTTTATAAAATATTTTAAAAATGAATTAAAACATTTTAAAAACCAATTTCAAGTCTGCGTTTTAAACCAGAGAAATCAAAGAAGCAGGTTCGGGAGTCGGTTACGTGTGGAGAAGGATTAGCACCCCCACAGCGCCCGTATAAATCGGTACCTTATTAATCGTGTGTTATCTCAAGTCTCGGTAAAAGTTAGTTTTAAATTTAGTATTTCAAATTAATTCCCAATTTAAAGAAAAATAATTTTATTTTTTATTGAAAATGATCCGAAATTTATAAATTCAAAATTTTCCTATATTCCCCAACAAACGTGGCAAAATATAGAAATTTTTATTAGTTTTGGAAGACTTTCCGAATCATTCTCTTTTTTGAAAGAAAGATATTCCGTTATTAATAATAATTGATGATATTCCCTCCAGCAAACCCGGTAGAGAACTCATGAATTATTTTAACTCGGGAATATCTTTATTTTATTGAAAACCATTATCTTTTTGCAAACATTTAAAATAAATGAATATGTATATGCATGACATAAATAAAATGACATAGCAAAATCTAAATAATATAATGCAACCTAAATGACATGACAAATATGAATGGTATGGCATATAATTTAAATGACATGGAATAAAATAATGCTATCATATAATATGCATGAAAATAATAATGCATGAACATAGAATATGCTAAATAAAAATAACTAAATAAAAGCATAGGATATCATGAAATATTCAAAACCATATAATAAACCATGTAACATCAAAAAAAAATATAAATCAAAATAACAACAATATCATAGCAATTATTATGGCAAGAATCACATATTATATAAAATGCATGAATATAAAAATGCAATGCATGAAATGTATTTTTTCCTTTTATTAAGGAAATCCGTATATCTAAAAAGATATCCGGCTACCTTAGGAAAATATGTCAAATTAAATATTCTAAAACCAAAATACTTTGTGATTGTTTGAAAACAATTTTGAGAAGCTTGAATAAAAACTGGGCTAAAATTTTTTAAATGGCTCTAATTTCCTAAGTTTAAAAATCCGGACTTGACTACCCTTAACCCGAGACTTGAAAAACCATTTTTAGAGTTTAAAAAGGCTTAGAAACTACCCTAAGTCAGTAGCTAACCCTCCTAATCAGCCCACTCTAAGTAAATTAACCAAAACAGAAAAATGGTTTTTTCTTTAGATTCAATTCTGACTCCACTGTCCAGTTTTAATCCACGATTTTTTACCCTATTTTTAAAAATTTCAAAAATTCTAAAAAATTTACTGGAGACTCAGGACATGTAAAACTACACGATAAAAAATCTGCTTAATTTTCTGATCAAAGATGAATTCCCAGAAAAATCAGGGATGTACGAGTTTTTGGAGGAGAAAAAACTGCTTTGTTTTTCTTTAAATTCAATTCTGACTCCACTGTCCAGTTTTAATCCATGATTTTTTACCCTATTTTTGAAAATTCCAAAAATTCTGAAAAAATTAATGGAGACTCAGGATATGTAAAACTACACGATAAAAAATCGGCTTAATTTTCTGATCAAAGATGAATTCCCAGAAAAATCAGAGATGTACGAGTTTTTGGAGGAGAAAAAAAAACTGCTTTGTTTTTCTTTAAATTCAATTCTGACTCCACTGTCCAGTTTTAATCCACGATTTTTTACCCTATTTTTATAAATTCCAAAAATTCTGAAAAACTTACTGGAGACTCAGGACATGGAAAACTACACGATAAAAAATCAGCTTAATTTTCTGATCAAAGATGAATTCTCTGAAAAATCAGAGATGTACGAGTTTTTGGAGGAAAAAAAAAAAACTGCTTTGCGAGCACATTTTTTTGTCTTTGATAAAATCATTAAAAATTAAAGTAAAAATATTTGAAACTCATAAAATGATTTCCAAACAATAGCTAAGACTTTTTGAAAGTTAGATAAAAATTGGCTAAGTAAAAAAATCACAAAGTTAGAATAATCAACTTGACAAACTTAATTTTCCACAAGTGTGCTCAAGAGAGCATGACCTTGAACCATTAATTGGCTCAAGTCATTATTCAAGTGGCATGAACATGAAATGCATGAAACAATGCAGCAAACATAATGCATGAAATGCATGGATCTAAACCTAAATGTAAGGAAAATGCATGACATAAATAATATGGCCTAGACCTAACATGAACTTGCATGGCATTTAATGTAACCTAGACCTAAGACATGCATGGCATTTTCACAAACACAAGGCATGCTTAATTCAAAAATCCAACCAAATATCATGCAAATGCAAAAACCTAACAACTAGCATGACAAAAAATACAACACACAATGCAAAACACATGGAGTAGCCAAATGGCCCCAAGCTCCAACAAGCATGGCATTTTCACAAACACTTGGTATGCTAGCATGAAAAACTAAGTCATAACACAAAAATCACACAAGCATTTTCACAAACACCTAATATACCAAATCTAAAACATGCTCACTAAGATATAAAACAAGAATCATGCAAAGAATCACACAAGCATTTTCACAAACACTTAATATGCTAACTCTAAAACATGCTCAAATTTAAACAACATGAAAACAGAAAATTAAAAATGCAAAAACATGATATCTAAGACATAAATGGCAACAAACAAAGCAACCAAATTAAATATAACTTAAGAACATGAAATAACATAACACTTAAAACATCAAAAACAAAGAAAATAGCATAAACAATATGGTAAAATGAATTGAAACAACAACTTAAAATAAATAATGTAGGCCATTTGGCCATGGTGAGTTTATTGTAAAAACAAAATGTAAAAAAAATATACTTAAGAAAGGAAATGAAGGAAGAACAAGAAACATTATTTTAAAATGAAAACTCACCAAGTAGAGATTAAAATAGCAAAAAACAAGAATAGAAAATGAAAGTGCAAGAGTTGGTGCTCAAGAGCAACCTCAAGAAGCTAATATTTCAAGCTTTTCTCTTCAAACTTTCCTTTATTTCTAAACTTTTCTTTTTTTGCTCTCAACCAAGAAGATAAAAACTAAGAAAAACTAAGAGAAATCAGCCAAAATGGAAAAGAAGAAACCAAAATCTGCCTCCCCTTCCCTTAGGGCTAGCCTTAATGCATGGTTATATAGCCTCCAAGATGTTGTCATTTTTGTGTAACCTAATTTCCATCAAATGGCCAATAATTCAAGATGAAAAGTCATGAAATTACCACCTTTAGATTAGCATCTCAGCCCTCTCAAATTACAGCTATGCAAAAATAATGTTGACATCTTTCTTAACCTATGTGGTTTAATCACCATGGCTTGATCAAAGAGAATGGTTAACTAACTCTTGATTTTTAACCACTTGATTAAAAAAAAAAAAAAAAATTAGAAGCTTCCTCCTTTCTTTGGGCTTGGGCATGCCAGCACTTCTCTTTTCTAGCCCAACTCTGATTTTTTTGAAGGGCCAAAAAAGCCCTTTTCGGTTGCTTAGGTGAAATGACCATTTTGCCCCCCGGATGCAAATAAATATCAAACGGACTCCAAATTCAATTTTTCTTTTTTTAATACTTCCAAAATAATAAAATATTGAGTTCTGGAAGTTTTCAAAATTATCCGAGTCCGTTTGCTATTTATTTGGATTTTTTCTTCCCAAAAATGCCCTTTTATGCCCCTACATTTTACCATTTTTTAAACGAGCTCCAAATCAAGATTTTTCTTCACCAATCTCTTCAAAATAATTAAAAAGTGTGATCTGGAAGTTTTCATAATTTTTGGAGCTCATTTGGTATTTTTTTGGGATTTATCGGCTTGAATTACTTCATAGGAGGCCCGGGATTTGGCCATTTTGCAAACGAACTCGGAATCAAGATTTTCTTTCGCCAATCTCTTCCAAATAATTTAAAAATGAGATTTGCCAAATTTCAGAATTTTTGGAGTCCATTTGCTATTTTTCCGGGATTTATCTTTTTGAATTACTGCATAAGAAGCCCGGGATTTGGCCACTTTGCAAACGAACTCGGAATCAAGATTTTCTTTCTCCAATCTCTTTCAAATGATTTAAGAATGAGATTGACAAATTTTCCATAATTTTCGGAGTCCATTTGCTATTTTTCCAAATTTTTCCAATTTTACCCTTTAACCTCCGAAACCCGGTTTTGCTCAAAACAAGTCCGGTTTTCAGATTTTCTTCAATCTGAGCCTTGGGCCATCCTTTTTAATCATTCCTCATCCATTGGGGGCTTTGATCTTACCAAGTCGGGCCATTTCTGTGGTTCTTCCCGATTTCACCGAAATCCACTAAAAACCCTAATTCTCGGTTTTCTCCCGGATTGACTTTTTTTCGGTTTTTCTTGCAAGTGACTTCTCCATTACCCGTAGTCAGTGCTTATCTTTCATTTGGAACCTTCAATTTCGACCAGTTTGATCGTTTAAGCACTTTTCCCCAAATTTCTCGGATTAGGGTTTCCTTTCTACTGAATCTCCAAATCCCAACTTCCGAACTCCATATCTTTCAATGTAGACCTCGGATTATCAAAATTCTTTCGCCATTTTTCAATTGAACTTAAAATCTTGATTTTGAAAGTGGGTTGACTTTTTCAGTAGTTGACTTTTTGGGGTTGATTTTTTTCGGGGTTGACTTTTTCGAGGTTGACTTTTTTTCAAGTTTGACTTTTTGTGCTCGCCCTCTTAAACTAAGTCTCGGAGTACCACCTGCAGGATGAAAACAGTCTTTTTACACTTGGGAACATCAATATGGGAAGAAAACATACCTGTTTAGTGGTCCGGACAAAATTAGGTGTCTACAGCTGCCCCTCTTTGGCTATTGCTGAGAATCAGGAATCAGGCAAAGATAAACCGACACTAATTTTGTACGGTCAGTGACATCACATGTGAAGGAAAGGGAAAGGGGTTTCTTTTTCATTTTAATTTTTTTCATTTTCTATTTTTCATTTTTTCATTTTTTTCTTCTTTCTTCTTTTTTTCTTTTTTCTTTTTTCCTTTATTTTATTTTTATTATTTTTATTTTTTTTATTTTTTTTTCTATTTTCTCTTTTTTCATTTTTTTTAAAAACAATAAATTGAAGATTTTGTCCTTAAATTGAATTCCCTGCCTAAACAAGGCTCGATTCGTCTTAAGGGAATGAATTCGATTTCAAAAGAAAAATTTATGCTCGAAGGGCTTTAAAATTGGTGCCCGAAGGTCTTAAAATGGTGCCCGGAGGTCTTAAAAATTGGTGCCCGGAGGTCTTAAAAATTGGTGCCCGGAGGTCTTACCCCTGAAAAAAGTTATGCCCGGAGGTCTTAAAGATGTTGCCCGGAGGTCTTACCTGTGATTTGAAAAATTATGCCCGGAGGTCTTAAAAATTGGTGCCCGGAGGTCTTACCCCTGAAAAAAGTTATGCCCGGAGGTCTTAAAGATGTTGCCCAGAGGTCTTACCTATGATTTGAAAAAAATTATGCCCGGAGGTCTTAAAAATTAGTGCCCGGAGGTCTTACCCCTAAAAAAAATAATGCCCGGAGGTCTTAAAGATGTTGCCCGGAGGTCTTACCTGTGATTTGAAAAATTATGCCCGGAGGTCTTAAAAATGGTGCCCATAGGCCTTACCCCTGAAAAAAAGAGTTACGCCCGGAGGTCTTAAAGATGTTGCCCGGAGGTCTTACCTGTGATTTGAAAAATTATGCCCGGAGGTCTTAAAATGGTGCTCGGAGGTCTTAAAAATTGGTGCCCGGAGGTCTTACCTGTGATTTGAAAAAAATGCGCTGTATGCGACTTTAAAAATGATGCCCGGAGGTTTTAAGAATGGTGCCCGGAGGCCTTACCCGTGATTTGGAAGAAATGCGCTGTATGCGACTTTAAAAATGATGCCCAGAGGTCTTAAGAATGGTGCCCGGAGGCCTTACCCATAATTTGGAAGAAATGCGTTGTATGCGACTTTAAAAATGATGCCCGGAGGTCTTAAGAATGGTGCCCGGAGGCCTTACCCATAATTTGGAAGAAATGCGCTGTATGCGACTTTAAAAATGATGCCCGGAGGTCTTAAGAATGGTGCCCGGAGGCCTTACCCATAATTTGGAAAAAATGCGCTGTATGCGACTTTAAAAATGATGCCCGGAGGTCTTAAGAATGGTGCCCGGAGGCCTTACCCATAATTTGGAAAAAATGCGTTGTATGCGACTTTAAAAATGATGCCCGGAGGTCTTAAGAATAGTGCCCGGAGGCCTTACCCCTGAAAAAAGTTATGCCCGGAGGTCTTAAAGATGTTGCCCGGAGGTCTTAAAGATATTGCCCGGAGGTCTTACCTGTGATTTGAAAAATTATGCCCGGAGGTCTTAAAAATGTTCTTTGAAGAATTGTTGAAAATTACCCTAACGATTTTGAGAAGATGCGAATGCTTTTTGATGCAGATGCAGGTGTTGAATAAGACACGAAATGACTTAAACTGGTGCAAATGTCTTTAATGCAAATGTAAATGACTTGGATTGATGCCCATGTTTCATGATGCAGATGCCCTTACTAATTGTGTTCATGTAACTGGTTTATGAATGGTGTAACTACAATTACCACACAGTAATGAAAATGCAATGATTCTAGAAATGATGCAATTGCTTGAGATGACACAAATACGAATTCCATGAAGAATGTAAATGTAAAGGTAAAATACAGATGCTTATGGAATAATGCCAATGCAAATACCCATGAATGATGCAAATGCTTGCCGACACTGTGCAGATGCAAAAGCTCGATAAAGAGATGAGTGCTCATGAGTGATGCAAGTGCCTCCGGCTGTTTTTCCAGACTTTGGCTTAGCCTTTCAAATTCATTTTTCCTCTTCAAATCAGAGTATATCTTCAATTCATTTTGGCTATTCTCTTTGCCCCAACAGTTTTTCAAACTTTCATCAACAGAGATCTGAACCGGGTTCTATTTCTTCTTCTCATATCTGGAAGTCAAGACCTATCCTGGCAGTTCTACACCTTTGAGTTAGAAAAATCCTTGTCTCATGCCAACATCAAAATGGATATTTCAAAAAAATCTTTTTATTTGTTTTCGCATTTTGAAAACTTCTGAACAAAAAATATTAACCCCACAATGTGTGATGTACAAATCTTTTGAAGACTGATGATCATTGTTAGAAATTTCTCTAAGTATCAATCTGGGTTTTTTCAACTGGATTGGCAAGGCTTGGTATAACAAGATTCTGGCTTTTCCAGGAAAACTTCATGACAAAAATGTATATCCCTTCTAGGCTCAATAATGGAACAGGTTTTATAAATCATGAATTCATTGAGAACCAAACAAATTCAACATTTTTTTAGTTTCCATATCAAGGCATTTTGTCAAGCATCAAGATTGGCTGGGATGTTTAAATCGGAAAGTTTAATCTTGGGAACAAAGTTTCAGTTTTTGAAGACAATCCTCCGAATGAGAGCTGACAATTTGGGGGGTTCAGGAATTCCTAGATGTTCCTCGATGACCACTCCTTTAATAAGATCTTTTCTTTTGGGGTATCGGCACTATCATCGATGGCATCGAAAATTCCCATTCTACTCTAGACCGCCCGTTTTTTTGGGTTTTCGCCCTAGAGTCCCATTCTTTTCAATTTTTCTCTTTTTTTTTTTACCATGCACTTGAGAATTCTAAATTCTTCCTTAGTGAAATGAGAATTTGATAAGATGGGATAAAATCTGAGGAAAACCCTTCAAATTAAACATTCATGCTTGATCAAAATGGACTTTTAAAGCACGTAATGTAGGCCATGGCTCAGGATTCAGAAAGAAAGGATAAATAGGCCCAAAATATGTGTTTGAGGGTAATCAGATCAAGGATCCTTTCTTGAAGAGGATTCTCTTTAAAGCATTTGTTCCTTCTTGGACATTTCTTTCCTTTTGACTTTGCTTTTTTTTCTTCTTTGCTTTTGGCTTTCAATTTGCCATATCTTTCACACATTTTTCCTTTTTTTCTTTTTTCATTTTGCCCCCATTCTTTTTCAACGGAGTGAGCCCGTCTTTATTCGGGGCTCCATTTGCTTTGCATCTGTCTTTGAGCTAGGACACATTTCTCAATGATCTTTAAAAAAATCTTTCCTTGCATTTGCCCCCTAGTGTAGAGGGTGATCCTTGATCAAGGTTCAAACAAGAAAGAATTCTTTTGGCTCAAAAGGGGTGACTATGGATGATTTCTTTTTTGTGTGAAGGGATATGAAAGATGGCCATTCCTCATGTCAAGCACGAATATTCACTTTGAAAAGCAATCCCCAGGGGAAATAGATATTCAGAATTTCATTTTGCACTTTGGAATCATCCGAATTCTCATATGCATGATATCACAAATTTTTTCATTTTTCATTTTTCATCGCATGCCCCAACGATTCATGCGTTAAACCATCCTTATTCACCATGTATCCATCATTTCCACATATGATGCCCCAATTTGATTAACCTTGAGAATTTGTATCAACGAGGAACATAGCAAGTCTAGGTCTATTTTGAAAAGGCTGAGTTTCCAATCTGAGTTCTTTGAAGAGACAAGGAAAATATGACCCAAAAACGGGTTTTCTCTGGGACAAGGGATAATCTAGTTTAATCATTGTGCCCCAGGATGTCAATCATGATGTTTGGGCAATTAGTGTTTTGTGGTTATTGGGAAAGGTCATGAATGGTTTTAGCACAATCTTGACACACACCAAATTATCAAAATCTAGACTCTTGAAAGAATGTCTCATTTGTTTTAATTTCAAGGAATTTGAAAATTTTCAAAAAGTTCATTCCTTTGTTTATAGGCTAGACTAGGATTTACATCCTTGCTTATTCTGCAATGACAATACTTCTATGAAGTCAAATCATTCATATCCCTTGAAGCATTAGGTCTTTCAAGTGCTCTTGGTTTAAGAGATTTAGGCTTAGGAAAACCTAAAGAGAATGGAGAAGGTATTGGGTCATTTGTAACACTGATCATCAATCTTCTTGAGACTATCCATCACTAAAAATTCCTTAATGCTTGTTTTTGCAAATTCAAGTTATTGTTGAAACACAACAAACACAAAGCATTTAAAATTCAAAATTTATTTAATTCATGTAGATGTTAACATGAGACAAGTGCTTTCATCATCACAGTGTATAGAACTACATGTGTCAAAAACCTAATATGATCATGCACAATGTTTCTTGTGACACTTGGCTTCCCCATCTTCAAAACTTATCGAACCAGCCTTGATGAGATCTCTGACCTTGTACTTCAAAGCGGGGCAGTTCTCTGTAGAGTGATCTTGATTGCCAGAATGGTACCCACAACACTCATTAGCATCATAGCAGCTCGGATAAGGGGGCTTCAGAGGCGCTATTTGCATGGGTGTCACAAGGTGATTCTGGATGAGTTGAGGTAGTAGCTCACTGTATGTCACAGGAATCGGGTCAACCTGATTTATTTTTCGCTTTTTATGCCCCCTTCGATTATTCCCGAGGATGTTCGATTGATAGACAGATGTAAATTCTGGTGTAGTTGCAGTCATTGGTTTGTAGGGATAAAAACCTTTAGAGACATTGTTCAGGGTAGAGTTAAATGGCTGATACGAGGAGAATTGGGGAGATGGGGCAAAGTCTTCCACGACTTGGGTATCTTTCTTTTTATTTTCAGATGCCCTGTTCTTGGTATTGGATGTTCTTTCTCCTTCAATTTTCCCATCCTTGATAGCATTCTCAATCATCTCCCCTGAAATTACCATGTCCGAAAAATTCTTCATGGTGTTGCCGACAAGTCTATCGTAGTATGGGGCCTGTAGTGTATTCACAAAAAGGACAGTGGTTTCCTTCTGAGTTAAAGGCGGTTGTACTTGGACGACCAGGCTCATCCACCGTTGCGCATATTCTTTGAAGCTCTCAGTAGCTCTTTGCTTCATATTTTGCAATGTGAGACGGTCAGGCGCCATGTCGGTCATATGCTTGTACTGGTTTAGAAAAGCCCTAGCCAAATCATTCCAAGAGCGTATCTGGTCCTTGCTCAACTGACTATACCACCTAATTGCGGACCCGTTGAGGCTATCCTGAAAACAGTGAATCAAAAGCTTATCATTACCTATATGACTCGTCATCTTCCGGCAGAACATAGTGATGTGGGCTGATGGATCGGTCGTCCCGTCATATTTCACAAAGTCAGGGATCTTGAACTTAGGAGGAATGACTAAATCGAGGACCAAGCATCGTTCTTTCGCCTCCACACTCCCGAATACATCTGTTCTTTCTATTGCCCGGAGCCTTTCATCTAACAACTGATATTTCCCTTGGGAATCTGCCAACTCAACCTCATTTACTGCAACCCTTTTCAACTTTGCCTGTTCAGCTAGATCATCTGAGTTTAGGACATTGACGAGGTTAACAGTGTTCTGGGCATCACTTATTGCGACCTCATCTTGGCCCTTTTGTACCTCTAACCCTTCTCCGACGACAAAGTTTTCGGTGTATCCTTTTCCCTTGATTACGGCAGACATTAGCTCCATCAGTTTAGTCATCTGATCCTTAGATTCTGCTTGAGATTTTGCTAGCTGTTCTCGCAATTCTCTCTGTTCCCTTTCCATTTTTTCTATTCGGGCAACTTGTTCATCCTCCATAGCACCAGCCTGTATTAAAAGTGTACTCAGTACTTCTTTTGATTTGAAATCTAAAGCCAAGCCAACTTCTATTTTATTTCCCCCAAATGTATGTCATGATGAATGAGCCATGAATGCAATTTGATGCATGTGAAGCCTAAACAATATGATGTATGGATATGTACAATGGAAACATGCTGACCATATATGTGATAAATGCAATCACAATGCCAACATGTTGCAAACAAAGAATAAACAAATCAACACATGGATATATGCAATGACTGATCATGTGCATTTTAGCATGTTTCCCAATGAATGATCATATATCCTATGAATGCAACACGGTGTCAATTATGATACATGCAAACAATGAATGATTGATATAGAGTATATACAAAGAAAATCATGCTAACCATGTGTGTCATGAATACGACCTAATGCTAACATGATGTATGTAATAAGCAAATTAATGCATGAACATATACAAAGAAATTATGCTGACTATGTTTGTTATGAATGCAACCCAAAGTCAACATGATGCATGTAAAGAATAAGCAGATTAATGCATGGATATATACAATGAATGACCATGTATGTTCCAAATGTAATTCCCAATGAATGATCATATACACTATGAATGCCATACAATGTCAATTATGATGCATGTGAAGAATACATGATTGACACAGAGTATATACAAAGAAAGTCATGCTGGCCGTGTATGTCATGAATGCAACCTGATGTCAATATGAAAAATTAATGCATGAGCATATCATGATGACTGTGTATGCCATGAATGCAACCTGATGCCAACATGATGCATGTAAAAAATAAGCAAATTAATGCATAGATATATACAGAAAAATCATGCTGATTATGAATGCATGAATGCAACCTGACAAATAATTGATGGGATGTAAAATGCAAAGGGGGAGATATCAAGGAGGAAATAAGAATCGGAGGAACTTAATCATCAACCTCTCATAAATTTGAAACATAATCAATTCATTCCCACATCAACATTCACAATGGTATAAACCATGTTTTACAAAATTTGAACAGTGGTTAAGACTGTCCTTAAAAGCACTTTATTCTTCCTAACATCCTAAGGCTATAAGAGCCGGCTACTGAAAAAGTGAAATCCTATTACATCATATAAGACCGAAGCCTTTCCACCTCAATGATGTAAATCTCCCAATCCTAATGACGCTTTCCCAGTCCTCTATCAATCAGTGTCGTGGGATCCAACCACTTGGCATTTATAAGAGTTTGCACTTTCTTTTTGAATGCCATACAGTCTTCAACGTTATGGCCAACAATTCCACAATGATAATCACATCTTGCATTTGGATTATACCACATTGGATATGATGGTAACAGGGGTTTCAATGGGACACAGGCAACCATGTGATTTTGGATCAGTATAGGGAAGAGCTCTTGGTAGCTGATTGGAATGGGATCAAAAGGCATTTGGGTCTTATCCTGGGATCGTTTCTTAGTCACACATGGCCTAGGAGTTGGGGCACTTGGTGGTAGCACTAAGGTTCGAACCGGAGTGTTTACATGGGGATGTGGCGGAACAGCATGGTAAGGGTATGGATTTGGACACGGGGCCTTTGGAGGTTGTACATAGCTCGAGGTTCCTATCTCAGGTACTGGATAAGGTGATTGATGAGGGAAATAGTATGAACTGGTAGTTGGTAACGATGGAGTCGGATTCAGGAATCCCGTAGTGGTCGTCCCAATGGACGATTGGACCATAGTAGGGTGGGGATACTGGTTTGGACCTAGAACAGTTTGCAGGTATGGTACTGGATTCGAGGTTTCTGTCTTTGGTATCAGGCTTTCAGGTTTAATTATTTTCATGATTTTGTCCACAATTTCATCAGGATTGCAACCTTTGTGGCATTGACAAGTGCAGGATCCAGCAAGGATTGTATGTTCTGGACCTAATGGTTTTGGTTGATCCGAAGATGATGCGAAGCCCTGAGAAAGTTCACCTTTACTGTTACCCATATCCTCAACCATTTTCAGCAATTTGGCAAGTTGTTCCTTCACCTCTCGGATTTCATGTCCATATTCATCTTGATTGCGTTCCAAAGCACCCAATCGTTCCTCCGATTCATTCCTCATATCTCGAACCCCTTTCATGCAAATGAAAATGTCATGAGATTAAGATTATGAATGTACACGCTCTATTCCTATGTGCATGAACAAACTGATGGTTAATGCATGAACATATACAGAGAAATTATGATGATATGTATGCTATGAATGCAATCTAATGCCAGGTATATACAGATAATGACTATGCATGTTATAAACGTGTCCTACAATGAATGACCATGCATGCTATGATGTCAAAATGATACATGCTAAGAATAAATGAATTAATACAAAGGTAGGTACAAAGAATGACCATGTATATCACAAATGTATTCTACAATGAATAATCATGCATGTTATGACTGTAACACGATGTCAAAATGACACAAATAAATTAACCAATGATTACACGAAATTGGTAGGACCTAAATCTTGATTATTCAAAAATCTCATTATGCAAGATTTGCCTCCTAATTTATGATTTTTTTTTTAACATGCTTTTTTTTGTGTTTTTTTTTTTTTTATTTATGAAAAATCAATCACATTATTTTCAAAAGAATTTCAGGGTGGATCCCACTATGGTACCATATGCAAATGTTCATGTGACACTACCTGTTTTATGAAATCATCAAATGAAATTACCAACTGTTTATTGCAAAGAATGAGATCAATAACACAACCAAAAATGTACATGCTCTATTCACACATGTATGAAATGTGCAACATGCAAAATGCTTAAAAAAGATTTTTTTTTTTTTTTTATAAAAAAAACAGCTAATGAACATCTGCCCCAGCAATATCTGCTTATTTAGGCATCACGATGCCTTCGAGGCGGAGTATCACATTTATTACGGGCGATGTACGTACATCGTTGCCCGATCTACCACACTTATTCGGAGTGTAAAACAGGTAACAAAAAGTTTAGAAATGTCCCTCCATGTGTTCCTATTTTTGGTATATCTAACGGAAATTCGGGATGGCTTCGCCTAGGTTCACTATATGAGGGTGAATCGGTTCTAAGGCCCCGAATTGTTCCTCACTGTCGCTGGTGAAGGCTAGTAAGGCACCCCGATAAAAGCGGGTTCAATCCGTTAGAGTATATTTTCCTATGCCCGTACGGAGGATTATCACGAAGGCAATAGGTACTTTATACTCCGAAAGTGTTTCACTAGCCCATACGGAGGATCATCACGAAGGCGTAGTTACTTTACTCCCACTTAAAAGGACGGAACCCGGGTAGAGGATTCATGTTATGCAAATGCACGTGTAGTGTGTGTGGAGGAATAATAAACCTTTCACCACCTATTCTACAAACCTTATTCTAAATGCCCTAGCAATTAAAACATTCAAGAATAGTGTAACGCATTAACCAACAAGCAATTATAATATACAACCTTAAATAACTAGAGAACAAAAATAAAATGCATGCACATGAGTATGAACATATTTAAAAACAATTTATTATTTTCAAAATTCTCCTTATTAAAAAAATGTGGGAATTAAAATCAAATACCAATTAAACCAACAAAACCGAGACTTTGATAACACACGACTAATTCTAGGCCTGACTCTCTAATATGTCCCCAGCGGAGTCGCCAAGCTGTCGCAACCTAAAAAAAATAACGACGAGTCTCATCGCAAGACTTTATTATTCGTTAGGCGTGACATTAAAAAAAAACCCGAGGAAAAGTCGACTTAATTCCTCTAAAAATGAAGGTTTTGAAAATGACCTTAAAAGACATGGAGTCGCCACCAATCTTTTTTAGCTAGGTGTGATCGGCCACCTATTAAAACCGGTTTTATAAAATATTTTAAAAATGAATTAAAACATTTTAAAAACCAATTTCAAGTCTGCGTTTTAAACCAGAGAAATCAAAGAAGCAGGTTCGGGAGTCGGTTACGTGTGGAGAAGGATTAGCACCCCCACAGCGCCCGTATAAATCGGTACCTTATTAATCGTGTGTTATCTCAAGTCTCGGTAAAAGTTAGTTTTAAATTTAGTATTTCAAATTAATTCCCAATTTAAAGAAAAATAATTTTATTTTTTATTGAAAATGATCCGAAATTTATAAATTCAAAATTTTCCTATATTCCCCAACAAACGTGGCAAAATATAGAAATTTTTATTAGTTTTGGAAGACTTTCCGAATCATTCTCTTTTTTGAAAGAAAGATATTCCGTTATTAATAATAATTGATGATATTCCCTCCAGCAAACCCGGTAGAGAACTCATGAATTATTTTAACTCGGGAATATCTTTATTTTATTGAAAACCATTATCTTTTTGCAAACATTTAAAATAAATGAATATGTATATGCATGACATAAATAAAATGACATAGCAAAATCTAAATAATATAATGCAACCTAAATGACATGACAAATATGAATGGTATGGCATATAATTTAAATGACATGGAATAAAATAATGCTATCATATAATATGCATGAAAATAATAATGCATGAACATAGAATATGCTAAATAAAAATAACTAAATAAAAGCATAGGATATCATGAAATATTCAAAACCATATAATAAACCATGTAACATCAAAAAAAAATATAAATCAAAATAACAACAATATCATAGCAATTATTATGGCAAGAATCACATATTATATAAAATGCATGAATATAAAAATGCAATGCATGAAATGTATTTTTTCCTTTTATTAAGGAAATCCGTATATCTAAAAAGATATCCGGCTACCTTAGGAAAATATGTCAAATTAAATATTCTAAAACCAAAATACTTTGTGATTGTTTGAAAACAATTTTGAGAAGCTTGAATAAAAACTGGGCTAAAATTTTTTAAATGGCTCTAATTTCCTAAGTTTAAAAATCCGGACTTGACTACCCTTAACCCGAGACTTGAAAAACCATTTTTAGAGTTTAAAAAGGCTTAGAAACTACCCTAAGTCAGTAGCTAACCCTCCTAATCAGCCCACTCTAAGTAAATTAACCAAAACAGAAAAATGGTTTTTTCTTTAGATTCAATTCTGACTCCACTGTCCAGTTTTAATCCACGATTTTTTACCCTATTTTTAAAAATTTCAAAAATTCTAAAAAATTTACTGGAGACTCAGGACATGTAAAACTACACGATAAAAAATCTGCTTAATTTTCTGATCAAAGATGAATTCCCAGAAAAATCAGGGATGTACGAGTTTTTGGAGGAGAAAAAACTGCTTTGTTTTTCTTTAAATTCAATTCTGACTCCACTGTCCAGTTTTAATCCATGATTTTTTACCCTATTTTTGAAAATTCCAAAAATTCTGAAAAAATTAATGGAGACTCAGGATATGTAAAACTACACGATAAAAAATCGGCTTAATTTTCTGATCAAAGATGAATTCCCAGAAAAATCAGAGATGTACGAGTTTTTGGAGGAGAAAAAAAAACTGCTTTGTTTTTCTTTAAATTCAATTCTGACTCCACTGTCCAGTTTTAATCCACGATTTTTTACCCTATTTTTATAAATTCCAAAAATTCTGAAAAACTTACTGGAGACTCAGGACATGGAAAACTACACGATAAAAAATCAGCTTAATTTTCTGATCAAAGATGAATTCTCTGAAAAATCAGAGATGTACGAGTTTTTGGAGGAAAAAAAAAAACTGCTTTGCCAGCACATTTTTTTGTCTTTGATAAAATCATTAAAAATTAAAGTAAAAATATTTGAAACTCATAAAATGATTTCCAAACAATAGCTAAGACTTTTTGAAAGTTAGATAAAAATTGGCTAAGTAAAAAAATCACAAAGTTAGAATAATCAACTTGACAAACTTAATTTTCCACAAGTGTGCTCAAGAGAGCATGACCTTGAACCATTAATTGGCTCAAGTCATTATTCAAGTGGCATGAACATGAAATGCATGAAACAATGCAGCAAACATAATGCATGAAATGCATGGATCTAAACCTAAATGTAAGGAAAATGCATGACATAAATAATATGGCCTAGACCTAACATGAACTTGCATGGCATTTAATGTAACCTAGACCTAAGACATGCATGGCATTTTCACAAACACAAGGCATGCTTAATTCAAAAATCCAACCAAATATCATGCAAATGCAAAAACCTAACAACTAGCATGACAAAAAATACAACACACAATGCAAAACACATGGAGTAGCCAAATGGCCCCAAGCTCCAACAAGCATGGCATTTTCACAAACACTTGGTATGCTAGCATGAAAAACTAAGTCATAACACAAAAATCACACAAGCATTTTCACAAACACCTAATATACCAAATCTAAAACATGCTCACTAAGATATAAAACAAGAATCATGCAAAGAATCACACAAGCATTTTCACAAACACTTAATATGCTAACTCTAAAACATGCTCAAATTTAAACAACATGAAAACAGAAAATTAAAAATGCAAAAACATGATATCTAAGACATAAATGGCAACAAACAAAGCAACCAAATTAAATATAACTTAAGAACATGAAATAACATAACACTTAAAACATCAAAAACAAAGAAAATAGCATAAACAATATGGTAAAATGAATTGAAACAACAACTTAAAATAAATAATGTAGGCCATTTGGCCATGGTGAGTTTATTGTAAAAACAAAATGTAAAAAAAATATACTTAAGAAAGGAAATGAAGGAAGAACAAGAAACATTATTTTAAAATGAAAACTCACCAAGTAGAGATTAAAATAGCAAAAAACAAGAATAGAAAATGAAAGTGCAAGAGTTGGTGCTCAAGAGCAACCTCAAGAAGCTAATATTTCAAGCTTTTCTCTTCAAACTTTCCTTTATTTCTAAACTTTTCTTTTTTTGCTCTCAACCAAGAAGATAAAAACTAAGAAAAACTAAGAGAAATCAGCCAAAATGGAAAAGAAGAAACCAAAATCTGCCTCCCCTTCCCTTAGGGCTAGCCTTAATGCATGGTTATATAGCCTCCAAGATGTTGTCATTTTTGTGTAACCTAATTTCCATCAAATGGCCAATAATTCAAGATGAAAAGTCATGAAATTACCACCTTTAGATTAGCATCTCAGCCCTCTCAAATTACAGCTATGCAAAAATAATGTTGACATCTTTCTTAACCTATGTGGTTTAATCACCATGGCTTGATCAAAGAGAATGGTTAACTAACTCTTGATTTTTAACCACTTGATTAAAAAAAAAAAAAAAAAAATTAGAAGCTTCCTCCTTTCTTTGGGCTTGGGCATGCCAGCACTTCTCTTTTCTAGCCCAACTCTGATTTTTTTGAAGGGCCAAAAAAGCCCTTTTCGGTTGCTTAGGTGAAATGACCATTTTGCCCCCCGGATGCAAATAAATATCAAACGGACTCCAAATTCAATTTTTCTTTTTTTAATACTTCCAAAATAATAAAATATTGAGTTCTGGAAGTTTTCAAAATTATCCGAGTCCGTTTGCTATTTATTTGGATTTTTTCTTCCCAAAAATGCCCTTTTATGCCCCTACATTTTACCATTTTTTAAACGAGCTCCAAATCAAGATTTTTCTTCACCAATCTCTTCAAAATAATTAAAAAGTGTGATCTGGAAGTTTTCATAATTTTTGGAGCTCATTTGGTATTTTTTTGGGATTTATCGGCTTGAATTACTTCATAGGAGGCCCGGGATTTGGCCATTTTGCAAACGAACTCGGAATCAAGATTTTCTTTCGCCAATCTCTTCCAAATAATTTAAAAATGAGATTTGCCAAATTTCAGAATTTTTGGAGTCCATTTGCTATTTTTCCGGGATTTATCTTTTTGAATTACTGCATAAGAAGCCCGGGATTTGGCCACTTTGCAAACGAACTCGGAATCAAGATTTTCTTTCTCCAATCTCTTTCAAATGATTTAAGAATGAGATTGACAAATTTTCCATAATTTTCGGAGTCCATTTGCTATTTTTCCAAATTTTTCCAATTTTACCCTTTAACCTCCGAAACCCGGTTTTGCTCAAAACAAGTCCGGTTTTCAGATTTTCTTCAATCTGAGCCTTGGGCCATCCTTTTTAATCATTCCTCATCCATTGGGGGCTTTGATCTTACCAAGTCGGGCCATTTCTGTGGTTCTTCCCGATTTCACCGAAATCCACTAAAAACCCTAATTCTCGGTTTTCTCCCGGATTGACTTTTTTTCGGTTTTTCTTGCAAGTGACTTCTCCATTACCCGTAGTCAGTGCTTATCTTTCATTTGGAACCTTCAATTTCGACCAGTTTGATCGTTTAAGCACTTTTCCCCAAATTTCTCGGATTAGGGTTTCCTTTCTACTGAATCTCCAAATCCCAACTTCCGAACTCCATATCTTTCAATGTAGACCTCGGATTATCAAAATTCTTTCGCCATTTTTCAATTGAACTTAAAATCTTGATTTTGAAAGTAGGTTGACTTTTTCAGTAGTTGACTTTTTGGGGTTGATTTTTTTCGGGGTTGACTTTTTCGAGGTTGACTTTTTTTCAAGTTTGACTTTTTGTGCTCGCCCTCTTAAACTAAGTCTCGGAGTACCACCTGCAGGATGAAAACAGTCTTTTTACACTTGGGAACATCAATATGGGAAGAAAACATACCTGTTTAGTGGTCCGGACAAAATTAGGTGTCTACAACTAGGATATCTCATGGCCTCAAAAATGTTAAAGCGAATTATTTCACCATCAAATTCCATAGTTAAAGAGCCATCATGTATATCTATTTTAGTTCTTGCTGTTTTCAAGAATGGTCTCCCTAATAGAATAGGTGTGGGATTGGAAGACATCTCATCTTTCATCTCAATAACATAAAAGTCAGCGGGAAAAACCAATTCATTAACCTGTACAAGAACATCTTCTACAACTCCTCTTGGATAAGTGTTAGAACGGTCAGCAAGTTGTATTATAACACCGGTTTCCTCTAATGTCCTAGATTCAATGAAGCATAAATTGAATATGGCATGACATTAATAGATGCCCCTAGATCTAGCATAGCACGCTCAAACCTGGTATTGCTTATCTTACAAGGAATGGTAAACATACTTGGATCCTTGCATTTAGGTGGGAGTTTTTTTTTGAAGAACATCTGACACATTCTCCCCCACACTTACCTTTTCATTCCATTTCAACTTCTGTTTAGATGTGCACAACTCTTTTAGGAACTTGGCATATCTTGGCACTTGCTTGATAGCATCTAGTAAAGGAATGTTCACCTCTACTTTTCGAAAGGTTTCCAAAATTTCCTTCTCTTGCTCCTCCTTCTTGGACTTTGCTAACCTGCTAGGAAAAGGTGGAGGAGTTATATAAAAAGGAAAAGATGGTTTAGGAGTTACCTTTTTTAGTGGCTCATTCGAATGTGAAGAGGATGCCATGGTGTTGTTCTCCTCTTGAGCACTATCATTTTGTGGTGTCTCTAGCTGTTTCCCATTTCTTAAAGTTATAGCATGGGCATTCTCTCTTGGATTCACTATGGTTTGGAAAGGTAATTTCCTAGAATCCCTTGCTTGCATTTGACTCATGGTTGTTGCCAATTGCCCCATCTGAGCCTCTAAGTTTCGGATACTTACCTTTGTCTCCCTTGATTCCTGTTGAAGTTGAATTGTATTAGTAGTAAGAGTTTTGACAAGATCTTCAAGAGTCTCACCTGAATTTTTTTGTGGTGGCACTTGTTGTCTGGTTTGATATGGTTGTTGCACTCTTTGCTGAAAACCCGATGGCCTGTTGTCAAATGGTGGAAAAACAGCTTGTGATTGGTTCCCTCCATAATTGAAGTTTGGATGATCCCTCTATCCTGGATTATATGTATTTGAGTAGGGATCATATTTCCTTAGTTGGTTCTGAAATCCACCCATGGCATTCACATGTTCATTGGTGTCTTCTTGAAGTGTTGGACACATATCAGTTTGGTGCCCCATGTTTAAACATATGCCACAAGCCTTTATTTGCTGTATATTACCTACAGCCAATTGTTGAACAAGAGAAGCCAGTTTATCAAATTTTTGTTCAAGGGATGATATACTTACCTCATTAACTCTCTTGGGTTGCGGTGGTGGATCTTGTCTCATTAAGAATTGTTGAGAATTGGCTGCCATGTTGGAGATTAGAGTTCTAGCAGCCCTGGGAGTCTTATCAACTAGAGCTCCCCCACTAGTGGCATCTATCATACTTCTCTCCATGTGCATGAGACCTTCATAGAAGTATTGGATGAGAAGTTGTTCACTTATCTGATGGTGTGGACAGGATGCACAAAGTTTCTTGAACCTCTCCCATTATTCATATAAGGACTCTCCATTGTATTGTCTAATCCCACATATCTCCTTTCTAATGTTGGCAGCCTTAGATGCTAGGAAATACCTTTCCAAGAATGCTTTCTTCATATTATTCCATGTAGTGATGGTCCCGGATGGTAGATAGTAGCCATTCCTTTGCTGAACCAGCTAGAGAGAAGGGGAAAGCTTTCAACTTAACTTGCTCTTCCGTGACTCCTATTGGTCTCATGCTTGAGCAAACTACATGGAATTCCTTGAGGTGCTTATTTGGATCCTCTCCTGCAAAACCATGAAAAGTTGGGAGAAGATGAATCAAACCAGATTTTAGTTCAAAAGCTACCTCAAGATTAGCATATTCAGTGCATAATGGTTGTTGACCCAAGTCTGGAGCGGCTAGCTCCTTGAGAGTTCGGTTGTCAGCTGCTGCCATTTCTCCTTGCTCCTCTTGGATGTTTTGGACCAACTCCTCGATTGGTTGTTGGTGAGAAGTTATAAATTCTCGAATTCTGCCAACAAGCTCTTGGCTAAGTGGCCAAGAGTCTTGGGGGCATGAAGTCTTGGGTTCAAACCCAAGCAACCCCTCTCCCTACCCAATTATCAAAAAAAAAAAAAAAAAATTCTCGAATTCTCCTAAGTCTTAAGTCTACTTCGGGAGCTTGGAACATTCACAAATAAAAAAAAAATACGAAAGTAAATAATTAGAATAGAAAATAAGAATAAACCAATAAACTAATAAACTAAAGAAAGCAATCCCCGGCAACGACGCCAAAAACTTGATGCACCCAAAAAAGTGTATCTTATTTAACCTTGCACTTAAAAAGAATCAATTGTAAAGTATAGTGATTAGCAAAGGTCGATTCCTCAAGGATTGGGTTTTAGTTTGTAAGTTAATAGTTTATCACTTAAAAACAAGTAAACAAAAGTAAAGGGGGTTTTGAGATCAGATTTAAACTAAAGTTAATAATTAGAATGAGAAAAGAAGTAATTAAGAAGAATCAAATATGAGAAATATGGTAAATATGGTTAAGGTTTCATGCTCCACCACTAGACATCATTAAGAATCAATTTCATATCTATCAACATTAATTAGCTATCAAAGTTAACAACTGTAGATAACAAAAAGCTATGTTACCCCAATCTTTTCTTAGTTTGTCGTTAAATAGAACAAGCTCTCTATTTAATCTCTAACTATCAAACAACCTAGAATAAGCTCTCTAAATTCAATTTAATAGCACCTTTATGATGAGAAATATATGTTGATCTAAGCAACAAACACATAAGCTCGAATTGTTCAACTTAGGTTATGTTCCACTTTGCAATTATTGAAAACTTGACCATAATCATTAATCACAAATTGCTACTTATGAATAGGAAATCAAGATAATTACACGGATCAAGACTCATAAACTAGCATTAGACAATTATCAAGATTTATCTAGTTGGCCATCTAAACAAATCAAAACATCATCATGAACAATTTTAATAGAAGAACATAAGCAACTTTGATAGAAAACAACAATAGATAGATTTTGAATATTAATTACATAACATGTCTAGGGATTTGAAATCACCTTTAACCAAATAAAAGTTTAGCCTAGCATAGGCATTGTAAACATAAACATAAAATTAAAGAGAACCTAAGAAGAAAATAAAAGAAAGAAATAAGAAGAAGAAGAATATTAATTATCCAGCCTCTTGTTCTCTCAAAAACTCTAAAACAAAGAAGAAATCAGAACTTTGATGCTTGAAGAAGTGTAAATTTTATTTTCCCCCTTGATCTCTATTCATAGGCAATAGCTAGGGCATCAAACAAGTGAATTTCAGCTCTCTCCCTTCAATAAATGCTGACTTGTGGCTAAAGTTAAGGAAAAGTGGCTGACTTTTGTGTTTTGAGGAAAGATATAAACCTTGGCAGCCAAGTTTGAATGAAGTAGGAAAGTTTTAGTCAAAGCACTCTTTAATGAAGAGAGTTTACAGACTTGCAGTCACAGTAAGTGTAAGGAACGAAAGTCTTGGCTGATTTAATTCTCCTACTTTGACTAGGATTAGCTTTAAGGAAAGATACTTGCAATTAATGCAAGTTGACAGCCACTAATCCTTCTTTGACAAGGATAAACATAAATGTCAGCTAGGGTATTAAGAAAAAAATGTGATTTGCGGCTAGGGTTTTTTCTGCCACTAGGGTTGTTTAGGGAGATATTCCAATGCCAATTTGGATGACCATTTCTTATTCGATTTAGGCCCATGACTAACTGTTGGAAAGGTAATCAAGTGATCTTCAAAAGTCAAGAAGGAAGTTTCTTCGAATAAAGAGTCTAACATCATTTTTTCTTAGCAACAAGCTCCGGAGGTCAAATCTGTCTTCTTGCTTTGCACCAAGAATTTGATCTTTTTGACTCCCAAGTCTTTTTCCATTTTGTGATTGTGATTTTGTAAGCTCTTTAATATCCTAATTGACATGTTTTGACTTCATCTCTTCCACAATACCTACAAAGCATAAAAACTTAGTAAAATGTCAAGGAACTTAAGAAACAAATCACAAAGTATAAGGATATTCAATAGGAATATGCATGAAATCAAGCACTTATCACGGACCATTTGACGGTTGCTGATGGTGGTTTAGGGGGTGAGAGGCCATGGCCTTTGAACTTAGATCTAGGGCTTTTGGGTTAGATTTAGAAAAAACTAATCCGGAAAGGGAAAGGAGGAGGTTGAAAGGAAGATTTTGGTGCATTTTGAAGAATTTTTGGGTACCGGAGACAGCGATTGCTGGCGACGGACGGTGGTCAACAGCGGCGGACGGTGGTCAACAACGGTGGTGGTGGCGTACAGGGGGTCGAAATTTGGGCCTAGGAAGAACAGCCACTTGAGTTCTTGAGGATTTGAGAGATGAAAAGGATTTTTTTTTTTTATTTTTAGAAAAGGTAAAAACTGAAAAAAGAAAGTTTGTGCTTTAAAAGAGGCTACAGCTAGGTCGGGCGAGGACCCGCGTGTTGACCCGCACCTGGGGCCCGACTTGGATGTCATCCTCATTCTTTTCTTTTTCTTTTTCTGGTTCTTTTTCCTTTTATTTATTTGTTTTATTTTTTCATTTTTATTTGTTTAATTTAATTACATTATTTATTTATTAATTTTTGTTGGACTAATTATTTCTTTAGTTTTGATTTCTACAGGTATTTTAAAAATAATTATTTGTTTTGATGATTATTTTTATTTTTAAAGAGCATGATTTTAGTTTAGGTTTACTTTGTTTATTTTTTTAGGATTAATTATTTTTGTTTCATGATTTTTAGGTATTTTTAGTTTTATTATTATTTATTTTAGATGAGCATGTCTAAGTTTATTATATTTATTATTTATTATTTATCATTTTATTATTTTTAGATGGCATGTTTAAGTTTTATTGTTATTTTTATTTTTTAGAAAGTATGTTTAGGATTTATTATTATTTTTATTTTTTTTAGATGTCATGATTAGGATTTATTATTTTTATGTTTTTATTTTAGAATTGCATGATTTAGGCTTTTATTTTGATTTTTTTTAGATATTGCATGAATTAAGTTTATTATATTTATCATTTTATTATTTTTAGATTTGCATGGCTTTAGGTTTTTATTTTATTTTTTAGATTTGCATGATTTAGGTTTTATTATGTTTTTATTTTTAGAGGCATGACTAAGTTTTTATTATTTTTATTTTTAGAGGCATTATTATTAGGTTTTTATTATTATTACTTTAGATTGCATATTTAGTTTTCTTTTTAATTTTTATTTTAGATTGCATGATTGGGTTTTTATTATTTTTATGATATATATATTTTTTATTTTTAGTTGGCATGATTTTAGGATTTATTGATTATTATTTTATTTTTTAGATGGCATGATTTTAGGATCATTATGATATTATTTTATTATTTTTAGATTATTTGGCATGATTAGGAAAATAAATATTGACTTAGGTAGATTTAAGATCTTTTAAATAAGACCAATTTAGAATATTATGTGACTGATATGGTACTATCTTTAGGATAGGCGTTGTGGGGGTGTTAATCCTTCCCCGCACGTAAGCGAACTCCCGAACCTAGTTTTGCAACGTAGATCAAAACCTATTCTTTTTAGGGTGCCTTAGTCAAGCTTAGGATAACTTTTAAAAGGATAGATTCATAAAGGTGACTAATCACACCTAGTTAGATGATTAGTGGCGACTCCATAGTTTATGTCTAGCTTGCTAAATTCGCATTTGGCACGTTATGACAGTTTGACGACTCCGCTGGGAACTTTAGAGAGTCGAGCCATAAATTAGTCACAAGTTATCTTTTGGTCTTGGATTTTGGTCTTTTTTTTTTAAATTTATTTATTTGTAATTGTTTTATTGGATTTCTGACGTTTTTATTTTTTTACAGGTATTTTTGTGAGTCAGGGTATTTTTTGTAAGTCAAGGTTTGTTTCTAATATTTTTTAACTTTTTCTTAGTTTATTATTTTTCAGGTATTTTTTGTGAGACAAAATTTGCATTATTCCTTCGCACACACTACATGATGCATATCATAAGTCCTATACCCGGACTCGTCCCTTTTAAGAGGGGGTAAAGCACCTACGCCCTCGTGAGGTAATAACCTCCACAATGGCTAGCGAAACACCCTCAGAGTGTAAAGTACCTAAGTTTTCGTGAGGTAATAACCTCCGCAGCAGCTTCAAAAAATACACTCACCCGAATTGAACCTTTCCAATGAGCCTATAATGGGTGAGGATCGGGTGCCTTACTCATCCTACTTGGATGAAGTTAAGGAGCAACTTGGGACCTTTTAGATGTCAAATATCTTAAAACCCAATATATAGATAACACATAAGAGCCCAGCCTAAGTTAGAGCCATGTCCACCCGTTTCATAGAGAATAACCCAAATTAGGACACATGAAGGAATGTTCTTACTTTCTGACAATTTTTTTTTTGAATATTATTTGTATTTCTCTAATATGTATCTAACTATTGAATTTTGTGAAATCTTTGTGGCCATTACTTTAATTAATTTTATTATTTTAATTAAATATTTTACCATGTACATTTTTAACCATGCTCATGCATTTATCATATACATTTTTAACAATGCTCATGCATTTACCATGTACATTTTTTTAACAATGCTCATGCATTTACCATATACATTTTTTAACCATGCTCATACATTTATCATGTACAATTTTTAACAATGCTCATGCATTTACCATGTACATTTTAAACTATGCTCATGCATTTATCATGTACATTTTTAACCATGCTCATGCATTTATCATGTACATTTTTAACAATGCTCATGCATTTACCATGCACATTTTTAACCATGCTCATGCATTTATCATGTACATTTATAACAATGCTCATGCATTTACCATGTACATTTTTTAACCATGCTCATGCATTTATCATGTATATTTTTTAACAATGCTCATGCATTTACCATGTACATTTTTAACTATGCTCATGCATTTACTATGTATATTTTTTAACCATGCTCATGCATTTATCATGTACATTTTTTTAACCATGCTCATGCATTTATCATGTACATTTTTTTTAACCATGCTCATGCATTTATCATGTACATTTTTCATAATGCCCATGCTTCACCATGTACTGCATTTACCATGTACATTAAAAAAAAAACAATGCTCATGCATTTATCATGTACATTTTTCATGATGCTCATGCATTTATCATGTATATTTTTCATAATGCTTATGCATTCACCATGTATAGTTTCGTAATGCTCATGCACTCATCATGTATATTTTTCATAATTTTACTGTTAAACTTTGTGAATATTTTTTTATGTTGTCATTAAATTCATTCTTTCGTTTATTTGCATCACACATTTCATGAAAAGCATTTGAGTCCTAAATCTTAAATTGTGGTAATGAAGGGTTCAAGGATAGCTCAAGCAATCAAAGATCCTGAGGCATTCCTACAACATTCGTTCACGGGTTAAAGCAATAGTAGAGGAACAGACTATTAGGATTAGTTCACAGGTTAAAGCAATAGTAGAGGAACAGGCTGCTAGGATGAACGAAATAGAAAAGGCACAGATTGAAATGAAAGAACAATTGGCCAAGATGATGGATTTGATGATGAATTTGAACAAGCAGAGAAGGGTAGAAGAAGTAACTACTCAAGAAAAGAATCAATCACCAGATGATGAAGATCGTACATATCTACCTGATTTACTAGGATGCTAGTGACATCATCAGTCACTCAACATCGATTCTCAGGATACACCATTCCTGCGCCTGGGACAAAATTGTCAGATCCGATCCAAGTTTTAGATTTAGATGATCCCAAAGAGTAAGAGAGGCTAAGGGTAGTTGAAGAGATTGACTCTTGCAAAATGAGTGTAATAGAGGAAAGACTCCGGGCTGTTGAGGGGATGGATTTCTATGGCTCCATCAACGTTGCTGGGCTTTGCTTGGTGCCCGATGTAATCATTCCGCCAAAGTTCAAGACTCCAGATTCTGAGAAATATGATGGAACCAAATGCCCCAAAACACATTTGGCCATGTATTGTCACAAAATGGTTTCATATGCCCGTAATGAGAAGCTACTTATTCATGTCTTCGAAGATAGTCTAATAGGGACAGCAGTTGAATGGTATCTCAGATTGAAAAGAGGTAAAATTTGCACTTGGAGAGATCAATCTCGGGCATTTTTAGGGCATTATAAGCATATGTTAGAGATATTTCCAAATCGGTTGGCCTTTCAAAGCATGAAAAAGAGTCCCAATGAAAGCTACAAAGAATATGCTGCTAGATGGAAGGAAGTAGCATCACAAGTTCAACCCTTCTTACTAATAGAGAGATGAATTCTCTGTTTATTATACACTTCCTTCTCCATACTATGACAAATTGGTAGGCAATGGTTTTCATAATTTGCAGACTTATTGTTCTCTGACGGTAGGATTGAAGATGGGATAAGAAGCGGGAAAATTATGGATACTTGTTTGAGAATTATCGAAAAAAAAAAAGGCATTGTTTCTGATGAACATGTTCAAGCAACTATTGTTGGAATTTTGAGCAATAGAAAAATTGGATTGCTGCAAGAAGAACCCATGGTTACTTAGAGCCATAAAAGAAAGAGAACTAAAGTGTATCATTCCCTTCCAATGTCTTACACAAAGCTTCTTCCTTTACTTGTTCAAAGCCACAAGATTTCCATTGTCCCCGCAAAGCCTAAAAATCCTCCTTACCTAAAATGGTATGATCCCAAAGCCCAATGTGAATACCATGATGGAGTTGAAGGCCATTCCACGAAAGAATGCAAAGCTTTTAAGCGAAAGGTACAAAATTTAGTCAAAGAGGGTCTATTGAGTTTTGATGAGAAAACAGAGCCAAGTGTTTAATGGTAAAGGGCCTCTATGAGAAGATTGTGAGAAGAATATGGAAGTTGAATGCTACCTTTGAACTTTTCTTTCTAAAGTGATGTCTTTTATGTTTAGACTTAATTTATTTTTTATCATTTCAATGAATTGGCAAGTTTGATGCATTTTCATTTCCTCTTTCATTTGTTATGTCTTTATTTGCCTTTATATATTGCTTACCCTTTCAATTTCACCCATGTCAAGTTTTCAAGTAATGAATGTGGTGACAATCATGGCAATAATCTGGGATTCAATTTTGAAAGTTATATCCGTATTGGTGAAATTGAACATATATGACCATACTTTGCCATTTGATTTTGTTGAGATTATTGTGAAAAAAGATGAAAGTTGATATGCAGTTTTGGCATGATTGGAAGAAAATTAGTAGAATTGCTTCATGAGTATATTGAATGGTTGTTGAATTCCTTTACAAGTATGTGGATTCCTTGTGGTGAATTTCTATAAGCTTGTCATTTTTAATAAAAGTTCTTTGATGGAAATATTCACATTTGAGATGATAATGGCCATCTTTCATATTCCTTTCACAAAATGAGAAATTATCCTTTGCTACCCCTTTGAGCCTACTGAATTCTATTTTTGAATGAATCTTGACCAAGGATCACCCTTCACACCGAGGGGCAAGTATGGAAAAATATCTTCCTAGAAGAGAATGAATGATTGGATCATATTTCTACATCATGTAAGGAATGTCTTATGTCATGGAGGCAATGATGAGATGGACTGAGTTCAAAATTTTGAACTCACTTTGTGAAAAAAAAGGAGAAAGAAAGAAAAAAGAGAAAAAGAATAAATGAAAAGAAAAGAAAGATGTGAAAAGTTTTGAAAATCCTCATGAAAAAGAAATGACCCATGGCTCGATTATCTTGAAAATGAAAAGAAATATATGAAATATTTTGAGATGAAAATGATCCTTGGTTTGCAACCCTTAAACACATGTTTGAGCCTATTTTATCCTTTCTTTCATGATCTCAAACCCTGGCCTACATTACGTACCTGGAAAAGTCCATTTTAATCAAATGTGAATGTTTGAATTGGAAAACATATATTGAATTAGGACATGCTTGTGGTATCATTAAATAAAAATGAATCGTAGATGCTTGAAGACAGCTCCGAAGAAGAAAGAAAAGGCTTGTAGCACTTTGATATGGTCAATTGCCTCTAAGAAGATTGAGACGAACACATGATGAGAAAATTTCATTCTTGATACTTAGAGAATGAGAACTGGTTGTGAAGAAATTTCTTTTGAATCACATGGCCATTGGAGAGAGTATACATCTATTTGTGGAGTTTTTATGAAGTGAAAAGCTTTTCCGAGTGAAGCACTATTTTGAGAAAGATGAATAAAGATGATTTGCCAAATACTGTGGAGAAATGTTTATTTGAAGAAAAAAAATGAAAAAAGAAAAAAAAAAAAGAAAAAGGAGGATTCAAATTGAAAACCTGAAAAGGGCAGTTTGAGTTATAGGGGATATCTAAGTTGAAAACCTGAAAGGGCGGCTTAGGTATAATGAAAGTCAGTTTGAAGATTTCATTAGGGAGCATGGTTTGGTCTGACACAACTCAAAAAAGATCAAAAATACCGATTGGATTGATTTTTGAAAGTGAATTATGAATTAATCTCAAGATTGTCAACATATTCATTATTTGGGGACGTTGATATCCCATCCAAATATCCTTGTATAGTTCTTTGATTTGCCAATTATTCTTGACATAGATTCGTTCTTTCATTGATAAAGACCATTGTCTTTAATTTACTTTGTTTCTTACCATTCTTTGTTGCCAATTTTGCATACCCATAATGAATAGAGGAAATGTTGATGCATTGTATTTATTATGAAATTGGAATGATGATTGATAAGTTAAGATAATAATCATGAAAGATATCTGGATTACTTTGAGAAAAAAACTTAAGGATGATGTCTTGGGGCAAAAAGAAAGAATGATGAGAACTAGGAAAGGGTGAAATGTAGACACATGGGGCTTCTAAAGCTGAAATATACACATTGGAAATGGACAAATGTTGCATTTGAGAATGAATAAAATCGGCAAAGGACTAGACCGGTGGATAGAACTTGTTAGCTAGTTTTGAAGCCACATGTTTGGAAATGATACAAAGATGAAATGTTGAGAACCATTTTGTTACCATTGTTAGAGAGATATGATGATTTTCATGCATTGCATTCATGACATTCATGGCATGCATTTAACACGTAAGAAAGATTTTGAGTTAGATTTTTGAAATCAGACTTTTTCAAGATGAATTGTTTTCCAAAGGTAAGTTTTATTTTAGATTAGATTTATTTTATCGAATATGAAAATTTCTAGGTAGAATCCTTCTACATTAATTTAGATTATTGAGAATCCTTATTCTAGTGAGAATCTTTATTTTAGGGTAAGAATACCTTAGCTTGGTGCGAATCCTTATTTTAGTGAGAATCTTTAGTTTAGTGTGAATCCTTAGTTAAGTTGTGAATCCTTATCTTAGTGAGAATCTTTGTTTCAGTGAGAATCTTTACTTTTGGGTGTGAATCCCAAGAATCCTTAGTTTTGGGTGCGAACCCTTTATTTCCTTATTTTAGTGTGAATTTTTAGTCTAGTGAGAATCCTTATTTTAGGGTGAGAATCCCTTAGCTTGGTGCGAATCCTTATTTTGGGTACGAATCCCTTATTTCTTTATTTTTGGGTGCGAATCCCATAGTTTAGTGAGAATCCTTGATAGAGGAGTTTTTCTTTATTAGATATTTAAAGTTGATGCCTCGTTGGTAGGAGTTTTTTCATTGTTTGATATTTAAAGTTGATGCCTCGTTGGTAGAAGTTTTTTTTCATCGTTTGATATTTAAAGTTGATGCCTCGTTGGTAGGAGTTTTTCATTGTTTGATATTTAAAGTTGCTGTCTCGTTGGTAGGAGTTTTTTCATCGTTTGATATTTAAAGTTGATGCCTCTTAGGAGGAGTTTTTTATTGTTTGATATTTAAAGTTGATGCCTCGTTAGGAGAAGTTTTTCTTCGTTGGGATTTATTTAAAGTTTATGCCACGTTTAGAGGAGCATTTCTACGATGGGCTTTGATTTCAATTTTTGAGAACATGTAGGTGTCTACGTCTTTGCACATCCCCTGGTTCCTAGAAAATGCACAAAGAAGGGAAACTGTAGACACCGGATTTTATCCGGGCTTTTTATTGTTTTTAGTTAAATTTTAATTTTAATTTTAATCCTAATTTCTAATTTTAATGTTATTTTCGAATTAACAAAAGAAAAAAAACAAAAACAATAATCAGACTTCCTCTTCGAAACGGAAAGGACTCTTTGACAGTTTTGAGATTAGGATTTTGATTGAAAAACAAGAAAATAAGTTCAAGTAAATTAAAGACTCTTTCAATGTTTGATCTTTAATAGAGAACAAAACCTAGGGAAATTAAAACTCTTGGTAAAAATTTCTTATAAAAGCAACACAAGCAATCAGCATCAGGGGACTTCGAATGTGAAAAACATCAACACAATCTCAGAAAAGTAGGGGATTCACAACATAAACGCAATACACACAAAGCAGTGAATTACATCAGACAGAAACGAAAAAAGAATTGAGAAGGATGATTTGGGGTTCAGTTTTAGGTTTTATTTTTGGTTCCAAGTTTTGCTTTTAGGGTTTAGTTCGTATGTTTTTGGAATTTCGGATTAGGGTTGTTATTTGAAAAAACTAAACGGTGATTACCTAGGGAAAAGACTAGAGGAAGGTTCGGTCAAGACTTGGGGACCATCTGACGGTTGCTAAGGGTGGTTTAGAGGGTGAGAGGTCGCGGCCTTTGAACTTAGATCTAGGGCTTTTGGGTTAGATTTAGAAAAAACTAATCCGGAAAAGGAAAGGAGGAGGTTGAAAGGAAGATTTTGGTGCATTTTGGAGAATTTCTAGGTATCAGAGACGACGATTGCCGACAGCGGACGGTGGTCAACAGCGGCGGACGATGGTCAACAGCAGTGGTGATGGCGTACAGTCAGCCGAAATCTAGGCTTAGGAAGAACAGCCACTTAGTTCTTGAGGATTTGAGAGAAGAAAAGGATTTTTTTTTTTTATTTTAGAAAAGGTAAAAACTGAAAAAAAAAAGTTTGTGCTTTAAAGGAGGCTACATTTGGGTCGGGTCAGGACCCGCGCCTGGGCCCAACCCGGATGTCATCCTCCTTCTTTTCTTTTTCTGGTTCTTTTTCCTTTTATTTATTTGTTTTATTTTTTTCATTATTATTTGTTTAATTTAATTACATTATTTACTTATTAATTTTTGTTGGACTAATTATTTCTTTAGTTTTGATTTTTGCAAGTATTTTAAAAGTTAATTATTTGTTTTGATGATTAATTTTATTTTTAAAGAGCATGATTTTAGTTTAGGTTTACTTTGTTTATTTTTTTTAGGATTAATTATTTTTGTTTCATGATTTTTAGGTCTTTTTAGTTTTATTATTATTTATTTTAGATGAGCATGGCTAAGTTTATTATATTTATTATTTATCATTTTATTATTTTTAGATGGCATGTTTAAGTTTTATTGTTATTTTTATTTTTTAGAAAGTATGTTTAGGATTTATTATTATTTTTATTTTTTTAGATGTCATGTTTAGGATTTATTATTTTTATGTTTATATTTTAGAATTGCATGATTTAGGTTTTTATTTTGATTTTTTAGATATTGCATGAATTAAGTTTATTATATTTTTCGTTTTATTATTTTTAGAATTGCATGAATTTAGGTTTTTATTTTATTTTTTAGATTTGCATGATTTAGGTTTTATTATGTTTTTATTTTTAGAGGCATGACTAAGTTTTTATTATTTTTATTTTTAGAGGCATTATTATTAGGTTTTTATTATTATTACTTTAGATTGCATATTTAGTTTTCTTTTTAATTTTTATCTTAGATTGCATGATTAGGTTTATATTATTTTTATGATATATTTTATTATTTTTAGTTGGCATGATTTTAGGATTTATTGATTATTATTTTATTTTTTAGATGGCATGATTTTTGGATTATTATGATATTATTTTTATTATTTTTAGATTATTTGGCATGATTAGGAAAATAAATATTGACTTAGGTAGATTTAAGATCTTTTAAATAAGACGAATTTAGAATATTATGTGTCTGATATGGTACTATCTTTAGGATAGGCGTTGTGGGGGTGTTGGGGTTTGGGGTTTGGGGTTTGGGGTTTGGGGTTTGGGGTTTGGGGTTTGGGGTTTGGGGTTTGGGGTTTGGGGTTTAGGGTTTAGGGTTTAGGGTTTAGGGTCAGAACCTATTCTTTTTAGGGTGCCTTAGTCAAGCTTATGATAACTTTAAAAACGATAGATTCATAAAGGTGACTAATCACACCTAGTTAGATTATTAGTGGTGACTCCATAGTTTGTGTCTAGCTTGCTAAATTCGCATTTGGCACGTTATAATTCTCACTAGTGGGGATGTTCTCTCGAAACATTAATATGGATGGCTATTTGGCCCTGGGTATAGTCCTAATGCCTCAATCATATTCATGTTGTTACATGCATCAATATAGTCTCAAAAAGGTTTAAAGCAAGTTCTAGAGAATCATGTAATCATAAGATCACTCAAGAAAGAAATTAGATTGATATGTACAATGCATCAATCATATAGGCTTAAAACTTACAAGGATGATTATACAAGTCAATATCAAGTCTGAACATGCTTCTTTCTCAATCAACATATCATATTAACATTGGCTCGTGAAAAATAGTGATATCAAGCTTAATTCTCATAAAAATCTTACCACTAATGATCAATTTCAGACCTATTCATATCTCGTCATAGTATGGAAAGTAACTAAAAAACCCTAAAAACAAACTAAAACTAAAGAAAATCCTAAATTCTTCCCCCCACACTTAATTCTTACATTGTCCTCAATGTAATTCTATTATCCCCAAATATAAGAATCATGTGTAAAAGAAAAGAATTTCTAATCAAACAATCTAAAGAAAAACAATAAAAGATAGAATGATGAAGAGTAAGTAATAGCAAATCTTATTATAATATGTGCTCTCCATCCTTTTGGGTTGCCTCCCAAGAAGCATTTGGTTTATTGTCCTCAGCCTGACTTAGACCCATTTTTTCATTACTCAACATAATTTGGCTCATAAAGTGGCAACTCCTCGATATCTTGCATTGGAAAGTTCTCATAACAAGGCTTCAATCTATGGCTGTTTACCTTGAATGCTTTATCTGTCTTTGAACTTTTGATTTCAGCTGCACCATGAGTAAACACATTAGTAATAACAAAAGGTCCAACCCAACGAGAACGTAATTTACCTGGAAATAACTTAAGGCGTGAATGGAAAAGAATAACTTTTTTGTCCAACAACAAAGTCCTTTCTTGATATCATCTTGTCATGGAATGCCTTAGTCTTTTCCTTGTAAATCCTAGAATTCTCATATGCATCATTCCTTATCTCCTCAAGTTCTTATAACTGAAGTTTTCTTTGCTTACCTGCCTCATCCATCTCCATGTTGCATTGTTTGATAGCCCAATATGCTTTATGTTCTAATTCAACCGGAAGATGACAAGGCTTACCATACACAAGTCGATAAGGAGGCATACCAATGAGTATCTTATATGCTGTCCTATAAGCCCAAAGTGCATCATCTAGATCTAAACTCCAATCCTTCCGATTTGGATTGATAGTTTTTTCAAGGATGGATTTTACCTCTCGATTTGACACTTCAGCTTGCCCACTAGTTTGAAGATGATAGGATATGGAAACCTTATGTGTGATACTATACCGTCTGAAAAGTGCTTCCATGGACCTATTACAAAAGTGAGTACCTCGATCGTTGATTATGGCCTTTGGTGTTCCAAACCTTGCAAAAATGTTAGTTTTCACAAAATCTGAAACAACTTTAGAATCATTAGTCCGAGTGGCTTTTGCTTCCACCCGTTTTGAAACACAATTAACAGCAAGTAATATATAAAGATTACCAAAAGAAGAAGGAAAAGGTCCTATGAAATCCATGCCCCATACATCAAAAATTCCAACAATTAATATGGGAGTTTAAGGCATTTGATTTCTAGCACCCATGTTACCTGTTCTTCGGCACTTATCACATGACTTGCAAACGAGGTATGCATCTTTGAATAAGGTAGGCCAATAAAATCCACTTTGATGGCTGTTCTTTTGGGTCCAAAGTGCCCTTCACATGCATAAGAGTGACAAAAGGTCAAAATAGAATGAAATTCAAATTCAAGTATGCATCTTCTTATAATCTGATCAGAGCAATGCTTCCAAAGATAAGGCTCATCCCAAATGTAGTATTTGGCATCACTCTTGATCCTATTTCTTTGGGCTCTTGTCAATTCTTGTGGCAACTGCTTGGAGACTAAGTAATTAACAATATCAGCATACCAAGCGGTTGTTTTGCTTATGGAGAAGAATTGCTCATTCGAAAAGTTATCATGCAATGTTAGTGCATCCTCTTCATGAACTAATCGGTTAAGATGGTCCGCAACCAGGTTGTCCTTACCTCTCTTATCTCTTATTTCTAAATCAAACTCTTGTAAGAGAAGTATCCATCTAATCAACCTTGGTTTGGCCTCCTTCTTAGTGAGCAAATACCTAAGAGCTGCATGGTCAGAAAATACAATTACTTTAGTACAAATTAAATAAGAACGAATTTTTTCTAAAGCAAATACAATAGCCAAAAGTTCTTTTTCAGTAGTGGAATAGTTTAATTGAGCATCGTTAAGAGTTTGGGAGGCATAATATATGGCATGTGAGGCTTTGCCAACCCGTTGGCCCAAAACAGCTCCAATGGCATAGTCACTAGCATCACACATAATTTCAAAAGGTACATTCCAATCTGGTGGTTGCATGATAGGAGCTGAAGTCAAGAGTCCCTTCAAAGTTTCGAACGTCTCTTTGCATTTTTCATCAAAGTGGAAATCCACATCTTTTTGTAACAGCTTGCAAAGAGGTAGTGTTATCTTTGAGAAGTCTTTGATAAATCGTCTATAGAAACCTGCATGTCCAAGAAAAGAATAAACCTCTCTCACATTTTTGGAAGGGGGTAAAGAATGCATAATATCTATTTTAGATTTATCTACTTATATTCCCTTAGAAGAAATAACATGGCCTAAACTATTCCTTGTTCTACCATAAAGTGACATTTTCCCCAATTCAATACAAGGTTAGTTTCCATGCATCTTTTAAGTACAAGGGTAAGGTTCTCTAGACATCTATCAAAAGAATCACCATAGACACTAAAATCATCCATGAAAACTTCTATGATGTTCTCTACATAATCTGAAAATATACTAACCATACACCTTTGGAATGTAGCTGATGCATTGCAAAGACCAAACGGCATACGCCTATAAGCAAAGGTACCAAAGGGAAATGTGAAAGTGGTTTTCTCTTGGTCATCTAGAGCAATTGCAATCTGGTTGTAACCTAAAAATCCATCAAGAAAACAATAATGAGAATGGCCAGTTGACCTTTCAAGCATTTGATCAATAAAAGGTAAAGGAAAGTGGTCTTTGCGAGTTGTTGAATTAAGTTTGCGATAGTGACTACAAACTCGCCACCCTATTTGAATTCTAGTAGGAACAAGTTCATTCTTATTATTTTTAACAACAGTTACACCAGACTTTTTAGGAAATACTTGGACCGAGCTCACCCATTTTCTATCCGAGATAGGATAGATCACTCCAACATCTAGGAGCTTCAGTATCTCTTTTTCCACAACCTCCATCATAGGCGGGTTTCAATCGTTGTTGTGCCTCTCTTGTTGGTTTTGACCTTCCTCTAACAAAATCCAGTGCATGCACATGGAAGGGCTTATTCCCTTGATATCGGTAATTGTCCAACCAATTGCTGTCTTATGCTCTCTAAGCACCCGGATAAGTCTCCCTTCTTGCAAAGGTGTGAGTTCTTTGGCAATTATGATCGGTAGTGTGTCCTTTTCACCTAAGAACACATATTTTAAGTGGTCCGGTAATGGTTTCAACTCCAAAGTTGGTGCCTGCAAAATGAAAGGTAGAAGTTTCTCATTAGATAAAGGCAGTTCAATAAATGAAACATCAAACCTTGCATCTTTAGGTGGTAATGCTTGTAATGATGCTACTACTTCTTCCACTTGTTCACTCAAGGCGAGTTTCTCTTCTCTTTTAGAATTTTCCAAGCCAAGGTACCTATTAATGGCTACTTCCAAACTATCTTCACCATTTAATTCAAAAGCTTTTTGTACCAAAGAGTTAATTATATCAATAGTAAGAATAGAGTGCACATCACTAGGGTATCTCATGGCCTCAAAAATATTAAAAAGGATTATCTCGCCATCAAATTCCATAGTTAAAGTTCCATCATGCACATCTATTTTAGTCCTAGATATTTTTAAGAATAGCCTCCCTAAAAGAATGGGTGTTGGATTAGAAGACATCGCATCTTCTATCTCAAGAACATAGAAATCAGCGGGAAAAACCAACTCATTAACTTGCACTAGGACATCTTCTATAACTCCTCTAGGATAAGTGTTAGAACGGTCAACAAGTTGTATTATAACACCGGTTTCCTCTAATGGTCCTAGATTCAATGAAGCATAAATTGAATATGGCATGACATTATTGGATGCTCCTAGATCTAGCATAGCATGCTCAAACCTTGTGTTTCCTATCTTACAAGGAATGGTAAACATACCTGGATCCTTGCATTTAGGTGGGATTTTCTTTTGAAGAACAGCTGGCACATTTTCCCCCACACTTACCTTTTCATTCCCTTTCAACTTTCCTTTAGAAGTGCACAACTCTTTTAGAAACTTGACATATCTTGGTACTTGCTTGTTAGCATCTAGTAAAGGAATGTTCACCTTTACTTTTCGGAAGGTTTCCAAAATTTCCTTCTCTTGCTCATCTTTCTTGGATTTTGCTAACCTGCTAGGAAAATGTGAAGGAGTTATATAAGAAGGAAAAGATGGTTTAGAAATTACCTTTTGTAGTGGCTTATTAGGATGTGAAGATGATGCCTTGGTGTTGTCCTCCCTTTGAGCACTATCCTTTTGTGGTGTCTCAAGCTGTTTCCCACTTCTTAAGGTTACGGCATTGGCATTTTCTCTGGGATTCACTATGGTTTAGGAAGGTAATTTCCCGAAATCCCTTGCTTGTTATTGACTCATTATTGTTGCCATTTGATTCTCTAAATTGCGGATACTTGCCTGAAAACTTGTCCTTGTTTCCTGAAGGTTTGCCTCCATTTTCTATTGAAATTGCAAATTATTAGTAACAAGAGAATTGACAAGGTCTTCAAGAGACTTACTTGAATTATTAAAGTTTGGATGATCACTCTATCCTGGATTGTAAGTGTTTGAGTAGGGATCATACTTTCTTGGTTGGCCTGGAAATCCACCCATAGCATTAACATGTTCGTTTGGATCATCTTGAAGTGTTGGACACATATCAGTTTGTTGCCCCATGTTTGAACATATACCACAAGCCTTAATTTGCTGCATTTGACCTACAGCCATTCATTCCAAAAGAGAAGTCAGTTTATCAAATTTTTGTTCAAGGGATGATATACTTACCTCATTCACTTTCTTTGGTTGTGGTGGTAGTTCATCTCTCATGTTGAACTGTTGTGAGTTGGCTGCCATATTGGAGATGAGAAATCTAGCAGCTTCGGGAGTTTTATCAACTAGTGCTCCCCCACTTGCTGCATCTATCATGCGTCTCTCCATGGGCAAGAGACCTTCATAGAAATATTGGATGAGCAGTTGTTCACTTATCTGATGATGTGGACATGATGCATAATATTTCTTGAACCTCTCCCAATATTCATACAAGGATTCTCCAGTGTATTGCCGAATCCCACATATTTCCTTTCTAATGTTGGCAGCCTTAGATGCTGGGAAATATCTTTCCAAGAATGCTCTTTTCATCCCATTCCATGTAGTGATAGTCCCGGATGGTAGGTAGTAGAGTCATTCCTTTGCCGAATCAGCTATAGAGAATGGGAATGCTCTTAACTTTATTTGCTATTCTGTTATTCCGGTTGGTCTTATGCTAGAGCATACTACATGGAACTCCTTGAGGTGTTTATTTGGATCCTCTCCTGCAAAACCATGAAAAATTGGAAGAAGATGAATCAGGCCAGATTTTAATTCAAATGCAACCTCAAGAGTAGGATACTCTATGCACAATGGTTGTTGATCCAAGGTCGGAGTGGCTAGCTTTTTAAGAGTTCGGTTGTTTGCTGCCATCTCTCTTTGCTCCTCTTGGATAGTTTGGATCAACTCTTCGTTTGTTCTTTGGTGGGTAGCTATGAATTCCCGAATTTGCCAAAGTCCGAAGTAAGGTTCTTCTTCTTCGGGAGATTGAGACATTCATTGAAAAAGAAAACAAGAAAATAAACTAATTAAAATAGAAAATAAGAATAAACCAAATAACTAATAAACTAAAGAAATCAATCCCCGGTGTCGATACGTGATCCCTGTCGCGGGGACCCGTTCGAGTGAAGGGGAAACAGAAGCAGAGGAAAAGACGACTTAATTCCTCCAGATTGAAATAAAAGGTCGAGGGTATGAAAACGGCCTTGTAAAAAGACATGGAGTCGCCACCAATCTTTTTTAGATAGGTGTGATCGGCCACCTATTAAAATCGGTTTTATAAAACATTTTAAAATTAATTAAAGCATTTTTAAAACCAATTTCAAGTCTGCGTTATAAACCAGAGAAAATCGAAGAATTGGGTTCAGAACTCGATTACGTGCAGGGAAGGATTAGCACCCCCACAACGCCCGTATAAAACGGGTACTTGATTAATCATGTGTTATCTCAAGTCTTGGTAAAAAAATCGATTTTAATTTAGTATTTCAAGTTAATTCCCAATTTAAAGAAAAATATTTTCATTTTTAATTGAAAATGATCCGGAATTTATTAATTCAAAAATTTCCTATATTCCTCAACAAAATCGGTAAAATATAGAAATTTTTATTTATTTGGAAAACTTTCTGAATCATTCTCGTTTTTTGAAAGAAAGATATTCCCTTATTAATGATAATTGATGATATTCCCTCCAGCAAACCTGGTAGAGAAGTCATGAATTATTTTAACTTAGGAATATCTTTATTTTTTATTAAAAATCATTACCCCACTTGTTTTTTTTTTTTTTGAAAAAAAAAATTAAAAATGAATATGAACATGTATGACATAAATAAAATGACATAGCAAAGTCTAGATAATATAATGCAACCTAAATGATATGACATAATTTAAATGGCATAGTATATTCTAGATGCAATGAAAAATCCTAAGTATTATGGTATATTCTAAATGAAATAAAATGATTTAGATGACATGGCAATTTTAAATGATATGGCATATTCTAAATAATATAACCTAAATGACATGGAATATGATCTAAGTGACAAGAAATGACATGAAACATAAAATAATGCTATCATAAAATATGCATGAAAATAAAATAAAAATGCATGAACATAGTATATGCTAAATAATGTGACAAAAATAAATGACTAAATAAAAAATATAGGATAGCGTGAAATATTCAAAATCATATGGCAAACAATATAACATCATAAAATGTAAATCAAAGTAATAATAATACCATGGAAAATATCATAGCAAAAATCACATATTAAATACAATGCATGAACATGAAAAACGCAATGCATGAAAATGTATTTTTTCCTCTAAATAAGGAAATCCGTATATCTAAAAAGATATCCGGCTACCTTAGAAAAATATGTCAAATTAGATTTTCTAAAAAACAAAACTTTGTGATTGTTTGAAAACAATTTTGAATAAAATCTTAATGAAGATTAAAACCCCTACCAAACCCTTTTAAAATGGCTCTAATTTTCTAAGTTTAAAATCCCGGACTTGACCACCCTTAACCCAAGACTTATAAAATCATTTTTAAAGTTTAAAAAGGCTTAGAAACTATCCTAAGACAGTAGCTAAAGCTTCTAACCAACCTCCTCTAAATGCCTTAGCGAATTTCAACCATTTTTTTTCTTTCGAATTCAAATCTGCCTCTACTGTCCGAATTTGACACACAATTTTTTAGCCTATTTTAAAAATTCAAAAAAATCTAAAAAACAATAATGGAGACTTAGAACATGTAAAACTACACGAAAAAGAATTGGTTTAATTTTCTGATTAAAGATGACTGTCCAGAAAAATCGGAGAAGTTTGAGTACTGGGTGAAAAAAACTTTTTTGTCAAAACACATTTTTTGCCTTTGATAAAGTCATTTAAAAATCAAAGTAAAATGTTAGAGGCTATCCTAAAGATCTACAAACAGTAGCTAAAACATTTAAAAACCTTGGATAAAGTTTGGCTAAGTAAAAAAATCACAAAGGTAGAATAATCAATTTGACAACTCTTTAATTTTTCACAAGTATGCTCAAGAGGGCATGACTTTGAGCCATTGATTGGCCTAAGTCATAAATCATGTGGCAATGACCTGGAATGCATGAACATACAACAAATGAAATGTATGAAATGCATGTTCTAAAGCATAAATGGTAAAGGAAATGCATGGCATAGAGAAATGGCCTAGACCTAAAATGAACTTGCATGACATTTAATATAACCTAGGTCTAGAATGCATGAGATGCTTGATAATGCAAATGTGACTTAGACCTAATGTGTTATGAATGTCCATGACAATACTAATATGACCTAAGAACTAAATGGCATAGCAATGCATGGCAATAAACATGAGAAATAATGCAAACATGCCCAAAAATCCAACATGGCCGAATGACCTATCAAATAAACCTAACATGGAAATGCAAACAAATCAACAAGCAAAAATGAAAATACACATACAAGGCAAACAACATGGGAGTAGCCGAATGGTCATATGGTAAAAATGTGATGCAAATATGGCAACATGCAAAGTATGATACATGAAACAAAATGCAAAATATAATTAAGAAGAACATAAGGGCCAAAAGCTACAAAGAAATATCATTTCATGAAAAAATATAAAAAGAAAATATGGCATAAAAATAATGTAAAGAACATGATCAAAATAAACATAGACATGCAAAGAAAGTATGAAGAAAAAACTAGTAAACAAAACAAGGAAAGTTAAGCTCCATGGTTGGTACAAAATGGGCATAGCCTCTCCCCTAACCATAATCACTTGATCTTGTCAAGATCATGAAGCCTTTCCATTTCAAGAAAATCAGAAAATAAACCATGCCAAACAACAAAATAGAGGTGAGCTTCATGGTTGGTAAAAATGGGCATAGCCTCTCCCCTAACCATGGTCACTTGATATGTATCAAGATCATGTAGCCATTTCAACCTCTTTTGCTTCATTTTTTGTAAAAAATCAGAACCTTAAATAAACCTTCTAAAAATCATTTTTCCACAACAACATACAAAGAAGAAAAAAAGAAAAATAATCAAGGCAAGTATTCTTTCAAATTCGGCCAAGCACAAACTTTGTAAAAAAAAAATTGTTTTCAACCATTTTGATGAAGAAGAAGAAGAGATGAAAGCTTAAGTAAACATTTTAAAAATTTTATTTCTATGAGAAATATAGTAGGAAAACAAAGTGGAAAATCAAGAAATCAACATAGAAAACAAGAAGAAAACCATGCTAGGCTAGGTAGAAAATGACTACCTTCAAGCTTTCTGATTGAAAAACTTTCTTTTTCTTTCAAAACCTTTTTTAGCTACTGTTTCCAGCCTCCAAACTTGTGATAAAGAAATGCTCAGCCCCTCTCCCTTAGCCTTGGCCGAATGGCCTATCTACCATAGGATCGAATGTGCACTTTTTCCTCCCCCAATTTTGGCCTTTTGATTAAGATATTTTGATGACAACATAAAAATGTCATCTTGCCAATTGATAGCAGCCCTTAAGATGTGTACTCAGCCCTTGTAATAACCTCAGCCCTTAGATGCAAAAGAGGACCAATCCCATGCCCTCCCTTGCTTGCCCCTTTGAGTGCCTACCCTTGGATGAGTTGTGCTCTTCTATTCTTGGTCATTGGATGAGGACAATGATGGAAACTCAATTAAGAGTTGTAAACCCAAGTGCAGGTTATGTTCAAGTAATAAATTCTCGGGTGTCCGAGGTCGAACCACAGGGAAGCGTATTAGTAAGTATAAGTTTATAAATATATAAGAAAAAGAAAGTAAACAAGATATTAGGGAATCAACAACAAAACAAAATAAACAAGATATTAGAGAACAAAATAAATAAAATAACATAAAAGAAATTAAACAAAATATAAAAAACAATAAGAAAGGATGTTGAGGTTAGAGAATCCACTCTTGGTGTTATGCTAAGATTAATCTTGTTTTATTACACAATTGAAATCCACACATAAGGGAGGTTCCAATCGGAAGGTTTAGCAATTCAGTCCAAATTGTCCAACGTCCATAGCATATGATATTATGTTCATTTGGTGTCCTCAAAACTCATAAAAAGAGTCCAAGCATTCCTTATGCCAAGGTATATGTCTACAACAAATCAAGGTTATGAAACCAAGCATTTACTGTGCCATTTTCATTGTCAATAATGAATCAAGATCTCTACTTTGCAAGTATGATTTTAAACCAAAAGAAAATATTATCTATGCTAGTGCTTATAAATGATGATTCATTTTAGCTCATGTTTAAGAGACTAACCTTAGCATTTACCAAGAGCTTCACCTCATCACCTCAACAATATGATTAGAAACACATACTAGATATGAATAAAATGAAAAGAAATGTAAGAAGAAAAAGAAAACTAGAGAAAGGAAAGAAAAAGAAAACTTAGAGAATTTTATTACAATGGCTATCCTACCAATGTATCAATGTATCCCAATACTCATCCAAGGCCCTCTATTTATACACATTTTGGAGGGCTAAATGACAAGAGACAAGCTTTACAAATTTCAAAGGTAGGTATAATAGGTGGGTGCATTTTTCTAACAATTTTCGTCATATTGTATGACAATTCTGATCAGCCAGCTTGATGGTCGATTTTGTCAATGTTGGAGGCTCGATCTGATAAAATGGTCTTCTAGACAAATATACCCCTATCAGTTACGGATCCCTAGCCGTTGGAATCAGATCATTTGCGCACGTGGATCGGGAGATATGGTCAAAATACCAAAACGGTGCAGAACAGACGTCATTGCACATCAGCCAACTTGATGGTCGATTTCGCTAGGGAAAACGACTCCGTTTCAAGAAGTGTAAAACATGAAAAAGATAGATGTGCCTCTTAGCTTTGCAGGGATACAAAGTTCAGCCTTATTGCTTCAGTGAAACTCGAGATATAGCTGATATGGCAAAAGGTGTCGGAACTGGAACTGAACTGGATTTGCCCTTAATTCTAGTAATCTGAAATCACTCAAAGAAATTTGTGAAAAACACCAAATTACATAAAAATATAAAAGATCATAAACACAATTAGACTAAACAATAATAACTCGTATTTGACACAAAACAATAATAAAACATAACTAAAAACTATATAATTATACGAGTTATCACACCCCCATACTTAGATTGTTGCTAGTCCCTAGCAACGACTCAATAAAAATAAAATAAGAAAATCTAATCTAATCCATTTTCGTAGGAAATCACGGTGGCACTTAGCATGTGACACAAGCCTTTAAACCCCTAGGTGTCCCTAGTGGACGAGTTTAGTCTCGTGAGGGTTTACTAGGACGATACCCACAAACATTGAAGACATAAGAAAAACTAAAAATAATAATTATAACTAATCCTTCCAATATAAATTAGAGATAATCATTGGACAAGTCTTAAAAACTAATCAATAGCTTAAAGAAATTCACAAAAAATCTTGCTTGAATGTAAATAGTTTGAGTTAAGCCAATAATAACATAACATATTTCAATCAAAATAGTGTATATTCAAACTTAATCTCAACTTCTCACATGGGATACTCTCTTGATTTTCACTCTTTAAAGTAGTGGTAAAGTGTTTACACTCAATCAATCTCATGAAAACACTTCTACCATATGCTTGCTTGTCCACCTATTCTCCACTATTTAGATCATACAACTTCATAAATCAAGAGGTCTTTATTCAAGGTTGTAATGGGGCCAAAGGGTTATAATGTGGTTAAAGAACAAAAGGATAAAGATATCACAAAGGTTCCAAAGAGTTCATAGATTTTAGAGACATAATAAGATCATACAAATAAAACTTCTCAAAACTCTTATAAAGCACATAATAACATAGGCTAAATATTCATGTTGAGCCTTTGCATCATTCTAACCAACTTTGTAACATCTTTTTCTAGAAGTTCAAGAGAAGATTTTTTTTTTTTTTTTTTTTTTTAATATGGGAATGTATTTGACAATGATCCCTTTCTTTTTCTCTTGACTTTTTCTTTTCTTTTCTTCCCCCACACTTATCTTTTGTTTCTAACCCAAATTTTCAAATAAAAATATCCCTTGTTTTTTTGCAATATGTCTCAAAATATACAATTCATCTTTAGAACAAGGGTAAGGATATAAGTATATTTAGGCTAGGTGTAAGTTGTGGTTACCAATAAAACATCATATTTAATGTAGGCTCAAATTGGCTCACTAGTGGGGATGTTCTCGTAGAACATTAATAATGGATGGCTGTTTGGCTCTGGTTATAATCCTAATGCCTCTATCATATTCATGTTGTCACATGTATCAATATAGTCTCAAACGGTTTAAAGCAAGTTCTAGAGAATCATGTAATCATAAGAGCACTCAAGAAAGAAATTAGATTGATTTGTATAATGCATCAATCATTATAGGCTCAAAAACTCACAAAGATGATTATACAAGTCAGATTAAGTCTAAACATGCTTCTTTCTCAATCAACATATCATATTAACATTGGCTCATAAAAAGGTTGACATCAAGCTCAATTCTCATGAAAATCTTCTCACTAATAAATCTGTTTTAGACTTATGCAATTCATATCTCATCATTGTATTGAAAGTAACTAAAAAAAAAAAAACACACTAAGTCTAAACATGCTTTTTTTTTTTTTTTTTTTTTTTTTTTTTTTTGAAGAAGAAGAAGATTAAATCAAACTGACAAGGTATGTCTCAAGTCTCCCTTACTCAGACCTTGTTCAGAATGAATACTTCTAAATGTCTTAAAACACAACAAATTTTTTTTTTTTTTTAGCAAAATATGTCCCTTACCCCCTACTAAAATATGACATTGTCCCCAATGTCAAATTTTAAAGGTAGAATTTAGGAGATATTACCTGCAGAGGTTGCTAACCACTTATTATAACTGAGACACAACAAGCAAAATGTTAGATAATGTCACAAAGACAAAGTGCAATCCACTCCTTGCTCGTCCATATCTCTTTTTCTTTTTCCGAGCGTTTGCGAAACAACCGTAGCAGATAAACACTCATAAGCTTGTAGCTTTTTGAGTAAATCTTCAATGGTTGTAGCAGAAATTATGGTTCTCCTTGCCTCTGAAAACATGAATCCATTATCCACAGCATTATCTAAATATGAAAGTAAATTACTAAAATAACCATTAATATTAAGCAAACCAATGGGTTTCTTATTTGTGACCAAAGATGACCAAGAAGCCACGCAAGCTATTTCTTCCAATGTACCCAGACCTCCTGGTAAAGCAATGAATGCATCGGCAGAATGGTACATGATTGTTATCCGTTCAGGGATACTCCAGACTTGTATTTCCTTACCCACGGTAGGTCCACAAAAATCTGTGAATAGTTTTGGCACGATTCCTAGAACTGGACTTCCTCCGGCGTGTGCTGCTGTAGCGACTGCTCCCATTAAACCCGTACTACCGCTTCCATAAATCAAGTGGATCTTTTGTTGGGCAAGTATTACTCCAACTCTTATGGCTTCATCAGCGAATATGTTATTTTTCCCTGGATAAGCACCTCCAAAAACACAAATTTTTTTTATGCGCTGGGACGAAGTGCTTTCCATTTTTTTTTTCTTTTTCGAGTGCCTGAAAGAGAATGAGTACATGGTGTAATATATAGAGGACTGAGTAGTGAATCAGACAAGAGTAATAATGTCGCCGAAAGTGTATTTGACCTGTCAGAAGAAAATGTTAACCTAACAAAAGATTTTTGCATGATTTCAGGAAGAAAATCAAAAAGAGAAGAAAAATCAACCGTAAAAGTCAAAAGTAATAATGTCGCCGAAAGTGTATTTGGCATCTTCCTCTGGTTTTACGTCCAGAAACGGCTTAAACGCCTTCTATGAGTCGAGGATATGCTTCCCATCCAGTTTTCTTACAAGCTGGCAAACAGGGTCTTTTATCATCAGATTCCCAAGATGTTGCCATTCCCTTTGGAATTGCGGCCATAAATCAAGAATTTCTCTTTGTACATCTCCACTAGGATGCGTCTCAAGAGAAAGTTGGATATTACCCAAATTCTCCTTACTCAGTCCATCTTTAATGAATTCAATTTTATCATCTCGATTAGAGGACGGAATCCCAATAGAACGACATTTACCGTTACACGTCCATCGTGCACACTTGTGGCAATTTGAACTCATGCGCTTTGCTCGTCGCTTCTTTGCATAAGTGCTTCTACCTGTACCTGGTAAATGCAAAACAGGAAGATATTCATCTTCACGTACCTTGGCTTCAATTATCCAACGTATGTCTTCAGGAATCCCTTTGTTCATAAGCATTCTTAATCTTTCTAATCGAACTTGGTAAAGCTTCAGTAAAATATTCCGAGGAAAAGGAGGAAATCGTTTCTGCAATCTTTTGAGAATATCATCCATCCTGAAAAAAAAAATGAAATAAAATAAAATGAAAGAGAAATTTATATACAATATCAGTTTTGTGGGTAGCTGATGGAACCGACTTAAATAATCACGGAGTACCGTTATCCGCCATTTAACCGGGAAAAAAAATGAATTTTTTTTTTTTTTTTTTTTTTGTTTTGAAGATTAGTAATAATTATATTTACATCTAGTTATTTTCAAAACAAGGATCAGAAAGAAAAACAACCTCTTCTTGAGTAACATGATTTTCCAAAAAGAGTTTGAGTCTTTGTCCATTTACCTTGAATACGTTACCATTTTGAGGATTCTCAATGTCAACTGCTCCATAATGATACACATGCTTAACCACAAATGGGCCAGTCCATCTTGATCTCAACTTACCAGGAAATATGTGAAGTCTAGAATTATAAAGTAGAACTTTTTGCCCAACATTAAATGTTTTTCTTGAAATTAACTTGTCATGAAAGGCTTTAGTTCTTTCTTTATGAATTTTAGAATTCTCATATGCATCATTTCTGAGTTCCTCAAGTTCATTTATTTGTAATTTTCGTAAATTAGAAGCGTCATCAAGGTTTGAGTTGAACATTTTAATGGCCCAATATGCTTTATGCTCAAGTTCCACAGGTAAATGACAAGGTTTTCCATAAACTAGCCTATAAGGAGACATGCCCAATGCTGTTTTAAAAGCTGTTCGATAGGCCCATAATGCATCGTTAAGTCTAAGAGACCAATCTTTGCGATTTGGATTAACTGTCTTTTCCAAAATTTGTTTAATCTCCCTATTTGCTAATTCTACCTGTCCATTTGTCTGCGGGTGATAAGGGGTTGCAACTTTGTGTGTAATGGCATATTTCTTCATTAATGTTTCAAAAACCTTGTTGCAAAAATGTGTTCCCCCATCGCTTATGATAGATCGAGGAATTCCAAATCGACTCAAAATATTTTCTTTTAAAAATTTAATCACTGTTTTGTGATCATTATTTCGACATGGAATTGCCTCTATCCACTTTGAAACATAATCTATTGCTACTAAAATGTATAAGAAACCAAAAGATGGTGGAAATGGTCCCATGAAATCAATACCCCAACAGTCAAAAATTTCAATTACAAGAATTGGGTTCAAAGGCATCATGTTTCTTTTCGAAATGGAACCTAATTTTTGACAACTTTCACATGACTTGCAAAAATTATGTGCATCTTTGAACAAAGTTGGCCAGTAAAATCCACACTGTAAAATTTTTGCAGCAGTTTTCTTTGATGAAAAATGACCACCACATGCCTCGGAATGACAAAACTTAATTACACTACTTACCTCATTGTCGGGAATGCATCTTCGAAAAATCTGATCAGGACAATATTTGAACAAGTAAGGGTCATCCCAATAGAACTTCTTTACCTCATTCAGAAACTTCCTTTTATCTTGTGTGCTCCATTGAGAAGGAATTTTTCCTGTAGCAAGAAAATTAGCAATGTCAGCAAACCAAGGTGTCGTGGAGGCAATTAGAAGTTGTTCATCAGGAAAAGTATCATTTATTGGTGAGGTTCCAAAAGATTCATCACAAACAAGTCTTGATAAATGATCAGCCACCACATTTTCTACTCCTTTTTTATCTCGAATGGTGATGTCAAATTCTTGCAGCAAAAGGATCCACCTCAGCAACCTAGGTTTTGCATCCTTCTTAGAGAGAAGATATTTTAAAGCTGCATGATCACTAAAGACAACAATTGATGATCCAACAAGGTAAGATCTGAATTTATCCAATGCAAAAACAACTGCAAGTAATTCCTTTTCTGTAGTGGAATAATTCATTTGGGCTCTATTTAAAGTTTTACTTGCATAGTAAATTACATGTGGTTTATTATCTTTCCTTTGTCCTAACACAGCACCAACAGCATAGTCACTAGCATCACACATTATTTCAAATGGTAAAGACCAATCAGGAGATCTCATAATAGGAGCAGTAGTGAGCATATTTTTGAGTTTTTCAAAAGCATCTTCACAATCTTTAGTCCATTCAAATGCAGTGTCTTTCATTAAAAGATTACATAGAGGTTTAGATATCGTGCTAAAATCTTTTATGAATCTTCTATAAAAACCTGCATGTCCCAAGAATGACCTAATGTCCTTTACTGTCTTTGGTGTGGGTAGATTAGCAATCAATTCAAGTTTTGACTTGTCTACCTCAATCCCTTTTGCAGAAACAATGTGACCTAGTACAATACCTTTAGTGACCATGAAATGACATTTTTCCCAATTAAGAACAAGATTTTTTTCTTCACACCTAATCAATACATTTTTCAAATTGGCTAAGCAATCATCAAATGAATCACCAGAAACAGAAAAATCATCCATGAAAATCTCAAGATTACGTTCAATCATGTCACTAAAAATGCTAAGCATGCATCTTTGAAATGTGGCAGGGGCGTTACATAATCCAAATGGCATTCTACGATATGCAAAAGTACCAAAAGGACATGTAAAAGTGGTTTTCTCTTGGTCCTCAAGTGCAATGGCAATTTGATTATACCCAGAATATCCATCTAGAAAACAATAAAACTCATGCCCTGCAACTCTTTCTAAGATTTGATCCATGAAAGGCAAAGGGAAATGATCTTTCCTCGTCACTGAGTTAAGTTTCCTATAGTCAATGCACATGCGCCAACCAGTAACAGTCCTAGCTGGAATTAATTCATTGATTTCATTTTTAACTACAGTAACTCCAGATTTCTTAGGTACGACTTGAGTAGGACTTACCCATTTGCTATCAGAGATAGGATAAATGATTCCATTATCTAGAAGTTTAATGACTTCATTTCTCACTACTTCTTTCATATTAGGATTAAGCCTTCGTTGCATTTGTCTAGAGGGTTTAGCATTTTCCTCTAAATAAATATTATATGTGCAGATTAATGGGCTTATTCCCTTTATGTCAGCTAAGGTCCATCCTAATGCATTTTTGTGCATCTTCAAAAGTTGTAACAACTTACCTTCTTGTAGTTCATCAAGATGTGAAGAAATTATGATTGGAAAAGTTTCACTCTCACCCAAAAAGGAATATTTTAGCTCGGATGGCAATGGTTTTAACTCCAGCTTGGGTGGTTCAATAGTTGATGGTACAGTGACATTTGTAAGTGATGGAAGTTCCTCAAACTTTTGTTTCCAACAATGCTTATCCTGAAAAGATTTTAACAAAGAATCAGTGTGTGAAATTTCTGAAGCATTATCAAACTCATATTCAATTAAATAAGCTTCTAAAGGATCATGGAATGTGGTAGTGGTGAGATGTTCATGAACAAGTTCTTCAATGAAATCCACTTCATGTACTTCTGAATTATCACCAGGTTGCTTGCAAATGTTGAACACATTTAATTCTAAAGTCATATTTCCAAAAGAAATGTTCAACATACCATTCCTGCAATTTATCAGAGCATTAGAAGTTGCAAGAAATGGACGGCCTAATATAACAGGAATTTGAACATTTGGATTTGAAACAGGATGTGTGTCCAAAACAATAAAATCAACAGGGAAGTAAAAATTATCAATTTGAACCAAAACATATTCAACTATCCCTCGAGGAATTTTTACAGAACGATCAGCTAGTTGAAGTGTAACAGGTGTTTCCTTGAGTTCACCTAAACCTAACTGTTGATAAACAGAAAAAGGCAAAAGATTAACACTAGCACCAAGATCAAGCAATGCACGTTCTATTCTAGTGTTTCCAATGATGCATGAGATTGTTGGACATCCAGGATCTTTGAATTTTGGTGGAGTAAGGTGCTGAATGATTGAGCTCACATTTTCCGTCAGAAATGCTTTCTTTTGTACATTATGTTTCCTTTTAAATGTGCACATGTCCTTCAAAAATTTAGCATAAGATGGAACTTGTTTGATTGCATCCAATAAAGGAATGTTAATCTTAACTTGTTTGAAAAGTTCATAAATTTCTGTATTTTGATTCAAATTCTTTATTGTTTGCAATCTTTGAGGAAAAGGAGCAGGATGCATACCTTTTTCTTTGTCCAAATTTTCAAGAAGTTCAGACTTACCATCATCCTTACCATTACTTTTCGGAGGGGAAAGAGGATCTTGGTCTTTTGATGGAATGTTTTTGTCAATTGCCTTTCCACTTCGAAGAGTTGTGATAGAACTGGCATTTTCCTGTTGAGTTTCATTGGAGCAAGAAACAAGACATTGAGTAGAAGGGTTAGGCTGAGGTTGAGCAGGAAACTTACCTTTTTCTTGAGTGCGTAATGAAGCTGTCAATGTGGACAAGGTGTTTTTGATCTCATTGATGTCCTGTGAAGTCCGGCTATTCACATTTGCTTGTGTTTGCATGAATGCTTGCAATGTTTCTTCCAAGGTTTGTACACGTGAAGGTTGATAGGAAAAAGTGTTGCCCGGCTTTTGAGATTGTGGTACCTGAACATGATTATTATTCCGCCAACTGAAGTTGGGATGATTTCTCCATTCAGGGTTATACGTTTCAGAGTAAGGAGAAGGAAAAGGCTTTTTAAATGTGTTTATGGAATTTACTTGATCATGCAACGCTTCTTTAAGAATGGGAATGTTTGGACATTCAGAAGTGGGGTGTCCCATGATTTCACAAATTCCACAACTTTCTTCATTTTTAACCGTTTTGACTTCTTTTACTTCTCTAAGTTCCATGGCTTCAATCTTTCTAGCCAAATTAGCTACTTTAGCTTTTATCTCATCTTCTTGACTAAAATGATATTTTCCTCTGTTAGAAACAACATTAGATCTATTGGAACTTTCAGAGGAATTATCTGTGTGCCAGGCTTGAGAGTTATCTGCCAAATGGTCTAAGTAGTCAAAGGCTTCTTCAGGTTCTTTTTCTAGAAACTCACCGTTACACATTGTTTCAACAAATTGTTTAGTTTCGGGAGTTAAACTTTCATAAAAGAAACTAATAAGACGCCATTTTTCAAAACCATGATGTGGACAAGAACTTAACAAATCTTTAAAACGATCCCAGCACTGAAAAAATGCTTCATTTTGATTTTGATTGAAATTTTGAATCTGTCTTTTCAAAGCAGTAGTTTTATGTGCTGGGAAAAATTTCTTTAGAAACTCAGTTTGTAATTCTTGCCATGTGCCAATTGACCTTGGTTTTAAATTATGAAGCCAAATTTTTGCTTTATCTTTTAAAGAAAAAGGAAATAATTTTAGCTTGACAATTTCATTTGTACATTGTTGGTCATTAAAGGTGACACATACATCTTCGAAGTCTTTTAGAAACGAGTAAGCACTTTCCGATTCTAACCCATGGAAATTTGGAAGCAAAGCTATCATACCTGGTTTAAAACGAAAGTTGTTTGCATTGAGAGGAAAAATAAAACAAGAGGGTGATGAGCTTCGAGTTGGTTGCAAGTAGTCACGCATGGTGCGTACTTGTCTGTTCTCATCTTCAGCATGAACACTTTCATTGTCAGCCATGGTAGGAGTTGTATTAGAAAGATTACCTGAAAAAGTTTCACAATAAAATCTAACTAAACGACGAGATCTAAAATCACGTCGCCAAACAAGCATAAAACAAAGTTAATATACAAATTAGGCGGTATAACCAGCCAATAAAAATAAATATAGGCGGTATAACCAGCCAATAAAAATAAATATACTTATAAACTTATATACTTAGTATTGCTTCCCCGGCAACGGCGCCAAAAACTTGATGGAAACTCAATTAAGAGTTGTAAACCCAAGTGCAGGTTATGTTCAAGTAATAAATTCTCGGGTGTCCGAGGTCGAACCACAGGGAAGCGTATTAGTAAGTATAAGTTTATAAATATATAAGAAAAAGAAAGTAAACAAGATATTAGGGAATCAACAACAAAACAAAATAAACAAGATATTAGAGAACAAAATAAATAAAATAACATAAAAGAAATTAAACAAAATATAAAAAACAATAAGAAAGGATGTTGAGGTTAGAGAATCCACTCTTGGTGTTATGCTAAGATTAATCTTGTTTTATTACACAATTGAAATCCACACATAAGGGAGGTTCCAATCGGAAGGTTTAGCAATTCAGTCCAAATTGTCCAACGTCCATAGCATATGATATTATGTTCATTTGGTGTCCTCAAAACTCATAAAAAGAGTCCAAGCATTCCTTATGCCAAGGTATATGTCTACAACAAATCAAGGTTATGAAACCAAGCATTTACTGTGCCATTTTCATTGTCAATAATGAATCAAGATCTCTACTTTGCAAGTATGATTTTAAACCAAAAGAAAATATTATCTATGCTAGTGCTTATAAATGATGATTCATTTTAGCTCATGTTTAAGAGACTAACCTTAGCATTTACCAAGAGCTTCACCTCATCACCTCAACAATATGATTAGAAACACATACTAGATATGAATAAAATGAAAAGAAATGTAAGAAGAAAAAGAAAACTAGAGAAAGGAAAGAAAAAGAAAACTTAGAGAATTTTATTACAATGGCTATCCTACCAATGTATCAATGTATCCCAATACTCATCCAAGGCCCTCTATTTATACACATTTTGGAGGGCTAAATGACAAGAGACAAGCTTTACAAATTTCAAAGGTAGGTATAATAGGTGGGTGCATTTTTCTAACAATTTTCGTCATATTGTATGACAATTCTGATCAGCCAGCTTGATGGTCGATTTTGTCAATGTTGGAGGCTCGATCTGATAAAATGGTCTTCTAGAAAAATATACCCCTATCAGTTACGGATCCATAGCCGTTGGAATCAGATCATTTGCGCACGTGGATCGGGAGATATGGTCAAAATACCAAAACGGTGCAGAACCGACGTCATTGCACATCAGCCAACTTGATGGTCGATTTCGCTAGGGAAAACGACTCCGTTTCAAGAAGTGTAAAACATGAAAAAGATAGATGTGCCTCTTAGCTTTGCAGGGATACAAAGTTCAGCCTTATTGCTTCAGTGAAACTCGAGATATAGCTGATATGGAAAAAGGTGTCGGAACTGGAACTGAACTGGATTTGCCCTTAATTCTAGTAATCTGAAATCACTCAAAGAAATTTGTGAAAAACACCAAATTACATAAAAATATAAAAGATCATAAACACAATTAGACTAAACAATAATAACTCGTATTTGACACAAAACAATAATAAAACATAACTAAAAACTATATAATTATACGAGTTATCAGACAACATAAAAATGACATCTTGTACATTAAATCCAGCTCTTAAAATGTGTACTTAGCCCTTGTAGATGGCCTAAACCATTGGATGAAAAGAGACAATCACATGCACTCCCTTGCTTGGACGAATAGATGCTCACCTTTGGATGAATTATGCTCATCTTTTTTTTTTTTTCCATTCTTGGCCATTAGATGAGGGTTCTTTCATAACAAATAAAAATGTCATCTTGGCATTTAAACTTGTCCATTGGATGGTACATTCAACTTTTCTACAAGGCACCTAAGCCATTGGATGAAGGGGGACCATTTGCAAGGTGTTAGTGGTAGCATGTGAGCTTGATAGTGATTAAGGAATTAAATTGATCAAGCTTCCTTCTTCTCCTCTATGCTGGCTGATCAAAGGATGTAAAATCCCAGCAATTCCTTCTTCTTTTATATTTTCCTCAATTACAAATTTGCCCTTTTTGGTTTCTTCGGTGAAATGACCTTTTTGCCCCCCGAACCTAAATAAATAGCTAACGGAGTCCAAAATCAAATTTTCTATTTTAAATACTTTTGAAATAATAAAAAAATGAATTCTAGAAATTTTCAAAAATTTTCGAGTCCATTTGCTGTTTATTTCGGATTTATTTCCAAAATTGCCTCTTTTATACACCCGAACTTTACCATTTTTTAAACGAGCTCCGAATCCATATTTTTCTTCACTAATCTCTTCCAAATAATTTAAAAATATGATCTGGAAGTTTTCATAATTTTTGGAGCTCATTTGCTATTTTTTTGGGATTTATCTGCTTGAATTACTGCATAAAGAACCCGGGATTTGGCCATTTTACAAACGAACTCCGAATCAAGATTTTATTTCGCCAATCTCATCCAAATAATTTAAAAATAAGATATGCAAATTTTTAGAATTTTCGGAAATCATTTGCTATTTTTTTGGGATTTATCCTGTTGAATTTTTGCATAGTGGGCTCGGGATTTTGCCATTTTACGAACGAACTCCGAATCAAGATTTTCTTTCGCCAATATCTTCAAAATGATTTAAGAATGAGATTTGCAAATTTTTAGAATTTTTGGAGTTCATTTGCTATTTTTCTCAAATTTTCTAATTTTGCCTTTTTACTTCCGAAACCCGGTTTTGCTCAAAACAAGTTTTATTTTCAGATTTTCTTCAACCTGAGCCTTGGGCTATCCTTTTTTAATCAGTCCTCATCAATTAGGGGCTTTAGTCCTACCGAATCGGGCCATTTCTGTAATTCTTCCAAATTTCATCGAGTTCCACCAAAAACCCTAATTATCGGTTTTCTTCCGAATTTACTTTTCTATCAGTTTTTCTTCCAAGTGGCTTCTCCATTACCTGTAGTCAGTACTTATCTTTCATTTGGAACCTTCAATTCCGACCAATTTGATCGTTTAAGCACTTTTCCCCAAGCTTCCTGAACTATGGTTTCCTTTCTACTGAATCTTCGTAACCCAACTTCCGAACTCCATATCTTTCAATGTAGACCTCAGATTATCAAAATTATTTCACCATTTTTCAATTGAACCTCAAATATTGATTTTGAAAGTGGGATGAATTTTTTAGTAGTTGACTTTTTCGGGGTTGACTTTTTTGAGTTTGACTTTTTCTGTTTGCTTTCTTAGACTAAGTCTTGGAGTACCACCTGCAGGATGAGAAAAGCCTTCTTGCATTCTGAAACCTTAATTTAGGAAGAAAACGTACCTGATTTAGGGGTTCAGACAAAATTAGGTGTCTACAGCTGTCCCTCTTTGGCTATTGCTGAGAATCAGGAATCAGGGTGAAATCATATGTGAAGGAAAAGGAAATGGGTTTTCAATCATCATTTTTTTTTGTTGAGGTAAATTGAAGATTTTGTCCTTAAATCGATTTCCCTAACTAATCAAGGCTCGACCCGTCTTAAGGAAACGAGTTCGATTTGAAAAGTAAAAATTATGCCCGAAGGTCTTAAGAATGATGCCCGAAGGTCTTAAAAATGGTGCCCGGAGGCCTTACCCGTGATTTGAAAAAATTATGCTTGGATGTCTTAAAACTTATGCTCGGAGGTCTTAAAAATAGTGCTTGGAGGTCTTAAGAATGGTGCCCGGAGGCCTTACCCGTGATTTGGAAAAATATGTTGTATGCGACTTTAAAAATGATGCTCGGAGGTCTTAAGAATGGTGCCCGGAGGCCTTATCCGTGATTTCAAAAAATACGCTGTATGCGACTTTAAAAATAATGTCCGAAGGTCTTAAGAATGGTGTCCGAAGGCCTTACTCGTGATTTGGAAAAATGCGCTGTATGCGACTTTAAAAATGATGCCCGAAGGTCTTAAGAATGGTGCCCGGAGGCCTTATCCGTGATTTGGAAAAATACGCTGTATGCGACTTTAAAAATGATGCCCGAAGGTCTTAAGAATGGTGCTTGGTGGCCTTACTCGTGATTTGGAAAAATACGCTATATGCGACTTTAAAAATGATGCCCGAAGGTCTTAAGAATAGTGCTCGAAGGCCTTACCCGTGATTTGGAAAAATGTGTTGTATGCGACTTTAAAAATGATGCCCGAAGGTCTTAAGAATGGTGCCCGTGAGGCCTTACCCGTGATTTGGAAAAATGCACTATATGCGACTTTAAAAATGATGCCCAAAGGTGTTAAGAATGGTGCCCGAAGGCCTTACCCGTGATTTGGAAAAATGCGCTATATGCGACTTTAAAAATGATGCTCGGAGGTCTTAAGAATGGTGCCCGGAGGCCTTATCCGTGATTTGGAAAAATGCGCTGTATGGGACTTTAAAAATGATGCCTGAAGGTCTAAAGAATGGTGCCCGAAGGCCTTACCCATGATTTGGAAAAATGCGCTGTATGCGACTTTAAAAATGATGCCCGAAGGTCTTAAGAATGGTGCCCCCGGAGGCCTTACCCGTGATTTGGAAAAATGCACTATATGCTACTTTAAAAATGATGCCTGAAGGTCTTAAGAATAGTGCCCAGAGGCCTTACCCGTGATTTGGAAAAATACGCTGTATGCGACTTTAAAAATGATGCCCGAAGGTCTTAAGAATGGTGCCCGAAGGTCTTACCCGTGATTTGGAAAAATACGCTGTATGCGACTTTAAAAATGATGCCCGGAGGTCTTAAGAATGGTGCCCGGAGGCCTTACCCATGATTTGGAAAAATGCGCTGTATGCGACTTTAAAAATGATGGCCGAAGGTTTTAAGAATGGTGCCCAGAGGTCTTATCCATGATTTAAAGAGGAAAAACTATGCCCGGAGGTGTTAAAAATGGTCTTAACAATGATCTTTGAAGAATTGTTGAAAATTAACCTGAAGATTTTGAGAAGATGCGAATGCTTTTTGATGCTGGTGCAAATGATTAACAGGATACACATACCTCATATTGCATATGTAAATGTTTTGAATTGATGCAAATGTTTCTTGATGCTGATGTTCGATAAGATGCAAATGCTTCTAAATGCAATTGCAAATGCTCTCAGATTGATGCAACTACTTCATAGAGTGATGCAAATGCAAAATTTAACATTATACAAATGCTTCTAAATGATGCAAATGCAAGGATCAATAATGCTGCAAGTGCTTGACGAAAATATGCAAATGCCCCCAATCATTTTCTAAACTTTAGCTTAGCCTTTCCAATTCATTTTTCCTTTTCAAATCAAAGTATATTTTTAATTCATTATTCAACCTTTGGCTATTCTCTTTGCCCCAATAGTTTTCAAACTCTTATTGACAGAAATTTGCTTGCCGGGTTCTATTTCTTCTTCTCATTTTTGGAAATCAAGATTAACCCTAGTAGTTCCTAATGCACCCAAAAGAGTGTATCTTATTTAACCTTGCACTAAAAAGATCAATTGTAAGTATAATGATTAGCAAGGGTCGAGTCCTCAGGGATTGGGTTTTAATCTATGAGTTATTAGTTTATAACTTACGTTCAAAGAAAACAATAAAAGAAAAGGGGTTTTTGAAGCCAGATTTAAACTAAAGTAAATAATAAGAATAAGATGCAAGGCGGTATAACCAGCCAATAAAAATATATATACTAAATTAGGCGGTATAACCAGCCAATAAAAATAAAAATATTTTTAAAAAGAAGCAAACTAGAAAAGTAAGAAAACAAGTAAGTAAGAAGAATCAAATATGAAAAATATGGTTAAGGTTTCATTCTCCACCACTAGACATCATTAAGAATCAATTTCATATCTATCAATATCAACCAACTATCAAAGTTAACAACCGTAGATAACAACAAGCTCTGTTATCCCAATCTTTCCTTAGTTTGTCGTTAAATAGAACAAGCTCTCTATTTAATCTCTAACCATTAAACAACCTAGAATAAGCTCTCTAAATTCAATTTAATGGCAGCTTTATGATGAGAAAGATAGGTTGATCTAAGCAACAAACACATAAGCTCGGATTGTTCAACTTAGGTTATGTTCCACTTTGCAATTATTGAAAACTTGACCATAATCATTAATCACAAATTGCCACTTATGAATAGGAAATCAAGACAATTACACGGATCAAGACTCCTAGACTAGCAATAGATAATTATCAAGATCTATCTAGTTGTACACCTAAATAAATCAAGACAACATCATGAACAATTCTTGTAGAAGAACATAAGCAACTTTGATAGAAAATTAATGATAGATAGAATCTGAAAATCAATCACAAAACATGTCTAGGGCTTTGAAATCACCCTTAACCAAATAGAAGTTTAGCCTAGCATAGGCATTGTAAACATAAACATAAAATTAAAGAGAATCTAAGAAGGAAATAAAAGAAAGAAAGAAGAAGAAGAAAATAAAGAAAAAGAAAACTAGAGAAAAGAAAGAAGAAGAAAACTTAGAGAATTTTATTACAATGGCTAATATGCTACCAATGTACAATGCCTCATACAATCATCCAAGGCCCTCTATTTATACACATTTTGGAGGACTAAATGACAAGAGACAAGATTTACAAATTTCAAAGGTAGGTATAATAGGTGGGTGCATTTTTCTAACAATTTTCGTCATATTGTATGACAATTTTGATCAGCCAACTTGATGGTCGATTTTGTCAATATTGGAAGCTTGATCTGATCACATGGTCTTCTAGACAAATGTTCCCCTATCAGTTAGTGATCCATAGCCGTTGGAATCAGCTCATTTTCTGATGTGGATCAGAAGATATGGGTAAAATACCAAAACAGGTCAGCACAGACGTCATTGCACATCAGCCAAATTGATGGTCGATTTCGCTAGGGAAAACGACACCGTTTCAAGAAGTGTAAAACATGAAAAAGATAGATGTGCCTCTTAGCTTTGCAGGGATACAAAGTTCAGCCTTATTGCTTCAGTGAAACTCCAGATATAGCTGATATGGCAAAAGGTGTCGGAACTGGAACTGAACTAAATTTGCCCTTAATTGTTGATTTAACCTAGTAATCTGAAATCACTCAAAGAAACTCGTAAAAAAAAAACCAAATTACATAAAAATATAAAAGATCATAAACACAATTAGACTAAGCAATAATAACTCGTATTTGACACAAAACAATAATAAAACATAACTAAAAACTATATAATTATACGAGTTATCACACCCCCACACTTAGATTGTTGCTAGTCCTCGAGCAAAAACAAATAAAAATAAAATAAGAAAATCTAATCTAATCCACTTTCGTAGGAAATCAGGGTGGCACTTAGCATGTGACACAAGCCTTTAAACCCCTAGGTGTCCCTAATGGACGAGTTTAGTCTCGTGAGGGTTTACTAGAACGATACCCACAAACATTGAAAAACTAAAATATAAATAAACTACATATACTAAAAATATTTACTCCTAATCCTTTCAATACACATTAGAGACAATCTTTGAACAAGTCTTATAAACTAATCAATAGCTTAAAGAATTTCACAAAAAATCATGCTTGAATGTAAATTGTTTGAGTTAAGCCAATATTAACATAACATATTTCAATCAAAATAGTGCATATTCAAACTTAATCTCAACTACTCACATGGGATACTCTCATGATTTTCATTCTTTAAAGTAGTGGTAAAGTGTTTACACTCAATCAATCTCATGAAAACAGTTCTACCATATTCTTGCTTGTCCACCTATTCTCCACTATTTAGATCATACAACTTCATGAATCAAGAGGTCTTTAATCAAGGTTGTAATGGGGCCAAGGGGTTTGTAATGTGATTGAAGAACAAAAGGATAAAGATATCACAAAGGTTCCAAAGAGTTCATAAAGTTTAGAGACATAATAAGATCATACAAAGAAACTTCTCAAAACTCTTTACAAGTACATAGTCACCTAGGCCGGATATTCATGTTGGGCCTTTTCTTCATTCTAAACAACTTTGTAACATCTTTTTCTTTTTCCCCAAATTCAAGAGATGATTCATATTTTTTTTTTTTGACTTTTCTTTTCTTTCCCCCCCCCCCACACTTATTTCTTGTTTCTAACCCAAATTTTCAATAGATCTTCCTTGTCTTTGCAACTTGTCTCAAAACATGCTAATTCATCTTTGGAACAAAGGTAAGGATATAAGTATATTTAGGTTAGGGACAAGTTATGGTTACCAAAGAGATAGCTTATTCAATGTAGGCTCAAATTGGTTCACTAAGGGTGTGTTCTCTTGGAACATCAATAAGGGATGGCTGTTTGGCCCTGGCTAAAAATCCTAATGCCTCTATCATATTCATGTTGTCACATGCATCAATATAGTCTCAACAAGGTCTAAAGCATGTTCTAGAGAATCATGTAATCATAAGAGCACTCAAGAAAGAAATTAGATTGATTTGTATAATGCATCAATCATATAGGCTCAAACTCACAAGGATGTTTATACAAGTCAATTTTAAGTCTAAACATGCTTCTTTCTCAATCAACATATCATATTAACATTGGCTCCATGAAAAATGATATCAAGCTTAATTCTCATGAAAAATCTTCTCACTACTAGACTAGTTTTAGACCTATGCAATTCATATCTCATCATAGTATAGAAAAGAACTAAAACACACTAAAATTTTTAATAATAATAATAATATTAAAGACTCATAAAAAAAAAATAGGCAAAAATAAAAGAAATCCTAAATCCTTCCCCCCACACTTAATTCTTACATTGTCCTCAATGTAATGCTATTAACCCAAATGAAAGAATCATGTGTAAGAGAAAAGAACTAATAACATAAGAATAGAAATAACTAAGACTCAGAACAAAACAAATTCATGCAACCTAAATATTCCTAAAATACTAAACAAATAATTAATAAATAAGCATAAAAATAAAAATAATAAAAGAAAAGAAAAACACATGCAGATAATAAACGGACCAGATAGTTTTTTTTTTTTTTTTTGAAAAGATTAAATCAAACTGACAAGGTATGTCTCAAGTCTCCCTTACTCAGACCTTGTTCAGAATGAATGCTTCTAAATAGCTTAAAACACAACAATTATATATATATATTTTTTTTTTCTTTTTTTTTTTTTGAAAAGATTAAATCAAACTGACAAGGTATGTCTCAAGTCTCCCTTACTCAGACCTTGTTCAGAATGAATGCTTCTAAATAGCTTAAAACACAACAATATATATTTTTTTTTAACAAATTAGCAAAATATGTCCCTTACCCCTACTAAAATATGACATTGTCCCCAATATCAAATTTTAAAGGTAGAATTTAGGAGATATTACCTGCAGAGGTTGCTAACCACTTATTATAACTGAGACACAACAAACAAAATTTTAGATAATGTCACAAAGACAAAGTGCAATCCACTCCTTGCTCGTCCATATCTCTTTTTCTTTTTCCGAGCGTTTGCGAAACAACCGTAGCAGATAAATACTCATAAGCTTGGAGCTTTTTGAGTAAATCTTCAATGGTTGTAGCAGAAATTATGGTTCTCCTTGCCTCTGAAAACATGAATCCATTTTCCACAGCATTATCTAAATATGAAAGCAAATTACTAAAATAACCATTAATATTAAGCAAACCAATGGGTTTCTTTTTTGTGACCAAAGATGACCAAGAAGCCACACAAGCTATTTCTTCCAATGTACCCAGACCTCCTGGTAAAGCAATGAATGCATCGGCACAATGGTACATGATTGTCATCCGTTCAGGGATACTCCAGACTTGTATTTTCTTACCCACGATAGGTTCACAAAAACCTGTGAATAGTTTTGGAACGATTCCTAGAACTGGACTTCCTCCGGCGTGTGCTGCTGTAGCGACTGCTCCCATTAAACCCGTACTACCGCCTCCATAAATCAACTGGATCTTTTGTTGGGCAAGTATTACTCCAACTCTTATGGCTTCATCAACTAATATTTTATTTTTCCCTGGATAAGCACCTCCAAAGACACAAATTTTTTCAATGCGCTGGGATGAAGTACTTTCCATTTTTTTTTTCGAGTGCCTGAAAGAGAATGAGTACATGGTGTAATATATAGAGGACTGAGTAGTGAATCAGACAAGAGTAATAATGTCGCCGAAAGTGTATTTGACCTGTCAGAAGAAAATGTTAACCTACCTAACAAAAGATTTTTGTGTGATTTCAGGAAGAAAATCAAAAAGAGAAGAAAAATCAACCGTAAAAGACCAATAAAAAAAATGAGAATAATTACACAAATCGAACAGCACGTAAATTAAACCGAAATGAAGTTATTACAAATCAAACCAAAAGCTGAGAAGTTATTTATTGTAGTTGTGATTGTGGCTCACATCTTCCTCTGGTTTTACGTCCAGAAACGGCTTAAACGCCTTCTATGAGTCGAGGATATGCTTCCCATCCAGTTTTCTTACAAGCTGGCAAACAGGGTCTTTTAACATCAGATTCCCAAGATGTTGCCATTCCCTTTGGAATTGCGGCCATAAATCAAGAATTTCTCTTTGTAAGTCTCCACTAGGATGCGTCTCAAGAGAAAGTTGGATATTACCCAAATTCTCCTTACTCAGTCCATCCTTAATGAATTCAATTTTATCATCTCGATTAGAGGATGGAATCCCAATAGAACGACATTTACCGTTACACGTCCATCGTGCACATTTGTGGCAGTTTGAACTCATACGCTTTGCTCGTCGCTTCTTTGCAAAAGTGCTTCTACCTGTACCTGGTAAATGCAAAACAGGAAGATATTCATCTTCACGTACCTTGGCTTCAATTATCCAACGTATATCTTCAGGAATCCCTTTGTGCATAAGCATTCTTAATCTTTCAAATCGAACTTGGTAAAGCTTCAGTAAAATATTTCGAGGAAAAGGAGGAAATCGTTTCTGCAATCGTGTGAGAATATCATCCATCCTGAAAAAAAATGAAAAAAAATTGAAAGAGAAATTGGAAGAGAAATTTATATACAATATCAGTTTTGTGGGTAGCTGATGGAACCGATTTAAATAATCACGGAGTACCGTTATCCGCCATTTAACCGGGGTTAAAAAAATTAAAAATTATATTTACATCTAGTTATTTTCAAAACAAGGATCAGAAAGAAAAACAACATAAAAAGACACAAAAACAAAACACTCTAAATAAAATCCTAAATTCTTCCCCCCACACATAATTCTTACATTGTCATTAATGTAATGCTATTAATCCCAAATGAAAGAATCATGTGTAAGTGAAAAGAACTAATAAACAAAATAAACTTATGCAGCCTAAATGAACTTAGAAACACTAAACACAATTAGCAAAGAAACATAAGAAAAAGATAAAGAAAAAGAGAGCAAATCTGAGGATGGCAGTTTGGCAATGCTTTCACTAATTAGGCTGCCTCCCCCAATTAGCACTTGATTTAGTGTTTTGAACCTAACCAACACCCCTTCTTGGCATTTTAGGCTTGTCAGGCTCATACATGAAATTTCCCAAATTTATGCGTTTGAGAGGAAGCTTTCTTTGCACAACAGTGGATGCATTCTCCATTACAAGTATTATTCCATCATCCTTTGTGGTGCATATGTCATCGAGGAATGGAGCATATTTTGATACTTGTTGAATGACCTCCACAAACAAGTTGTTTAAGGTTTCCGGCATGTGTTGTTCATGTTTTTCCTCCTTGAACTTTGCAAATCTACTAGGAAAAGGTGGAGAAGAAACATTAGTAAAAAGTGAAACCTTAAATGTTACCTCAGGTGCCGAAATACTCTTATTTGGATCTTTGGCTTCATTATCCTCAAGAATAGAATCCATCTCTAATTTTGTTTTATCCTCATCTTGTTCCTCATTCTTCAAGGTCACAATAGTAGCATTCTCCTTTGGGTTAACCATCGTTTGGACTGGGAGTTCTTCAGATCTTTGTGCTACCCATCCCACCATACTACTAGCCAATTGGCTCATTTGCTTTTCCAAACTCTGGATGCTTGCCCTTGTTTCCTGTTGAAATTGCAAAGAATCAGTAACAAGAGAATAGACAAGATCTTCTAAAGAAGTACCTGAGTTTTGAGTCATATGTGGTGGTTGAAAAAGATCTGGTTCTTGAGACCATGATTGATTGAAGCTAGATGGATGAGTGTAATTGGCATAAGGATCTACTTCTTGGTAATTTTTCGAGTAGCCATAATTAGTATGATCCCACCATCCCTCATGGTAAGTGTTTGAGTAATGATCATACTGTTGGTCTTGGAACACTTGATGGCCTTGACATCCTCCCATGGCCAATTGTTGAACTGGGGAGGTGAGATTGGCTTGTTGATTCTCCATGTTCATGTATGCCACCAACTCTTCAAGTGTTAGATTGCTCAATTCCATTGTTTTTTTTTTTTTTTTTAAATTTGAAAAGAAAAACTTGTATGTACAAGAAAATAAAACTAATTAGAACTGAAAATAAGAATAAACCAAGTAACAAATAAACTAAAGAAAGCAATCCCCGGCAACGGCGCCAAAAATTTGATGCACCCAAAAGAGTGTATCTTATTTAACCTTGCACTAAAAAGATCAATTGTAAGTATAATGATTAGCAAGGGTCGAGTCCTCAGGGATTGGGTTTTAATCTATGAGTTATTAGTTTATAACTTACGTTCAAAGAAAACAATAAAAGAAAAGGGGTTTTTGAAGCCAGATTTAAACTAAAGTAAATAATAAGAATAAGATGCAAGGCGGTATAACCAGCCAATAAAAATATATATACTAAATTAGGCGGTATAACCAGCCAATAAAAATAAAACAAAGTTAATATACAAATTAGGCGGTATAACCAGCCAATAAAAATAAATATACTTTTAAAAATAAGCAAACTAGAAAAGTAAGAAAACAAGTAAGTAAGAAGAATCAAATATGAAAAATATGGTTAAGGTTTCATTCTCCACCACTAGACATCATTAAGAATCAATTTCATATCTATCAATATCAACCAACTATCAAAGTTAACAACCGTAGATAACAACAAGCTCTGTTATCCCAATCTTTCCTTAGTTTGTCGTTAAATAGAACAAGCTCTCTATTTAATCTCTAACCATTAAACAACCTAGAATAAGCTCTCTAAATTCAATTTAATGGCAGCTTTATGATGAGAAAGATAGGTTGATCTAAGCAACAAACACATAAGCTCGGATTGTTCAACTTAGGTTATGTTCCACTTTGCAATTATTGAAAACTTGACCATAATCATTAATCACAAATTGCCACTTATGAATAGGAAATCAAGACAATTACACGGATCAAGACTCCTAGACTAGCAATAGATAATTATCAAGATCTATCTAGTTGTACACCTAAATAAATCAAGACAACATCATGAACAATTCTTGTAGAAGAACATAAGCAACTTTGATAGAAAATTAATGATAGATAGAATCTGAAAATCAATCACAAAACATGTCTAGGGCTTTGAAATCACCCTTAACCAAATAGAAGTTTAGCCTAGCATAGGCATTGTAAACATAAACATAAAATTAAAGAGAATCTAAGAAGGAAATAAAAGAAAGAAAGAAGAAGAAGAAAATAAAGAAAAAGAAAACTAGAGAAAAGAAAGAAGAAGAAAACTTAGAGAATTTTATTACAATGGCTAATATCCTACCAATGTACAATGCCTCATACAATCATCCAAGGCCCTCTATTTATACACATTTTGGAGGACTAAATGACAAGAGACAAGCTTTACAAATTTCAAAGGTAGGTATAATAGGTGGGTGCATTTTTCTAACAATTTTCGTCATATTGTATGACAATTTTGATCAGCCAACTTGATGGTCGATTTTTTCAATATTGGAAGCTTGATCTGATCACATGGTCTTCTAGAACAATGTTTCCCTATCCGTTAGTGATCCATAGCCGTTGGAATCAGCTCATTTGCTGATGTGGATCAGAAGATATGGGCAAAATACCAAAACAGGTTAGCACAGACGTCATTGCACATCAGCCAACTTGATGGTCGATTTCGCTAGGGAAAACGACTCCGTTTCAAGAAGTGTAAAACATGAAAAAGTTAGATATGCCTCTTAACTTTGTACGGTTAAAATTTCAGCCTTATTGCTTCAGTGAAACTCCAGATATAGCTGATATGGCAAAAGGTGTCGGAACTGGAACTGAACTGAATTTGCCCTTAATTGTTGATTTAACCTAGTAATCTGAAATCACTCAAAGAAACTCGTAAAAAAAAACCAAATTACATAAAAATATAAAAGATCATAAACACAATTAGACTAAGCAATAATAACTCGTATTTGACACAAAACAATAATAAAACATAACTAAAAACTATATAATTATACGAGTTATCAGTTCCACACCTTTGGGTTAGACTAACCTTTATCTCATGTGAACATCAAAAATGGGTATTTCAAAAATATCTTTATTTGTTTTCTCATTTTAAAAACTTCTGAACAAAAAATATTAACCCCACAGTGTGTGATGTACAAATCTTTTGAAGACTGATGATCACTGTTAAAAATTTCTTTAAGTGTCAATCTGGGTTTTTCAATTTGAATTGGCAATACTTGGTATAACAAGATTTTGGTTGATCAAAGAAAACTTCACAACAAAATGTATGTCCCTTCTAGGCTCACGAATGGAACAGGTTTATAAATCATGAATTTATTGAAAGTCAAAACAAATTCAACATTTTTTTAGTTTCCATATCAAGGCATTTTGACAAGAGTCAAGATTGGTCGGGATGTTCAAACTGAAAAGTTTAATCTTAAAGGAAAAAAAAATCTCAGTTTTTGAAGTTAATCCTCCAAATGAGGGTTAACAATTTGGGAGGTTTAGGAATTCCTAGATGTTCCTCAATGACCACTTTTCCAAGATAACCTTCTCTTTTGTGGTATCGGTACTAACATAAATGGCATCGGAAATTCTCATTTTACTCTAGACCATCCATTTTTGGGTTTTCGCCCTAGAGTCCCATTCTTTCCATTTTTCTTCACCTTTTTTTCATTTTTTACCATGCACTTGAGAATTCTAAATTCTTCCTTAGTGAAATGATAATTCGATGAGATGGGATAAAATCTGAGGAAAAACCCTTCAAATTAAATATTCATGCTTGATCAAAATGGACTTTTAAAGCATGCAATGTTGGCCACAATTCAGGGTTTAGAAAGAAAGGATAAATAGGCCTAAAATATGTGTTTGAGAGTAATCAGATCAAGGATCATTTCTTGAGGAGGATTTTCTTTGAAGCATTTGTCCCTTTTGGACTTTTCATTCCTTTTGACTTTGCTCTTTTCCTTCTTTGCTTTTGGCTTTCATTTGCCATACTTTTTCACACATTTTTTTTTGTTTTTCTCTTGCATCTTTATTTTGACAGAGTGGACCCATATTTATTCGGGCCTCAATTTGCTTTGTATTTTTCTTTGTTAGAACTCATTTCTCAGTGATCCTTCATCGCATTCGCCCCCCAGTGTAGAGGGTAATCCTTGATCAGGGTTCAAAGAAGAAAGAATTCTTTTGTCTCAAAAGGGGTGACTATGGATAATTTTCTCTTTGTGAGAGGGATATGAAAGATGGCCATTTATCACATCAAGCACGAATATTCTCATTGAAAAGCAATCCCAGGAGGAATAGATAATCAAAATTTCATTTTGCACTTTGGAATCCTTCGAATTCTCATATGCATGATATCACGATTTTTTTTTTGTCGCATGCCCCACTGATTCATGCGTTAGTCCCATCTTTTTTCACCATATATCCATCATTTCCACATATGATGCCCCAATTTGATTAACCATGAGAATTTGTATCAACGTGGAACATAGCAAGTCTAGGTCTATTTTGAAAATGTTGAGTTTCAATTATGAGTTCTTTGAAGAGACAAGGAAAATATGGCCCAAAAACGGGTTTTCTCTCGGACATGGGATAATCTAGTTTAATCATTGTGCCCCAGGGTGTCAATCATGAAGTGATGTTTGGGCAATTAGTGTTTTGTGGTTGTTGAAAATGTCATGAATGGTTTTGGCACAACCTTGACACACACCAAATTACCATGATATAAATTATTGAAAGAATGTCTCATTTGTTTGAATTTCAAGGAGTTCGAAAAAATTTCAAAAAGTTCATTCCTTTGTTCATAGCCTAGACTAAGATCTAAATCTTTTCTTATGATGACAATGGTTTTATGAAGTTCAATCATTCATATCCCTTGAAGCATTAGGTTTTCCAAGTGGTCTCGGTTCAAGGGATTTAGGCCTGGGAAAGCCTAATATAGAGAGGAGAGGGTATTGGGTCATTTGTAACAATGATCATCAATATTCTCGAGACTATCCATTATTAAAACTTCCTTAATGCTTGTTTTTGCAAATTCAAACTATTGTTAAAACACAACAAACACAAAGCATTTAAAATTCAAAATTCATTTAATTCATATGAATGTCGACATGAGATAAGTGTTTTCATCCTAAGGTCTGAAACTACATGCATCAAAATGCTCCTATTGACATCCTTCAAAGGTAGTAATTCTCCTCCTAACCCTGAAAGAAACTGATTTACGGTAAAGCGGCCTTCCACTGATTGATAAGCTCCGGTGTTAAAATACCATTGCGGATAAGACTTTCAGTCCTTTACCTCAGTTGTCTGTATTTTTCAGTTGAATGCCCAATTACCCCCAGGTGATAATCACACTTGCTGTCATGGTCATAACTCCTTGCTGATGGATTCGAAGCTATTTTCAAAGGTACCGGGGTAAGGTACTGATTCTTTATTAGTAATGGCAGTAGGTCAGGGATTGGGATTGGAATTCTTTCTTGGTTATCCCGCGGTCATTTTCTGGAAGTAGGCCTTGTTGCAAGAACGGGTATAGGATTAGGTGCTTGGGTTGGTGGGTAAGGATAAAGGCTTGGAGATACCTTAGTAGGGTAACATGATTGGTATGAGGGAAATTGGGAATATGGGATGAAATCTCCCATAGCTTGGACATCTTCCTCTTTCTTTCTAGGTACCTTATTTCTCTCGGCATTGGATGTTCCTTCTCCTTTAAGTTTCTCGTACTTGATAGCATTCTCAATCATCTCCCTTGAGATTACCATATCTGCAAAATTCTTCGAGGCATTACCGACGAGTCTGTCATGGTACGGGGCCCGTAGTGTACTCACAAAAAAGACGGTGATTTCCTTTTGTGTCAAAGGTGGTTGTACTTGGGTGGACATGTTCCTCCACCTCTGAGCATACTCTTTGAAGCTCTCAATAGCTCTTTTCTCCATATTTTGCATAGTGAGACGGTCAGGTGTCATGTCGATCATATGCTTGTACTGGTTTAGAAAAGCCATGGCCAGATTATTCCAAGAGCTAATCTGATCCTTGCTCAACTGACCGTACCACCTAATTACGGACCCGGTGAGGCTATCCTGAAAGTAATGGATCAGAAGCTTATCATTATCTATATAACTTGTCATCTTTTGACAAAACATGGTGATGTGGGTTGATGGATTGGTTGTCTCGCCATATTTCACAAAGTCAAGGACCTTGAATTTAGGAGGAATGACTAAATCGAGGACCAAGCATCGTTCTATCGTATCCATACTCTCGAATATGTCTGTATTTTCTACTGCCCAGAGCCTTTCATCTAGTAACTAATATTTCCCTTGGAAATCTGCCAACTCTACCTCTTTTACTGCAACCATTTTCAACTTTGCTTGTTCAGCTAGGTCATCTTAATTTAGGACCTTGATGGGGTTAACTGTGTTCTGGGCATCCATCATTATGACCTCATTCTGACCTTTTTGTGCCTCTAGCCCTTCTCTGGCTGCCAAGTTTTCAGTGTATCTTTTTTCCTTGATTACGGCGGACATCAGTTCCATCAATTTAGTAATCTGATCTTTAGATTCTGCTTCAGATTTTGCCAACTTTGCTAGCAATTCTTCCTGTACCCTTTCCATTCTTTCCATTCGGGCAACTTGTTCATTCTCCATAACACTAGCCTGTATTAAAAAGGGTACTTAGTACTTCTTATACCTCTGATTTGAAATGGAAGATTCTTCAAAACTCTTAAAGCCAAGCCAACTTCTGTTTTACTTCCCCAAATATTTGTCATGATAAATGAGCCATGATTTTCATTTGATGCATATGAAGAATAAACAAAATGATGTATGGACATATATAGTGGAAACATGCTGACCATGTATGTAATAAATGCAATCACGATGCCAACATGCTGCAAGCAAATAATAAACAAATTAATGCATGGATATATGCAATGAATGACCATGTATATTTCAGCGTATTTCCCAATCAATGATCGTTTTCACTATGAATGCAACACGATGTCAATTATGATGCATTTAAACAATGAATGATTGACACAGAGTATATACAAAGAAACTCATGCTGACGATGTGTGTTATGAATGCGACCTAATGCTAACATGATGTATGTAATAAGCATATTAGTGCATGAACATATAGAAAAATTATGCTGACTATGTTTATCATAAATAGCACCCGATGCTACCAAGATGCATGTCTGAATGTATGGTATGACAAATAATTGATCGAATGCAAAATGCAAAGGGGAAGATACGGAAATAAGAATCGGAGGAACTTAATCATCAACATCTCATAAATTGAAGCACAACCAATTCATTCCCAAATCAACATTCAAAATGGTATAAACCATGTTTACAAAATCATGAGTAGTGGTTAAAACTGTCTTTACAAGCACTTTATTATTCCTAGCATCCTAAGGCTATAAGAGCCGGCTACTAAAAAAGTGAAATCCTACTACATCATATCAGACCAAAGTCTTTCTACATCATTTCTGTAAATCTCCCAATCCTAATGATGCTTTCTCAGCCCTCTATCAATGAATGTCGTTGGATCGATTCACTTGATCTCTATAAGAGATTACACTTTCTTTTTGAATTCTATACAGTCTTCAATGCTATGGCCAGCAATTCCACAGTGATAATCACATCTTGCATTTGGATTATACCACTTTGGATATGGTGTGAGATTTCAACGGGATACAGGCAACCATGTGATTTTGGATCAGTATAGGGAAAAACTCTCGGTAGTTGATTGGAATGGGATCATACTGCTCTTGAGCCTTGTTTTTGGGTTGTTTCTTAATCACACATGGCCTAGGAGTTGGGGCACTTGGTGGTGGCACTAAGGTCTGAACCAGAGTGTTTACATAGGGAGATGGCGAAATAACAAGGCAAGGGTATGGATTTTGATTCGGGGCCCTTGGAGGTTATACATAATTTGAGGTTCCTATCCCGGATGCTTGATAAGGTGATTGATGAGGGAAATAGTACAAATTGCCAGTTGGTGGTGATGGTGCGGGATTCAGGGGTACCCGTAGTGATCCTCCCAATGGATAATTGGGCCATAGTAGGGTGAGGATAATGGTTTGGACCTAAGACTAATTGCAAGGATTGTTTGGGATCTGAGGTTTCTATTCTTGGTAGAAGGCTCTCAAGTTTAATCATTTTCACGATCTTGTCCACAATTTCATCAGGATTGCAACCTTTGTGGCATTGACAAGTGTAGGATCCAGCAAGGATTGTATGCTCTAGACCTAATAGTTTTGGTTGATCCGAAGGCAATGCAGAGCCTTGAGAAAGTTCCCCCTTAATCTTACCCATATCCTCGAACATTTGCAGCAATTTGGCGAGTTGTTCTTTCACTTCTTGGTTTTCATGTCTAAATTCCTCTTGATTTCATTCCAAAGCCCCCAATCGTTCCTCCGATTCTTTCCTCATATCTCGAACCCTTTTCATGCAAATTAAAATGTCATGAGATTAAGAACACAATTATGAATGTACATGCTCTATTTCTATATGCATGAATATACTGATGATTAATGCATGAGCATATACAGAGAAATTATGATGACTATGTATGAAATAGATGCAATCTAATGTCAACATGATACATTTTTAGAAAAATGAATGAATTGATACATGGGTATATACAAATAATGACCATGCATGTCATAAACGTATTCTACAATGAATGACCATGCATGCTATTACTATAACATGATGTCAGAATGATACATACAAAGAATAAATGAATTAACATAAAGGTAGGTATAAAGAATGACCATGTACATCACAAATGTATTCTACAATGAATAACCATGCATGTTAGGACTGTAACATGATGTCAAAATGATACAAATAAATTAACCAATGATTACCCGAAATTGGTGGGACCTAAATCTTGATTATTCAAAAATCTCATTATGCAAGATTTGCCTCCAAATTTAATCTATGATTTTTTTGAAACATGTTTTCTCTATGAAAAACCAAACATTTTCAAAAGAATTTCGGGGTAGTGGATCCTAACTATGGTACAATACGCAAATGTTTATGTAACACTACCGGTTTATGAAATCACCAAATGAGATTATTATCACCTTCTGTTTATTGTAAAAAATGAGATCAATAATACAACCATGAATGTACATGCTCTATTCACACATGCATGAAATGTGCAAAATGCAAAAATGTTTGAAAAAGAATGTTTTGATATTTTCAATTTTAAAAAGCTAGTGAACACTTGCCCCAACAGTATCCACCCATTTAGGCATCACAAAGCTTTTGGGGCGGATTATCACATTTAATACGGGTACGTTCATCGTTGCCCGGTCTACAACCCTTATTCAGAGTAATAAAAGGTTAGAAATGTCCCTCCATGTGTTCCTAACTTCAGTGTATCTAACGAAAATCTGACAGGGCTTCGCCTAGGTTCCCTATATGAGGGTGAATCGGTTATAAAGGCCCCGAATTGTTCCTCACTATCGTCAGTGAAGGCTAGTAGGGCACCCCGATAAAAGTGGATTCAATTCGTTAGAGTATATTTTCCTAAGCCCATACGGAGGATCATCACGAAGGCTTTAGGTACTTTATACTCCGGAAGTGTTTCACTAGCCCATACAGAGGATCATCACGAAGGCGTAGTTACTTTACTCCCACTTAAAAGGACGGAACCCGGGTAGAGAGTTCAAGTTATGCAAATGCAAATATAGTGTGTGCGGAGAAACAACAAACCTTTCACGACCTATTCCACACCCCTTATCCTAAATACCCCAACAATTTACTAAAACAACGATCAAGAATAGTGTAACGCATTAACCAACAAGTAATAGCAATATACAACATTAAATAACTAGAAAACAATAATAAAATGCATGTGAATGAATATGAACATATTTAAATTTTTTATTATTTTTAAAATTCTCCTTTATTTAAAAAAATGTGGGAATTAAAATTAAATACCAATTAAACCAACAAAACCGAAACTTTGATAGCACACGACTAATTCTAGTCTTGACTCTCTAATAATCCCCAGCGGAGTCGCCAAGCTGTCGATACGTGATCCCTGTCGCGGGGACCCGTTCGAGTGAAGGGAAAACGAAAGTAGAGGAAAAAATGACTTAATTTCTCTAGATTGAAATAGAAGGTCGAGGGTATGAAAACGGCCTCGTAATAGACATGAGTCGCCACCAATCTTTTTTAGCTAGGTGTGATCGGCCACCTATTAAAACCGGTTTTATAAAACATTTTCAAATTAATTAAAACATTTTTAAAACCAATTTCAAGTCTGCATTATAAACCAGAGAAAATCGAAAAATCGGGTTCGAGACTCGGTTACGTGCGGGGAAGGATTAGCACCCCCACAACGCCCGTATAAAACGGTACCTTATTAATCATGTGTTATCTCAAGTCTCGGTAAAAAAGTCGATTTTAATTTAGTATTTCAAGTTAATTCCCAATTTAAAGAAAAATAATTCCATTTTTAATTGAAAATGATCCGAAATTTATTAATTCAAAATTTTTCTATAATCCCCGACAAAATTGGCAAAATATAGAAATTTTTATTTATTTGGAAAACTTTCCGAATCATTCTCGTTTTTGAAAGAAAGATACTCCTTTATTAATGATAATTGATGATATTCCTTCCAGCAAACCAGGTAGAGAACTCATGAATTATTTTAACTTGGAATATCTTTATTTTTATTGAAAATCATTATCCCTTTTTTTCTTAAAAAAAACATTTAAAAATTGAATCTGAACATGTATAAAATCCCGGACTTGACCACCCTTAACTCGAGATTTATAAAATTATTTTTAAAGTTTAAAAAGGCTTAGAAACTATCCTAAGACAGTAGCTAAAGCTTCTAACCAACCCCCTCTAAATGCCTTAGCGAATTTCAACCATTGTTTTTCTTTCGAATTCAAATCTGCCTCTACTGTCCGAATTTGACACACAATTTTTTAGCCTATTTTTAAAAATTCAAAAAAATCTAAAAAAAAAAATGCAGACTTAGAACATGTAAAACTACACGAAAAAAATTGGTTTAATTTTCTGATAAAGATGACTGCCCAGAAAAATCGGTGAAGTTTGAGTACTGGGTGAAAAAACTGTTTTGTCAAAACACATTTTTTGCCTTTGATAAAGTCATTTAAAAATCAAAGTAAAATGTTAGAGGCTATCCTAAAGATCTACAAACAGTAGCTAAAACATTTAAAAACCTTGGACAAAGATTGGCTAAGTAAAAAAAAATCATAAAGGTAGAATAATCAATTTGACAACTCTTTAATTTTCCACAAGTATGCTCAAGAGAGCATGACTTTGAGCCATTGATTGGCCTAAGTTATAAATCATGTGGCAATTACATGGAATGCATGAACATACAACAAATGAAATGTATGAAATGCATGGTCTAAAGTATAAATGGTAAAGAAAATGCATAGCATAGAGAAATGGCCTACACCTAATGCATGACATTTAATGCAACCTAGGTCTAGAATGCATGAGATGCTTGATAATGCAAATGTGAATTAGACCTAATGTGTTATGAATATGCATGACAATACTAATATGACCTAAGAACTAAATGGCATAGCAATGCATGGCAATAAACATGAGAAATAATGCAAACATGCCCAAAAATCCAACATGGCCGAATGACCTATCAAAAAAACCTAACATGGAAATGCAAATAAATCAACAAGTAAAAATGAAAACACACATACAAGGCAAACAACATGGGAGTAGCTGAATGGTCATATGGTAAAAATGTGATGCAAATATGGCAACATGCAAAGTACGATACGTGAAACAAAATGAAAAATATAATCAAGAAGAACATAAGGGCCAAAACCTACAAAAAAATATCATTTCATGAAAAAATATAAAAAGAAAATATGGCATAAAAATAATGTAAAGAACATGATCAAAATAAACATAGACATGCAAAGAAAATATGAAGAAAAAACTAGTAAACAAAACAAGGAAAGTTAAGCTCCATGGTTGGTACAAAATGGGCATAGCCTCTCCTCTAACCATAATCACTTGACCTTGTCAAGATCATGAAGCCTTTCCATTTCAAAAAAATCAGAAAATAAACCATGCCAATCAACAAAATAGAGGTGAGCTTCATGGTTGGTAAAAAATGGGCATAGCCTCTCCCCTAACCATGGTCACTTGATATGTATCAAGATCATGTAGCCATTTTAACCTCTTTTGCTTCATTTTTTGTAAAAAATAAGAACCTTAAATAAACCTTCTAAAAATCACTTTTCCACAACAACGTGCAAAGAAGAAAAAAAGAAAAAAAATCAAGGCAAGCATTCCTTCAAATTCGGCCAATCACAAACTTTGTAAAAAAAATTGTTTTCAACCATTTTGGTGAAGAAGAAGAGATGAAAACTTAAGTAAACATTTTAAAAACTTTATTTCTATGAGAAATGTAGTAGGAAAACAAAGTGGAAAATCAAGAAATCAACATAGAAAACAAGAAGAAAACCATGCTAGAGCTAGGTAAAAAATGACTACCTTCAAGTTCTCTTATTGAAAAACTTTCTTTTTTCTTTCAAAACCTTTTTTAGCTACTGTTTCCAACCTCCAAACTTGTGAAAAAAAATGCTCAGCCCCTCTCCCTTAGCCTTGGCCAAATGGCCTCTCCACCATAGGATCAAATGTGCACTTTTTCCTCCCCCAATTTTGGCCTTTTGATTAAGATATTTTGATGACAACATAAAAATGTCATCTTGCCAATTGATAGCAGCCCTTAAGATGTGTACTCAGCCCTTGTAATAACCTCAGCCCTTAGATGCAAAAGTGGACTAATCCCATGTACTCCCTTGCTTGCCCCTTTGAGTGCCTACCTTTGGATGAGTTATGCTCTTCGATTCTTGGTCATTGGATGAGGACAACATAAAAATGAAATCTTGTAGATTAAATCCATCCCTTAACATGTGTACTCAGCCCTTGAAGATGGCCTAAACCATTGGATGAAAAGAGACAATCTCATGCACTCCCTTGCTTGGGCGAATGGATGCTCACCTTTGGATGAATTGTGCTCATCTTTTTTCTTTCATTCTTGGCCATTAGATGAGGGTTCTTTCATGAAAAAAAAAATTTCATCTTGGCATTTAAACTTGGCCATTGGATGGTGCATTCAACTTTTCTACAAGGCACCTAAGCCATTGGATGAAGGGGGGACGATTTGCAAGGTGTTAGTAGTAGCATGTGAGCTTGATAGTGATTAAGGAATTAAATTGATCAAGCTTCCTTCTTCTCCTCTATGCTGGCTGATCAAAGGAGGTAAAATCCCAACAATTCCTTCTTCTTTCATATTTTCCTAAATTACAAATTTGCCCTTTTTGGTTTCTTTGGTGAAATAATCTTTTTGCCCCCCGAACCTAAATAAATAGCAAACGGACTCCAAAATCAAATTTTCTTTTTTCAATACTTCCAAAATAATAAAAAATTGAATTCTGGAAGTTTTCAAAATTGTTTGAGTCCATTTGCTATTTATTTCAGATTTGTTTCCAAATTTGCCCTTTTTATGCACTCGAACTTTACCATTTTTTTAAACGAGCTCCGGATCCATATTTTTTTTCTCCAATCTCTTCCAAATAATTTAAAAATGTGATCTGTAAGTTTTCATAATTTTTGGAGCTCATTTGCTATTTTTTCGGGATTTATCTGCTTGAATTACTACATAGGGGACCTGGGATTTGGCCATTTTACAAACAAACTCCGAATCAAGATATTATTTCTCCAATCTCTTCCAAATAATTTAAAAATGAGATCTAAAAATTTTCATAATTTTTGCAACTCGTTTGCTATTTTTTCGGGATTTATCTTGTTGAATTTCTACATAGTAGGCTTGGGATTTGGCCATTTTGCAAACGAACTCCGAATCAATATTTTCTTTCGCCAATCTCTTCGAAATGATTTAAGAATGAGATTTGCGAAATTTCAAAATTTTTGGAGTTCATTTGCTATTTTTCCCAAATTTCCAATTTTGCCCTTTTGCCTCCGCAACCCGATTTTGCTCAAAACAAGTCCAATTTTCAGATTTTCTTCAAACTTAGCCTTCGGATATCTTTGTTTAATCAATCCTTACCAATTAGGGGCTTTAGTCCTACTGAATCGGGCCATTTTTGTAATTCTTCCAAATTTCATCGAAATCCACCAAAAACCCTAATTCTCGATTTTCTTCCGAATGACTTTTCTATCAGTTTTTCTTCCAAGTGGCTTCTCCATTACCCGTAGCCAGTACTTATCTTTCATTTGGAACCTTCAATTCTGATCAATTTGATCGTTTAAGCATTTTTCCCCAAATTTCCCGAACTATGGTTTTTTTTCTACTGAATCTCCGTAACCCAACTTCCGAACTCCATATCTTTCAATGTAGACCTCGGATTATCAAAATTCTTTCACCGTTTTTCAATTGAACCTCAAATCTTGATTTTGAAAGTGGGTTGACTTTTTCAGTAGTTGACTTTTTCTGTCTGGTCCTCGGAGTACCACCTGCAGGATGAGAAAAGCCTTCTAGCATTCTGAAACATCAATTTAGGAAGAAAACGTATCTGATTTAGGGGTGTAAACAAAATTAGGTGTCTACACCCGGCAACGACGCCAAAAACTTGATGCACTAAAAATAGCGTATCTTATTTAACCTTGCACTTAAAAGATCAGTTATAAAGTATAATGATTAGCAAGGGTTGAGTCCACAGGGATTGGTTTTTAATTTAAGAGTTATTAGTTTATGCTTAAATTCAAGAAAAACAAAATAAAAAAGGGTTTTTGAAATCAATTTAAAATAAAGAAAAAAATAAAAGTAAGAAAGCAAGTAAACAAGAAGTAATCAAATATGAGAAAAGTATGGTTAAGGTTTCATTCTCCACCACTAGACATCATTGAGAATCAATAATCAGATCTATCAACATCAATTAACTATCAAAATTATCAACCCTAGATAACAACAAGCTCTGCTGCCCCAATATTTTCTTAGTTTGTCGTTAAATAGGATAAGCTCTCTATTTAATCTCTAATTATCAAACAACCTAGATTAAGCTCTCTAAATTCAATTTGATAACAGCTTTATAATGAGAAAGATAGGTTGATCTAAGCAACAAACACGTAAGCTCGGATTGTTCAACTTATGTTATGTTCCACATTGTAATACCCGAAAACCCAACATAATAATGAATTACAAATTGCCACTTATGAATAGGAAATCAAGACAATTACACGGATCAAGACTCCTAAACTAGCAATAGATAATTATCAAGATCTATCTAGTTCGAGACCTAAACAAATCAAGACAACATCATGAACAATTTTTTATGGAAGAACATAATCAACTTTGATAGAAAACTAATGATAGATAAATCTGAAAATCAATTACAAAACTTGTCTAGGGCATTGAAATCACCTTTAACCAAATAAAAGTTTAGCCTTGCGTAAGCATTGTCAACATAAACATGAATATTCAAAAGAAACTAAGAACAAAAATAAAATAAAACTGAGAGAAGAATAATAATAAGAAGAAGAGTGATAAATAATCAAAAGCATGTCTATTTGGTGGCTCAAAAGATGGTATTTATAGAGCCTTAAAGCCTTGGAAACCCTTTCTTGCTCTTTAAGGGAGCTAGGAGTCAAAATATGGCAATTTTAGATTTTTCTCGTATTTTTCCAGTTTTTGCGGTTTTTCTCGGATTTGGGGGTCAAAAACTCGACGCCGCGGCGCCAACTTGCTGTCTTGTGGGCTTTTGCTCTCTGACTTCGGTTTCTTTACTGATGCATTGTCTCGCACTTCGTAGGCTGATTTGGGTGACCATCTATTGTCTGATTTAGGCGTGTAAACTATTGTTGGAAAGAAATTCAAGTCAGCTTCAAGTCAAGAAGGAAGTTTCTTCAAATAATGAATTTAACATAATGTTTTCCTTGCAACAAGCTCTGGAGGTCAGATCTGCCTGATCATCTAGCACTAAGAATTTGATCTTTTTGACTCCCAAGTCTTCTTCCATCTTATGATTGTGACTTTATAAGCTCTTTAACATCATATTTGACATGTTTTCACTTTGTCTCTTCCAACATACCTATAATTCATAAAATCATAGTAATTTGTCAAGGAACTTAAGAATTAAAGCACAAAGTATAAGAAAATAATACATGAAAATGTATGAAATTAAGCACTTATCACAGAGTTACCAACAGATGGGGAGAAACACCAATTGAAGTTGATGTTAAGCCATATACTTTGAATCAAAAAGTCCAAGATAACATCCATTTTAGTTTCCTGTAGAAGAACCATATATAGCTTTTCCACCAAAATCATTCTTTTCACCATATATAAGCTTTTGAAGAACTGCCCAAGCCCCTTAGGTTCCATGGTAATATTCTAATTTCGCCCAAGGAAGAATAGGCCCAGCAAATAGATGAGCCACAAACAGTGAGAGAAAATAAGTAGAACATACAAACTGAAAAATAGATGAGCGTGAAAGAATCTTCAGCGAAATACACTTTTAGCAGCAGGAGAACTGATAAAATCTTTGAGTATTGGGCTGAAACACATAAACTGGTAACAGTTTTCAAGAATTGGGCAATTTATAATATAAAAGCACCTAATATCCGAGATGGGGAAATCAATAAGCATCAACAGTAAGAGAATAATCAATTGGAGCCAAAGAAATCACCAGAATAAACATTGAGAATAAATCGTGACACACCCAAGAAAAAAAGAGAGAGTTACCAATCCTTATCCTTAAGGAATTTGAAGGAAATCACATTCAGTCAATCATTTTTTTGTACCTGGAAAGCTTTCCTTGGAGTTGTTTCTCTTATAACAAATCCTTGTGTCCTCCCATTAGCTTCCTTTAATAGCATGAAGGCTTTCCTTTACCTTTTCCACTTGATGCTAGGAATGCAGAAGCAAAAGGCAGTAGCCGTGGTGAGTAGCAACTGCAACATGAGATAGAATAATTACCCCATGTCATGTATTTGCCTTGATGGATTAGGATGTAATTTGCAAAATTTGACATTATTATGACTATTGGAGGGTGTAATAATAAAAGATGGAAAAACTAAAAAACAATAATGCATTATCTAATTTATTAGAAGCCACTAAAAGTAAAAAAAAAAAAATGGCATAATGACAAATTTGGCCCCCGAAGTATGCAGCTAAAATCATTTTGGCCCTTATACTTTTTTTTTGAGTCAATTTGGCCCTCAATCTATTATTTTTGTCGATATCATGTAAATTTAATAAAAATTGATAACATACGAGTATGAGATTAACAAATTCGTTAAATTTAGGCTAATTTTATAAGAAATAGATAAACAAATAACCAAAATAAATTAAAAAATTGATCGAAAGTTGACCAAAAAGTAACATTTTTATTAAAATTAGGCTAAATTAACAGAAAATAATAGCATCAGGGCTAAAGTGATCCAAAAAAAGGTTAGGGACCGAAATGACTCAACTGGTATAGTTCGAGGGCTAAATTTATCATTATGCCAAAAAAATTATTGAAACTGCAGATTTCATATGCTTGACTACCAATTCTTAAATTATAGCTTGGGAAGGATAAGTGCAAGTACCAACCACAAACGAGAAAAATAAAAATTAAGATAAATGTAGACACCTAATTTTGTTCGGGCCTTCTAAATCGGGCAGATTCTCTTTTTCAACCTCCTGGAACGCAAAGAGACTTCAACCATTCCATAGATGGGTCCCCAAGACTTTGTTTTGGAGGTCATCACAAAAAGTCAACTCAAGAAAAGTCAACCACTAAAAAAGTCAACTCTCAGTCAAAATCAAGATTCGAAGTTGAATTGAACAATGGAGAAAGAATTTTAAAAATCCAAGGTCAAGAACAAAAGATATAGAGTTTGGAATATGGGTTGCGAAAATTTAGTACAAAAGAAGACCTGTGCAAAAGAAGACCTAATCCGGCAAATCTGGGCAAAACTAAATCGAGGGAAATTTGATCATAAAAATTGGGCGTTTTTGGACCAACTCAAATTCAATATGTGCAGAAGGGATTAGAAAAAGAAAATCCAAAAATCGGACTCGTTTTGAGCAAAATAAAGATTTTGGAGGTTAAAGGGCAATCTCGAAAAAATTCGAAAAGATAATTCTTTAAGAAATAGCAAACGAACTCGAAAAATTATGAAAACTTCCAAATTTGAGTTTCATAATTTTTAGAAGAGATTGGTGAAGAAAAATCTGGAATCGAAGCTAATTTGAAAAATGGCAAAGTTTGGGTGCACTAACCCGAATTCCAAAAGATAATTCCAGGAAAAATTGAAAATGAGCTCGAAAAATTATAAAAACTTTCAGATCTGAGTTTCATAATTTTTAGAAGAGATTGGCGAAGAAAAATCTAGAATTGGAGCTCATTTGAAAAATGGCAAAGTTTGGGTGCATAACCCGAAATTTCAAAAGATAATTCCGGGAAAAATAGCAAACGAGCTCAAAAAATTATGAAAACTTCCAGATCTGAGTTTCATAATTTTTAGAAGAGATTGGCGAAGAAAAATCCAGAATTGGAGCTCATTTGAAAAATGGCAAAGTTCGAGTGCACTAAACCGAAATTTCAGAGATAAATTCGAGAAAAATAGCAATTGAACTCCGAAAAATTTGAAAACCTCCAGAATCAAGTTTTACATTGAATGGGATGAGTTAGAAAAGACAAATCCTTGAATATTATAGCCCATGGCCGGCCAACATAGGAGGGAGGAGGAAGGCTTGATCAATTTAATTCAATGGTTCCTATCAAGCTAAAAAATGCCATCTTTATTGCCTTGCAAATGGTCCCCCCTCATCCAATGGCCTAGGTGCCTTGTAGAAAAGATGAGTACACCCTTCAATGGCCAAGATCAAATTGCAAGATGACCTTTTTATTTGTCAAAAAAGGATCCTCATCCAATGGCCAAGATTTGTGGAAGAAAGATGAGCATAATTCATCGGTGAGGGGAGATTCGGCCAAGCAAAGGAGCATAAGAGAGTGGTCCTTGTTTCATCCAATGACCTAGGTTATTTGTAAAGGATGAGTACACCTTTCAAGGGCCAAGATCAAATGGCAATATGATATTTTTATTTGTCATGAAAAGATCCTAATCTAAAAGCTAGGATTGTTGGAGAAAATGAGCACATTGCATCCTATGGTTGGGAGGCCAACAGGCCAAGCATGAGAAAGGGAAGAGGAATGTTTTATTTTCCTTAAGAAGACTGGTCATTGGTGAAAAGAGGCAGTAGCTAATTTGGCAAGAAAGAGGTTTTTGAAAGAAAGGAAGAGAGGGTTCACCAAAAAGCTTGGAAGGTAGCCATTCCTACCTAGCTCTAGCATGATTTTCTTCTTTATTCTCATGTGTTTTTCTTTGATTTGTATGTGATTTCTACTTCTTTTCATGAGAAAATAAAAGTTTTGAATTGTTCATTTGGGCTTTCATCTTTTTCTTTTCATCAAAAATGGAAGAAAACAAAATTTCACAAATCTTTTTACCATGGCCGAATGCCTTGTTTATGCTTGCCTTGATTTTTGTTTTGCATGCTTTTTTGTGGGAAACATGATTGTGGAAGGTTTATTATATGTTTCATGTTCTAATTTTCAAAATAAATGAAGCAAAAAAGGTTGAAAGGCTACATGATCTTGATAGAAATCAAGTGACCATGGTTAGGGGAGGACTATGCCCATTGTACCAACCATGGAGCTCACCTCCATTTTTTTTTAGTTAGCTTGGTTTATTTTTTGATTTGTGAGTTGGAAGGCTTCATGAGCTTGATAATATCAAGTGATTATGGTTAGGGGAGGTATATGGCCATTTGTACCAACCATGGAGCTCAACTTTCCTTGTTCTTTGTTTATTTGTGTTTCTTATTACTTCCTTGCATGTTTATACCATTCGGCCATTCTTGTGTTCTTTACTTTGTCATGTCTTGCATTTTTTCCATGCATCATATCTTGCATTTTGAGCATGCTTTGCATCATGCATAAAGTCATGTAGCATTCAGCTATATCTTGCATTTTTGCCATGAATCATATCTTGCATTTTAAGCATGTCTTGCATTATGCATAATGACATGTAGCATTCAGCCATAACTTCCATTTTTGCCATGAATCATATCTTGCATTTTAAGCATGTTTTGCATCATGCATAATGACATGTAGCATTCAGCTATACCTTGCATTTTTTGCATGAATCATATCTTGCATTTTAAGCATGTTTTGCATCATGCATAATGTCATGTAGCATTCGGCTATGTCTTGCATTTTGCCATGCATCATATCTTGCATCTTAAACATGCTTTGCTCTTGCAATTTTTCCATTTATCATATCTTGCATCTTTAGCAAGCTCTACATTGTGCATAAGATTAGGTACCATTCAGCCATATCATGCATTTTAGGTTTAGGTCATGTCTTGTATTATATTTTCTTATGTCATGCATCTTATGTCATCATTCTATGCCATGTCATCATTCTATGCTTATGTCATGCATCTTATGTCGTCATTCTATGCCATGTCATCATTCTATGCCATGTCATCTATGCCATAACATTCATGCCATTCGGCCATCCACACACCATCATTATTCATTCGGCCATTCACATGCATCATCATGACCATTCGGCCACCATGATACTTCATACATGTCATTGCATTTTTATGCCATATCATTCATATGGCATGCCATTTGCGATGTCATTTAGTCTTTGAGCCCATTTCATGCAATGATTAAGCATGCCATGACCATTCGGTCACCATGACTTTTCATCCATTGTCATTCCATTTCCATGACACAATATTCTCATGCCATGTCATTGTGATTATCTCATTTTGGTTTTGCCATGTCGATTTCATTCACATGACATTCATCACCATGCTATGTCACTTCATGCCATGTCATCATCTTATCTTCTATATTATAATGAAAATTCATATCATGTTTTGGTAGTCATGCATGCCTTAATGTCATTTTGCATATTCATAACGATTTAATAAATGAGGCAATATTCCCGAGTTTAAATAATTCATGGTTTTCTCTGCTGGGTTTGTCGGAGAGGATATCATTAATTATTAATAAAGGAATACCTTTTTATAAAACAAAAATGATTCATAAAATTTCAAAATAATTAAAACTTTCTATACTTTGTCGGGGAACATGAAATTTTGTTCTTCGTATTAACAAATTCCGAGTCATTCGCAAATAAATTCATTTTGTATGCCATGTTGATTTCATTCACATGACATTCGTTCTTATTCCATGTCATCCATATGCCATGTCGATTTCATTCACATGACATTCATTCTTATGCCATGTCATCCATATGCCATGCCATTTTGTATGCCGGGTCGATTTCATTCACATGACATTCATTCTTATGCCATGTCATCCATATGCCATGTCATTGTGTATGCTATGTCGATTTCATTCACATCATTCATTCTTATGCCATGTCGCCCAAATGCCATGTCATTTTATGCTATGTCAATTTCGTTCACATGACATTCGTTGATGCACCCAAAAGAGTGTATCTTTGTTAAACCTTGCAATTAATATGATCAATTATAGTAAAGTAGCATGCAAGGGTCGAATCAACAAAGATTGGTTTTTAGTTTATAAATTAGTAGTTTAAAACTTAAATTCAAGAACAATAAAAGAAAAGGGGATTTTTGAAAAAGTTTTTAAAAATTAAGAAAACAAAAAATGTAAGAAGCAAATAAATAAGATGAAATCAAATATAAGAGAAATATGGTTAAGGTTTCATTCTCCACCACTAGACATCATTGAGAATCAATAATCAGATTTATCAATATCAATTAACTATCAAAATTATCAACCGTAGATAACAACAAGCTCTGTTATCTCAATCTTTCCTTAGTTCGTCATTAAATATAACAAGCTCTCTATTTAATCACTAACCACTAGACAACCTAGAATAAGCTCTCCGGATTTAATGTAATGGCAGCTTTATGATGAGAAAAATAGGTTGATCTAGGCAACAAAGACATAAGCTCAGATTGTTTAACCTATGTTATATTCCACTTTACAATTTGCGAAAATTTGACCATAATCATTAATCACAAATTGCCACTTATGAATAGGAAATCAAGACAATTACACGGATCAATATTCCTAACTAGCAATAGATAATTATCAAGATCTATCTAGTTGTACACCTAAACAAATCAAGATAAAGATCATAAACAATTCTTATGGAAGAACATAATCAACTTTGATAGAAAACTAATGATAGATAAAATCTAAAAATCAATTACAAAACATGTCTAGGGCTTTGAAATCACCCTTAACCAAATAGAAGTTTAGCCTAACATGGGCATAGATAATATATACATAAAACTAAAAAGAAAATAAAATAATAGAGAAGAAGAAGAAAATTAATGATGATCTTTGAGTCTCCCCAAAAGATAGATAGTTAGTGGCTCAAAATATGGTATTTATAGAGTTTTAAAACCCTAGGAACAAGTCCTTGTCGCACAAATAAGCATGGAGACAGAAAATTACGTTTTTGGGCAGTTTTTGGACTTTTTTGCTATTTTTGGACGCCTAGGCGCCGAGCATATTGCATTGTATTTTTCTGCTGCATCTTCTTCTACTTCGTCGGCTGATTTGGATGGCCATTTCTTGTCTGATTTGGGCATGTAAACTGTTGGAAAGGTATTCAAGTCAAATTCAAAAGTCAAGAAGGAAGTTTCTTCAAATAAAGATTTTAACATAATGATTTATTAGCAATAAGCTCCGAAGGTCAAATCTGCCTGATCGCTTTGCACTAAGAATTTGATCTTTTTGACTCCCAAGTCCTTTTCCATCTTATGATTGTGACTTTACAAGCTCTTTAACATCATATTTGATATCTTTTGACTTCATCTCTTCTAAAATACCTTTAATTCAAAAATATAATATAAGTAAACAAGATAAAGATCGAAAACATAACAAAAACTAAAGGTAGAAAGGGCATAAAATGTGTATTTTATGACTTATCAAATACCCCCACACTTAGCTTTTTTCTAGTCATCGAGCAAAACAAAATAAAAATAAAATGAGGAAATCTAATCTAATCCACTTTCGTAGGAAATCCAGGTGGCACTTAGCTTGTGACACAAGCCTTTAAACCTATAGGTGTGTCTAGTGGACGAGTTTAGTATCGTGAGGGTTTATGATAACTCGTATAATTATATAGTTTTTAGTTATGTTTTATTATTGTTTTGTGTCAAATACGAGTTATTATTGCTTAGTCTAATTGTGTTTATGATCTTTTATATTTTTATGTAATTTGGTGTTTTTTTTTACGAGTTTCTTTGAGTGATTTCAGATTACTAGGTTAAATCAACAATTAAGGGCAAATTCAGTTCAGTTCCAGTTCCGACACCTTTTGTCATATCAGCTATATCTAGAGTTTCACTGAAGCAATAAGGCTGAAATTTTAACCGTGCAAAGTTAAGAGGCATATCTAACTGTTTCATGTTTTACACTTCTTGAAACGGAGTCGTTTTCCCTAGCGAAATCGACCATCAAGTTGGCTGATGTGCAATGACGTCTGTGCTGACCTGTTTTGGTATTTTGCCCATATCTTCTGATCCACATCAGCAAATGAGCTGATTCCAACGGCTATGGATCACTAACTGATAGGGGAACATATTTCTAGAAGACCATGTGATCGGATCAAGCTTCCAATATTGACAAAATCGACCATCAAGTTGGCTGATCAAAATTGTCATACAATATGACGAAAATTGTTAGAAAAATGCACCCACCTATTATACCTACCTTTGAAATTTGTAAAGCTTGTCTCTTGTCATTTAGTCCTCCAAAATGTGTATAAATAGAGGGCCTTGGATGATTGTATGAGACATTGTACATTGGTAGGATATTAGCCATTGTAATAAAATTCTCTAAGTTTTCTTCTTCTTTCTTTTCTCTAGTTTTCTTTTTCTTTATTTTCTTCTTCTTCTTTCTTTCTTTTATTTCCTTCTTAGATTCTCTTTAATTTTATGTTTATGTTTACAATGCCTATGCTAGGCTAAACTTCTATTTGGTTAAGGGTGATTTCAAAGCCCTAGACATGTTTTGTGATTGATTTTCAGATTCTATCTATCATTAATTTTCTATCAAAGTTGCTTATGTTCTTCTACAAGAATTGTTCATGATGTTGTCTTGATTTATTTAGGTGTACAACTAGATAGATCTTGATAAGTATCTATTGCTAGTATAGGAGTCTTGATCCGTGTAATTGTCTTGATTTCCTATTCATAAGTGGCAATTTGTGATTAATGATTATGGTCAAGTTTTCAATAATTGCAAAGTGGAACATAACCTAAGTTGAACAATCCGAGCTTATGTGTTTGTTGCTTAGGTCAACCTATCTTTCTCATCATAAAGCTGCCATTAAATTGAATTTAGAGAGCTTATTCTAGGTTGTTTAATGGTTAGAGATTAAATAGAGAGCTTCTTCTATTTAACGACAAACTAAGGAAAGATTGGGATAACAGAGCTTGTTGTTATCTACGGTTGTTAACTTTGATAGTTGGTTGATATTGATAGATCTGAAATTGATTCTTAATGATGTCTAGTGGTGGAGAATGAAACCTTAACCATATTTTTCATATTTGATTCTTCTTACTTACTTGTTTTCTTACTTTTCTAGTTTGCTTATTTTTAAAAGTATATTTATTTTTATTGGCTGGTTATACCGCCTAATTTGTATATTAACTTTGTTTTATTTTTATTGGCTGGTTATACCGCCTAATTTAGTATATATATTTTTATTGGCTTGTTATACCGCCTAATTTAGTATATATATATTTTTATTGGCTGGTTATACCGCCTTGCATCTTATTCTTATTATTTACTTTAGTTTAAATCTGGCTTCAAAAACCCCTTTTCTTTTATTGTTTTCTTTGAACGTAAGTTATAAACTAATAACTCATAGATTAAAACCCAATCCCTGAGGACTCGACCCTTGCTAATCATTATACTTACAATTGATCTTTTTAGTGCAAGGTTAAATAAGATACACTCTTTTGGGTGCATCAAATTTTTGGCGCCGTTGCCGGGGATTGTTTTCTTTAGTTTATTTGTTACTTGGTTTATTCTTATTTTCAGTTCTAATTAGTTTTATTTTCTTGTACATACAAGTTTTTCTTATCAAATTTTGAAAAGAAAAAAAAAATAAAAAAATAAAAAAAAACGATGGAATTGAGCAATCTAACACTTGAAGAGTTGGTGGCATACATGAACATGGAGAATCAACAAGCCAAGCTCACCTCCCCAGTTCAACAATTGGCCATGGGAGGATGTCAAGGCCATCAAGTGTTCCAAGACCAACAGTATGATCATTACTCAAACACTTACCATGAGGGATGGTGGGATCATACTAATTATGGCTACTCGAAAAATTACCAAGAAGTAGATCCTTATGCCAATTACACTCATCCATCTAGCTTCAATCAATCATGGTCTCAAGAACCAGATCTTTTTCAACCACCACATATGACTCAAAACTCAGGTACTTCTTTAGAAGATCTTGTCTATTCTCTTGTTACTGATTCTTTGCAATTTCACCAGGAAACAAGGGCAAGCATCCAGAGTTTGGAAAAGCAAATGAGCCAATTGGCTAGTAGTATGGTGGGATGGGTAGCACAAAGATCTGAAGAACACCCAGCCCAAACGATGGTTAGCCCAAAGGAGAATGCTACTATTGTGACCTTGAAGAATGAGGAACAAGATGAGGATGAAACAAAATTAGAGATGGATTCTATTCTTGAGGATAATGAAGCCAAAGATCCAAATAAGAGTATTTCGGCACCTGAGGTAACGTTTAAGGTTTCACTTTTTACTAATGTTTCTTCTCCACCTTTTCCTAGTAGATTTGCAAAGTTCAAGGAGGAAGAACATGAACAACACATGCCGGAAACCTTAAACAACTTGTTTGTGGAGGTCATTCAACAAGTATCAAAATATGCTCCATTCCTCGATGACATATGCACCACAAAGGATGATGGAATAATACTTGTAATGGAGAATGCATCCACTGTTGTGCAAAGAAAGCTTCCTCTCAAACGCATAAATTTGGGAAATTTCATGTATGAGCCTGACAAGCCTAAAATTCCAAGAAGGGGTGTTGGCTAGGCTGAAAACAATCAATCAAGTGCTAATTGGGGGAGGCAGCCTAATTAGTGAAAGCATTGCCAAACTGCCATCCTCAGATTTGCTCTCTTTTTCTTTATCTTTTTCTTATGTTTTTTTTGCTAATTGTGTTTAGTGTTTCTAAGTTCATTTAGGCTGCATAAGTTTATTTTGTTTATTAGTTCTTTTCACTTACACATGATTCTTTCATTTGGGATTAATAGCATTACATTAATGACAATGTAAGAATTATGTGTGGGGGGAAGAATTTAGGATTTTATTTAGAGTGTTTTGTTTTTGTGTCTTTTTATGTTGTTTTTCTTTCTGATCCTTGTTTTGAAAATAACTAGATGTAAATATAATTTTTAATTTTTTTAACCCCGATTAAATGGCGGATAACGGTACTCCGTGATTATTTAAATCGGTTTCATCAGCTACCCATAAAACTGATATTGTATATAAATTTCTCTTCCAATTTCTCTTTCAATTTTTTTTTTTCATTTTTTTTTCAGGATGGATGATATTCTCACAAGATTGCAGAAACGATTTCCTCCTTTTCCTCGAAATATTTTACTGAAGCTTTACCAAGTTCGATTTGAAAGATTAAGAATGCTTATGCACAAAGGGATTCCTGAAGACATACGTTGGATAATTGAAGCCAAGGTACGTGAAGATGAATATCTGCCTGTTTTGCATTTACCAGGTACAGGTAGGAGCACTTTTGCAAAGAAGCGACGAGCAAAGCGCATGAGTTCAAACTGCCACAAATGTGCACGATGGACGTGTAACGGTAAATGTCGTTCTATTGGGATTCCGTCCTCTAATCGAGATGATAAAATTGAATTCATTAAGGATGGACTGAGTAAGGAGAATTTGGGTAATATCCAACTTTCTCTTGAGACGCATCCTAGTGGAGACGTACAAAGAGAAATTCTTGATTTATGGCTGCAATTCCAAAGGGAATGGCAACATCTTGGGAATCTGATGTTAAAAGACCCTGTTTGCCAGCTTGTAAGAAAACTGGATGGGAAGCATATCCTCGACTCATAGAAGGCGTTTAAGCCGTTTCTGGACGTAAAACCAGAGGAAGATGTGAGCCACAATCACAACTACAATAAATGACTTCTCAGCTTTTGGTTTGATTTGCAATAACTTTATTTTGGTTTAATTTACGTGTTGTTCGATTTGTGTAATTATTCTCGTTTTTTTTATTTGTCTTTTACGGTTGATTTTTTCTTCCTGAAATCACGCAAAAATCTTTTGTTAGGTTAACATTTTCTTCTGACAGGTCAGATACACTTTCGGCGACATTATTACTCTTGTCTGATTCACTACTCAGTCCTCTATATATTACACCATGTACTCATTCTCTTTCAGGCACTCGACAATTAAAAAAAAAAATGGAAAGTACTTCGTCCCAGCGCATTAAAAAAATTTGTGTCTTTGGAGGTGCTTATCCAGGGAAAAATAACATATTCGCTGATGAAGCCATAAGAGTTGGAGTAATACTTGCCCAACAAAAGATCCACTTGATTTATGGAGGCGGTAGTACGGGTTTAATGGTAGCAGTCGCTACAGCAGCACACGCCGGAGGAAGTCCAGTTCTAGGAATCGTGCCAAAACTATTCACAGGTTTTTGTGGACCTACCGTGGGTAAGGAAATACAAGTCTGGAGTATCCCTGAACGGATGACAATCATGTACCATTGTGCCGATGCATTCATTGCTTTACCAGGAGGTCTGGGTACATTGGAAGAAATAGCTTGCGTGGCTTCTTGGTCATCTTTGGTCACAAATAAGAAACCCATTGGTTTGCTTAATATTAATGGTTATTTTAGTAATTTGCTTTCATATTTAGATAATGCTGTGGAAAATGGATTCATGTTTTGAGAGGCAAGGAGAACCATAATTTCTGCTACAACCATTGAAGATTTACTCAAAAAGCTTCAAGCTTATGAGTGTTTATCTGCTACGGTTGTTTCGCAAACGCTCGGAAAAAGAAAAAGAGATATGGACGAGCAAGGAGTGGATTGCACTTTGTCTTTGTGACATTATCTAACATTTTGCTTGTTGTGTCTCAGTTATAATAAGTGGTTAGCAACCTCTGCAGGTAATATCTCCTAAATTCTACATTTAAAATTTGACATTGGGGACAATGTCATATTTTAGTAGGGGGGTAAGGGACATATTTTGCTAATTAAAAAAAAAAAAATTGTTGTGTTTTAAGACATTTAGAAGTATTCATTCTGAACAAGGTCTGAGTAAGGGAGACTTGAGACATACCTTGTCAGTTTGATTTAATCTTCTTCTTCAAAAAAAAAAAAAAAAACATGTTTAGACTTAGTGTGTTTTTAGTGTGTTTTAGTTACTTTCAATACTATGATGAGATATGAATTGCATAAGTCTAAAACAGATTTATTAGTGAGAAGATTTTCATGAGAATTGAGCTTGATATCAACCTTTTTATGAGCCAATGTTAATATGATATGTTGATTGAGAAAGAAGCATGTTTAGACTTAATCTGACTTGTATAATCAACCTTGTGAGTTTTTGAGCCTATAATGATTGATGCATTATATAAATCAATCTAATTTCTTTCTTGAGTGCTCTTAGGATTACATGATTCTCTAGAACTTGCTTTAGACCTTGTTGAGACTATATTGATGCATGTGACAACATGAATATGATAGAGGCATTAGGATTTTTAGCCAGGGCCAAACAGCCATCCCTTATTGATGTTCCAAGAGAACACACCCTTAGTGAACCAATTTGAGCCTACATTGAATAAGCTATCTCTTTGGTAACCATAACTTGTCCCTAACCTAAATATACTTATATCCTTACCTTTGTTCCAAAGATGAATTAGCATGTTTTGAGACAAGTTGCAAAGACAAGGAAGATCTATTGAAAATTTGGGTTAGAAACAAGAAATAAGTGTGGGGGGGGGGAAAGAAAAGAAAAGTCATGAAAAAAAAAGAAAGAAATGGAATACTGGCAAATACATAAAAAAAAATATGAATCATCTCTTGAATTTGGGGAAAAAGAAAAAGATGTTACAAAGTTGTTTAGAATGAAGAAAAGGCCCAACATGAATATCCGGCCTAGGTGACTATGTACTTGTAAAGAGTTTTGAGAAGTTTCTTTGTATGATCTTATTATGTCTCTAAACTTTATGAACTCTTTGGAACCTTTGTGATATCTTTATCCTTTTGTTCTTCAATCACATTACAAACCCCTTGGCCCCATTACAACCTTGATTAAAGACCTCTTGATTCATGAAGTTGTATGATCTAAATAGTGGAGAATAGGTGGACAAGCAAGAATATTGATAACTCGTATAATTATATAGTTTTTAGTTATGTTTTATTAATGTTTTGTGTCAAATACGAGTTATTATTGTTTAGTCTAATTGTGTTTATGATCTTTTATATTTTTATGTAATTTGGTGTTTTTCACAAGTTTCTTTGAGTGATTTCAGATTACTAGAATTAAGGGCAAATCCAGTTCAGTTCCAGTTCCGACACCTTTTGCCATATCAGCTATATCTCGAGTTTCACTGAAGCAATAAGGCTGAACTTTGTATCCCTGCAAAGCTAAGAGGCATATCTATCTTTTTCATGTTTTACACTTCTTGAAACGGAGTCGTTTTCCCTAGCGAAATCGACCATCAAGTTGGCTGATGTGCAATGACGTCTGTTCTGCACCGTTTTGGTATTTTGACCATATCTCCCGATCCACGTGCGCAAATGATCTGATTCCAACGGCTATGGATCCGTAACTGATAGGGGTATATTTTTCTAGAAGACCATTTTATCAGATCGAGCCTCCAACATTGACAAAATCGACCATCAAGCTGGCTGATCAGAATTGTCATACAATATGACGAAAATTGTTAGAAAAATGCACCCACCTATTATACCTACCTTTGAAATTTGTAAAGCTTGTCTCTTGTCATTTAGCCCTCCAAAATGTGTATAAATAGAGGGCCTTGGATGAGTATTGGGATACATTTATACATTGGTAGGATATTAGCCTTTGTAGTAAAATTCTCTAAGTTTTCTTCTTCTTTCCTTTCTCTAGTTTTCTTTTTTCTTTACTTATGTTTCTTACATTTCTTTTCATTTTATTCATATCTAGTATGTGTTGCTAATCATATTGTTGAGGTGATGAGGTGAAGCTCTTGGTAAATGCTAAGGTTAGTCTCTTCAACATGAGCTAAAATGAATCATCATTTATAAACACTAGTGTAGATAATATTTTCTTTTGGTTTAAAATCATACTTGCAAAGTAGAGATCTTGATTCATTATTGACAATGAAAATGGCACAGTAAATGCTTGGTTTCATAACCTTGATTTGTTGTAGACATATACCTTGGCATAAGGAATGCTTGGACTCTTTTTGTGAGTTTTGAGGACACCAAATGAACATAATATCATATGCTATGGACGTTAGACAATTTGGACTGAATTGCTAAACCTTCCGGTTGGAACCTCCCTTATGTGTGGATTTCAATTGTGTAATAAAACAAGATTAATCTTAGCATAACACCAAGAGTGGATTCTCTAACCTCAACATCTTTTCTTATTGTTTTTTTTTATATCTTGTTTAATTTCTTTTATATTTTGTTTATTTTGTTATCTAATATCTTGTTTATCTTATTTTGTTGTTGATTCCCTAATATCTTGTTTACTTTCTTTGTCTTATATATTTATAAACTTATACTTACTAATACGCTTCCCTGTGGTTCGACCTCGGACACCCGAGAATTTATTACTTGAACATAACCTGCACTTGGGTTTACAACTCTTAATTGAGTCTCCATCAAGTTTTTGGCGCCGTTGCCGGGGAGGCAATACTAAGTATATAAGTTTATAAGTATATTTATTTTTATTGGCTGGTTATACCGCCTATATTTATTTTTATTGGCTGGTTATACCGCCTAATTTTGTATATATTTATTTTTATTGGCTAGTTATACCGCCTAATTTGTATATTAACTTTGTTTTATTTTTATTGGCTGGTTATACCGCATAATCTGTATATTAACTTTGTTTTATGCTTGTTTGGCGACGTGATTTTAGATCTCGTCGTTTAGTTAGATTTTATTGTGAAACTTTTTCAGGTAATCTTTCTAATACAACTCCTACCATGGCTGACAATGAAAGTGTTCATGCTGAAGATGAGAACGGACAAGTACGCACCATGCGTGACTACTTGCAACCAACTCGAAGCTCATCACCCTCTTGTTTTATTTTTCCTCTCAATGCAAACAACTTTCGTTTTAAACCAGGTATGATAGCTTTGCTTCCAAATTTCCATGGGTTAGAATCGAAAAGTGCTTACTTGTTTCTAAAAGACTTCGAAGATGTATGTGTCACCTTTAATGACCAACAATGTACAAATGAAATTGTCAAGCTAAAATTATTTCCTTTTTCTTTAAAAGATAAAGCAAAAATTTGGCTTCATAATTTAAAACCAAGGTCAATTGGCACATGGCAAGAATTACAAACTGAGTTTCTAAAGAAATTTTTCCCAGCACATAAAACTACTGCTTTGAAAAGACAGATTCAAAATTTCAATCAAAATCAAAATGAAGCATTTTTTCAGTGCTGGGAGCGTTTTAAAGATTTGTTAAGTTCTTGTCCACATCATGGTTTTGAAAAATGGCGTCTTATTAGTTTCTTTTATGAAAGTTTAACTCCCGAAACTAAACAATTTGTTGAAACAATGTGTAACGGTGAGTTTCTAGAAAAAGAACCTGAAGAAGCCTTTGACTACCTAGACCATTTGGCAGATAACTCTCAAGCCTGGCACACAGATAATTCCTCTGAAAGTTCCAATAGATCTAATCTTGTTTCCAACGGAGGTAAATATCATTTTAGTCAAGAAGATGAGATAAAAGCTAAAGTAGCTAATTTGGCTAGAAAGATTGAAGCCATGGAACTTTGAGAAGTAAAAGAAGTCAAAACGGTTAAAAATGAAGAAAGTTGTGGAATTTGTGAAATCATGGGACACCCCACTTCTGAATGTCCAAACATTCCCATTCTTAAAGAAGTGTTGCATGATCAAGTAAATTCCATAAACACATTTAAAAAGCCTTTTCCTTCTCCTTACTCTGAAACGTATAACCCTGAATGGAGAAATCATCCCAACTTCAGTTGGCGGAATAATAATCATGTTCAGGTACCACAATCTCAAAAGCCGGGCAACACTTTTTCCTATCAACCTTCACGTGTACAAACCTTGGAAGAGACATTGCAAGCATTCATGCAAACACAAGCAAATGTGAATAGCAGGACTTCACAGGACATCAATGAGATCAAAAACACCTTGTCCACATTGACAGCTTCATTACGCACTCAAGAAAAAGGTAAGTTTCCTGCTCAACCTCAGCCTAACCCTTCTACTCAATGTCTTGTTTCTTGCTCCAATGAAACTCAACAGGAAAATGCCAGTTCTATCACAACTCTTCGAAGTGGAAAGGCAATTGACAAAAACACTCCATCAAAAGACCAAGATCCTCTTTCCCCTCCGAAAAGTAATGGTAAGGATGATGGTAAGTCTAAACTTCTTGAAAATTTGGACAAAGAAAAAGGTATGCATCCTGCTCCTTTTCCTCAAAGGTTGCAAACAATAAAGAATTTGAATCAAAATGCAGAAATTTATGATCTTTTCAAACAAGTTAAGATTAACATTCCTTTATTGGATGCAATCAAACAAGTTCCATCTTATGCTAAATTTTTGAAGGACATGTGCACATTTAAAAGGAAACATAATGTACAGAAGAAAGCATTTCTGACGGAAAGTGTGAGCTCAATCATTCAGCACCTTACTCCACCAAAATTCAAAGATCCTGGATGTCCAACAATCTCATGCATCATTGGAAACACTAGAATAGAACGTGCATTGCTTGATCTTGGTGCTAGTGTTAATCTTTTGCCTTTTTCTGTTTATCAACAGTTAGGTTTAGGTGAACTCAAGGAAACACCTGTTACACTTCAACTAGCTGATCGTTCTGTAAAAATTCCTCGAGGGATAGTTGAAGATGTTTTGGTTCAAATTGATAATTTTTACTTCCCTGTTGATTTTATTGTTTTGGACACACATCCTGTTTCAAATCCAAATGTTCAAATTCCTGTTATATTAGGCCGTCCATTTCTTGCAACTTCTAATGCTCTGATAAATTGCAGGAATGGTATTTTGAACATTTCTTTTGGAAATATGACTTTAGAATTAAATGTGTTCAACATTTGCAAGCAACCTGGTGATGATTCAGAAGTACTTGAAGTGGATTTCATTGAAGAACTTGTTCATGAACATAACACCACTACCACATTCCATGATCCTTTAGAAGCTTATTTAATTGAATGTGAGTTTGATAATGCTTCAGAAATTTCACACACTGATTCTTTGTTAAATTCTTTTCAGGTTAAGCATTGTTGGAAACAAAAGTTTGAAGAACTCAGAAATGATGCATATGAGAATTCTAAAATTCATAAAGAAAGAACTAAAGCCTTTCATGACAAGTTAATTTCAAGAAAAACATTTAATGTTGGGCAAAAAGTTCTACTTTATAATTCTAGACTTCACATATTTCCTGGTAAGTTGAGATCAAGATGGACTGGCCCATTTGTGGTTAAGCATGTGTATCATTATGGAGCAGTTGACATTGAGAATCCTCAAAATGGTAACGTATTCAAGGTACAGGTAGAAGCACTTATGCAAAGAAGCGACGAGCAAAGCGCATGAGTTCAAATTGCCACAAATGTGCACGATGGACGTGTAACGGTAAATGTCGTTCTATTGGGATTCCGTCCTCTAATCGAGATGATAAAATTGAATTCATTAAGGATGGACTGAGTAAGGAGAATTTGGGTAATATCCAACTTTCTCTTGAGACGCATCCTAGTGGAGACGTACAGAGAGAAATTCTTGATTTATGGCCGCAATTCCAAAGGGAATGGCAACATCTTGGGAATCTGATGTTAAAAGACCCTGTTTGCCAGCTTGTAAGAAAACTGGATGGGAAGCATATCCTCGACTCATAGAAGGCGTTTAAGCCGTTTCTGGACGTAAAACCAGAGGAAGATGTGAGCCACAATCACAACTACAATAAATGACTTCTCAGCTTTTGGTTTGATTTGCAATAATTTCATTTCGGTTTAATTTACGTGTTGTTCGATTTGTGTAATTATTCTCGTATTTTTTGCATTGGTCTTTTACGGTTGATTTTTCTTCTCTTTTTGATTTTCTTCCTGAAATCACGCAAAAATCTTTTGTTAGGTTAACATTTTCTTCTGACAGGTCAAATACACTTTCGGCGACATTATCTAACATTTTGTTTGTTGTGTCTCAGTTATAATAAGTGGTTAGCAACCTCTGCAGGTAATATCTCCTAAATTCTACCTTTAAAATTTGACATTGGGGACAATGTCATATTTTAGTAGGGGGTAAGGGACATATTTTGCTAATAAAAAAAAAAAAAAAAAAAAATTTGTTGTGTTTTAAGCAATTTAGAAGTATTCATTCTGAACAAGGTCTGAGTAAGGGAGACTTGAGACATACCTTGTCAGTTTGATTTAATCTTCTTCTTCTTCAAAAAAAAAAAGCATGTTTAGACTTAGTGTGTTTTTTTAGTTACTTTCAATACTATAATGAGATATGAATTGCATAAGTCTAAAACAGATTTATTAGTGAGAAGATTTTCATGAGAATTGAGCTTGATGTCAACCTTTTTATGAGCCAATGTTAATATGATATGTTGATTGAGAAAGAAGCATGTTTAGACTTAATCTGACTTGTATAATCATCCTTGTGAGTTTTTGAGCCTATAATGATTGATGCATTATACAAATCAATCTAATTTCTTTCGTGAGTGCTCTTATGATTACATGATTCTCTAGAACTTGCTTTAAACCGTTTGATACTATATTGATACATGTGACAACATGAATATGATAGAGGCATTAGGATTATAACCAGAGCCAAACAGCCATCCCTTATTAATGTTCTAAGAGAACATCCCCACTAGTGAACCAATTTGAGCCTACATTAAATATGCTGTTTTATTGGTAACCACAACTTACACCTAGCCTAAATATACTTATATCCTTACCCTTGTTCTAAAGATGAATTTTATATTTTGAGACATATTGCAAAAAAACAAGGGATATTTTTATTTGAAAATTTGGGTTAGAAACAAAAGATAAGTGTGGGGGAAAGAAAAGAAAAGAAAAAGTCAAGAGAAAAAGAAAGGGATCATTGTCAAATACATTCCCATATTAAAAAAAAAAAAAAAAAAAAAAAAAAAATCTTCTCTTCAACTTCTAGAAAAAGATATTACAAAGTTGGTTAGAATGATGCAAAGGCTCAACATGAATATTTAGCCTATGTTATTATGTGCTTTATAAGAGTTTTGAGAAGTTTTATTTGTATGATCTTATTATGTCTCTAAAATCTATGAACTCTTTGGAACCTTTGTGATATCTTTATCCTTTTGTTCTTTAACCACATTATAACCCTATGGCCCCATTACAACCTTGAATAAAGACCTCTTGATTTATGAAGTTGTATGATCTAAATAGTGGAGAATAGGTGGACAAGCAAGCATATGGTAGAAGTGTTTTCATGAGATTGATTGAGTGTAAACACTTTACCACTACTTTAAAGAGTGAAAATCAAGAGAGTATCCCATGTGAGAAGTTGAGATTAAGTTTGAATATACACTATTTTGATTGAAATATGTTATGTTATTATTGGCTTAACTCAAACTATTTACATTCAAGCAAGATTTTTTGTGAATTTCTTTAAGCTATTGATTAGTTTTTAAGACTTGTCCAATGATTATCTCTAATTTATATTGGAAGGATTAGTTATAATTATTATTTTTAGTTTTTCTTATGTCTTCAATGTTTGTGGGTATCGTCCTAGTAAACCCTCACGAGACTAAACTCGTCCACTAGGGACACCTAGGGGTTTAAAGGCTTGTGTCACATGCTAAGTGCCACCGTGATTTCCTACGAAAGTGGATTAGATTAGATTTTCTTATTTTATTTTTATTGAGTCGTTGCTAGGGACTAGCAACAATCTAAGTGTGGGGGTGTGATAACTCGTATAATTATATAGTTTTTAGTTATGTTTTATTAATGTTTTGTGTCAAATACGAGTTATTATTGTTTAGTCTAATTGTGTTTATGATCTTTTATATTTTTATGTAATTTGGTGTTTTTCACAAGTTTCTTTGAGTGATTTCAGATTACTAGAATTAAGGGCAAATCCAGTTCAGTTCCAGTTCCGACACCTTTTGCCATATCAGCTATATCTCGAGTTTCACTGAAGCAATAAGGCTGAACTTTGTATCCCTGCAAAGCTAAGAGGCATATCTATCTTTTTCATGTTTTACACTTCTTGAAACGGAGTCGTTTTCCCTAGCGAAATCGACCATCAAGTTGGCTGATGTGCAATGACGTCTGTTCTGCACCGTTTTGGTATTTTGACCATATCTCCCGATCCACGTGCGCAAATGATCTGATTCCAACGGCTATGGATCCGTAACTGATAGGGGTATATTTTTCTAGAAGACCATTTTATCAGATCGAGCCTCCAACATTGACAAAATCGACCATCAAGCTGGCTGATCAGAATTGTCATACAATATGACGAAAATTGTTAGAAAAATGCACCCACCTATTATACCTACCTTTGAAATTTGTAAAGCTTGTCTCTTGTCATTTAGCCCTCCAAAATGTGTATAAATAGAGGGCCTTGGATGAGTATTGGGATACATTTATACATTGGTAGGATATTAGCCTTTGTAGTAAAATTCTCTAAGTTTTCTTCTTCTTTCCTTTCTCTAGTTTTCTTTTTTCTTTACTTATGTTTCTTACATTTCTTTTCATTTTATTCATATCTAGTATGTGTTGCTAATCATATTGTTGAGGTGATGAGGTGAAGCTCTTGGTAAATGCTAAGGTTAGTCTCTTCAACATGAGCTAAAATGAATCATCATTTATAAACACTAGTGTAGATAATATTTTCTTTTGGTTTAAAATCATACTTGCAAAGTAGAGATCTTGATTCATTATTGACAATGAAAATGGCACAGTAAATGCTTGGTTTCATAACCTTGATTTGTTGTAGACATATACCTTGGCATAAGGAATGCTTGGACTCTTTTTGTGAGTTTTGAGGACACCAAATGAACATAATATCATATGCTATGGACGTTAGACAATTTGGACTGAATTGCTAAACCTTCCGGTTGGAACCTCCCTTATGTGTGGATTTCAATTGTGTAATAAAACAAGATTAATCTTAGCATAACACCAAGAGTGGATTCTCTAACCTCAACATCTTTTCTTATTGTTTTTTTTTATATCTTGTTTAATTTCTTTTATATTTTGTTTATTTTGTTATCTAATATCTTGTTTATCTTATTTTGTTGTTGATTCCCTAATATCTTGTTTACTTTCTTTGTCTTATATATTTATAAACTTATACTTACTAATACGCTTCCCTGTGGTTCGACCTCGGACACCCGAGAATTTATTACTTGAACATAACCTGCACTTGGGTTTACAACTCTTAATTGAGTCTCCATCAAATATGGTAGAACTGTTTTCATGAGATTGATTGAGTGTAAACACTTTACCACTACTTTAAAGAATGAAAATCATGAGAGTATCCCATGTGAGTAGTTGAGATTAAGTTTGAATATGCACTATTTTGATTGAAATATGTTATGTTAATATTGGCTTAACTCAAACAATTTACATTCAAGCATGATTTTTTGTGAAATTCTTTAAGCTATTGATTAGTTTATAAGACTTGTTCAAAGATTGTCTCTAATGTGTATTGAAAGGATTAAGAGTAAATATTTTTAGTATATGTAGTTTATTTATATTTTAGTTTTTCAATGTTTGTGGGTATCGTTCTAGTAAACCCTCACGAGACTAAACTCGTCCACTAGGGACACCTAGGGGTTTAAAGGCTTGTGTCACATGCTAAGTGCCACCGTGATTTCCTACGAAAGTAGATTAGATTAGATTTTCTTATTTTATTTTTATTTGTTTTTGCTCGAGGACTAGCAACAATCTAAGTGTGGGGGTGTGATAACTCGTATAATTATATAGTTTTTAGTTATGTTTTATTATTGTTTTGTGTCAAATACGAGTTATTATTGCTTAGTCTAATTGTGTTTATGATCTTTTATATTTTTATATAATTTGGTGTTTTTTTTACGAGTTTCTTTGAGTGATTTCAGATTACTAGGTTAAATCAACAATTAAGGGCAAATTCAGTTCAGTTCCAGTTCCGACACCTTTTGCCATATCAGCTATATCTGGAGTTTCACTGAAGCAATAAGGCTGAAATTTTAACCGTGCAAAGTTAAGAGGCATATCTAACTTTTTCATGTTTTACACTTCTTGAAACGGAGTCGTTTTCCCTAGCGAAATCGACCATCAAGTTGGCTGATGTGCAATGACGTCTGTGCTGACCTGTTTTGGTATTTTGCCCATATCTTCTGATCCACATCAGCAAATGAGCTGATTCCAACGGCTATGGATCACTAACTGATAGGGGAACATATTTCTAGAAGACCATGTGATCGGATCAAGCTTCCAATATTGACAAAATCGACCATCAAGTTGGCTGATCAAAATTGTCATACAATATGACGAAAATTGTTAGAAAAATGCACCCACCTATTATACCTACCTTTGAAATTTGTAAAGCTTGTCTCTTGTCATTTAGTCCTCCAAAATGTGTATAAATAGAGGGCCTTGGATGATTGTATGAGACATTGTACATTGGTAGGATATTAGCCATTGTAATAAAATTCTCTAAGTTTTCTTCTTCTTTCTTTTCTCTAGTTTTCTTTTTCTTTATTTTCTTCTTCTTCTTTCTTTCTTTTATTTCCTTCTTAGATTCTCTTTAATTTTATGTTTATGTTTACAATGCCTATGCTAGGCTAAACTTCTATTTGGTTAAGGGTGATTTCAAAGCCCTAGACATGTTTTGTGATTGATTTTCAGATTCTATCTATCATTAATTTTCTATCAAAGTTGCTTATGTTCTTCTACAAGAATTGTTCATGATGTTGTCTTGATTTATTTAGGTGTACAACTAGATAGATCTTGATAAGTATCTATTGCTAGTCTAGGAGTCTTGATCCGTGTAATTGTCTTGATTTCCTATTCATAAGTGGCAATTTGTGATTAATGATTATGGTCAAGTTTTCAATAATTGCAAAGTGGAACATAACCTAAGTTGAACAATCCGAGCTTATGTGTTTGTTGCTTAGATCAACCTATCTTTCTCATCATAAAGCTGCCATTAAATTGAATTTAGAGAGCTTATTCTAGGTTGTTTAATGGTTAGAGATTAAATAGAGAGCTTGTTCTATTTAACGACAAACTAAGGAAAGATTGGGATAACAGAGCTTGTTGTTATCTACGGTTGTTAACTTTGATAGTTGGTTGATATTGATAGATCTGAAATTGATTCTTAATGATGTCTAGTGGTGGAGAATGAAACCTTAACCATATTTTTCATATTTGATTCTTCTTACTTACTTGTTTTCTTACTTTTCTAGTTTGCTTATTTTTAAAAGTATATTTATTTTTATTGGCTGGTTATACCGCCTAATTTGTATATTAACTTTGTTTTATTTTTATTGGCTGGTTATACCGCCTAATTTAGTATATATATTTTTATTGGCTGGTTATACCGCCTAATTTAGTATATATATATTTTTATTGGCTGGTTATACCGCCTTGCATCTTATTCTTATTATTTACTTTAGTTTAAATCTGGCTTCAAAAACCCCTTTTCTTTTATTGTTTTCTTTGAACGTAAGTTATAAACTAATAACTCATAGATTAAAACCCAATCCCTGAGGACTCGACCCTTGCTAATCATTATACTTACAATTGATCTTTTTAGTGCAAGGTTAAATAAGATACACTCTTTTGGGTGCATCAGTTTACTAGAACGATACCTACAAACATTGAAAAACTAAAATAAAAATAAGCTAACATACACTAAAAATACTTACTCCTAATCCTTTCAATATAAATTAGAGACAATTATTGAACAAGTCTTATAAACTAATCAATAACTTAAAGAATTTCACAAAAAATAGTGCATATTCAAACTTAATCTCAACTTCTCACATGGGATACTCTCATGATTTTCACTCAATATAGTAGTGGTAAAGTGTTTACACTCAATCAATCTCATGAAAATAGTTCTACCATATGCTTGTTTGTCTACCTATTCTCCACTATTTAGATCATACAACTTCATGAATCAAGAGATCTTTAATCAAGTTTGTAATGGGGCCAAGGGGTTGTAATGTGGTTAAAGAATAAAAGATAAAAGATATTACAAAGATTCCAAAGACTTCATAGAGTTTAGAGACATAATAAGATCATGCAAAGAAAATTTCTCAAAACTACTAAAATTCACATAATAACATAGGCTAAATATTCATGTTGAGCCTTTGCTTCATTCTAACCAACTTTTGTAACATCTTTTTCTTTAACCAAAAGTTCAAGAGATGATTCAATTTTTTTTTTTTTAATATGGGAATGTATTTGACAATAATCTCTTTCTTTTTCTCTTGACTTTTTTTTTCTTCCCGCACACTTATCTTTTGTTTCCTACCCAAATTTTCAATAAGCATCCTTTCTTTTGCAATATGTCTCAAACATTCTAATCCATCTTTAGAACAAGGGTAAAGATATAAATGTGTTTAGGCTAGGTGTAAGATGTGGTTACCAATAAAATAGCTTAATCAATATAGGCTCAAATTGGCTCACTAGGGGGATGTTCTCTTGGAACATCAATAATGGATGTCTGTTTGGCCCTGGTTACAATCCTAATGCCTCTATCATATTCACATTGTCACATGTATCAATATAGTCTCAAACGGTTTAAAGCAAGTTCTAGAGAAACATGTTATCATGAGAGCACACAAGAAAGAAATTAGATTGATATGTATAATGCATCAATCATATAGGCTCAAAACTCACAAGGATGATTATACAAGTCAATATTAAGTCTAAACATGCTTCTTTATCAATCAACATATCATATTAACATTGGCTCATAAAAAATGATATTTCAAGCTCAATTCTCATGAAAAATCTTCTCACTAATAAACCAGTTTTAGACCTACACAATTCATATCTCATCATTGTATCGAAAGGAACTAAAACACACTAAAACTAAATTAAAAAAACTCAAAAAAAATTGACAACCTAAAATAAGAAATCCTAAATTCTCCCCCCCACACTAATTCTTACATTGTCCTCAATGTAATACTATCACCCCATATGCAAGAATTATATGTAAGAGAAAATAACTACTAAATAAAAGAAGAAAATTAACTAAAGAACACTATAAAAAAAATTAAAGCAAAGCATGAAAGAGAGAAAACAAATCTGGTTTGGCAGGTTGGCAATTTCATCATTAATTGGGCTGCCTTCCCAATTAGCACTTGAGTGATTGTGTTTAGCCTAGCCAATACCCCATCTTGGCTTTTTAGGATCTTTGGGCTCATACATGAAACTTCCCAAATTTTTGCGTTTTGGAGGAAGCTTTCTTTGCAAAACAGCCAATGCATTCTCTATCATAATTATTATTCAACCATCATTTGTAGTGCATTGCTCATCGAGGAATGAAACATATTTTGGTACTTGTTGAATGGCATCCATAAACAAGCTGTTTAAGGTTTCCCGTATGTGTTGTTCATATACCTCCTCTTTGAACTTTGCGAATTTACTAGGAAAAGGTGGAGAAGAAACATTAGTAAAAATTGGAACCTTAAAAGTTACCTCAGGTGCCGAAGTACTCTTATTTGGATTTGTGGCTTCATTATCCTCAAGAATAGAATCCACCTCTAGTTTTTTCTCGTCCTCGGGTTCCCTTGGATTTTCTGATTCATCCTCAAGTTGTGTGGCACTAACACTCTCCTTTCGATCAATCATCGTTTGGGAAGAGAGCTCTTGAGATCTCTGTTCTACTAATTCCTCCATACTATTAACCAATTGGCTCATTTGTGTTTCCAAACTCTAGATACTTTCTTGAAGACTTGCCGTTGTTTCCCTTTGTTCCTGTTGAAATTCCAAAGTATTAGCAACAAAAGAATTGACAAGGTTTTCTAAAGAAGTACCTGAGTTTTGAGGTGGGGACTGAAAAAGATTTGGTTCATGAGACCATGATTGATTGAAGCTCGATGGATGATTGTAGTTGGCATAAGGATCTATTTCTTGATAATTTCTCGAGTAGCCATAATCAGAATGATCCCACTATCCTTCATTGTAATTGTTTGAGTAAGGATCATATTGTTGTCCTTGGAACCTTTGATGGCCTTCACATCCTTCTAAATCATAGGCTTGTTCAAAATTATCATCTCGAAAGTATGGGCACAAATTGGTTGGATGATCCATCATAAAGCATACTCCACACTTTCTAAATTGTTGAACATTACCTATGGCAAGTTGTTGAACTATGGATGTGAGATTGGTTAGTTGGTTTTGAATGTTTGATGTAGCCCATGCCATCTCTCTTTGATTGGGTAGAAAAGAAAACCTATATATACAAAAAGTAAATTAATTAGAACTGAAAATAAGAATAAACCAAGTAACAAATAAACTAAAGGAAGTAATCCCCGGCAACATTGCCAAAAACTTAATGCACCCAAAAGAGTGTATCTTTATTAAACCTTGCAATTGATATGATCAATTATAGTAAAGTAGCATGCAAGGGTCGAATCCACAGAGATCGGTTTTTAGTTTATAAATTACTAGTTTAAAACTTAAATTCAAGAACAATAAAAGAAAAGGGGATTTTTGAAAGAGTTTTTTAAAATTAAGAAAACAAGAAAAGTAAGAAGCAAATAAATCAAATCAAATCAAATCAAATAAAAGAGAAATATGGTTAAGGTTTCATTCTCCACCACCAGACATCATTGAGAATCAATAATCAGATTTATCAATATCAATTAACTATCAAAATTATCAACCGTAGATAACAACAAGCTCTGTTACCCCAATCTTTCCTTAGTTCATCGTTAAATAAAACAAGCTATATTTAATCTCTAACAACTAGACAACCTAGAATAAGCTCTCCAGATTTATTGTAATGGCAGCTTTATGATGAGAAAGATAGATTGATCTAGGCAACAAACACATAAGCTCAGATTGTTTAACCTATGTTATGTTCCACTTTGCAATTAGCGAAAACTTGACCATAATCATTAATCACAAATTGCCACTTATGAATAGGAAATCAAGACAATTACACAGATCAAGATTCCCAAACTAGCAATAGATAATTATCAAGATCTATCTAGTTGTACAACTAAACAAATCAAGACAAAGATCATAAACAATTCTTATGGAAGAACATAATCAACTTTGATAGAAAAATAATGATAGATAAAATCTAAAAATCAAATACAAAACATGTCTAGGGCTTTGAAATCACCCTTAACCAAAGAGAAGTATAGCCTAACATGGCCATAGATAATATATACATAAAACTAAAAAGAAAATAAAAGAATGGAGAAGAAGAAGAAAATTAATGATGATCTTTGAGTCTCCTCAAAAGATAGATAGTTTGTGGCTCAAAAGATGGTATTTATAGAGTTTTAAAACCCTGGGAACAAGTCCTTACCGCACAAGTAAGCCTGGAGATAAAAAATTAAGTTTTTGGGTAGTTTTTGGACTTTTTTGCGATTTTTGGGCGCCTAGGCGCCAAGCATACTGCCTTGTATTTTTCTGCTGCATCTTCTTGCATTTTGTCCACTGATTTGGATGACAATTTCTTGTCCGAGTTAGGCATGTAAACTACCGTTGGAAAGGTATTCAAGTTAGCTTCAAAACTCTAGAAGGAAATTTCTTCAAATAAATAATTTAACATAATGATTGCTTAGCAACAAGCTCCGAAAGTCAAATCTGCCTGATCGCTTTGCGCTAAGAATTTGATCTTTTTGACTCCCAAGTCTTTTTTCCATCTTATGATTGTGACTTTATAAGCTCTTTAACATCATATTTGACATCTTTTAACTTTATCTCTTCCAAAATACCTATAATTCAAAAATATAATATAAGTAAACAAGATAAAGATCGAAAACATAACAAAAACTAAAGGTAGAAAGGGCATAAAGTATGTATTTTATGACTTATCATTCGTTCTTATGCCGTGTCATCCATATGCCATGTCATTTTGTATGCCATGTCAATTTCATTCACATGACATTCGTTCTTATGCCATGTCACCCAAATGCCATGTCATTTTATGCCATGTCGATTTCATTCACTTGACATTCATTCTTATGCCATGTCACCTATATGCCATGTCATTTTATGCCATGTCGATTTCATTCACATGACATTCATTCTTATTCCATGTCATCCATATGCCATGTAACTTCGTATGCCATGTTGATTTCATTCACCTGCATTCATGCTTATGCCATGTCACCCATATGGCATGTCATTTTGTATACCATATATTTACATGATATTCGTTCTTATGCCATGTCACCCGTATGCCATGTCATTTTGTATGCCATGTTGATTTCATTCACATGACATTCATTCTTATGCCATGTCACCCATATGTCATGTCATTTGGTATGCCATGTCGATTTTCATTCACAATGATATTTATTCTTATGTCATGTCATCTATATGCCATGCCATCCATATGTCATGTCGATTTTATTCACATGTCATTTTGTGTGCTATGTCTATCATTTGACATGTCATTATTTCTTTTATTAGGTCATAAAAAAAACATTTGCTATATCATGATAAATATGCATGCTTATCTAATTTTTATTTTATTTTTATTCTAATAGCATTTTTGCATAATCATGGTCAATTTCTATGTTTTTATAAAGGGGGTTTTTATAAATTAAGATTATTCCTGAGTTAAAATAATTCATGAATTCTCTGCTGGGTCTGTCGGGGAGGATATCATCAATTATCATTAATAACGAAATATTCTTCTTAAAATGAAAATGATTGGAGAATTTTAAAATCAAGGAAAAATTCCATATTTTGCTGAGTCTGTCAAGAAATATGGGAAATTTTGTGCTAAGCAAATTCCGGATTCTTTTCAAAATTATAAAAAAAAAAATGAATTTTTAAGGGAATTATTTTAAAACACCAAATTTTAAAATCGATTTTTTATCGAATTTGAGATAACACATGACTAATAAAGTACCATTTTATATGGGCATCGCGGGGATGCTAATCCTTCCCCGCACGTAATCGACTACCGAACTCGCATTTGTTTTCTCTGGTTCAAAGCGCAGACTTCAAAATTGGTTTAAAAAAATGTTTTAATTAATTTTAAAATGTTTTTATAAAAATCGGTTTTAATAGGTGGCAGATCACACCTAGCCAAAAAAGATTGGTGGCGACTCCATTTTTTTTCGAGGTTGTTTTCATACCCTCGACCCTTTAATTCCAATAGAAATTAAGTCGTCTTTTCCTCTACTTGTTTTCCCCCTCACTCGAACGGGTCCCCCGGAGGATCACGTATCGATAGCTTGGCAAATCCACTGGGGACTTTAGAGAGTCAGACCTAGAATTAGTCGTGTGTTACCAAAAGTCTCGATTTTGTCGGTTTTAGTTGGTGTTTACTTTCGATTCCCTTTTTCTAATAAAGGAAATTTTTTAAAAAATAATCAAATGTTTTAAATGTGTTCATTCTCATGTGTATGCATATTTTACTGTTTCTCTGGTTATTTAATTTTATATGTCATTATTATTCTTTGTTTAATTAATGCTTTACATTGCTTAAATTTCATATTTATAAAATTGCTCGGGTTTTAGGATAGAGGTATAGAATAGGTGGTGAAAGGTTTGTTTGTTCCTTCTCACACACTATATTTGCATTTGCATAACATGAACCCTCTACCCGAGTTTCGTCTTTTAGGTGGAAGTAAAGTAACTACGCTCTCGTGAGGTGTTAACCTCCGCATGGGCTAGCGAAACACTTTCGGAGTAGTAGACTACCTACGCCTTCGTGGGGTGATAAACTCCGTATAGGCCTGGGAAATACACTCTAACGAATTGAACCCACTTTTATCGGGGTGCCGTACTAGCCTTCACCGACTATAGTGAGGAGCTATTTGGAGCCTTTTTAGAACCTAATGCAACCTCATATAGTGAACCTAGGCAAAACTATGCCGAATTTCTGTTAGAAGTACCGAAGCTAGGAACACGCGGAGGAACCTTTCTCTATTTTAACTATTTATTTCAATATCGCATTAATTTGATTATTATATCCTTGTACTGACTCGTTTCCCTTTGTTTTGTTTGTTTTGTTTTGCTTTGTTTTTATTGCATGCATCATGGTTACTTAGGAGTGTTTGCATTAAGCTGGATTCCAATCAGAGGGGTTTTCGTTACAGTCATGGAGCACCGAGATCTTGTGCCAGTGTCAGTTACTTCCAAGACAGGGGAGACTGCTTGGCTAGAAGTTTCATGTGTGTTCTTTCAGAGTCCCTTCATTTAGATCTGAGTCAGAATGATTTGACAGAATTAGAAGAGATTTGGGGTTGATGGGGAACTGCAAGGAAAAACGAGTTCACTAAGAATTATGGCGACATAGCATTACTTCTCCTAATCCAGATAGATGAGCATTTGATTAGGGGAGTGGTACAGTTTTGGAATCCCTTCTACCGATGCTTTACATTCAACCGGGAAGATATGACACCCACCATCAAGGAATACTCTGTCTTGCTCCATGTTGAGTCATCCACCCCTGATAAGATATATTGCAAGCAACAAAAAATAGTTAGCTTTCGAAAGAAGCTATCCGACATACTAGGTATGGAGATCCCGATCGACTCACCGAATATTAAGAAGAAGGGTTCGAGTATTTGTATCCCATGGGTATTCTTACGAGACTATATCATGAACAATCCAGAGAGTGATTGTGTGGTGGATGTATTTGCCTTGGCGGTCTATGGTTTTGTGATATTTCCAAAGATATTGGGGCACATTGAGATGGCCATAGTAGACTTCTTTGAGTGTATGGGCAAGCACATTGATCCAGGTCCCGCTATCCTTGCTGAGACGTTTAGGTCACTCAATTTATGTCGAAGAAAAGGTAAGGGACGTTTCGAGGGATGTGCACAGCTCCTGTATGTTTGGATCCAGAGCCATTTCTGAGGAGAGGATAAGGAAAAGCTTCGTCCCTACATGAATACTTTAATTCCTCTTAAGGAATTCTATAAGAAAGAGTGGCCGAGAAAGTGAGGTAAGAAACAGTGGATCATGATTCTTCGTCGCTTAGCCCGAGAAGATGTCACTTGGAGAGCTCCGTGGATGCCGATGGGATCCATTCTGTATAGTTGTAGAGACAAACCATGGGTTCCATTATTGGGAATTCGGGGAGCTATCAGCCATACACCACTCTTGGTACGAAGACAGTATGGCTCTGAGCAGTTCATCTTGATGACTCATGGCCTCGTTTTTGTAGATTTTGCATATAATGGGCCCGGGTACATGAAGGAAACATGGGAGCTCATCAAGGCATGGAGGAAGTGGAACCGATCAGAATTGGAGATACATACTGATAACGCTACTCCCAGATACTTGGCTTGGAGGGCAAAGAGGATCCACGACATAGTACTCATTGCCAAAGATGCCTCTGTCTATCTAGTAATCCTTCAGCACGAGCCTGTGGTACCAACAGAGATCGAGCTTGCCAGGCAGGAGTTAGAAAAAGACAAGGGGAAATTGAAGCGGGAATATATTAAGCTTCAAGAGGATGTCGAGGATTTGAAGACTAGGCTCGAGATCCAAGAGGGCAAGACATAGAAAGTGGCGAGGGAGAGAGACACGGCACAATCTGATGTACAGGACTTGCATCAGAAAAACAAGAGGCTAAGAACCAACGGACAGTTCACTGGAACTAGTAGGTCTCTACCCATCCATGAGAAAGAGATAGAAAAGCTTTAGAAAGAATTGGACTTCTTGAAGGGTAAGGCTAAGGAAAGCAAAGAAAAGGAGTCTCGATTTTCTCATGAGCGACAAAAGTGGGGAGATGCACGGTCACATATTTCGACCAAGTTGGAAAGATGCCTGCAAGAGAATGAGTTGTTGAAAGCCAAATTGGGAAATGAGAGGGAAATGACATCCATGTTACGCAAGGAGAATGAGATACTCCATGAGACCATTCAGACCTTAGAGCATCAGTTGCAAGTTCAGAAGACTGACATCTATGACATCATCTGGGAATACAGAGAGAGGAAGGACGAATAAAGCCAGGCAAATGACTTAGCTTTGGATTCTAGCACCAGGTGAAATACTGAGACCTTGGGAAGTAGTAGTATATAGACCACCTGACTAGGCAGATCCGCAAGGCTGTGGTCAAGGCCAAAGAGATGTCAGAGAAGGTAAAGACTCTGAGGTGTGATGTCAACCTGACAGGAGAACATAGACAGCGCCTGCTGAACTTCTTAGAGGAGGCTCAAGATCAGTATGAGCAGATCCGATCTTTTTATGTAACTCGAGAGTGAGAGAGGATATGTAACGAGTTCCCATGAATTAATGAAAAAAAAACCTTTGTGCTGGAATTTGATCTTAAGGCAAATACTGTTATTTGCATCATCTCATTCCATACAATTAAAGAAACATACATACATACATTCATTCATCAATTTGTTTGATCACTCATGCATTGATTTATTCATTCATCCTTTGCACACATTTAATTAATGAAAAGAATAATATGCCATAAAATTCTAATCCGTGGCATTTACACCAATGTCAAAAATTGGGCGCCCACCGAAACTCCAGAGAGAAGCACTCCATATCAGTATAATGCTCGATCACAAGTCAGGATCATGGAGAATGAACAAATAGCCCGAACGGAGAGAATGGAAAGGGCTCATGATGAGTTGAGGGAACGATTGGCCAAGTCTCAGGCCGAATCAAGGGATTAGATGATTAAGCTGATGGAATTGGAGTCCGCTGCAATCAAAGGAAAGGGACACATGGAGAATTTAGCCCGGGTTTAGAATCTGGACATCAAGGGGGAAAAGTAGGGCAGCAAGAAGCCGTACTGACAAACGACTAACCTGCGCAGAATATGGATACTCTACCTCCGGCAGCTGAAACGCCTTTCTGTATATGCAGCCCAACACAAGGGCACAGAAACAGATGCCAGTTGGGGTAAACCTCGGGCCAATCCTGACAAATCCTATTGATATCCCAGACTTGGATGAGCTTGCCGAATAAGAAAAGAGGAAGGCGGCGAAACTGAAAAGGGTTGAAACAGTTGAATTACAAAAGAAGTACAGCTATTGGACGAAAGGCTGAGGGTTGTGGAAAGGGCAGAATTGTTTGGAAGCCTCGATGCTAAAGAGATGAGTTTGGTCTCTGGTTTAGTGATCCCGCCCAAGTTCAAGACGCCAGATTTTGAGTAGTATAATGGGACCACCAATCCTTCAGCACATCTGACGATGTATTGCTGAAAAATGACCGGACATGATAGTGATGAAAAGTTGCTCATCCATTGTTTCCAGGATAGCCTCACTGGGTCTGCCACTCGATGGTACAATCAACTCACCCGCAGCAAAATCTGATCATGACAGATCTGGCTAGGGCTTTCCTGGAACATTACAAGCACGTCTCTGACATGGTGCCAGACAGACTATCTGTTGGTGTATGGCCTAGAGCCAATCGATTTGGTCAGGCATAAACAACCAATAATGCAAACCCATCACTATGTTTTAGTGATACAAGGTTTTCCTTCATGTTAGTACAATGATAATGAGTTATTAAGTACTAATCGGATGAATCCCATGGAACATAATGGCCTTGCAAAGGAATTATATATAATTGTGAGATCCATATGCATCAAAGCCATGTTCCTAAAATGGTTCCTGGTCATCGTATTACCAGGACGGGGCATTGGAAGCCTAATGGGTCACAGACAGAAAGGTGAATTAAGAGATTAAAATAGAAAGAGCCTAATTGATTAATTTGAGAATTTAATCAATAAGGACTTAATTAAATAGTTTAATTAAGTAGAAAGACTTAAGGGCAAATACATAAGAGTTATTATCCATAGTCCAAACCCTGGAGTGATTGCCGCCCCCTATATATAATGAAACATGATGTAGCTGATCTCCTTAAGGGGTGATAGCCGTATATTGTATGCTTGGCTTTCGGTGTATTCTTCTTGATTTTTTTCTTCCTCCTTGCCTCTTCATGGATTGCTAGAGAGAGAAACATTTTCTTTCAAGAGAGCAAAGGCATAGAGTGAAGAATAAAGAGGATCAAGATAATCCTTGTGATTGGCGCACCAAACCCAGAGAAGTAAGAAAAATGTTTTCTTCTTCTTGATGGTTATGAAGCATTCGGCCATGGATGTTTAGATGAGGAGAGGTTTCTTGAAACCTAAACTACTAGCATCGTTTTTGGCAAGACTCCATTCCTACCTTATGAAGGTTTTCTTGATCATCTTGTGTGAATTACCGTTAGAGGCCAGATACTTGTGTGGCTTGAAGTCTAGGATTGATTGCTTGGTGTTCAAGATTTAGTGGGCTGTTTGTAAACTCAAGATTAATAGATCTTTGAGTTAAGGTATGAATCTTGATCAGATGTATGCTTTAGAATTACAAGATTGCATTAAAATTTTACAAGTATGATCCTGTAAGATTCGACTATTTCTTTATTTATTATTCCGCTGCGTTCATGTTCTTCTTTAATTCGATTATTGTTTGAGCGTGAGGTCGAGTCGCAACACTATCCCTGCAGAACATGGAGAAGAAAGATACAAAAAGTTTTAAACAGTATGCCCAGAAATGGAGAGACATGGCTACCCAGGTGCAGCCACCCCTGACTGATAAAGAAACTACAGTTCTCTTCATCAACACCCTGAAAGTACCATACTACGAGAAATTGGTGGGTAATGCCACTAAAAATTTGGCGGATATGGTCATATCTGGAGAGATGATTGAAACCGCGATCAAAAGCGAAAAGATGAGAAGCGAGGAACAAGTCGCCCCTAAGAAAACAACCCCTACCAAGAAAAAAAAAGGGGAGGCTCACGCAGTCAGTTTCAATAACTGGCCTTTTTCACCTCCAGCACCCTATACACCTTACCTGACCTACAACCCTTACTATCCAGCTATAAACAGCCTCACTCAGAACCCTTTTCCTTACACGGCTATCCCTTAGCAACCATATTCGACTGGCATATCTCCTCAGATAGCCATTCCACCAAACACTACCCCAAACATGCAAAACATTCCCCGAAATGATTAAAGGCCTGTGAGGAATAACCAAAAGCCTCAATATGACCCTATCCCCACTACTTACAGCAAGTTATACCCGAACTTCTATAGGGTCAACTCGTTGCACCTGTCTATCTCTAACCTTTAAAACCTCCTTATCCCAAGTGGTACAATTCCAACGCTCACTGCGCGTACCTTGCGGGCATCCAAGAACACTCAACCGAGATTTGCACTGCTTTCAAACGCAAAGTTCAGAGCCTTATTTATGCAAGAATCTTAAAATTAAGGCCGAAAAGTGGACCTAATATTGCGGGAAATCTGTTGCCTAATCATATGGAGGCCAAGGTCAACGCAATCATGTCAGGGGAGGTTGAAAGGGTAAAAAGGGACGTCAAAGAAGTAAAAACATCTATGATCAGAATATGGGTTGAGATGGTCAAAGCGGAGTTGTTTAAGCCGAGAACAAATGTGAGGGAAATAGTTAGTCAGACGGGGAATTTTTGCCAATATCATGAATGCAAGGGGCATGCCATTCAGTACTTTGGAGAGTTCTTAGGAAAAGTTCAAAAGATGATGGATATGGGCGAGGCCCAGCTTTCTGAAAAGATAAAAGAGCCGAAAATCAGTATGAATGAGATCGGTTATAGGGTGGATAGACCCCTAGTCATATACTATGATGAGCCCGAGATAAAGGCTAGTCCAGTAGTCGAGGGACCCGCTCCAAAAATGATCATAGAATTACCGTCACCTTTTCCTTACAAAAGAGACATGACGATTCCATGGAAGTATGAATGCAGCATGGTGATGCTAGGGTCTTCAAACCATCAGGCAGCAGCCATAGATAAACCAGAGTGGGGCACCTAACCTAAAGAGGTATATGTTATGCCCCGGGGACAGTTGAACCTAAAAAGACAAGGGGACCTGACAAAGGAAAAGAGTAGTGGGACCAGACCCTATGGAGGTAGAATAATCTGTTGAAGTTGAAAAAGATCCAACTCCAGTTAGTAAGGTCAAGGAACCATTAAATGAGAAGAAAGCCTATGAGTTCTTAAAATTCATCAAGCACAATAAGTACAGTATGGTAGAATAGTTGCACAGCCAACTGGAGAGGATTTCAGTACTTTCATTGCTTCTAAACTCAGAGCCACACTGAAATGCTCGGCTGAGGATTCTGAACCAGGCTTACGTGGCAAACAGCATATCAGTGGAGAATTTAGATCGGTTGGTAGGGAACATCACGACAGATGATTACATCTCCTTTAGTTATGATGAGATACCGCCAAATAGAATAGGCTCTACCAAGGCCCTCCATATCACCACTACTTGCAAGGGGCACATTCTACCCCGAGTACTCCTTGACAATGGATCTTCTCTGAATGTGATGCCATTGGCTACCTTATCAAATCTGCCAATTGATATGTCCAACATGCTGCCGAGTCATACCGTTGTCAGAGCCTTTGATGGCACTCGTCAGGAAGTAATGGGAAATATTGAGATCCCACTACAGATAGGTCCTTGTACCTATAAGGTGGATTTTCAAGTGATGGATATCACCCCATCTTACAATTGTTTGCTGGGAATACCATGGATTCACTTTGCCGGGCCTGTGCCGTCATCTCTCTACCAAAAGTTAAAATTTGTAATGGAAGAGTGCTTGGTTAGTGTGTCAGGAGAAGAGGATATCATCGCCTCTGTATCTACAAATACCCCTTACATAAAAGTAAATGAAGATGCCGTAGAATGCTCATTTAGGTCACTGGAATTTGTCAATGTCGTGTTCGTCACTGAGGGATATAAAATTCAAAAGCCAAGGCTATCCAAGAATACAAAGTTGGGGGTAAAAACAACGGTGGAAAAAGGCTGCAGAGTTGGAAAATGACTGGGAAAGTATCTCCAGGGGATGGCTAGAGCAATAGAAGTGACCGAGAAGAAAGACCAATTTGGTCTCAGATATCTCCCTAAAGCTCACAAGAAAAGGAAATAGATTGAGAAGAACCGTAAAAAGAGGATGGCCCGTCTTGTTGGTATGGATATGGAGTGGGAGCCCATGACTTTCCCACCAATCTTGCATATCTTTCGTTCGGCCGGTTTTGAGTTTGGGAGTAAGAATTTCGAGGATGTGATGGTCTGTTGGAGCAGGCTTTTGAGAAGCTCTATAGGGTTGGAGACAAACAACCATATGAAATGATGGTCAGTATGGCTGAAATAAATGAACAGATAGAGGAGAACACTAGTTGGATGGTGTGCCCGTGCCCTCTGGGTTATGAGTTAACTAATTGGAGGGTGACTGAGCTTCCCATAGTTTTTAGGCCTACTCCAGTGTAATGCTCGAATCAACCTTAATTGGCTCTGCCCGAAGGCATTAAGAATCCTTTGTACGGGCTTACGTTTAAAACTTATCATTTAATAAATAACAACCATGATGCATTTTCTTCATATTAATGTGTCCACATTTTTCATTCATTATTTCCTTCATTCATTATTTTTTCCTATATGCCTTCCTATATTGTTTTCCTCCCCACCTATCTACAGGTGCTCGGATACGGAATATGAGGACCACCCTATCAATAATTCTGAAATTGATTTTGAAAAATCTATCTGTACGGGTGATTTTGACACTGACGAAGATGTCGAGGACTGTGATTTATTTCTAGATTCGTTAAAAATAATAGAACAAGAGGAAAAACAAGTATTACCTCACAAGGAGCAGTTGGAAGTGATAAATTTAGGGGATGAGGAAGAAATAAGAGAAGTCAAGATAGGGACTGCCATTTCACCATCGATAAAGAATGATTTGATAAGTCTGCTCCGGGAATACGCGAATGTGTTTGCATGGTCGTACCAAGACATGCCTGGGTTGGACCCTGATATCGTGGTTCACAAACTTTTGTTGAAACCAGATTGCAAGCCGATTCAGCAAAAACTGAGAAGAATGAGGCCCAAAATGCTATTAAAAGTGAAATAGGAAGTGAAGAAGCATTTCGATGTCGGATTCTTGGAAGTGGAAAAATACTCGGATTGGGTAGCGAACATTATCTCGGTTCCAAAGAAAGATGGCAAAGTATGGATGTGCGTTGATTACCGAGATCTGAACAAGGCAAGTCCTATGGATAACTTCCCGTTACCTCACATTGATACCCTAGTCGATAACACCACCAAGAATTTCATGTTTTCCTTCATGGACGGGTTCTCCGGGTATAATCAGATTAAGATGGCATAGGAGGATATGAAGAAAACCACATTCGTGACTATGTGGGGAACCTTTTGCTATAAGGTGATGCCATTTGGGTTGAAAAATGCTGGGGCAATATATCAAAGAGCTATGGTAACTTTTGTTCCACGACATGATGCACAAAGGAATCAAAGTTTATTTCAATGATATGATCGCAAAGTTGCAAGGAGAGGACGAACACATTGCAAATCTTAAAATGCTCTTTGAAAGGTTGAGAAAGCTCCAACTTAAACTCCTGGCAAAGTGTACCTTTGGAGTCACCTTTGGGAAGCTGCTGGGTTTCGTTGTTAGCCAAAAAGGAATCGAGGTTGATCCCGATAAAGTAAAAGCTATCCAGAGCTTGCCTCCACCTCGTACTCAGAAAGAAGTAAAAATCTTTTTGGGTAGGCTAAATTATATCGCTCGGTTCATCTCTCAATTGACCGATAAGTGCGACCCGATCTTCAAGTTACTCCGAAAGTGTGATCCAGGGGAATGGGATGAAGGATGCCAGATAGCCTTTGATAAGGTCAACATTATTTATCCAATCCACCAGTACTGATGCCACCAGTCCCAGGGAAGCCGCTGATATTATACTTGTCAGTATTTGAAAGGTCCATGGGGTGTGTGTTGGGGCAACATGATGAAATTGGAAAGAAAGAACAAGCCATCTACTACCTCAGCAAAAAGTTCATTGAGTACGAGTTGAAGTATTCATTGGTAGAAAGGCTTTGTTGTGCCCTTGCCTGGACCGCCCGAAGGCTCAGATAGTACATGTTGTATCAAACGACATGGCTGGTCGCGAAGCTAGATCCCATCAAATAAGTATTCGAGACGCCTTCGTTGTCAGGATCAACGGCAAGATGACAAGTGTTGCTTTTCGAATACATATTGTGTATGTGAGCCAAAAGGCTATAAAGGGTAGCATAATGGCTGAATTCCTAGCAAGTCGAGCAATAGAGGATTATGAGCCTCTGGTTTTGATTTCCCTGACGAAGACCTAATGTGTGTTTTCCAAGAAGAAAGGACTTCCCCTGAGAATAAAACCTGGAAAATGTATTTTGATGGCGTATCTAATGCCATGGGGCACGAAATCGGTGCGGTGCTCATATCCCGTGAGAAAGATTACTATCCTTTCACTGCTAGATTGGATTTTGATTGTACAAACAATACCGCTGAGTATGAAGCATGCACCATGGGTCTTCGTGCCGCCATAGAAAGGAAGATCAAAACACTAGAGGTCTTCGGAGATTCAGCCTTGGTGATATACCAACTGTGCAGAGAGTGGAAAACTCGGGATGCAAAGTTAATCCTATATTGACAGCTTATACTGAGCTTGATTGAAGAATTCAAAAAGGTTGTTTTCAATTACTTGCCCCGAGAAGAAAACCGAGTGGCAGATGCTCTAGCCACTTTATCATTAATGTTTAAAGTGAAGGAAGGGGCCAAAGTTGTGCAAATCAAAACGAGCATATATGAGTCTCCTGCCCACTACTTGAATATTGAAGAAGAAGCAGATGGTCACCCTTGGTATTACGACGTCTTGCAATACATCAACAGTCAGTAGTACCTTTAGCAAGCAACGGAAAATGATAAGAGAACCTTGAGAAGATTGGCGATGGGTTTTGTCTTAGATGATGAAATCCTTTACAAGAAAGGGAAAGATCAGGACTTGTTAAGATGTGTCATTTCTACTGAAGCTCAAAGAATCCTCGAAGAGGTCCACGAAGGGATATGTGGTACCCACGCCAACGGCCGCATGCTGGCTAAGAAGATTATGAGGGCAGAATATTATTGGTTAAGCATGGAAGGGGATTGCATTAACTATTCTCGGAAGTGCCATAAATTCCAGATATACGTCGACAAGATTCATGTGTCGCCATCGTCGCTGCATGTCATGACGGCTCCGTAGCCATTTTCAATGTGGGGAATGGATATGATTAGGCCCATTACCCCTAAAGCTTCGAACGGACACCTTTTTATCCTGGTGGCCATAGACTACTTCACAAAATGGGTAGAATCAACCTCTTATGCCAATGTGACAAAGTCAGTGGTGTGCAGATTCGTGAAAAAATAGATTATATGCCGATATGTACTCTCGAAGAGAGCATTGTCTGTGATTATTCTCTCCGGGAGTCCATATTGGCATATAACTCTTTTTTGACAAATCTGCACACCACTGACTTTTTCACATTGGCATAAGAGGCTGCTTCTACCTATTTTGTGAAGTAGTATATGGCCACCAAGATAAAACGGTGTCCGTTCGAAGCTTTCAGGGTAATGGGCCCGATCATATCCATTCCCTACATTGAAAATGGCCAGGGACTCGTCATGACATGCAGCGACAATGGCAGCACATGAATCTCAATCCTTGATATTCATCTTTGTTATCCAAACCTTTTGCAATCAACTCATCTTGGCCCTCTCGGGGCATATGACTATTTCATACTATCTTTCATATATGTTGTGATGTATTTTTGAGTGTTATCAAATTGAATGATAATTAGTAAACATAAAAATATTTGAATAAATGATTTCTTTGCATTACTGTGGAGTAGATTTAAATTTTATAAAAGCTTCGGAAACCACTAAAGTTTGGAGAAAATCGAGACAACCCATAATGCTGGCGAAACTCATCAAGTGGGGGCAAACATTTGATGCGCTAAGCACGTCAATCCAAGATACAGAGAAAAGCTTATCAAGAAGGGCAAATCAGAGATAGATTGGAGACACTGTCAAAGCCAAAATGGGTGGATCAGGGTGAAACCATAGAGAAAAAGCTCATCAAGTAAAGCAAATCAGAGATAAATTGAAGACACCGTCACCAAGTCAAAACTTGTAAATCACGGTGAAAACATAGAGAAGAACTCATCAAGTAGAGCAAAACAGTGGAGTTGAAAAGATTCGTGAACCTCGATGAAATTATGGATTAAAACTCATAACAATCATGTAATTGCATTCATCCCTAGGGAACATGCATCTTACAAACATTCACAAAACCTGTCATCAGCATCATTGCATTTGACTAATATTGCATAAATCATGAAAATTTTTCTTTCTTAAGTCCAACACAGCTGGCACAAAAGGAAGTAAGACATCCACAATTTTCCTGGACAAGACAACCAGATTTTTCGGACAAGACATCCAATTTTCCTAGACAAGACAACCAGATTTTTCGGACAGGACATCCAATTTTCCTAGACAAGACAACCAGATTTTTCGGATAAGACATCCAATTTTCCTGGACAAGATAACCAGATTTTTCGGGCAAGACATCCAATTTTTCCTGGACAAGACAACTAGATTTTTCGAACAAGACATCCAATTTTTCCTGGACAAGACAACCAGAATTTTCGGACAGGACATCCAAGTTATAACACAAGACTAATTCTAGACCTGACTCTCTAATAATCCCCAGGGGAGTCGCCAAGCTGTCGATACGTGATCCCTGTCGTGGGGACTCATTCGAGTGAAGGGGAAACGAAAGCAGAGGAAAAGACGACTTAATTCCTCTAGATTGAAATAAAAGGTCGAGGGTATGAAAACGGCCTCGTAAAAGGCATGAGTCGCCACCAATCTTTTTTAGCTAGGTGTGATCGGCCACCTATTAAAATCGATTTTATAAAACATTTTAAAATTAATTAAAATATTTTTAAAACCAATTTCAAGTTTGCGTTATAAACCAGAGAAAATCAAAAAATCGAGTTCGAGACTCGGTTACATGCGGGGAAGGAATAGCACCCCCACAACGCCCGTATAAAACGGTACCTTATTAATCATGTGTTATCTCAAGTCTCGGTAAAAAAGTCGGTTATAATTTAGTATTTCAAGTTAATTCCCAATTTAAAGAAAAATAATTCCATTTTTAATTGAAAATGATCCGAAATTTATTAATTCAAAATTTTTCTATAATCCCCGACAAAATCGGCAAAATATAGAAATTTTTATTTATTTGGAAAACTTTCCGAATCATTCTCGTTTTTTGAAAGAAAGATATTCCTTTATTAATGATAATTGATGATATTCCCTCCAGCAAACCCGGTAGAGAACTCATGAATTATTTTAACTTGGGAATATCTTTATTTTTTATTGGAAATCATTATCCCTTTTTTAAATTTAAAAATATTTAAAAAATGAATATGAACATGTATGACATAAATAAAATGACATAGCAAAGTCTAGTTAATATAATGCAACCTAAATGATATGACATAATTTAAATGGCATAGTATATTCTAGATGAAATGAAAAATCCTAAGTATTATGGTATATTCTAAATGAAATAAAATGATTTAAATGATATGACAATTTTAAATGATATGGCATATTTTAAATGACCTGGCATATTCTAAATGACATGGCATATTCTAAATAATATAACCTAAATGACATGGAATATGATCTAAGTGACAAGAAATGACATGAAACATAAAATAATGCTATCATAAAATATGCATGAAAATAAAATAAAAATGCATGAACATAGTATATGCTAAATAATGTGACAAAAATAAATGACTAAATAAAAAATATAGGATAACATGAAATATTCAAAATCATATGGAAAACAATATAACATCATAAAATGTAAATCAAAGTAATAAAAATACCATGGAAAATATCTTAGCAAAAATCGCATATTAGATACAATGCATGAACATGGAAAATGCAATGCATGAAAATGTATTTTTTCCTCTAAATGAAGAAATTCATATATCTAAAAAGATATCTGGCTAACTTAGGAAAATATGTCAAATTAGATATTTTAAAAAACAAAACTTTGTGATTGTTTGAAAACAATTTTGAACAAAAACTTAAATGAAGATTAATACCCCTACCAAACCCTTTTAAAATGGCTCTAATTTCCTAAGTTTAAAATCCCGGACTTGACCACCCTTAACCCGAGATTTATAAAATTATTTTTAAAGTTTAAAAAGGCTTAGAAACTATCCTAAGACAGTAGCTAAAGCTTCTAACCAACCCCCTCTAAATGCCTTAGCCAATTTCAACCATTGTTTTTCTTTCGAATTCAAATCTGCCTATACTGTCCGAATTTGACACACAATTTTTTAGCCTATTTTTAAAAATTAAAAAAAAATCTAAAAAAAAATGGAGACTCAGAACATGAAAAACTACACGAAAAAAATTGGCTTAATTTTTTGATTAAAGATGACAGCACAGAAAAATCAGAGAAGTTCGAGTACTAGGTGAAAAAAAACTGTTTTGTCAAAACACATTTTTTGCCTTTGATAAAGTCATTTAAAAATCAAAGTAAAATGTTAGAGGCAATCCTAAAGATCTACAAGTTGTAGCTAAAACATTTAAAAACCTTGGACAAAGATTGGCTAAGTAAAAAAAATCACAAAGGTAGAATAATCAATTTGACAACTCTTTAATTTTCCACAACTATGCTCAAGAGAGCATGACTTGGAGCCATTGATTGGCCTAAGTCATAAATCATGTGGCAATTACATGGAATGCATGAACATACAGCAAATGAAATGTATGAAATGCATGGTCTAAAGCATAAATGGTAAAGGAAATGCATGGCATAGAGAAATGGCCTAGACCTAAAATGAACTTGCATGACATTTAATGCAACCTAGGTCTAGAATGCATGAGATGCTTGATAATGCAAATGTGACTTAGACCTAATGTGTTATGAATATGCATGACAATACTAATATGACCTAAGAACTAAATGGCATAGCAATGCATGGCAATAAACATGCGAAATAATGCAAACATGCCCAAAAATCCAACATGGCCGAATGACCTATCAAAAAAACCTAACATGGAAATGCAAACAAATCAACAAGCAAAAATGAAAATACACATACAAGGCAAACAACATGGGAGTAGTCGAATGGTCATATGGTAAAAATGTGATGCAAATATGGCAACATGCAAAGTACGATACATGAAACAAAATGCAAAATATAATCAAGAAGAACATAAGGGCCAAAACCTACAAAGAAATATCATTTCATGAAAAAATATAAAAAGAAAATATGGCATAAAAATAATGTAAAGAACATGATCAAAATAAACATAGACATGCAAAGAAAATATGAAGAAAAAACTAGTAAACAAAACAAGGAAAGTTAAGCTCCATGGTTTGTACAAAATGGGCATAGCCTCTCCTCTAACCATAATCACTTGATCTTGTCAAGATCATGAAGCCTTCCCATTTCAAAAAAATCAGAAAATAAACCATGCCAATCAACAAAATAGAGGTGAGCTTCATGGTTGGTAAAAATAGGCATAGCCTATCCCCTAACCATGGTCACTTGATATGTATCAAGATCATGTAGCCATTTCAACCTCTTTTGCTTCATTTTCTGTAAAAAATCAGAAACATAAATAAACCTTCAAAAAATCATTTTTCCACAACAACGTGCAAAGAAGAAAAAAATAAAAAAAAAATCAAGGCAAGCATTCCTTCAAATTCGGCCATGCACAAACTTTGTAAAAAAAATTGTTTTCAACCATTTTGATGAAGAAGAAGAGATGAAAACTTAAGTAAACATTTTAAAAACTTTATTTCTATTTTTTCAGGATTTATCTACTTGAATTACTACATAGGGGACCTGGGATTTGGCCATTTTACAAACGAACTCCGAATCAAGATTTTATTTTGCCAATGTCTTATAAATAATTTAAAAATAAGATCTACAAATTTTCATAATTTTTGCAACTCGTTTGCTATTTTTTCGGGATTTATCCTGTTGAATTTCTGCATAGTGGGCCCGGGATTTGGCAATTTTGCAAACAAACTCCGAATCAAGATTTTCTTTCGCCAATCTCTTCGACATAATTTAAGAATGAGATTTGCGAATTTTCAAAAATTCTGGAGTTCATTTTCTATTTTTTCCAAATTTTCCAATTTTGCCCTTTTGCCTCCGAAACCCATTTTTGCTCAAAACAGGTCCGATTTTCAGATTTTCTTCAAACTGAGCCTTGGGCTATCCTTGTTTAATCACTCCTCATAAATTAGGGGCTTTAGTCCTACCGAATCGGGCCATTTCTGTAATTCTTCCAAATTTCATCGAAATCCACCAAAAACCCTAATTCTCGATTTTCTTCCGAATTGACTTTTCTATCAGTTTTTCTTCCAAGTGGCTTCTCCATTACCCGTAGTCAGTACTTATCTTTCATTTGGAACCTTCAATTCCGATCAATTTGATCGTTTAAGCATTTTCCCCCAAATTTTCTGAACTATGGTTTTCTTTCTACTGAATCTCTGTAACCCAACTTTCGAACTCCATATCTTTCAATGTAGACCTCGGATTATCAAAATTCTTTTACCTTTTTTCAATTGAACCTCAAATCTTGACTTTGAAAGTGGGTTGACTTTTTTAGTAGTTGACATTTTTGAGGTTGCTTTTTTGGGGTTGACTATTCTAAGATTGACTTTTTTGAGTTTGACTTTTTCTATCTGCTTTCTTAGACTAAGTCTCGGAGTACCACCTGCAGGATGAGAAAAGCCTTCTAGCATTCTGAAACCTCAATTTAGGAAGAAAACGTATTTGATTTAGGGGTCCAAAGAAAATTAGGTGTCTACACCCGGCAACAACGCCAAAAACTTGATGCACTAAAAATAACGTATCTTATTTAACCTTGCACTTAAAAGATCTGTTGTAAAGTATAATGATTAGTGAGGGTCGAGTCCATAGGGATTGGTTTTTAATTTAAAAGTTATTAGTTTATACTTGAATTCAAGAAAAACAAAATAAAATGGGGTTTTTGAAATCAATTAAAAATAAAGAAAACAATAAAAGTAAGAAAGCAAGTAAACCAGAAGTAATCAAATATGATAAAAGTATGGTTAAAGTTTCATTCTCCACCACTAGACATCATTGAGAATCGATAATAAGATCTATCAATATCAATTAACTATCAAAATTATCAACTATAGATAACAACAAGCTCTGCTACCCCATTCTTTCCTTAGTTTGTCGTTAAATAGGATAAGCTCTCTATTTAATCTCTAATTATCAAACAACCTAGAATAAGCTCTCTAAATTCAATTTGATAACAGCTTTATGATGAGAAAGAAACAAACACGTAAGCTTGGATTGTTCAACTTATGTTATGTTCCACATTGTAATTCTCGAAAATCCAACATAATCATGAATTACAAATTGCCACTTATGAATAGGAAATCAAGACAATTACACGGATCAAGACTCCTAAACTAGCAATAGATAATTACCAAGATCTATCTAGTTCGCGACCTAAACAAATCAAGACAACATCATGAACAATTTTTTATGGAAGAACATAATCAACTTTGATAGAAAACTAATGATAGATAAATCTGAAAATCAATTACAAAACTTGTCTAGGGCTTTGAAATCACCCTTAACCAAATAAAAGTTTAGCCTTGCATAAGCATTGTCAACATAAACATGAATATTCAAAAGAAACTAAGAACAAAAATAAAATAAAACCAAGAGAAGAATAATAAGAAGAATAAGAGTAATAAATAATCAAAAGCATGTCTATTTGGTGGCTCAAAAGATGGTATTTATAGAACCTTAAAGCCTTGGAAACCCTTTCTTGCTCTTCAAAGAAGCTAGGAGTCAAAATATAGCAATTTTGGACTTTTCTCGAATTTTTCCAATTTTTGCAATTTTTCTCAGATTTGGGGGCCATAAACTCATCGCCGCGGCGCCAATTTGCTGTCTTGTGGGATTTTGCTCTCTGACTTCGGTTTCGCGGCTGATGCATTTTCTCGCACTTCGTAGGCTGATTTGGGTGACCATCTATTGTCTGATTTAGGCGTGTAAAATATTGTTGGAAAGGTATTCAAGTCAGCTTCAAGTCAAGAAGGAAGTTTCTTCAAATAATGAATTTAACATAATGTTTTCCTTGCAACAAGCTCCGGAGGTCAGATCTGACTGATCATCTAGCACTAAGAATTTGATCTTTTTGACTCCCAAGTCTTCTTCCATCTTATGATTGTGACTTTATAAGCTCTTTAACATCATATTTGACATGTTTTGACTTTATCTCTTCCAAAATACCTATAATTCATAAAATCATAGTAATTTGTCAAGGAACTTAAGAATTAAAGCACAAAGTATAAGGAAATAATACATGAAAATGTATGAAATTAAGCACTTATCACAAAGTTACCAACAGATGGGGAGAAACACCAATTGAAGTTGATGTTAGGCCATATACTTTGAATCAAAGAGTCCAAGATAACATCCACTTTAGTTTCCTGTAGAAGAACCATATCTAGTTTTTCTACCAAAATCATTCTTTTCACCATATAAGCTTTTGAAGAACTGCCCAAGCCCCTTAGGTTCCAGGGTAATATTCTAATTTCGCCCAAGGAAGAATAGGCCTAGCAAATAGATGAGCCACAAACAGTGAGAGAAAAATAAGTAGAACATACAAACTGACAAGTAGATGAGCGTGAAAGAATCTTCAGCAAAATACACTTTGAGCAGCAAGAGAACTGATAAAATCTTTGAGTATTGGGCAGAAACACATAAACTGGTAACAATTTTCAAGAATTGGGCAATTTATAATATAAAAGCACCCAATATCCGAGATGGGGAAATCAATAAGCATCAACAGTAAGAGAATAATCAATTGGAGCCAAAGAAATCACTAGAACAAACATTGAGAATAAATCGTGAGACACCCAAGAGAAAAAAAAAGAGTTACCGATCCTTATCCTTAAGGAATTTTAAGGAAATCACATTCAGTCAATCATTTTTTTGTACCTGGAAAGCTTTCCTTGGAGTTGTTTCTATTATAACAAATGCTTGTGTCCTCCCATTAGCTTTCTTTAATAGCATGAAGGCTCTCCTTTACCTTTTCCACATGATGCTAGGCCTACAATGTAGAAGCAAAAGGCAGTAGCCATGGTGAGTAGCAACTGCAACATGAGATAGAATAATTACCCCACGTCATATATTTGCCTTGATGGATTAGGATGTAATTAGCAAAATTTGACATTATTATGACTATTGGGAGGGTGTAATAATTAAAGATGGAAAAACTAATAAACAATAATGCATTATCTAATTTATTAGAAGGCACTAGAAGTAAAAAAAAATGGCATAATGACAAATTTGGCCCCCGAAGTATGCAGCTAATATCATTTTGGCCCTTATACTTTTTTTTGAGTCAATTTGGCCCTCAATCTATTATTTTTGTCGATATCGTGTAAATTTAACAAAAATTGATAACATATGAGTATGAGACTAACAAATTCGTTAAATTTAGGCTAATTTTATAAGAAATAGATAAAACAAATTAACCAAAATAAACAAAAAAATTGATCGAAAGTTGACCAAAAAGTAACATTTTTATTAAATTTAAGCTGAATTGACTGAAAATAATAGCATCAAGGCTAAAGTGATCCAAAAAAAAGGTTAGGGATCGAAATGACTTAACTGGTATAGTTCGAGGGCTAAATTTGTCATTATGCCAAAAAATTTTATTGAAACTGCAGATTTCATATGCTTGACTACCAATTCTTAAATTATAGTTTGGAAAGGATAAGTGCAAGTACTAACCACAAACGAGAAAAATAAAAATTAAGATAAATGTAGACACCTAATTTTGTTCGGGCCCTCTAAATCGAGCAGATTCTCTTTTTCAACCTCCTGGAACGCAAAAAGACTTCAACCATTCCATATATGGATCCCCAAGACTTTGTTTTGGAGGTCATCACAAAAAGTCAACTTGAAAAAAGTTAACCCCAAAAAAGTCAACCACTAAAAAAGTTAACTCTCAGTCAAAATCAAGACTTGAAGTTGAATTGAATAATGGAGAAATAATTTTGATAATCCAATGTCAACAACGAAAGATATAGAGTTCGGACGATGGGTTGCAAAAATTCAGTGCAAAAAAGAAATCAGACTCGTTTTGAGCAAAATCAAGGTTTTGGAGGTTAAAGGGCAATCTCGGAAAAATTCCAAAAGATAATTCTTTAAAAAATAGCAAACGAGCTCAAAAATTTATGAAAACTTCCAGATTTGAGTTTCATAATTTTTAGAAGAGATTGGTGAAGAAAAATCTGGAATCGAAGCTCATTTGAAAAATGGCAAAGTTTAGGTGCACTAACCCGAAATTCCAAAATATAATTCCGGGAAAAATAGAAAACGAGCTCGGAAAATTATAAAAACTTTCAGATCTGAGTTTCATAATTTTTAGAAGAGATTGGCGAAGAAAAATCTGGAATCGGAGCTCATTTGAAAAATGGCAAAGTTTGGGTGCATAACCCGAAATTCCAAAAGATAATTCCAGGAAAAACAGCAAACGAGCTCGAAAAATTATGAAAACTTCCAATTCTGAGTTTCATAATTTTTAAAGAGATTGGCGAAGAAAAATCCGAAATTGGAGCTCATTTGAAAAATGGCAAAGTTCGAGTGCACTAAATCGAAATTTTAGAGATAAATCCGAGAAAAATAGCAAATGAGCTTCGAAAAATTTGAAAACCTCCAGAATCAAGTTTTACATTGAATGGGATGAGTTGGAAAAGACAAATCTGAAATTGGGGTCCATTTGCAATTAAATTGAGATCGGGGGGCAAAAAGGTAATTTTATCGAAGAAATTGAAAAGGACCAATTTGCAATTAAGAAGAATATGAAAGATGGCGGAAATTATTGAATATTATAGCCCATGGCCGGCCAACATAGGAGGGAGGAGGAAGGCTTGATCAATTTAATTCAATGGTTACTATCAAGCTAAAAAATGCCATCTTTATTGCCTTGCAAATGGTCCCCCCTCATCCAATGGCCTAGGTGCCTTGTAGAAAAGATGAGTACACCCTTCAATGGCCAAGATCAAATTGCAAGATGACATTTTTATTTGTCATAAAAATATCCTCATCCAATGGCCAAGATTGGTGGAAGAAAGATTAGCACAATCCATCCAATGGTGAGGGGAGATTCGGCCAAGCAAAAGAGCATGAGAGAGTGGTCCTTGTTTCATCCAACGACCTAGGTTATTTGTAAAGGATGAGTACACCTTTCAAGGGCCAAAATAAAATGGCAAGATGATATTTTTATTTGTTATGAAAAGATCCTAATCTAGAGGCTAGGATTGTTGGAGAAAAGGAGCACATTGCATCCTATGGTTGGGAGGCCAATCGGCCAAGCATGAGAAAGGGAGGAGGAATGTTTTTATTTTCCTTAAGAAGGCTGGTCATTGCTGAAAAGAGGCAGTAGCTAATTTGGCAAGAAAAAGGTTTTTGAAAGAAAGGAAGAGAGTGTTCACCAAAAAGCTCAGAAGGTAGCCATTCCTACCTAGCTCTAGCACGATTTTCTTCTTCATTCTCATGTGTTTTTCTTTGATTTCTATGTGATTTCTACTTCTTTTCATGAGAAAATAAAAGTTTTGAAATGTTCATTTGGGCTTTCATCTTTTCCTTTTCATAAAAAAATGGAAGAAACCAAAATTTCACAAATCTTTTTACCATGGCCGAATGCCTTGTTTGTGCTTGCCTTGATTTTTGTTTTGCATGAGGGAAACATGATTGTGGAAAGTTTATTATATGTTTCATTTTTTGATTTTCAAAATAAATGAAGCAAAAGAGGTTGAAAGGCTACATGATCTTGATCATCTAGCACTAAGAATTTGATCTTTTTGACTCCCAAGTCTTTTTCCATCTTATAATTGTGATTTTATAAGCTCTTTAACATCATATTTGACATCTTTTGACTTCATCTCTTCTAAAATACCTATAATTCAAAAATATAATATAAGTAAACAAGATAAAGATAGAAAACATAACAAAAACTAAAGGTAGAAAGGGTATAAAATGTGTACTTTATGACTTATCAAATACCCCCACACTTAGCTTTTTCTAGTCATCGAGCAAAACAAAATAAAAATAAAATAAGAAAATCTAATCTAATCCATTTTCGTAGGAAATCACGGTGGCACTTAGCTTGTTACACAAGCCTTTAAACCCATAGGTGTATCCAGTGGACGGGTTTAGTCTCGTGAGGGTTTACTATAACGATACCCACAAACATTGAAAAACTAAAATAAAAATAAACTAACATACACTAAAAATAGTTACTCCTAATCCTTTCAATATAAATTAGAGACAATCTTTGAACAAGTCTTATAAACTAATTAATAGCTTAAAGAATTTCACAGAAAATCATGCTTGAATGTATATAGTTTGAGTTAAGCCAATATTTACATAACATATCTCAATTAAAATAGTAAATATTCGAACTTAATCTCAACTTCTCACATGGGATACTCTCATGATTTTCACTCAATATAGTAGTGGTAAAGTGTTTACACTCAATCAATCTCATGAAAATAGTTCTACCATATGTTTTTTTGTCCACCTATTCTCCACTATTTAGATCATACAACTTCATGAATCAAGAGATCTTTAATCAAGTTTGTAATGGGGCTAAGGGGTTGTAATGTGGTTAAAGAGTAAAAGATAAAAGACATTACAAAGGTTCCAAAGACTTCATAGAGTTTAGAGACATAATAAGATCATGCAAAGAAAATTTCTCAAAACTACTAAAAATCACATAATAACATAGGCTAAATATTCATGTTGAGCCTTTGTTTCATTCTAACCAACTTTGTAACATATTTTTCGTTAACCAAAAGTTCAAGAGATGATTCAATTTTTTTATTTTTAATATGGGAATGTATTTGACAATGATCTATTTCTTTTTCTCTTGACTTTTTTTTTTTCTTCCAGCACACTTATCTTTTGTTTCCTACCCAAATTTTCAATAAGTATCCCATGTTTTGCAATATGTCTCAAACATTCTAGTCCATCTTTAGAACAAGGGTAAAGATATAAATGTGTTTAGGCTAAGTGTAAGATGTGGTTACCAATAAAATAGCTTAATCAATTTAGGCTCAAATTGGCTCACAAGGGGGATGTTCTCTTGGAACATCAATAATGGATGGCTTTTTGGCCCTGGTTACAATCCTAATACCTCTATATTTTCATGTTGTCACATGTATCAATATAGTCTCAAACGGTTTAAAGCAAGTTCTAGAGAAACATGTTATCATGAGAGCACACAAGAAAGAAATTAGATTGATATGTATAATGCATCAATCATATAGGCTCAAAACTCACAAGGATGATTATACAAGTCAATTTTAAGTCTAAACATGCTTCTTTCTCAATCAACATATCATATTAACATTGGCTCATAAAAAATGATATTTCAAGCTCAATTCTCATGAAAAATCTTCTCACTAATAAACTAGTTTTAGACCTACACAATTCATATCTCATCATTGTATCGAAATGAACTAAAACACACTAAAACTAAATTAAAAAGACTCAAAAAAAAAATTGACAACCTAAAATATGAAATCCTAAATTCTTCCCCGCACACTAATTCTTACATGGTCCTCAATGTAATACTATCACCCCATATGCAAGAATTACATGTAAGAGAAAAGAACTACTAAATAAAAGAAGAAAAATAAAAAAAGAACACTATAAAAAAAATTAAAACAAAGCATGAAAGAGAGAAAACAAATCTTGTTTGGCAGGTTGGCAATTTCTTCATTAATTGGGCTGTTTTCCCAATTAGCACTTGAGTGATTGTGTTTACCTAGCCAATACCCCTTCTTGGCTTTTTAGGATCTTTGGGCTCATACATGAAACTTCTCGGATTTTTGCGTTTTGGAGGAAGCTTTTTTTGCAAAATAGCCAATGCATTCTCTATCATAATTATTATTCAACCATCCTTTGTAGTGCATTGCTCATCGAGAAATGGAACATATTTTGGTACTTGTTGAATAGCATCTATAAACAAGCTGTTTAAGGTTTCCCGTATGTGTTGTTCATATTCCTCCTCCTTGAGCTTTGCAAATTTACTAGGAAAAGGCATAAAAGAAACATTAGTAAAAATGGGAACCTTAAAAGTTACCTCAGGTGCCGAAGTACTCTTATTTGGATTTGTGGCTTCATTATCCTTAAGAATAGAATCCATCTCTAGTTTTTTCTCATTCACGGGTTCCCTTGGATTTTCTGATTCATCCTCAATTTGTGTGGCACTAACACTCTCCTTTGGATCAATTTGGGAAGAGAGCTCTTGAGATCTCTGTTCTACTAATTCCTCCATACTATTAACCAATTGGCTCATTTGTGTTTCCAAACTCTGGATACTTGCTTGAAGACTTGCCCTTGTTTCCCTTTGTTCCTGTTGAAATTCCAAAGTATTAGCAACAAGAGAATTGACAAGGTCTTCTAAAGAAGTACCTGAGTTTTGAGGTGGGGACTGAAAAAGATCTAGTTCATGAGACCATGATTGATTAAAGCTCGATGGATGATTGTAGTTGGCATAAGGATCTATTTCTTGATAATTTCCCGAGTATCCATAATCAGAATGATCCCACCATCCTTCATTGTAAGTGTTTGACTAAGGATCATACTGTTGTCCTTGGAACCCTTGATGGCCTTGACATCCTTCTCAATCATAGGCTTGTTCAAAATTATCATCTCGGAAGTATGGGCACAAATTGTTTGGATGATCCATCATAAAGCATACTCCAAACTTCCTAGATTGTTGAACATTACCCATGGCAAGTTGTTGAACTATGGATATGAGATTGGTTAGTTGGTTTTGAATGTTTGATGTAGCCCATGCAATCTTTCTTTGATTGGGTAGAAAAGAAAACCTATATATACAAAAAGAAAATTAATTAGAACTGAAAATAAGAATAAACCAAGTAACAAATAAAATAAAGGAAGCAATCCCCGACAACGTTGCCAAAAACTTTATGCACCTAAAAGAGTGTATCTTTATTAAACCTTGAAATTAATATGATCAATTATAGTAAAGTAGCATGCAAGGGTCGAATCCATAGGGATTGGTTTTTAGTTTATAAATTACTAGTTTAAAACTTAAATTCAAGAACAATAAAAGAAAATGGGATTTTTGAAAGAGTTTCTAAAAATTAAGAAAACAAGAAAAGTAAGAAGCAAATAAATAAGATGAAATCAAACAAAAGAGAAATATGGTTAAGGTTTCATTCTCCACCAATAGACATCATTGAAAATCAATAATCAGATTTATCAATATCAATTAACTATCAAAATTATCAACCGTAGATAACAACAAGCTCTGTTACCCCAATCTTTCCTTAGTTCATCGTTAAATAGAACAAGCTCTCTATTTAATCTCTAACCACTAGACAACCTAGAATAAGCACTCCAGATTTAATGTAATCGCAACTTTATGTAGAGAAAGATAGGTTGATCTAGGCAACAAACACATAAGCTCGGATTGTTTAACCTATGTTATGTTCCACTTTGCAATTAGCGAAAACTTGACCATAATCATTAATCACAAATTGCCACTTATGAATAGAAAATTAAAACAATTACACAGATCAAGATTCCCAAACTAGCGATAGATAATTATCAAGATCTATCTAGTTGTACACCTAAACAAATCAAGACAAAGATCATAAACAATTCTTATGGAAGAACATAATCAACTTTGATAGAAAAATAATGATAGATAAAATCTAAAAATCAAATACAAAACATGTCTAGGGCTTTGAAATCACCCTTAACCAAAGAGAAGTATAGCCTAACATGGCCATAGATAATATATAAATAAAACTAAAAAGAAAATAAAAGAATGGAGAAGAAGAAGAAAATTAATGATGATCTTTGAGTCTTCTCAAAAGATAGATAGTTTATGGCTCAAAAGATGGTATTTATAGAGTTTTAAAACCCTGTGAACAAGTCCTTACCGCACAAGTAAGCCTGGAGATAAAAAATTACATTTTTAGGCAGTTTTTGGACTTTTTTGCGGTTTTTGGGCGCCTAGGCGCCGAGCATACTGCCTTGTATTTTTCTGCTGTATCTTCTCGCATTTGGTCTGCTGATTTCGATGACAATTTCTTGTCCGAGTTGGGCCTGTAAACTACCATTGGAAAGGTATTCAAGTAAACTTCAAAAGTCTAGAAGAAAATTTCTTCAAATAAAGAATTTAACATAATGATTGCTCAACAACAAGCTCTGAAAGTCAAATCTGCCTGATCGCTTTGCGCTAAGAATTTGATCTTTTTGACTCCCAAGTCTTTTTCCATCTTATGATTTTGACTTTATAAGCTCTTTAACATAATATTTGACATCTTTTGACTTTATCTCTTCCAAAATACCTATAATTCAAAAATATAATATAAGTAAACATAAAGATCGAAAACATAACAAAAACTAAAGATGGAAAGGGCATAAAATATGTATTTTATGACTTATCATTCGTTCTTATGCCGTATGTCATGTCATTTTGTATGCCATGTCAATTTCATTCACATGACATTCGTTCTTATGCCATGTCACCCAAATGCCATGTCATTTTATGCCATGTCGATTTCATTCATTCTTATGCAATGTCACCCATATGCCATGTCGATTTCATTCACATGACATTCATTCTTATGCCATGTCATCCATATGCCATGTCACTTCGTATGCCATGTTGATTTCATTCACCTGACAGTCATTCTTATGCCATGTCACCCATATGCCATGTCATTTTGTATACCATATATTCACATGATATTTGTTCTTATGCCATGTCATCTGTATGCCATGTCATTTTGTATACCATATATTCACATGATATTCATTATTATGCCATGTCATCCGTATGCTATGTCATTTTGTATGCCATGTTGATTTCATTCACATGACATTCATTCTTATGCCATGTCACCCATATGTCATGTCATTTGGTATGCCATGTCGATTTTCATTCACAATGATATTCATTCTTATGTCTTGTCATCTATATGCCATGCCATCCATATGTCATGTCGATTTTATTCACATGTCATTTTGTGTGCTACGTCTTCATTTGACATGTCATTATTTCTTTTATTAGGTCATAAGAAAAACATTTGCTATATCATGAAAAATATGCATGCATATCTAATTTTTATTTTATTTTTATTCTAATAGCATTTTTGCATAATCATGGTCATTTTCTATGTTTTTATAAAGGTTGTTTTTATAAATTAAGATTATTCCCGAGTTAAAATAATTCATGAATTCTCTGCTGGGTCTGCCGGGGAGGATATCATCAATTATCATTAATAACGGAATATTCTTTTTAAAATGAAAATGATTGGAGAATTTTAAAATCAAGGAAAATTTCCATATTTTGCTGAGTTTGTCAAGAAATATGGGAAATTTTATGCTAAGCAAATTCCGGATTATTTTCAAAATAAAAAAAATGAAATTTTAAGGGAATTATTTTAAAACACCAAATTTTAAAACCAAATTTTTATCGAGATTCGAGATAACACACGACTAATAAAGTACCACTTTATATGGGCGTCGCCAGGGTGCTAATCTTTCCCCGCAAGTAATTGACTACCTAACTCGCACTTGTTTTCTCTGGTTTAAAGCGCAGACTTCAAAATTGTTTTTAAAAAATGTTTTAATTAATTTTAAAATGTTTTTATAAAAATCGGTTTTAATAGGTGGCCAATCACACCTATCCAAAAAAGATTGGTGGCCACTCCATTTCTTTTTTCGAGGTCGTTTTCATACCCTCGACCCTTTAATTTCAAGAGAAATTAAGTCGTCTTTTCCTCTACTTGTTTTCCCCCTCACTCGAACGGGTCCCTCGGAGGATCACGTATCGACAGCTTGGCGAATCCACTGGGGACTTTAGAGAGTCAGGCCTAGAATTAGTCGTGTGTTACCAAAAGTCTCGATTTTGTCAGTTTTAGTTGGTGTTTACTTTTAATTCCCTTTTTCTAATAAAGGAAAATTTTTAAAAAATAATCAAATGTTTTAAATGTGTTCATTCTCATGTGCATGCATATTTTACTGTTTCTGTGGTTATTTAATTTTATATGTCATTATTATTCTTTGTTTAATTAATGCTTTACATTGCTTAAATTTCATCTTTATTAAATTGCTCGGATTTTAGGATAGAGGTATAAAATAGGTGGTGAAAGGTTTGTTTGTTCCTCCTCACACACTATATTTGCATTTGCATAACATGAGCCCTCTACCCGGGTTTCATGCTTTAGGTGGAAGTAAAGTAACTACGCTCTTGTGAGGTGTTAACCTCCGTACGGGCTAGCGAAACACTTTCGGAGTAGTAGACTACCTATGCCTTCGTGGGGTGATAAACTCTGTACAGGCCTGGGAAATACACTCTAACGAATTGCACCCGCTTTTATCGGGGTGCCTTACTAGCCTTCACTGGCGATAGTGAGGAGCAATTTGGAGCCTTTTTAGAACCTAATGCAACCTCATATAGTGAACCTAGGCGAAACCATGCCGAATTTCGATTAGAAGTACTGAAGCTAGGAACACGCGGAGGAACCTTTCTCCACTTTAGCTATTTATTTCAATATCGCATTAATTTGATTATTATAGCCTTGTACTGAATCGTTTCCCTTTGTATTGTTTGTTTTGTTTTGGTTTGTTTTCATTGCATGCATCATGGTTACTTAGGAGTGTTTGCCTTAAGCTGGATTCCAATCAGAGGGGTTTTCGTTACAGTCATGGAGCACCAAGATCTTGTGCCAGTGTCAGTTACTTCGAAGACGTACCGAGAGGTCTGAACAGAGTCAGAGAAGCATCAGGTTGACAGGGGAGACTGCTTGGCTAAAAGTTTCGTGTCTGTTCTTCCCGAGTCGGTTCATTTAGATTTGAGTCAGAATGATTTGATAGAATTAGAAGAGATTTGGGGTTGATGGGGAACTGCAAGGAAAAACGAGTTCACTAAGAATGATGGCAACATAGCATTACTTCTCCTGATCCAGATAGATGAGCATTTGATTAAGGCAGTGGTACAGTTTTGGGATCCCTCCTACTGATGCTTCACATTCAATCGGGAAGATATGACACCCACCATCAAGGAGTACTCTGTCTTGCTCCATGTTGAGTCATCCTCCCCTAATAAGATATATTGCAAGCAACAAAAAATAGTTAGCTTTCGAAAGAAGCTATCAGACATACTGGGTATGGAGATCCCAATCGACTCACCGGATATTAAGAAGAAGGGTTCGAGTATTTGTATCCCGTGGGTTTTCTTACGAGACTATATCATGAACAATCCAAAGAGTGATCGTGTGGTGGATGTATTTGCCTTGGCGGTCTATGGTTTTGTGATATTTCCAAAGATATTGGGGCATATTGAGATGGCCATAGTAGACTTCTTTGAGTGTATGGGCAAGCACATTGATCCAGGTCCCGCTATCCTTGCTGAGATGTTTAGGTCACTCAATTTATGTCGAAGAAAAGGTAAGGGACGTTTCGAGGGATGTGCACAGCTCCTATATGTTTGGATCCAGAGCTATTTCTGATGAAAGGATAAGGAAAAGCTTTGTCCCTACATGTATACTTTCATTCCTCTTAAGGAATTTTGTAAGAAAGAGTGGCCTAGAAAGGGAGGTAAGAAACAGTGGATCATGACTCTTCGTCGCTTAGCCCGAGAAGATGTCACTTGGAGAGCTCCATGGATGCCGATGGGATCCATTCTGTATAGTTGTGGAGACAAACCATGGGTCTTGTTATTGGGAATTCGGGGAGCTATCAGCTATGCACCACTCTTGGTACGAAGATGTATGGCTCTGAGCAGTTCATCCGGATGACTCATGGGCTCGTCTTTGTAGATTTTGCATATAATGGGCCCGGGTACATGAAGGAAACACAGGTGCTCATCAAGGCATGGAGGAAGTGGCACAGATCAGAATTGAGGAGATATACCGATAACGCTACTCTCTGATACTTGTCTTGGAGGGCCAAGAGGATCCACGACATAGTACTCCCTGCCGAAGATGCCTCTGTCTATCCGGTAATCCTTCAGCCCGAGCCTGTGGTACCAACAGAGATCGAGCTTGTCAGGCAGGAGTTAGAAAAAGACAAGGGGAAATTGTAGCAGGAATGTGATAAGCTTCAAGAGGATGTCGAGGATTTGAAGACTAGGCTCGAGATCCAAGAGGGCAAGACACGGAAAGTGGCCAGGGAGAGAGACATGGCACAATCTGATGTACATGACTTGCATAAGAAAAACAAGAGGCTAAGATACGAATAATTCACTGGAACTAGTAGGTCTCTACCCGCCCATGAGAAAGAGATAAAAAAGCTTTAGAAAGAATTGGACTTCTTGAAGGGTAAGGCTAAGGAAAGCAAAGAAAAGAAGTCTCGATTTTCTCATGAGCGATAAAAATGGGGAGATGCTCGGTCACATATTTCGACCAAGTTGGAAAGATTCCTGCAAGAGAATGAGATGTTGAAAGCCAAATTGGGAAATAAGAGGGGAATGACATCCATGTTACGCAAGGAGAATGAGATACTCCATGAGACCATTCAGACCTTAGAGCATCAGTTGCAAGTTCAGAAGACTGACATCAATGACATCATCCAGGAATACAGAGAGAGGAAGGATGAATGGAGCCAGGCAAATGACTTAGCTTTGGATGCTAGCACCAGGTGGAAGACTGAGACCTTAGGAAGGCAGCAGTATATAGACCATCTGACTAGGCAGATCCGCAAGGCTGTGGTCAAGGCCAAAGAGATGTCAGAGAAAGTAAAGACTCTGAGGTGTGATGTCAACCCGACAGGAGAACATGGACAGCGCCTGCTGAACTTCTTAGAGGAGGCTCAAGATCAGTATGAGCATATTCGATCTTTTTATGTAACTCAAGAGTGAGAGAGGATATGTAACGAGTTCCCATGAATTAATCAAATAAAACCTTTGTGTTGGAATTTGATCTTAAGGCAAATACTATTATTTGCATCATCTCATTTCATACAATTAAAGAAACATACATACATACATCTATTTGTTTGATCAGTCATGCATTAATTTAGTCATTCATCCTTTGCACGCATTTAATTAATGAAAAGAATAATATGCCATAAAATTCTAATCCGTGGCATTTACACCAATGTACAAAAATTGGGCGCGCATAAAAACTCTAGAGAGAAGCACTTCATATCAGTATAATACTCGATCACAAGTCAGGATCATGGAGAATGAACAAATGGCCCGAACGGAGAGAATGGAAAGGGCTCATGATGAGTTGAGGGAACAATTAAACAAGTCTCAGGCCGAATCAAGGGATCAGATGATTAAGCTGATGGAACTAGTGTCCGCTCAATCAAAAGAAAGGGACACATGGAGAATTTAGCCAGGGATTGGAATCTGGACATCAAGGGGGAAAAGTGGGGCAGCAAGATGCCGTACTAACAAATGGCTAACCTGCGCAGAATATGGATACTCTACCTCTAGCAGCTGAAACGCCTTTCGTGTATATTCAGCCCAACACAAGGGCACAGAAACAGATGCCAGTTGGGGTAAACCTTGGGGCAATCCCGACAAATCCTATTGATATCCCAGACTTGGATGAGCTTGCCAAACAAGAAAAGAGGAAAGTGGTGAAACTGAAAAGGGTTGAAACAGTTGAATTACAAAAGAAGTATTAGCTATTGGAGGAAAGGCTGAGGGCTGTGGAAAGTCAGAATTGTTTGGAAGCCTCGATGCTAAAGATATGAGTTTGGTCTCCGGTTTAGTGATCCCACCTAAGTTCAAGACACCAGATTTTGAGTAGTATAACAGGACCACCAATCCTTCAGCATATCTGACGATGTATTGTCAAAAAAAGAACGGACATGATAGTGATGAAAAGTTTCTCATTCATTGTTTCCAGGATAGCCTCACCAGGTTTGCCACTCGATGGTACAATCAACTCACCCGCAGCAAGATCTGATCATCACGGATCTGGCTAGGGCTTTCCTGGAACATTACAAGCACGTCTCTGACATGGTACCAGACAGACTATCTGTTGGTGTATGCCCTAGAGCCAATCGATTTGGTCAGGCATAAACAACCAATAATGCAAACCATCACTATATTTTAGTGATACAAGGTTTTCCTTCATGTTAGTACAATGAAAAGGAGTTATTAAGTACTAATTGGATGAATCCCATGTAACATAATGGCCTTGCAAAGGAATTATATATAATTGTGAGATCCTTATGCATCAAAGCCATGTTCCTAAAACGGTTCCTGGTCATCGCATTGCCAAGACGAGGCATTGGCAATGCTCAAAGGCTGGTAAATGTTAAACCTACTTACTTAGTAAGCAACTGATCTCACGTGTTGAAGTATATGAGATACTTTAGGATAACATGAAGGTGCTTGTCTGTTGAACAAGTTCACTGAACATGGCCCGCTGTGAGAACTTCATTTGGTATTGTCACTTAAGTGTCTATGAAAACGTTCTCACGTGTCAGTCGTGTAAGTAGTCCTCTGACTTGTGATACCAGGTCATCTTGTATGGGGAGTGTCATACTTTGATTCCATCATGAACAGGTCCCAAACAAGAGTGATGCTTATGGTAGGGTGGTTTTGGGTATGACATGAACCATATGAAGATGGATGAGTGATCCAGAGAGGATTCACCACTCCTAGTGATATCGGAGACATATCTCATCTGTTCTTGGCTTAAGTTAACATGATGGCATCTCTGGCTAGAGTATCATGAATTTAGGAGAAATAGTTTCTCTAAGTTCACAAATTTAACCAATAGCTACAAGAACTAATATGGACTGAACATGAGTAGACACTGCACTATGCTCATGGTCTTTCCGGGATATTTGGTGAAAGGACCGAATTACACTGATAGACTGAACACGAAAGGTTATGTCGAGACTAACTTGGCTCTCCAGTATTTGGGTGGTCATGATGGCTTGCTAGAGTCCGCTCATGATCTATGAGTATAAATTAATTAGATTAATTTATATTCATTGCCAACATATTGGAAGCCTAATGGGATACAGACAGAAAGGTGAATTAAGAGATTAAAATGGAAAGAACCTAATTGATTAATTTGAGAATTTAATCAATAGGGACTTAATTAAATAGTTTGATTAAGTAGAAAGACTTAAGGGCAAATACATAAGAGTTATTGTCCATAGTCCAAACCCTATAGTGATTGCCGCCCCCTATATATAAAGAAACATGATGTAGCCGATCTCCCTAAGGGGTGATAGTTGCATATTGTATGCTTGGCTTTTGGTGTATTCTTCTTGATTTCTTTCTTCCTCCTTGCCTCTTCATGGATTGCTAGAGAGAGAAACGTTTTCTTTCAAGAGAGCAAAGGCATAGAGTGAAGAAGAAAGAAGATCAAGATAATCCTTGTTATTGGCGCACCAAACTCGGAGAAGCAAGAAAATCGTTTTCTTCTTCTTGATGGTTATGAAGCATTCGACCATGGATGTTTAGATGGGGAGAGGTTTCTTGAAACCTAAATTACTAGCATCATTTTCAGCAAGACTCTATTCCTACCTTATGAAGGTTTTCTTGATCATCTTGTGTGGATTAACGTTAGAGGCCAGACACTTGTGTGGCTTGAAGTCTAGGATTAACTGCTTAGTGTTCAAGATTGAGTGGGCTATTTGTAAACTCAAGATTACTAGATCTTTGAGTTAAGGTATGAATCTTGATTAGATGTATGCTTTAGAATTACAAGATTGCATTAAAATTTTACAAGCATGATCCTGTAAGATTCGACTATTTCTTTATTTATTATTCTGCTGCGTTTATGTTCTTCTTTAATTCGATTATTGTTTGAGCATGAGGTCGAGTCCCAACACTATCCCTGCAGAACATGGAGAAGAAAGAGACAAAAAGTTTAAAACAGTATGCCCAGAAATGGAGAGACATGGCTACCCACGTGCAGCCACCCCTGACAGATAAAGAAACTATGGTTCTCTTCATCAACACCCTAAAAGTACCATACTATGAGAAATTAGTAGGTAATGCCACAAAAAATTTTGCAGATATGGTCATATCTGGAGAGATGATTGAAACCGCGATCAAAAAAGGAAAGATGAGAAGCGGGGAACAAGTCGCCCCTAAGAAAACAACCCCTACCAAGAAAAAAAAGGGGAGGCCCACGCAGTCAGTTTCAATAACTGGCCTTTTTCACCTCCAGTACCATATACACCTTACTTGACCTACAACCCTTACTATGCAGCTATAAACAGCATCACTTAGAACCCTTTTCCTTACACGGCTATCCCTCAACAACCATATTCGACTGGCATATCTCCTCAGATAGCCATTCCACCAAACACTGCCCCAAACATGCAAAGCATTCCCCGAAATGATTAAAGGCCTATGAGGAATAACCAAAAGCCTCAATATGACCCTATCCCCACTACTTACAGCAAGTTATACCTGAACTTCTACAGGGTCAACTCGTTGCGCCTGTCTATCTCCAACCTTTAAAACCTCCTTATCCCAAGTGGTACAATTCCAACGCTCACTGCGCGTACCATGCGGGTATCCAAGGATACTCAACCGAGACTTGCACTACTTTCAAATGCAAGGTTTAGAGTCTTATTGATGTAAGAATCTTAAAATTCAGGCCAAAAAGTGGACCTAATATTGCTAGAAATCTGTTGCCTAATCATACGGAGGCCAAGGTCAACGCAATCATGTCAGGGGAGGTTGAAAGGGTAAAAAGGGATGTCAGGGAAGTAAAAACATCTATGATCAGAGTATGGTTTGAGATGGTCAAAGCGAAGTTGTTTAAGCCGAGAACAAATGTGAGGGAAATAGTCAGTCAGACGGGGAATTTTTGCCAATATCATGAATACAAGGGGCATGCCATTCAGTACTATGGAGAGTTCTTAGCAAAAGTTCAAAAGATGATGGAGATGGACGAGGCCCAGCTTTCTGAAAAGATAGAAAAGCCAAAAAATAGTATGAATGAGATCGATTATGGGGTGGATAGACCCCTAGTCATATACTATGATGAGCCTGAGGTAAAGGCTAGTCGAGTAGTCGAGGGACCCGCTCCAAAAATGATGATAGAATTACCATCACCTTTTCCTTACAAAGGAGATGGGACAATTCTATGGAAGTATGAATGCAGCATGGCGATGCTAAGATCTTCAAAACATCAGGCAGCAGCCATGGATGTAACCGGAGTGGAGCACCTAACCTGAAGCGGTATATGTTATGCCCCGGGGACCGTTGAACCTGAAAAGACAAGGGGACCTGACAAAGGAAAAGAGTAGTGGGACCAGACCCTATGGAGGTAGAATAATCCGTTGAAGTTGAAAAAGATTGTACTCTAGCTAATAAGGTAAAGGAACCAGTAAATGAGAAGGAAGCCTGTGAGTTCTTAAAATTCATCAAGCACAATGAGTACAGTGCGGTAGAATAGTTGCACAGCTAACTGGCGAGGATTTCAGTACTTTCATTGCTGCTAAACTCAGAGCCACACCGAAATGCTCTGCTGAGAATTTTGAACCAGGCTTACGTGGCAAACAGTATATCAGTGGAGAAGTTAGATCGATTGGTAGGGAACATCACGGTAGATGATTCCATCTTCTTCAGTTATGATGAGATACCGCCAAATAGAATAGGCTCTACCAAGGCCCTTCATATCACCACTACTTGCAAGGGGCACATTCTAACCCGAGTACTCCTTGACAATGGGTCTTCTCTGAATGTGATGCCATTGGCTACCTTATCAAAACTGCCAATTGTTATGTCTAACATGCTGCCGAGTCATACCATTGTCAGAGCCTTTGATGGCACTCGTCAGGAAGTAATGGGAAATATTGAGATCCCACTACAGATAGGTCCTTGTACCTATAAGGTGGATTTTCAAGTGATGGACATCACCCCATCTTACAATTGCTTGCTGGGAATACCATGGATTCACTCTGCCAGGGCTGTGCCGTCATCTCTCTACCAAAAGTTAAAATTTGTAATGGAAGGGCGCTTGGTTAGTGTGTCAGGAGAAGAGGATATCATCGCCTCTGTATTTACAGATACCCCCTACATAAAAGTAAACGAAGATGCCGTAGAATGCTCATTTAGGTCGCTGGAATTTGTCAATGCCGTGTTCGTCAGTGAGGGATATAAAATTCAAAAGCCAAGGCTATCCAAGAATACCAAGTTGGGGGTGAAAACAACGGTGGAAAAAGGCTACAGAGTTGGAAAAAGACTGGGAAAGTATCTCCAGGGGATGGCCAGAGCAATAGAAGTAACCGGGAAAAAAGACCAATTCGGTCTCGGATATCTCCCTAAAGCTCACAAGAAAAGGAAACAGATTGAGAAGAACCGTAAAAAAAGGATGGCCCGTCTTGTTGGTGTGGATATGGAGTGGGAGCCCATGACTTTCCCGCCAATCCTTCATATCTTCCGCTCGGCCGATTTTGAGTTTAGGAGTAAGAATTTTGAGGATGTGATGGTCCTGTTGGAGCAGGCTTTTAAGAAGCTCTATGGGGTTGGAGACAAACAAACATATGAAATGATGGTCAGTATGGCTGAAATAAATGAACAGAGAGAGGAGAACACTAGTTGGATGGTGCGTCCGTGCCCTTTAGGTTATGAGTTAACTAGTTGGAGCGTGATTGAGCTTCCCATAGTTTTTAGGCCTATTCCAGTGTAATGCCCGAATCAACCTTAATTGGCTTTGCCCGAAGGCATTAAGAATTTTTTGTACGGGCTTATGTTTAAAACTTATCATTTAATAAATAACAATCATGATGTATTTTCTTCATATTAATGTGTCCACATTTTTCATTCATTCTTTCCTTCTTTCATTATTTTTGCCTATATGCCTTCCAATATTGTTTTCCTCCCCACCTATCTACAGGTGCTAGGATACGGAATATGAGGACCACCCTGTCAATAATTCTGAAAATTTGAAAAATCCTTTGGTACGGGTGATTTTGACACTAACGAAGATGTCGAGGACTGTGATTTATTTCTAGATTCGTTAAGAATAACAGAACAAGAGGAAAAACAAGTATTACCTCACAAAGAGCAGTTGGAAGTGATAAATTTAGGGGATGAGAAAGAAATAAGAGAAGTCAAGATAGGGACTGCCATTTCACCATCGATAACGCAAGATTTGATAAGTCTGCTTCGGGAATACGCGGATGTGTTTGCATGATTGTACCAAGACATGCCTGGGCTGGACCCTGATATCGTGGTTCACAAACTTTTGTTGAAACTAGATTGCAAGACGATTCAGCAAAAACTGAGAAGAATGAGGCCCGAAATGCTATTAAAAGTGAAAGAGAAAGTGAAGAAGCAGTTCAATGCCGGATTCTTGGAAGTGACAAAATACCCGGACTGGGTAGCGAACATTGTCTCAGTTCCAAAGAAAGATGGAAAAGTACGGATGTGCATTGATTATCGAGATCTGAACAAGGCAAGCCCTAAGCATAACTTCCTGTTATCTCACATTGATACCCTAGTCAATAACACTGCCAAGAATTTCGTGTTTTCCTTCATGGACGAGTTCTCAGGGTATAATCAGATTAAGATGGCATAGAAGGATATGGAGAAAACCACATTCGTGACTATGTGGGGACCCTTTTGCTATAAGGTGATGCCATTCGGGTTGAAAAATGCTGGGGCAATATATCAAAGAGCCATGGTAACTTTGTTCCACGACATGATACACAAAAGAATCGAAGTTTATTTCAATGATATGATCGTAAAGTCGCAAGGAGAGGACGAACACATTGCGAATTTTAAAAAGCCCTTTGAAAGGTTGAGAAAGCTCCAACTTAAACTCCTGGAAAAGTGTACCTTCGGAGTGACCTTTGGGAAGCTGTTGGGTTTTGTTGTTAGCCAAAAAGGAATCGAGATTGATCCCGATAAAGTAAAAGCTATCCAGAGCTTGTCTCCACCTCGTACTCAGAAAGAAGTAAGAAGCTTTTTGGGTAGGCTGATTTATATCGCTCGGTTCATCTCTCAACTGATCGATAAGTGCGACCCGATCTTCAAGTTACTTCGAAAGCGTGATCCAAGGGAATAGGATGAAGGATGCCAGATAGCCTTTGATAAGGTCAAGCATTATTTAGCCAATCCACCAGTACTGATGCCACCAGTCCCAGGGAAGCTGCTGATATTATACTTGTCAGTATTTGAAAGGTCCATGGGGTGTGTGTTGGGGCAACATGATGAAACTGGAAAAAAAGAACAAGCCATCTACTACCTCATCAAAACGTTCATTGAGTACGAGTTAAAGTATTCATTGGTAGAAAGGCTTTGTTTTGCCCTAGCCTGGACCGCCCGAAGGCTCAGACAGTACATGTTGTATCACACGACATGGCTGATCGTGAAGCTAGATCCCCTCAAATACGTATTCGAGACGCCTTCGTTGTCAGGAAGAACGGCAAGATGACAAATGTTGCTTTCCAAATACGATATTGTGTATGTGAGCCAAAAGGCTATAAAGGGTAGCACAATGGCTGAATTCCTAGCAAGTCGAGCAGTAGAGGATTATGAGCCTCTAGATTTTGATTTCCCTGACGAAGACCTAATGTGTGTTTTGCAAGAAGAAGAGACTTCCTCTGAGAAGAAAACCTGGAAAATGTATTTTGATGGCCCATCTAATGCCATGGGGCACGGAAGAGGTACGGTGATCATATCACCTGAGGAAGATTACTATCCTTTCACTGCTAGATTGGATTTTGGTTGTACAAACAATACTGCTGAGTATGAAGCATGCACCATGGGTCTTCACACCGCCATAGAAAGGAAGATCAAAACACTAGAGGTCTTCGGAGATTCAGCCTTGGTGATATACCAACTACGCAGAAAGTGGGAAACCTGGGATGCAAAGTTAATCCTATATTGACAGCTTATACTGAGCTTGATTGAAGAATTCGAAAAGGTTGTTTTCAATTACTTGCCCCGAGAAGAAAACCGAATGGAAGATGCTCTAGCCACTTTATCATTAATGTTTAAAATGAACGAAGGGGCCGAAGTTGTGCAAATCTAAATTAGCATATATGAGTCTCCTGCCCACTGCTTGAATATTGAAGAAGAAGCAGATCGTCACCCTTGGTATTACGACATCTTGCAATACATCAAGAGTCAGCAGTACCTTGAGCAAGCAACGAAAAATGATAAGAGAACTTTGAGAAGATTGTCAATGGGTTTTGTCTTGGATGATGAAATCCTTTACAAGAAAGGGAAAGACCAGATCTTGTTGAGGTGTGCCATTTCTGCTGAAGCTCAGAGAATCCTCGAAGAGGTCCACGAAGGGATATGTGGTACCCATGCCAACGGCCACATGCTAGCTAAGCAGATTATGAGGGCCGAATATTATTGGTTAACCATGGAAGGGGATTGCATTAACTATTCTCGGAAGTGCCATAAATGCCAGTTATACGTCGACAAGATTCATGTGTCGCCATCGTCGCTGCATGTCATGACGGATCCGTGGCCATTTTCAATGTGGGGAATGGATATGATCAGGCCCATTACCCCGAAAGCTTTGAACGGACACCTTTTTATCCTGGTGGCCATAGACTACTTCACAAAATGGGTAGAAGCAGTCTCTTATGCCAATGTGACAAAGTCAGTGGTGTGCAGATTCGTGAAAAAATAGATTATATGCCGATATGTACTCCCGAAGAGAGCATTGTCTATGATTATTCTCTCTGGGAGTCCATATCGACATATAATCTCTTTTTTGACAAATCTGCACACCACTGACTTTGTCACATTGGCATAAGAGGCTGCTTCTACCTATTTCGTGAAGTAGTATATGGCCACCATAATAAAACGGTGTTCGTTCGAAGCTTTCAGGGTAATGGGCCCGATCATATCCATTCCCTACATTGAAAATAGCCACGGACCCGTCATGACATGCAGCGACAGTGGCAGCACATGAATCTCAATCCTGGATATTCATCTTTGTTATCCAAACCTTTTGCAATCAACTCATCTTGCCCTCTCGGGGCATATGACTATTTCATACTATCTTTCATATATGTTGTGATGCATTTTTTAGTGTTATCAAATTGAATGATAATTAGTAAACATAAAAATCTTTGAATAAATGATTTCTTTGCATTACTGTGGAGTAGATTTAAATTTTATAAAAGTTCAAAAACCACTAAAGTTTGGAGAAAATCGAGACAACCCATAATACTAGAGAAACTCATCAAGTGGGAGCAAACGTTGGATGCGCTAAGCACGTCAATCCAAGATACAGAGAAAAGCTTATCAAGAAGGGCAAACCAGAGATAGATTGGAGACACTGTCAAAGCCAAAATAGGTGGATCAGGGTGAAACCATAGAGAAAAAGCTCATCAAGTAGAGCAAATCAGAGATAAACTGAAGACACCGTCACCAAATCAAAACTTGTAGATCACAGTGAAAACATAGAGAAGAACTCATCAAGTAGAGCAAAACAGTGGAGTTGAAAAGATTCGTGAACCTTAATGAAATTATTGATTAAAACTCATAACAATCATGTAATTGCATTCATCCCTAGGGACCATGCATCTTACAAACAATTGCAAAACCTGTCATAAGCATCATTGCATTGGACTAACATTGCATAAATCATGAAAAGTTTTCTTAAGTCCAACACAGCTGGCACAAAAGGAAGTTATCATCCACAATTTTCCTGGAAAAGACAACCAGATTTTTCAGACAAGACATCCAATTTTCATAGACAAGACAACCAGATTTTTTGGACAAGACATCCAATTTTCCTGGACAAGACAACCATATTTTTCGGATAAGATATCCAATTTTCCTGGACAAGATAACCAAATTTTTCGGGCAAGACATCCAATTTTTCCTGGACAGGACAACTAGATTTTTCGGACAAGACATCCAATTTTTCCTGGATAAGACAACCAGAATTTTCGGACAGGACATCCAAGTTTTGCAAATCGAACTCGTTTTCTTAAGATGAGTCAAGCCTTGATTAGTCAAAGAACTCAAGTTAAGGACAAATCTTTTGTTTTGGTCAAAGCTGCACCAAGATGAGGTAAGGCCCCGAGACTTCCATCAAGGTATTTTATTCTCTTGCAAATCAAACACGTTTCCTTAAGACGGGTCGAGCCTTGATTAGTCAAGAAACTCAATTTAAGGACAATTTTCTTTTATTTTATTTTTACAAAAAATGAATGAGTAGAATAATGATGAGAATTCTCCCCTTCCTATCCTTCACATTTTGTTTCACTGACCGGACAAAATTACTGTCTAGTTTATCTTTGCCTGATTCCTGATTCTCAACAATAGTAAAAAATGAGCAGCTGTAGACACCTAATTTTGTCCGAGCCTCCTAAACCAGGCAGATTCTTCTTTTCAACTTCCCAGAACGCAAAGAGACTTCCATCATTCCATAATGGGTCCACAAGACTTTGTTTCGAAGGTGAGCATAAAAAGTCAACTCAAAAAAGTCAACCCTAAAAAAGTCAACCACTAAAAAAGTCAACTCTCAGTCAAAATCAAGATTCAAAGTTGAACTGAACAATGGTGAAATAATTTTGATAATCCAATGCAAAAGAAGACCTAATCAAGCAAATTTGGGAAAAACTAAATCGGAGGGGAATTTGATCGTAAAAATTGGGTATTTTTAGACCAACTCAAATTCAATATATGAAGAAGGGATTAGAAAAAGAAAATCCAAAAATCGAACTCGTTTTGAGCAAAACCGAGGTTTTGGAGGTTAAAAGGCCATCTCGAAAAAATTTCAAAAGATAATTCCGGGAAAAATAGCAAACGAGCTTGAAAAATTATGAAAACTTCCAGATCTGAGTTTCATAATTTTTAGAAGAGATTGGTGAAGAAAAATCCAGAATCGGAGCTCATTTGAAAAATGGCAAAGTTCGGGTGCACTAACCCGAAATACAAAAAGATAATTTCGAGAAAAATAGCAAAAAACTCAGAAAATTATGAAAACTTCCAGATCTGAGTTTCATAATTTTTAGAAGAGATTGGTAAAGAAAAATCCAGAATTGGAGCTCATTTGAAAATGACAAAGTTTGGGTGCACTAACCCGAAATTCCAAAAGATAATTTCGGGAAAAATAGCAAACGAGCTCAGAAAATTATGAAAACTTCCAGATTTGAGTTTCATAATTTTTGGAATAGATTGACAAAGAAAAACACATAATCGGAGCTCATTTGAAAAATGGAAAAGTTCGGGTGCATTAAACCGAAATTTCAGAGATAAATCTGGGAAAAATAGAAAATGAGCTCGAAAAATTTGAAAACCTCCAGAATCAAGTTTTACTTTGAATGGGATGAGTTGGAAAAGACAAATCCGAAATTGGGGTCTATTTGCAATTAAATTGAGTTCGGGAGGCAAAAAGGTAATTTTATCGAAGAAACCGAAAGTGACCAATTTACAATTAAGAAAAATATGAAAGATGGAGGAAATTTTTGCATATTACAGCCCACGGCTGGCCAACATTGGAGGGAGGAGGAAGGCTTGATCAATTTAATTCAATGGTCACTATCAAGCTAAAAAATCCCATCTTTATTGCCTTGCAAATGGTCCCCTCTTATCCAATGGCCTAGGTGCCTTGTAGAAAAGATGTGTACGCCCTTCAATGGTCAAGATCAAATTGCAAGATGATGATGGAGACTCGATTAAGAGTTGTAAACCCAAGTGCAGGTTATGTTCAAGTAATAAATTCTCGGGTGTCCGAGGTCGAACCACAGGGAAGCGTATTAGTAAGTATAAGTTTATAAATATATAAGAAAAAGAAAATAAACAAGATATTAGGGAATCAATAACAAAGAAAGTAAACAAGATATTAGAGAACAAAATAAACAAAATAACATAAAAGCAATTAAACAAGATATAAAAAAAAACAATAAGAAAAGATGTTGAGGTTAGAGAATCCACTCTTGGTGTTATGCTAAGATTAATCTTGTTTTATTACACAATTGAAATCAACACATAAGGGAGGTTCCAACCGGAAGGTTTAGCAATTCAGTCCAAATTGTCCAACGTCCATAGCATATGATATTATGTTCATTTGGTGTCCTCAAAACTCACAAAAAGAGTCCAAGCATTCCTTATGCCAAGGTATATGTCTACAACAAATCAAGGTTATGAAACCAAGCATTTACTGTGCCATTTTCATTGTCAATAATGAATCAAGATCTCTACTTTGCAAGTATGATTTTAAACCAAAAGAAAATATTATCTATACTAGTGTTTATAAATGATGATTCATTTTAGCTCATGTTTAAGAGACTAACCTTAGCATTTACCAAGAGCTTCACCTCATCACCTCAACAATATGATTAGCAACACATACTAGATATGAATAAAATGAAAAGAAATGTAAGAAGCATAAGTAAATAAAAAAAGAAAACTAGAGAAAGGAAAGAAGAAGAAAACTTAGAGAATTTTACTACAAAGGCTAATATCCTACCAATGTATAATGTATCCCCATACTCATCCAAGGCCCTCTATTTATACACATTTTGGAGGGCTAAATGACAAGAGACAAGCTTTACAAATTTCAAAGGTAGGTATAATAGGTGGGTGCATTTTTCTAACAATTTTCGTCATATTGTATGACAATTCTGATCAGCCAGCTTGATGGTCGATTTTGTCAATGTTGGAGGCTCGATCTGATAAAATGGTCTTCTAGAAAAATATACCCCTATCAGTTACGGATCCATAGCCGTTGGAATCAGATCATTTTCGCACGTGGATCGGAAGATATGGTCAAAATACCAAAACGGTGCAGAACAGACGTCATTGCACATCAGCCAACTTGATGGTCGAATTCGCTAGGGAAAACGACTCCGTTTCAAGAAGTGTAAAACATGAAAAAGATAGATACGCCTCTTAGCTTTGCAGGGATACAAAGTTCAGCCTTATTGCTTCAGTGAAACTCGAGATATAGCTGATATGGAAAAAGGTGTCGGAACTGGAACTGAACTGGATTTGCCCTTAATTCTAGTAATCTGAAATCACTCAAAGAAACTTGTGAAAAACACCAAATTACATAAAAATATAAAAGATCATAAACACAATTAGACTAAACAATAATAACTCGTATTTGACACAAAACAATAATAAAACATAACTAAAAACTATATAATTATACGAGTTATCACACCCCCATACTTAGATTGTTGCTAGTCCCTAGCAACGACTCAATAAAAAAAAATAATAATAAAATAAGAAAATCTAATCTAATCCATTTTCGTAGGAAATCACGGTGGCACTTAGCATGTGACACAAGCCTTTAAACCTCTAGGTGTCCCTAGTGGACGAGTTTAGTCTCGTGAGGGTTTACTAGGACGATACCCACAAACATTGAAGACATAAGAAAAACTAAAAATAATAATTATAACTAATCCTTCCAATATAAATTAGAGATAATCATTGGACAAGTCTTAAAAACTAATCAATAGCTTAAAGAAATTCACAAAAGATCTTGCTTGAATGTAAATAGTTTGAGTTAAGCCAATAATAACATAACATATTTCAATCAAAATAGTGTATATTCAAACTTAATCTCAACTTCTCACATGGGATACTCTCTTGATTTTCACTCTTTAAAGTAGTGGTAAAGTGTTTACACTCAATCAATCTCATGAAAACACTTCTACCATATGCTTGCTTGTCCACCTATTCTCCACTATTTAGATCATACAACTTCATAAATCAAGAGGTCTTTATTCAAGGTTGTAATGGGGCCAAAGGGTTATAATGTGGTTAAAGAACAAAAGGATAAAGATATCACAAAGGTTCCAAAGAGTTCATAGATTTTAGAGACATAATAAGATCATACAAATAAAACTTCTGAAAACTCTTATAAAGCACATAATAACATAGGCTAAATATTCATGTTGAGCCTTTGCATCATTCTAACCAACTTTGTAACATCTTTTTCTAGAAGTTCAAGAGAAGATTTTTTTTTTTTTTTTTTTTTTTTAATATGGGAATGTTTTTGACAATGATCCCTTTCTTTTTCTCTTGACTTTTTCTTTTCTTTTCTTCCCCCACACTTATCTTTTGTTTCTAACCCAAATTTTCAAATAAAAATATCCCTTGTTTTTTTGCAATATGTCTCAAAATATAAAATTCATCTTTAGAACAAGGGTAAGGATATAAGCATATTTAGGCTAGGTGTAAGTTGTGGTTACCAATAAAACATCATATTTAATGTAGGCTCAAATTGGCTCACTAGTGGGGATGTTCTCGTAGAACATTAATAATGGATGGCTGTTTGGCTCTGGTTATAATCCTAATGCCTCTATCATATTCATGTTGTCACATGTATCAATATAGTCTCAAACGGTTTAAAGCAAGTTCTAGAGAATCATGTAATCATAAGAGCACTCAAGAAAGAAATTAGATTGATTTGTATAATGCATCAATCATTATAGGCTCAAAAACTCACAAAGATGATTATACAAGTCAGATTAAGTCTAAACATGCTTCTTTCTCAATCAACATATCATATTAACATTGGCTCATAAAAAGGTTGACATCAAGCTCAATTCTCATGAAAATCTTCTCACTAATAAATCTGTTTTAGACTTATGCAATTCATATCTCATCATTGTATTGAAAGTAACTAAAAAAAAAACACACTAAGTCTAAACATGCTTTTTTTTTTTTTTTTTTTTTTTTTTTTTTAATGTAAGAAGAAGATTAAATCAAACTGACAAGGTATGTCTCAAGTCTCCCTTACTCAGACCTTGTTCAGAATGAATACTTCTAAATGTCTTAAAACACAACAATTTTTTTTTTTTAGCAAAATATGTCCCTTACCCCCTACTAAAATATGACATTGTCCCCAATGTCAAATTTTAAAGGTAGAATTTAGGAGATATTACCTGCAGAGGTTGCTAACCACTTATTATAACTGAGACACAACAAACAAAATGTTAGATAATGTCACAAAGACAAAGTGCAATCCACTCCTTGCTCGTCCATATCTCTTTTTCTTTTTCCGAGCGTTTGCGAAACAACCATAGCAGATAAACACTCATAAGCTTGTAGCTTTTTGAGTAAATCTTCAATGGTTGTAGCAGAAATTATGGTTCTCCTTGCCTCTGAAAACATGAATCCATTATCCACAGCATTATCTAAATATGAAAGTAAATTACTAAAATAACCATTAATATTAAGCAAACCAATGGGTTTCTTATTTGTGACCAAAGATGACCAAGAAGCCACGCAAGCTATTTCTTCCAATGTACCCAGACCTCCTGGTAAGGCAATGAATGCATCGGCAGAATGGTACATGATTGTTATCCGTTCAGGGATACTCCAGACTTGTATTTCCTTACCCACGGTAGGTCCACAAAAATCTGTGAATAGTTTTGGCACGATTCCTAGAACTGGACTTCCTCCGGCGTGTGCTGCTGTAGCGACTGCTCCCATTAAACCCGTACTACCGCCTCCATAAATCAAGTGGATCTTTTGTTGGGCAAGTATTACTCCAACTCTTATGGCTTCATCAGCGAATATGTTATTTTTCCCTGGATAAGCACCTCCAAAGACACAAATTTTTTTAATGCGCTGGGACGAAGTGCTTTCCATTTTTTTTCTTTTTCGAGTGCCTGAAAGAGAATGAGTACATGGTGTAATATATAGAGGACTGAGTAGTGAATCAGACAAGAGTAATAATGTCGCCGAAAGTGTATTTGGCCTGTCAGAAGAAAATGTTAACCTAACAAAAGATTTTTGCGTGATTTCAGGAAGAAAATCAAAAAGAGAAGAAAAATCAACCGTAAAAGACCAATGCAAAAAAAAAGAGAATAATTACACAAATCGAACAACACGTAAACTAAACCGAAATAAAATTATTGCAAATCAAACCAAAAGCTGAGAAGTCATTTATTGTAGTTGTGATTGTGGCTCACATCTTCCTCTGGTTTTACGTCCAGAAACGGCTTAAACGCCTTCTATGAGTCGAGGATATGCTTCCCATCCAGTTTTCTTACAAGCTGGCAAACAGGGTCTTTTAACATCAGATTCCCAAGATGTTGCCATTCCCTTTGGAATTGCGGCCATAAATCAAGAATTTCTCTTTGTACGTCTCCACTAGGATGCGTCTCAAGAGAAAGTTGGATATTACCCAAATTCTCCTTACTCAGTCCATCCTTAATGAATTCAATTTTATCATCTCGATTAGAGGACGGAATCCCAATAGAACGACATTTACCGTTACACGTCCATCGTGCACACTTGTGGCAATTTGAACTCATGCGCTTTGCTCGTCGCTTCTTTGCATAAGTGCTTCTACCTGTACCTGGTAAATGCAAAACAGGAAGATATTCATCTTCACGTACCTTGGCTTCAATTATCCAACGTATGTCTTCAGGAATCCCTTTGTTCATAAGCATTCTTAATCTTTCTAATCGAACTTGGTAAAGCTTCAGTAAAATATTCCGAGGAAAAGGAGGAAATCGTTTCTGCAATCTTTTGAGAATATCATCCATCCTCATTGTCGGGAATGCATCTTCGAAAAATCTGATCAGGACAATATTTGAACAAGTAAGGGTCATCCCAATAGAACTTCTTTACCTCATTCAGAAACTTCCTTTTATCTTGTGTGCTCCATTGAGAAGGAATTTTTCCTGTAGCAAGAAAATTAGCAATGTCAGCAAACCAAGGTGTCGTGGAGACAATTAGAAGTTGTTCATCAGGAAAAATATCATTTATTGGTGAGGTTCCAAAAGATTCATCACAAACAAGTCTTGATAAATGATCAGCCACCACATTTTCTACTCCTTTTTTATCTCGAATGGTGATGTCAAATTCTTGCAGCAAAAGGATCCACCTCAGCAACCTAGGTTTTGCATCCTTCTTAGAGAGAAGATATTTTAAAGCTGCATGATCACTAAAGACAACAATTGATGATCCAACAAGGTAAGATCTGAATTTATCCAATGCAAAAACAACTGCAAGTAATTCATTTTCTGTAGTGGAATAATTCATTTGGGCTCTATTTAAAGTTTTACTTGCATAGTAAATTACATGTGGTTTATTATCTTTCCTTTGTCCTAACACAGCACCAACAGCATAGTCACTAGCATCACACATTATTTCAAATGGTAAGGACCAATCAGGAGATCTCATAATAGGAGCAGTAGTGAGCATATTTTTGAGTTTTTCAAAAGCATCTTCACAATCTTTAGTCCATTCAAATGCAGTGTCTTTCATTAAAAGATTACATAGAGGTTTAGATATCGTGCTAAAATCTTTTATGAATCTTCTATAAAAACCTGCATGTCCCAAGAATGACCTAATGTCCTTTACTGTCTTTGGTGTGGGTAGATTAGCAATCAATTCAAGTTTTGACTTGTCTACCTCAATCCCTTTTGCAGAAACAATGTGACCTAGTACAATACCTTTAGTGACCATGAAATGACATTTTTCCCAATTAAGAACAAGATTTTTTTCTTCACACCTAATCAATACATTTTTCAAATTGGCTAAGCAATCATCAAATGAATCACCAGAAACAGAAAAATCATCCATGAAAATCTCAAGATTACGTTCAATCATGTCACTAAAAATGCTAAGCATGCATCTTTGAAATGTGGCAGGGGCGTTACATAATCCAAATGGCATTCTACGATATGCAAAAGTACCAAAAGGACATGTAAAAGTGGTTTTCTCTTGGTCCTCAAGTGCAATGGCAATTTGATTATACCCAGAATATCCATCTAGAAAACAATAAAACTCATGCCCTGCAACTCTTTCTAAGATTTGATCCATGAAAGGCAAAGGGAAATGATCTTTCCTCGTCACTGAGTTAAGTTTCCTATAGTCAATGCACATGCGCCAACCAGTAACAGTCCTAGCTGGAATTAATTCATTATTTTCATTTTTAACTACAGTAACTCCAGATTTCTTAGGTACGACTTGAGTAGGACTTACCCATTTGCTATCAGAGATAGGATAAATGATTCCATTATCTAGAAGTTTAATGACTTCATTTCTCACTACTTCTTTCATATTAGGATTAAGCCTTCGTTGCATTTGTCTAGAGGGTTTAGCATTTTCCTCTAAATAAATATTATGTGTGCAGATTAATGGGCTTATTCCCTTTATGTCAGCTAAGGTCCATCCTAATGCATTTTTGTGCATCTTCAAAAGTTGTAACAACTTACCTTCTTGTAGTTCATCAAGATGTGAAGAAATTATGACTGGAAAAGTTTCACTCTCACCCAAAAAGGAATATTTTAGCTCGGATGGCAATGGTTTTAACTCCAGCTTGGGTGGTTCAATAGTTGATGGTACAGTGACATTTGTAAGTGATGGAAGTTCCTCAAACTTTTGTTTCCAACAATGCTTATCCTGAAAAGATTTTAACAAAGAATCAGTGTGTGAAATTTCTGAAGCATTATCAAACTCATATTCAATTAAATAAGCTTCTAAAGGATCATGGAATGTGGTAGTGGTGAGATGTTCATGAACAAGTTCTTCAATGAAATCCACTTCATGTACTTCTGAATTATCACCAGGTTGCTTGCAAATGTTGAACACATTTAATTCTAAAGTCATATTTCCAAAAGAAATGTTCAACATACCATTCCTGCAATTTATCAGAGCATTAGAAGTTGCAAGAAATGGACGGCCTAATATAACAGGAATTTGAACATTTGGATTTGAAACAGGATGTGTGTCCAAAACAATAAAATCAACAGGGAAGTAAAAATTATCAATTTGAACCAAAACATCTTCAACTATCCCTCGAGGAATTTTTACAGAACGATCAGCTAGTTGAAGTGTAACAGGTGTTTCCTTGAGTTCACCTAAACCTAACTGTTGATAAACAGAAAAAGGCAAAAAATTAACACTAGCACCAAGATCAAGCAATGCACGTTCTATTCTAGTGTTTCCAATGATGCATGAGATTGTTGGACATCCAGGATCTTTGAATTTTGGTGGAGTAAGGTGCTGAATGATTGAGCTCACACTTTCCGTCAAAAATGCTTTCTTTTGTACATTATGTTTCCTTTTAACTGTGCACATGTCCTTCAAAAATTTAGCATAAGATGGAACTTGTTTGATTGCATCCAATAAAGGAATGTTAATCTTAACTTGTTTGAAAAGTTCATAAATTTCTGCATTTTGATTCAAATTCTTTATTGTTTGCAACCTTTGAGGAAAAGGAGCAGGATGCATACCTTTTTCTTTGTCCAAATTTTCAAGAAGTTCCGACTTACCATCATCCTTACCATTACTTTTCGGAGGGGAAAGAGGATCTTGGTCTTTTGATGGAATGTTTTTGTCAATTGCCTTTCCACTTCGAAGAGTTGTGATAGAACTGGCATTTTCCTGTTGAGTTTCATTGGAGCAAGAAACAAGACATTGAGTAGAAGGGTTAGGCTGAGGTTGAGCAGGAAACTTACCTTTTTCTTGAGTGCGTAATGAAGCTGTCAATGTGGACAAGGTGTTTTTGATCTCATTGATGTCCTGTGAAGTCCGGCTATTCACATTTGCTTGTGTTTGCATGAATGCTTGCAATGTCTCTTCCAAGGTTTGTACACGTGAAGGTTGATAGGAAAAAGTGTTGCCCGGCTTTTGAGATTGTGGTACCTGAACATGATTATTATTCCGCCAACTGAAGTTGGGATGATTTCTCCATTCAGGGTTATACGTTTCAGAGTAAGGAGAAGGAAAAGGCTTTTTAAATGTGTTTATGGAATTTACTTGATCATGCAACGCTTCTTTAAGAATGGGAATGTTTGGACATTCAGAAGTGGGGTGTCCCATGATTTCACAAATTCCACAACTTTCTTCATTTTTAACCGTTTTGACTTCTTTTACTTCTCTAAGTTCCATGGCTTCAATCTTTCTAGCCAAATTAGCTACTTTAGCTTTTATCTCATCTTCTTGACTAAAATGATATTTTCCTCTGTTAGAAACAACATTAGATCTATTGGAACTTTCAGAGGAATTATCTGTGTGCCAGGCTTGAGAGTTATCTGCCAAATGGTCTAAGTAGTCAAAGGCTTCTTCAGGTTCTTTTTCTAGAAACTCACCGTTACACATTGTTTCAACAAATTGTTTAGTTTCGGGAGTTAAACTTTCATAAAAGAAACTAATAAGACGCCATTTTTCAAAACCATGATGTGGACAAGAACTTAACAAATCTTTAAAACGATCCCAGCACTGAAAAAATGCTTCATTTTGATTTTGATTGAAATTTTGAATCTGTCTTTTCAAAGCAGTAGTTTTATGTGCTGGGAAAAATTTCTTTAGAAACTCAGTTTGTAATTCTTGCCATGTGCCAATTGACCTTGGTTTTAAATTATGAAGCCAAATTTTTGCTTTATCTTTTAAAGAAAAAGGAAATAATTTTAGCTTGATAATTTCATTTGTACATTGTTGGTCATTAAAGGTGACACATACATCTTCGAAGTCTTTTAGAAACGAGTAAGCACTTTCCGATTCCAACCCATAGAAATTTGGAAGCAAAGCTATCATACCTGGTTTAAAACGAAAGTTGTTTGCATTGAGAGGAAAAATAAAACAAGAGGGTGATGAGCTTCGAGTTGGTTGCAAGTAGTCACGCATGGTGCGTACTTGTCTGTTCTCATCTTCAGCATGAACACTTTCATTGTCAGCCATGGTAGGAGTTGTATTAGAAAGATTACCTGAAAAAGTTTCACAATAAAACCTAACTAAACGACGAGATCTAAAATCACGTCGCCAAACAAGCATAAAACAAAGTTAATATACAAAATTAGGCGGTATAACCAGCCAATAAAAATAAAACAAAGTTAATATACAATATAAATATAAATATATAGAAAATTAGGCGGTATAACCAGCCAATAAAAATAAATATACTTATAAACTTATATACTTAGTATTGCCTCCCCGGCAACGGCGCCAAAAACTTGATGGAGACTCGATTAAGAGTTGTAAACCCAAGTGCAGGTTATGTTCAAGTAATAAATTCTCGGGTGTCCGAGGTCGAACCACAGGGAAGCGTATTAGTAAGTATAAGTTTATAAATATATAAGAAAAAGAAAATAAACAAGATATTAGGGAATCAATAACAAAGAAAGTAAACAAGATATTAGAGAACAAAATAAACAAAATAACATAAAAGCAATTAAACAAGATATAAAAAAAAACAATAAGAAAAGATGTTGAGGTTAGAGAATCCACTCTTGGTGTTATGCTAAGATTAATCTTGTTTTATTACACAATTGAAATCAACACATAAGGGAGGTTCCAACCGGAAGGTTTAGCAATTCAGTCCAAATTGTCCAACGTCCATAGCATATGATATTATGTTCATTTGGTGTCCTCAAAACTCACAAAAAGAGTCCAAGCATTCCTTATGCCAAGGTATATGTCTACAACAAATCAAGGTTATGAAACCAAGCATTTACTGTGCCATTTTCATTGTCAATAATGAATCAAGATCTCTACTTTGCAAGTATGATTTTAAACCAAAAGAAAATATTATCTATACTAGTGTTTATAAATGATGATTCATTTTAGCTCATGTTTAAGAGACTAACCTTAGCATTTACCAAGAGCTTCACCTCATCACCTCAACAATATGATTAGCAACACATACTAGATATGAATAAAATGAAAAGAAATGTAAGAAGCATAAGTAAATAAAAAAAGAAAACTAGAGAAAGGAAAGAAGAAGAAAACTTAGAGAATTTTACTACAAAGGCTAATATCCTACCAATGTATAATGTATCCCCATACTCATCCAAGGCCCTCTATTTATACACATTTTGGAGGGCTAAATGACAAGAGACAAGCTTTACAAATTTCAAAGGTAGGTATAATAGGTGGGTGCATTTTTCTAACAATTTTCGTCATATTGTATGACAATTCTGATCAGCCAGCTTGATGGTCGATTTTGTCAATGTTGGAGGCTCGAACTGATAAAATGGTCTTCTAGAAAAATATACCCCTATCAGTTACGGATCCATAGCCGTTGGAATCAGATCATTTGCGCACGTGGATCGGAAGATATGGTCAAAATACCAAAACGGTGCAGAACAGACGTCATTGCACATCAGCCAACTTGATGGTCGAATTCGCTAGGGAAAACGACTCCGTTTCAAGAAGTGTAAAACATGAAAAAGATAGATACGCCTCTTAGCTTTGCAGGGATACAAAGTTCAGCCTTATTGCTTCAGTGAAACTCGAGATATAGCTGATATGGAAAAAGGTGTCGGAACTGGAACTGAACTGGATTTGCCCTTAATTCTAGTAATCTGAAATCACTCAAAGAAACTTGTGAAAAACACCAAATTACATAAAAATATAAAAGATCATAAACACAATTAGACTAAACAATAATAACTCGTATTTGACACAAAACAATAATAAAACATAACTAAAAACTATATAATTATACGAGTTATCAGATGACATTTTTATTTTCCATAAAAAGAATGGCCAAGATTGGTGGAAGAAAGATGAGCACAATCCATCCAATGGTGAGGGGAGATTCGGCCAAGCAAGGAAGCATGACAGAGTGGTCCTTGTTTCATCCAGTGGACTAGGTTCTTTGTAAAGGATGAGTGCACCTTTCAAGGGCCAAAATCAAATGGAAATATGATATTTTTATTTGTCATGAAAAGATCCTAATCTAAAGGCTAGGATTGTTGGAGAAAATGAGCACATTGCATCCTATGGTTGGGAGGCAAACCGGCCAAGCATGAGAAAGGGAGGGGGAATGTTTTATTTTTTTTTAAGAAGGCTGGTCATTGGTGAAGAGAGGAGTAGCTAATTTGGCAAGAAAAAGGTTTTTGAAAGAAAAGAAGAGAGGGTTCACCAAAAAGCTTGGAAGGTAGCCATTCCTACCTAGCCGTAATGTGATTTTCTTCTTCATTCTCATGTGTTTTTCTTTGATTTCTATGTGATTTCTACTTCTTTTCATTAGAAAATAAAAGTTTTGAAATGTTCATTTTAGCTTTCATCTTTTCCTTTTCATCAAAAATGGAAGAAAACAAAGTTTCACAAATCTTTTTACCATGGTCGAATGCCTTGTTTGTGCTTGCCTTGATTTTTGTTTAGCATGTTTGTTGTGGGAAGCATGATTGTGGAAGGTTTATTATTTGTTTCATGTTCTGATTTTTCAAAATAAATTAAGCAAAAGAGGTTGAAAGGCTACATGTTCTTGATAGAAATCAAGTGACCATGGTTAGGGGAGGGCAATGTCCATTGTACCAACCATGGAGCTCACCTCCATTTTTTTTAGTTAGCTTGATTTATTTTCTGATTTGTGAGTTGGAAAAGCTTCATGATCTTGATAATATCAAGTGATTATGGTTAGGGGAGGGCTATGCCCATTTGTACCAACCATGGAGCTCAACTTTTCTTGTTATTTGTTTATTTGTTTTCTTATTACTTCCTTGCATGTTTAAACCATTTGACCATTCTTGTGTTCTTTACTTTGTCATGTCTTGCATTTTTTCCATGTATCATATCTTGCGTTTTGAGCATGCTTTGCATCATGCATAAAGTCATGTAGCATTCGGCCATACCTTGCATTTTTGCCATGAATCATATCTTGCATTTTAAGCATGTCTTGCATTATGCATAGTGACATGTAGCATTCGGCCATACCTTGCATTTTTTCCATGAATCATATCTTGCATTTTAAACATGTTTTGCATCATGAATGATGACATGTAGCATTCGGCCATACCTTGTATTTTTGCCATGAATCATATCTTGCATTTTAAGCATGTTTCATAATGTCATGTAGCATTCGGCCATGTCTTGCATTTTGCCATGCATCATATCTTGCATTTTAAGCATGCTTTGCATCTTGCATTTTTTCCATGTATCATATCTTACATCTTTAGCATTCTTAACATTGTGCATAAGATTAGGTACCATTCAACCATATCATGCATTTTAGGTTTAGGTCATGTCTTGCATTATATTTGCTTATGTCATGCATCTTATGTCATCATTCTATGTCATGTCATCTATGCCATGTCATCATTCTATGCTTATGTCATGCATGTTATATCATCATTGTATGCCAAGTCACTTATGCAATGTCATCATTTTATGCCATGTCATTATTCTATGCCATGTCATCATTCTATGCCATGTCATCTATGCCATGTCATCATTTTCATGCCATAACATTCTTGCCATGTTATCATGTCATGCCATTCGGCCATCCACACACCATCATTATGCATTCGGCCATTTACATGCCATCATCATGACCATTCGGCCACCATGATACTTCATACATGTCATTGCATTTTTATGCCATATCATTCATATAGCATGCCATTTGTCATGTCATTTAGTCTTTGAGCCCATTTCATGCCATGATTAAGCATGCCATGGCCATTCGGTCACCATGACTTTTCATCTATTGTCATTCCATTTCCATGACTCAATATTCTCATGCCATGTCATTTGGTTTGCCATGTCATTGTGATTATCTCATTTTGGTTTTGCCATGTCGATTTCATTCACATGACATTCATTACCATGCTATATCACTTTATGCCATGTCATTATTATGCCATGTCATCATCTTATCTTCTATACTATAATGAAAATTCATATCATGTTTTGGTAGTCATGCATGCCTTAATGTCATTTTTCATATTCATAACGTTTTAATAAATGAGGCAATATTTTCGAGTTTAAATAATTCATGGTTTTCTCTGCTGGGTTTGCCAGAAAGGATATCATTAATTATTAACAAAGGAATACCCTTTTCTAAAACAAAAATGATTCTGAAAATTTCAAAATAATTAAAACTTTCTATGTTTTGTCGGGTGTGCCGGGGCACATGAAAAACAATTTTGGTATTAATAAATTCCGAGTCATTCGCAAATAAATTCATTTTGTATGCCATGTCGATTTCTTTCACATGACATTCATTCTTATGCCATGTCATCCATATACCATGTCATTTTGTATGCCATGTCGATTTCATTCACATGACATTCGTTCTTATGCCATGTCATCCATATGCCATGTCATTTTGTATGCCATGTCGATTCCATTCAAATGACATTTATTCTTATGCCATGTCATCCATATGCCATGTCATTTTGTATGCCATTTCTATTTCATTCACATGACATTCGTTCTTATGCCATATTACCCATATGCCATGTCAATTTCATTCACATGATATTCATTCTTATGCCATGTCATCCATATGCCATGTCACTTCGTATGCCATGTTGATTTCATTCACATGACATTCATTCTTATGCCATGTCACCATATGCCATATCATTTTGTATACCATGTCGATTTCATTCACATGATATTCGTTCTTATGCCATGTCATTCATATGCCATGTCATTTTGTATGCCATGTCGATTTCATTCACATGACATTCATTTTTATGCCATGTCACCCATATGTCATGTCATTTGGTATGCCATGTCGATTTTCATTCACAATGATATTCATTCTTATGCCATGTCATCTATATGCTATGCCATCCATATGTCATGTCGATTTTATTCACATGTCATTTTGTGTGCTATGTGTATCATTTGACATGTCATTATTTTTTTTATTAGGTCATAATAAAAACATTTGCTATATCATGATAAATATGCATTCTTATCTTTTTTTTTTTTTATTTTAATAGTATTTTTGTATAATCATGGCCATTTTCTATGTTTTTATAAAGGATGTTTAAGATTATTCCCGAATTAAATAATTCATGAATTCTCTGTTGGGTCTGTCGGGGAGGATATCATCAATTATCATTAATAACAGAATATTCTTTTTAAAACGAAAATGATTCGGAGAATTTTAAAATCAAGGAAAAATTCCATATTTTGCTAAGTCTGTCGGAAAATATGGGATATTTTGTGTTAAGCAAATTCCGGATTATTTTTAAAATAAAAAAAAAAATGAATTGTTAAGGGAATTATTTTAAAACACCAAATTTTAAAATCGACTTTTTACCGAGATTATAGGTAACACATGACTAATAAGGTATCGTTTTACATGGACGTTGCGGGGGTGCTAATCCTTCCCCGCATAACCGACTCTTGAGCTCGCACTTGTTTTTTCTGGTTTAAGCACAGACTTCAAAATTGGTTTAAAAAATGTTTTAATTAATTTTAAAATGTTTTTATGAAAACCGATTTTAATAGGTGGCCGATCACACCCAGCCAAAAAAGATTGGTGGCGACTCCATTTCTTTTTTCGAGGTCGCTTTCATACCCTCGACCCTTTAATTTCAAGAGGAATTAAGTCGACTTTTCCTCTGCTTGTTTTCCCCCTCACTTGAAAAGGGTCCCCCGGAGGATCACATATCGACAATAAAAATAACAAAAAATAAAATAAGATCCAAGAATACTTGCCAACAAAATATATAGTTGGCTTCCGTCCCGGCAGACAATGAGATACTCTGGAGACAGGACCCAATCAGACCATGTCCTCTTTTCGTTAGCTATCTTCAATTTTTTTACCAAACAAAATGGAGCAAAATCATGAAAAGAAAATAAATAAATAAATAAATCATAAAACAACCCGTATAAGATTGGCAAGACTTTTTTTTTGCTCAATTTTCTTTCCTTTTCCTTCGCTTCTCTTTGTTGGCTGGCAAAGGAGATTCTGACCCAAATCTAGTAAAAGGGAGGCTCAAATCGCCTGCGATCCCCTTCTTTTTTCTTTCCTTTTCCCTTAAAATCTCCTCTTATTTCTCCTTCTCTGCTGGTGCAAGTCTCAGCTTCCCTTCCCATATCCTCCGGTCCTTCGATTCTCACCCCTCTCCTATATCTCAATTATTTTTTTTCATTTTCTCTGTTGTCCTTCTTCCCTAACTACTTTTTTTCTTTAATTTTTTTTTGTTGTGTTGAATTGTAAGATATAACTACCTACCCTTCACCCATCCAAGTGCTATCCCTTATTTATCACTCTCCTTTATCCCGGTTAGGTTTCGGCTTCCATCCCACATATTTTTTTTTTTATTTTCATCCATCTCCTATTTCTCTACCTCTTTTTCTTTTCATTTTATAAGTTATCCATCCCTTTTACTACCTACCCTTTTTCCATCCATGTATCATCCCTTACCCTTTGTAATCCCAATCCCAATTCGACTTCATTTCTATTCCGTCTTTCACCCATTTCTATTTTTTTTTAAATAAAAGTTGCAAAATAGTGTTTTTTGGGTAAAGATAACAGGAAAAGCAAGAAGAAAGAAAATGGTAATTTTTTTTTAAAAGAAGAGCTCACAACTGAGAGAGAAAGAGCAGGAAATAAGGTTTTCTTCTCACTTACTAACCTATCCCTCTTTTTATCTATTGTTTTATTTTTTTAAAAACAAAAAGGTCAGTTTGTAAAAGGAAAAAAAGGTCCGCTAATGAAAGAAAGAAGAAAAAGTAGAAAAGCAAGGGTTGGGTCAAAGCAAAGAAAGAAAGGAAAAAAAAAATAAACGAAGAGAGTGAACATTAATCGGCGACGTGGATAATCTCTTTTTGCTAAAAAATATTCAAAATTTATCTTATGGATGTTGAACGTAAGTTGATATATAGCTGCTCAAGATACCTTGAAATTTAGAACCTGCTAAAATAAGAGAGAAACACAAAAAGTGTAAAGTTGTTAAATATGCAAGCATGGCATTACCGATTCAAGGGCCAAGTTCCACCTGGCCCGTATTGGATCGGGCTTGAACATGGATTTTCCTAATTCAAACGGATTTGGTTTGAATTATTGTTTATTAATACAAAATATATAAATATTAATATAAAAAATATTTTTTTAAACAGTGAAAACGAGCTTCCAGGGTCAAGCTTCAATAAAAGATCTCAAAAAAATTCGGGCCGCTACCCAGTCCAACTCGACCCAGGGGCGTAGATAAGGGGGCGGGCAGCTTTAAAATATTCAAGTTTCTTGGAATACTTTAGCATCATTATTTGAAAATAAGGTATATTTATGTTTCTCTCCCCTAAATTTTTTAAGTTTCTTGGAATACCATGCATCATTATTTGAAAATAAGATATATTTATGTTTGACCCCTTCAATATTATATATATATATATATATATATCTCGCCCCCCTTAACCGTATTCCTGGCTTCGCTCAACCCATAAACACTTCTACATTCAGCTAATACCCTAACCTTTAATGCTTGAAGTTTTCACGCTTGTCTTTCCTAGCTTGTCTTAGTCTTTTCTTAAGCCGTGAATTCAGCTTGAATGATTTGGTTGATTTCTTAGTCTAGCTTGGATAACCCTTTGGAGCATGATAAATTGTAAAATCAAATTAAGTTTATATTTTCAAAGTTGCTTGTTTGCAATTCAATAAGGCGTAAGATCTACTTCTTGTTATGTTTTATTTCGAAAGAATGAAGCAATCTCATAGAGTAGTAAAAAAAAAAAAAAAAACTTGTATAGCATTGTGGAAGCTGAATTTGTGGTTTCAACTACAGTGTAAGAGGCTGTTTGACTTAAGAGATTCTTGAATCATTTGGGATTTAATAAAAACGCATTGAACTCAGTGTTAGTGAATTACGATAGTCAAGTTACAATCCTCGCATAAATTCAAGAACCAAACACATAGATACCAAGTATAACTTCGTAAAAGACATTGATGCATATAAGGAAGTCAACATGCAGTACACATCCATGCACAAGATGGTAGCATATCCATTTACAAAGCCCATACCTAGATATGCATATAATGGCCATATTAAATATCTAAGATTTCATATGATTTGATGTATTTTCTAATTTAGTTCATGATGAACACTTTAAAATTTTTCCACTTACGTTTGATGTTGACAATGATATTTATTATTCATGCATACTAAAGTTTAGTACTTTGGTTCACAAAAGCATACACACGTGTATATATATTAAGTACATATAATTGAAGGTATGGCCGACAGATGATTGATCTTCTCACACAAGCAATCACCTCTAAGGCTTAGTGCCATGAGATTAGTTTTAAATTTTAAAACTATATAGTTTTACAAGAGCTCAAACTTAAAAAGGAATTGCTTTGATAACGAATCAAGATGAGGTCATACAGCGATGAGTTTATGACCGAAGTGAATGTTCTCACAATTCACTTTATGTGTCAATGTATGTCAGGTGAAAGTCTTGTTATTGAATTTTCTTAAGAAATTAAGTACAGTTGTGGACTCAAGTTAGATACTCTATGTATTTAAACTATCACCTGTATGATATTGATATTGTGATAAAGGCATACGCTCCATAGGAAAAAGAGAATAATACTGTAACATGTCTTTCATGCCATATGTGCATTATTCGACCAATAAGGGTAGAATAATTGATCACTGCTTCTTAGTTGTGTGAGACCAATGAGGTCAAAAGGATTTTAATTAAGTACCCTTATGACCTGTAACTGTTTCTTAAAATTTCAATTCAATAGTAGCTATTTTGGAATGTTGCCAATGATTATGGATGATTCGATCTAATGGGACATTTCCATAGAGTAGTTGATTTGGAATAAAGAGATTCTAGAAGAAGAGAAGACCATCCAGTGTTACATTTTATTGTATATGATGGAGACTCAATTAAGAGTTGTAAACCCAAGTGCAGGTTATGTTCAAGTAATAAATTCTCGGGTGTCCGAGGTCGAACCACAGGGAAGCGTATTAGTAAGTATAAGTTTATAAATATATAAGACAAAGAAAGTAAACAAGATATTAGGGAATCAACAACAAAATAAGATAAACAAGATATTAGAGAACAAAATAAACAAAATATAAAAGAAATTAAACAAGATATAAAAAACAATAAGAAAAGATGTTGAGGTTAGAGAATCCACTCTTGGTGTTATGCTAAGATTAATCTTGTTTTATTACATAATTGAAATTCACACATAAGGGAGATTCCAATCGGAAGGTTTAGCAATTCAGTCCAAATTGTCCAACGTCCATAGCATATGATATTATGTTCATTTGGTGTCCTCAAAACTCATAAAAAGAGTCCAAGCATTCCTTATGCCAAGGTATATGTCTACAACAAATCAAGGTTATGAAACCAAGCATTTACTGTGCCATTTTCATTGTCAATAATGAATCAAGATCTCTACTTTGCAAGTATGATTTTAAACCAAAAGAAAATATTATCTATACTAGTGTTTATAAATGATGATTCATTTTAGCTCATGTTTAAGAGACTAACCTTAGCATTTACCAAGAGCTTCACCTCATCACCTCAACAATATGATTAGCAACACATACTAAAAATGAAAAGAAATGTAAGAAGCATAAGTAAATAAAGAAAAAAAAAAACTAGAGAAAGGAAAGAAAAAGAAAAAGAAAACTTAGAGAATTTTATTACAATGGCTAATATCCTACCAATGTATAATGTGTCCAAATACTCATCCAAGGCCCTCTATTTATACACATTTTGGAGGGCTAAATGACAAGATACAAGGTTTACAAATTTCAAAGGTAGGTATAATAGGTGGGTGCATTTTTCTAACAATTTTCGTCATATTGTATGACAATTCTGATCAGCCAGATTGATGGTCGATTTTGTCAATGTTGCAGGCTCGATCTGATAAAATGGTCTTCTAGAAAAATATACCCCTATCCTTTACGGATCCATAGTCGTTGGAATCAGATCCTTTGCTCATGTGGATCGGAAGATATGGTCAAAATACCAAAACATGTCAGCACAGACGTCATTGCACATCAGCCAACTTGATGGTCGATTTCGCTAGGGAAAACGACTCCGTTTCAAGAAGTGTAAAACATGAAAAAGATAGATATGCCTCTTAACTTTGCACTGTCAAATATTCAGCCTTATTGCTTCAGTGAAACTCCAGATATAGCTGATATGGCAAAAGGTGTCGGAACTGGAACTGAATTGGATTTGCCCTTAATTCTTGATTTAACCTAGTAATCTGAAATCACTCAAAGAAACTCGTGAAAAACACTAAATTACATAAAAATATAAAATATCATAAACACAATTAGACTAAGCAATAATAACTCGTATTTGACACAAAACAATAATAAAACATAACTAAAAACTATATAATTATACGAGTTATCACACCCCCACACTTAGATTGTTGCTAGTCCCTAGCAACGACTCAATAAAAATAAAATAAGAAAATCTAATCTAATCCATTTTCGTAGGAAATCACGGTGGCACTTAGCATGTGACACAAGCCTTTAAACCCCTAGGTGTCCCTAGTGGACGAGTTTAGTCTCGTGAGGGTTTACTAGGACGATACCCACAAACATTGAATACATAAGAAAAACTAAAAATAATAATTATAACTAATCCTTCCAATATAAATTAAAGATAATCATTGGACAAGTCTTAAAAACTAATCAATAGCTTAAAGAAATTCACAAAAAATCTTGCTTGAATGTAAACAGTTTGAGTTAAGCCAATATTAACATAACATATTTCAATCAAAATAGTGTATATTCAAACTTAATCTCAACTTCTCACATGGGATACTCTCTTGATTTTCACTCTTTAAAGTAGTGGTAAAGTGTTTACAGTCAATCAATCTCATGAAAATAATTCTACCATATGCTTGCTTGTCCACCTATTCTCCACTATTTAGATCATACAACTTCATAAATCAAGAGGTCTTTATTCAAGGTTGTAATGGGGCCAAAGGGTTATAATGTGGTTAAAGAACAAAAGCATAAAGATATCACAAAGGTTCCAAAGAGTTCATAGAGTTTAGAGACATAATAAGATCATACAAATAAAACTTCTCAAAACTCTTATAAAGCACATAATAACATAGGCTAAATATTCATGTTGAGCCTTTGCATCATTCTAACCAACTTTGTAACATCTTTTTCTAGAAGTTCAAGAGAAGATTTTTTTTTTTTTTTTAATATGGGAATGTATTTGACAATGATCCCTTTCTTTTTCTCTTGACTTTTTCTTTTCTTTTCTTCCCCCACACTTATCTTTTGTTTCTAACCCAAATTTTCAACTAAAAATATCCCTTGTCTTTTTTGCAATATGTCTCAAAATATAAAATCCATCTTTAGAACAAGGGTAAGGATATAAGTATATTTAGGCTAGGTGTAAGTTGTGGTTACCAATAAAACAACATATTTAATGTAGGCTCAAATTGGCTCACTAGTGGGGATGTTCTCTTAGAACATTAATAATGGATGGCTGTTTGGCTCTGGTTATAATCCTAATGCCTCTATCATATTCATGTTGTCACATGTATCAATATAGTCTCAAACAGTTTAAAGCAAGTTCTGGAGAATCATGTAATCATAAGAGCACTCAAGAAAGAAATTAGATTGATTTGTATAATGCATCAATCATTATAGGCTCAAAAACTCACAAAGATGATTATACAAGTCAGATTAAGTCTAAACATGCTTCTTTCTCAATCAACATATCATATTAACATTGGCTCATAAAAAGGTTGATATCAAGCTCAATTCTCATGAAAATCTTCTCACTAATAAATCTGTTTTAGACTTATGCAATTCATATCTCATTATAGTATTGAAAGTAACTAAAACACACTAAAAACACACTAAGCCTAAACATTTTTTTTTTTTTGAAGAAGATTAAATCAAACTGACAAGGTATGTCTCAAGTCTCCCTTACTCAGACCTTGTTCAGAATGAATACTTCTAAATTGCTTAAAACACAACAATTTTTTTTTTTTTATTAGCAAAAATATGTCCCTTACCCCCTACTAAAATATGACATTGTCCCCAATGTCAAATTTTAAAGGTAGAATTTAGGAGATATTACCTGCAGAGGTTGCTAACCACTTATTATAACTGAGACACAACAAACAAAATGTTAGATAATGTCACAAAGACAAAGTGCAATCCACTCCTTGCTCGTCCATATCTCTTTTTCTTTTTCCGAGCGTTTGCGAAACAACCGTAGCAGATAAATACTCATAAGCTTGGAGCTTTTTGAGTAAATCTTCAATGGTTGTAGCAGAAATTATGGTTCTCCTTGCCTCTGAAAACATGAATCCATTATCCACAGCATTATCTAATATGAAAGCAAATTACTAAAATAACCATTAATATTAAGCAAACCAATGGGTTTCTTATTTGTGACCAAAGATGACCAAGAAGCCACGCAAGCTATTTCTTCCAATGTACCCAGACCTCCTGGTAAACCAATGAATGCATCGGCAGAATGGTACATGATTGTTATCCGTTCAGGGATACTCCAGACTTGTATTTCCTTACCCACGGTAGGTCCACAAAAATCTGTGAATAGTTTTGGCACGATTCCTAGAACTGGACTTCCTCCGGCGTGTGCTGCTGTAGCGACTGCTCCCATTAAACCCGTACTACCGCCTCCATAAATCAAGTGGATCTTTTGTTGGGCAAGTATTACTCCAACTCTTATGGCTTCATCAGCGAATATGTTATTTTTCCCTTGATAAGAACCCTCCAAAGACACAAATTTTTTTAATCCGTTGGGACGAAGTACTTTCCATTTTTTTTCTTTTTCGAGTGCCTGAAAGAGAATGAGTACATGGTGTAATATATAGAGGACTGAGTAGTGAATCAGACAAGAGTAATAATGTCGCCGAAAGTGTATCTGACCTGTCAGAAGAAAATGTTAACCTAACAAAAGATTTTTGCGTGATTTCAGGAAGAAAATCAAAAAGAGAAGAAAAATCAACCGTAAAAGTCAAAAGTAATAATGTCGCCGAAAGTGTATTTGGCATCTTCCTCTGGTTTTACGTCTAGAAACGGCTTAAACGCCTTCTATGAGTCGAGGATATGCTTCCCATCCAGTTTTCTTACAAGCTGGCAAACAGGGTCTTTTAACATCAGATTCCCAAGATGTTGCCATTCCCTTTGGAATTGCGGCCATAAATCAAGAATTTCTCTTTGTACGTCTCCACTAGGATGCGTCTCAAGAGAAAGTTGGATATTACCCAAATTCTCCTTACTCAGTCCATCCTTAATGAATTCAATTTTATCATCTCGATTAGAGGACGGAATCCCAATAGAACGACATTTACCGTTACACGTCCATCGTGCACATTTGTGGCAATTTGAACTCATGCGCTTTGCTCGTCACTTCTTTGCTAAAGTGCTTCTACCTGTACCTGGTAAATGCAAAACAGGAAGATATTCATCTTCAAGTACCTTGGCTTCAATTATCCAACGTATGTCTTCAGGAATCCCTTTGTGCATAAGCATTCTTAATCTTTCAAATCGAACTTGGTAAAGCTTCAGTAAAATATTTCGAGGAAAAGGAGGAAATCGTTTCTGCAATCTTTTGAGAATATCATCCATCCTGAAAAAAATGAAAAAGAAATTGAAAGAGAAATTTATATACAATATCAGTTTTGTGGGTAGCTGATGGGACCGACTTAAATAATTACGGAGTACCGTTATCCGCCATTTAACCAGGGTAAAAAAAAATGTATTTTTTTTTTTTGAAGATTAGTAAAAATTATATTTACATCTAGTTATTTTCAAAACAAGGATCAGAAAGAAAAACAACCTCTTCTTGAGTAACATGATTTTCCAAAAAGAGTTTGAGTCTTTGTCCATTTACCTTGAATACGTTACCATTTTGAGGATTCTCAATGTCAACTGCTCCATAATGATACACATGCTTAACCACAAATGGGCCAGTCCATCTTGATCTCAACTTACCAGGAAATATGTGAAGTATAGAATTATAAAGTAGAACTTTTTGCCCAACATCAAATGTTTTTCTTGAAATTAACTTGTCATGAAAGGATTTAGTTCTTTCTTTATGAATTTTAGAATTCTCATATGCATCATTTCTGAGTTCCTCAAGTTCATTTATTTGTAATTTCCGTAAATTAGAAGCGTCATCAAGGTTTGAGTTGAACATTTTAATGGCCCAATATGCTTTATGCTCAAGTTCCACAGGTAAATGACAAGGTTTTCCATAAACTAGCCTATAAGGAGACATGCCCAATGCTGTTTTAAAAGCTGTTCGATAGGCCCATAATGCATCGTTAAGTCTAAGAGACCAATCTTTGCGATTTGGATTAACCGTCTTTTCCAAAATTTGCTTAATCTCCCTATTTGCTAATTCTACCTGTCCATTTGTCTGTGGGTGATAAGGGGTTGCAACTTTGTGTGTAATGGCATATTTCTTCATTAATGTTTCAAAAACCTTGTTGCAAAAATGTGTTCCCCCATCACTTATGATAGATCGAGGAATTCCAAATCGACTCAAAATATTTTCTTTTAAAAATTTAATCATTGTTTTGTGATCATTATTTCGACATGGAATTGCCTCTATCCACTTTGAAACATAATCTATTGCAACTAAAATGTATAAGAAACCAAAAGATGGTGGAAATGGTCCTATGAAATCAATACCCCAACAGTCAAAAATTTCAATTACAAGAATTGGGTTCAAAGGCATCATGTTTCTTTTCGAAATGGAACCTAATTTTTGACAACTTTCACATGACTTGCAAAAATTATGTGCATCTTTGAATAAAGTTGGCCAGTAAAATCCACACTGTAAAATTTTTGCAGCAGTTTTCTTTGATAAAAAATGACCACCACATGCCTCAGAATGACAAAACTTAATTACACTACTTACCTCATTGTCGGGAATGCATCTTCGAAAAATCTGATCAGGACAATATTTGAACAAGTAAGGGTCATCCCAATAGAACTTCTTTACCTCATTCAGAAACTTCCTTTTATCTTGGGTGCTCCATTGAGAAGGAATTTTTCCTGTAGCAAGAAAATTAGCAATGTCAGCAAACCAAGGTGTCGTGGAGACAATTAGAAGTTGTTCATCAGGAAAAGTATCATTTATTGGTGAGGTTCCAAAAGATTCATCACAAACAAGTCTTGATAAATGATCAGCCACCACATTTTCTACTCCTTTTTTATCTCGAATGGTGATGTCAAATTCTTGCAGTAAAAGGATCCACCTCAGCAACCTAGGTTTTGCATCCTTCTTAGAGAGAAGATATTTTAAAGCTGCATGATCACTAAAGACAACAATTGATGATCCAACAAGGTAAGATCTGAATTTATCCAATGCAAAAACAACTGCAAGTAATTCCTTTTCTATAGTGGAATAATTCATTTGGGCTCTATTTAAAGTTTTACTTGCATAGTAAATTACATGTGGTTTATTATCTTTCCTTTGTCCTAACACAGCACCAACAGCATAGTCACTAGCATCACACATTATTTCAAATGGTAAAGACCAATCAGGAGATCTCATAATAGGAGCAGTAGTGAGCATATTTTTGAGTTTTTCAAAAGCATCTTCACAATCTTTAGTCCATTCAAATGCAGTGTCTTTCATTAAAAGATTACATAGAGGTTTAGATATCGTGCTAAAATCTTTTATGAATCTTCTATAAAAACCTGCATGTCCCAATAATGACCTAATGTCCTTTACTGTCTTTGGTGTGGGTAGATTAGCAATCAATTCAAGTTTTGACTTGTCTACCTCAATCCCTTTTGCAGAAACAATGTGACCTAGTACAATACCTTTAGTGACCATGAAATGACATTTTTCCCAATTAAGAACAAGATTTTTTTCTTCACACCTAATCAATACATTTTTCAAATTGGCTAAGCAATCATCAAATGAATCACCGGAAACAGAAAAATCATCCATGAAAATCTCAAGATTACGTTCAATCATGTCACTAAAAATACTAAGCATGCATCTTTGAAATGTGGCAGGGGCGTTACATAATCCAAATGGCATTCTACGATATGCAAAAGTACCAAAAGGACATGTAAAAGTGGTTTTCTCTTGGTCCTCAAGTGCAATGGCAATTTGATTATACCCAGAATATCCATCTAGAAAACAATAAAACTCATGCCCTGCAACTCTTTCTAAGATTTGATCCATGAAAGGCAAAGGGAAATGATCTTTCCTCGTCACTGAGTTAAGTTTCCTATAGTCAATGCACATGCGCCAACCAGTAACAGTCCTAGTTGGAATTAATTCATTGTTTTCATTTTTAACTACAGTAACTCCAGATTTCTTAGGTACGACTTGAGTAGGACTTACCCATTTGCTATCAGAGATAGGATAAATGATTCCATTATCTAGAAGTTTAATGACTTCATTTCTCACTACTTCTTTCATATTAGGATTAAGCCTTCGTTGCATTTGTCTAGAGGTTTTAGCATTTTCCTCTAAATAAATATTATGTGTGCAGATTAATGGGCTTATTCCCTTTATGTCAGCTAAGGTCCATCCTAATGCATTTTTGTGCATCTTCAAAAGTTGTAACAACTTACCTTCTTGTAGTTCATCAAGATGTGAAGAAATTATGACTGGAAAAGTTTCATTCTCACCCAAAAAGAAATATTTTAGCTCGGATGGCAATGGTTTTAAATCCAGCTTGGGTGGTTCAATAGTTGATGGTACAGTGACATTTGTGAGTGATGGAAGTTCCTCAAACTTTTGTTTCCAACAATGCTTATCCTGAAAAGAATTTAACAAAGAATCAGTGTGTGAAATTTCTGAAGCATTATCAAACTCACATTCAATTAAATAAGCTTCTAAAGGATCATGGAATGTGGTAGTGGTGAGATGTTCATGAACAAGTTCTTCAATGAAATCCACTTCATGTACTTCTGAATCATCACCAGGTTGCTTGCAAGTGTTGAACACATTTAATTCTAAAGTCATATTTCCAAAAGAAATGTTCAACATACCATTCCTGTAATTTATCAGAGCATTAGAAGTTGCAAGAAATGGACGGCCTAATATAACAGGAATTTGAACATTTGGATTTGAAACAGGTTGTGTGTCTAAAACAATAAAATCAACAGGGAAGTAAAAATTATCAATTTGAACCAAAACATCTTCAACTATCCCTCGAGGAATTTTTACAGAACGATCAGCTAGTTGAAGTGTAACAGGTGTTTCCTTGAGTTCACCTAAACCTAACTGTTGATAAACAGAAAAAGGCAAAAGATTAATACTAGCACCAAGATCAAGCAATGCACGTTCTATTCTAGTGTTTCCAATGATGCATGAGATTGTTGGACATCCAGGATCTTTGAATTTTGGTGGAGTAAGGTGCTGAATGATTGAGCTCACACTTTCCGTCAGAAATGCTTTCTTTTGTACATTATGTTTCCTTTTAACTGTGCACATGTCCTTCAAAAATTTAGCATAAGATGGAACTTGTTTGATTGCATCCAATAAAGGAATGTTAATCTTAACTTGTTTGAAAAGTTCATAAATTTCTGCATTTTGATTCAAATTCTTTATTGTTTGCAACCTTTGAGGAAAAGGAGCAGGATGCATACCTTTTTCTTTGTCCAAATTTTCAAGAAGTTCAGACTTACCATCATCCTTACCATTACTTTTCGGAGGGGAAGGAGGATCTTGGTCTTTTGATGGAATGTTTTTGTCAATTGCCTTTCCGCTTCGAAGAGTTGTGATAGAACTGGCATTTTCCTGTTGAGTTTCATTGGAGCAAGAAACAAAACATTGAGTAGAAGGGTTAGGCTGAGGTTGAGCAGGAAACTTACCTTTTTCTTGAGTGCGTAATGAAGCTGTCAATGTGGACAAGGTGTTTTTGATCTCATTGATGTCCTATGAAGTCCGGTTATTCACATTTGCTTGTGTTTGCATGAATGCTTGCAATGTCTCTTCCAAGGTTTGTACACGTGAAGGTTGATAGGAAAAAGTGTTGCCCGGCTTTTGAGATTGTGGTACCTGAACATGATTATTATTCCGCCAACTGAAGTTGGGATGATTTCTCCATTCAGGGTTATATGTTTCAGAGTAAGGAGAAGGAAAAGGCTTTTTAAATGTGTTTATGGAATTTACTTGATCATGCAACGCTTCTTTAAGTATGGGAATGTTTGGACATTCAGAAATGGGGTGTCCCATGATTTCACAAATTCCACAACTTTCTTCATTTTTAACCGTTTTGACTTCTTTTACTTCTCTAAGTTCCATGGCTTCAATCTTTCTAGCCAAATTAGCTACTTTAGCTTTTATCTCATCTTCTTGACTAAAATGATATTTACCTCTGTTAGAAACAAGATTAGATCTATTGGAACTTTCAGAGGAATTATCTGTGTGCCAGGCTTGAGAGTTATCTGCCAAATGGTCTAGGTAGTCAAAGGCTTCTTCAGGTTCTTTTTCTAGAAACTCACCGTTACACATTGTTTCAACAAATTGTTTAGTTTCGGGAGTTAAACTTTCATAAAAGAAACTAATAAGACGCCATTTTTCAAAACCATGATGTGGACAAGAACTTAACAAATCTTTAAAACGCTCCCAGCACTGAAAAAATGCTTCATTTTGATTTTGATTGAAATTTTGAATCTGTCTTTTCAAAGCAGTAGTTTTATGTGCTGGAAAAAATTTCTTTAGAAACTCAGTTTGTAATTCTTGCCATGTGCCAATTGACCTTGGTTTTAAATTATGAAGCCAAATTTTTGCTTTATCTTTTAAAGAAAAAGGAAATAATTTTAGCTTGACAATTTCATTTGTACATTGTTGGTCATTAAAGGTGACACATACATCTTCGAAGTCTTTTAGAAACGAGTAAGCACTTTCCGATTCTAACCCATGGAAATTTGGAAGCAAAGCTATCATACCTGGTTTAAAACGAAAGTTGTTTGCATTGAGAGGAAAAATAAAACAAGAGGGTGATGAGCTTCGAGTTGGTTGCAAGTAGTCACGCATGGTGCGTACTTGTCTGTTCTCATCTTCAGCATGAACACTTTCATTGTCAGCCATGGTAGGAGTTGTATTAGAAAGATTACCTGAAAAAGTTTCACAATAAAATCTAACTAAACGACGAGATCTAAAATCACGTCGCCAAACAAGCATAAAACAAAGTTAATATACAGATTAGGCGGTATAACCAGCCAATAAAAATAAAACAAAGTTAATATACAATATAAATATAAAATATATAGAAAATTAGGCGGTATAACCAGCCAATAAAAATAAATATACTTATAAACTTATACACTTAGTATTGCCTCCCCGGCAACGGCGCCAAAAACTTGATGGAGACTCAATTAAGAGTTGTAAACCCAAGTGCAGGTTATGTTCAAGTAATAAATTCTCGGGTGTCCGAGGTCGAACCACAGGGAAGCGTATTAGTAAGTATAAGTTTATAAATATATAAGACAAAGAAAGTAAACAAGATATTAGGGAATCAACAACAAAATAAGATAAACAAGATATTAGAGAACAAAATAAACAAAATATAAAAGAAATTAAACAAGATATAAAAAACAATAAGAAAAGATGTTGAGGTTAGAGAATCCACTCTTGGTGTTATGCTAAGATTAATCTTGTTTTATTACATAATTGAAATTCACACATAAGGGAGATTCCAATCGGAAGGTTTAGCAATTCAGTCCAAATTGTCCAACGTCCATAGCATATGATATTATGTTCATTTGGTGTCCTCAAAACTCATAAAAAGAGTCCAAGCATTCCTTATGCCAAGGTATATGTCTACAACAAATCAAGGTTATGAAACCAAGCATTTACTGTGCCATTTTCATTGTCAATAATGAATCAAGATCTCTACTTTGCAAGTATGATTTTAAACCAAAAGAAAATATTATCTATACTAGTGTTTATAAATGATGATTCATTTTAGCTCATGTTTAAGAGACTAACCTTTGCATTTACCAAGAGCTTCACCTCATCACCTCAACAATATGATTAGCAACACATACTAAAAATGAAAAGAAATGTAAGAAGCATAAGTAAATAAAGAAAAAAAAAAAAAAACTAGAGAAAGGAAAGAAAAAGAAAAAGAAAACTTAGAGAATTTTATTACAATGGCTAATATCCTACCAATGTATAATGTGTCCCAATACTCATCCAAGGCCCTCTATTTATACACATTTTGGAGGGCTAAATGACAAGAGACAAGCTTTACAAATTTCAAAGGTAGGTATAATAGGTGGGTGCATTTTTCTAACAATTTTCGTCATATTGTATGACAATTCTGATCAGCCAGATTGACGGTCGATTTTGTCAATGTTGCAGGCTCGATCTGATAAAATGGTCTTCTAGAAAAATATACCCCTATCCGTTACGGATCCATAGTCGTTGGAATCAGATCCTTTGCTCATGTGGATCGGAAGATATGGTCAAAATACCAAAACATGTCAGCACAGACGTCATTGCACATCAGCCAACTTGATGGTCGATTTCGCTAGGGAAAACGACTCCGTTTCAAGAAGTGTAAAACATGAAAAAGATAGATATGCCTCTTAACTTTGCACTGTCAAATATTCAGCCTTATTGCTTCAGTGAAACTCCAGATATAGCTGATATGGCAAAAGGTGTCGGAACTGGAACTGAATTGGATTTGCCCTTAATTCTTGATTTAACCTAGTAATCTGAAATCACTCAAAGAAACTCGTGAAAAACACTAAATTACATAAAAATATAAAATATCATAAACACAATTAGACTAAGCAATAATAACTCGTATTTGACACAAAACAATAATAAAACATAACTAAAAACTATATAATTATACGAGTTATCAGTATACACCGGTCAATCAATTATGTCTTATATGGTAAACATAATTGTGAATACAAAAATTTATTATGTAATTGACATAAGAGAGATCATGAGGAACTTAAAATGTGATTAAATGGATCTAGGGTGTTGTATGCTTACTCTAGAATATTTTGAGTTGCCATATATACCTAAAAGTTATATAGCAACGAGCTCTCAAAATCATAAAATACACTAGTTGCACGACCTATTTTCTTGTATGAACTTTGCAGAGAGAAGAAATATTGTTCTCTTTTGAAAACTATTGAAAGTGTATTGTAACCATTATGTGCGAATGAGAGATGTTGAAATGAAGTCGGGTTCGCCCATAATGTGTGAACCCGATCCGAGTAGATTAACTGCCAATGGCAGTTTATAAATTTTTCCCTCCAACAAATGTAAACTATCAAAGGCATTCAAATTTGTTTGAATAATAACAAATGGAAATATAACTTCCATTTTGAAAAGTCTGATGTCCAAAGAAGAAAAACAGACTAAAAAAAAGGAGAAGAAGTTCTTTGGAAAATAAAAGCAATACTTAAATTCCCTGCAGCTTAGTGAGGAACTTAGGTTTTGGCTAACAAACAATTTTCTCTTAGTGATTTTGTTTTCTATTAGTGAATCAAACCGTTCTTCATCAAACGATCCTATAAGTTTTTATTTTGCATTTCATTTTATATTGATTATACATGATAATTAACATGAAGATAGAAGAAGTTTATAAAATATCAAAATTCAAACCTTGGGCAGTAAGACATATAGAACAGTATAGTGAAAACACCACTATAAGAGCATCAACATAAAGATCTGTTGATATCCCAATTTTCAGTAAAGAAAAGGTTAAAAGAATCAAAAAGAAATTGAGAAATAATCTACATTCATATAGGAATGATTATGATCGAAATAAAAGTATTATTTCGACATAGAATAGATACTCCTATTATAGCCACATTATTAGACAAAAGATTTAGAAAACCTATTAAGGCCCTAACAGGTGGAATTCAATCTAACTGAGTAATAGTAGTAAAACCTATCCATTTTTTTTTTTTTTGCTAAAACAATTGATTTATTAATCAGAGAAAGAAGTTCAAACAAACTACCATGAACACCCACAAATACAATTCAGATCAGTAAAGCTGTACTATAGCCAATCTTACACAAAAGGAAAACAAAGATAATACTATCATAAAGCCAGGCCCTCCAGTATCCCAAAGACTTCTCACCACCAGACCATGAAATTCTCCCTACGTTCGATACCCGCTTTTGCTAATGCACCAGCCATCCCATTAGCATCACGTTGAATTTTCACCATCCTCACCTCCTTGATCATTTCCATTAGAGTGTCAATCTCGTTAAAAAGCTTCCACCAATTCCAAGGTCTGCTCCTCACTTTAACAACCCAATTAAACACAATTAAGGAATCAGTTTCAAAAACGTCCAATGTGAATTTAACAGCATACAGTTTCGCCCTATTAGCAACCAATGATCCTAACGGGCATGAAAATAAAGCCATGATTCTACTGTTGCAGTCTCTCAAAATGCTCCCACAACCCACAGCTCCAGGCTGACCACGAGCCGATCCGTCAACATTAAATTTAAAAGTCCCAAAGGGAGGAGGAGCCCAACACGAAATATATCTGGGAGCCTTACTATCAGAGAATGAGGCACAAGAGCAAGCAACAGGATCAGCCCACCACATGGAATCTGGGAAAGATAAGCCTTCTTCCGTAGCTTTAATCCATGACAGAGAGCGAAACTTCACCAGGAACATAGCTTCATCCACATTCACCTTCTTCAACTCAAAAACAACTTCGTTTCTTAATAGCCATATTGACCAAATAGCCGCCGCAAATGAGGCAAACCATCATTGCTTGCTACATCAATCAAAAGGTGAGGAAAAACATAATAAATGAAATTGAGACAACGAAACTGGACAGCACCATTGAATCCCCCACCAAGACATACAGCAATACAATAAATTCATCATCCAATTACATCGAAGAAAGACATGCCCAGAATCTTCCTCTTCCACTTCACACCACGGGCAAAGAGAAGCTGATAAACCAAATTTCATACCTCTATTTTTCAGAAACATTTTGGTAGGAACCCTGTCATGAACTAGCAGCCATAGAAAACACTAGACTTTAGGGGGGATCCTGAACTTCCACAAAAGGCAGAATTCAGGCCATTCAAACAAATTATGGGAATTTATAAGCAAACTCGACAGTTTTTTAACAGAGAACTTTCTTAACTTGTCATGCTCCCAAACAATTTGACCCCGTTTTGTCGAAAACAGAAGAACACAACCGATGATATCCACCATTTCCTTAATCCACACTTGTTCTCTATCCAGAAGAGGTCTTCTGAAGAAAGACCCCCAATTTTGATGTGCAAAACCATTATCCACTGCATAATCACAATATTTTGCAAACTTATTTTTTGTTAACCGAAATAATCTCGGAACTAAGCCCTTGAAAGACATGTCCCCCCATTTGTTAAACCAGAATAAAACATCCCTCCCATTTCCCACAATCCATCTATAGCTTTCCATTCCAATAAGACGTTTCACCGATTGGTTGTTATTAATACCAATAACTTCCTTCCAGACACAAGTCATTTTTTTCTTATTCCTTTCACTAGAGACCCATACTTACCACAACTCTTCGCCAAAAAGAATTAGGCTTAGTGGCATACCTCCACCACCATTTTGCCAGTAGAGCTGTATTTTTAAACTTTAGAGGAGAGATCCCAAGCCCACCCAGACTCTTAGGTTTAAACACCACACTCCATTTGACTTTCGCCATTTTCCTTGAATTTTCATTACCACTCCATAAGAATGATCTACGAATTTTTTCAATCCTCTTTAAAACACCCGCAGGGATCTTGAACACTGACATATAATAAATGGGGAGATTGGATAACACAGAGTTAATAAAGGTCACCCTACCCCCAAAAGATAAATACTTCATCTTCCACAATGTTAATCTACTTCTAAACCACTCAATAATAGGATCCACATAAACAACCTCCTAGGATTCACACCAAGTGGGAGACCAAGATATTTAAAAAGGATTTTTCCCCTTGAGCATCCACAAATATCCGCCAATCTTGCAACCTTTGAATCCACCAGCCCACATGCATAGGTAAAATATTTTTTGTAGTTAATCTTCAACCCGAAAACAGCTAAAAAACTTTTAAGATCTGTTTCATGTTTCTCATGACATCCTTCTCTACCTTCAAGAACAAGATAGTGTCATCCGCAAATTGAAGACGGGAAATAGAGGAAGAATCCGCAAAACAAACAGCTCCTTTTATGAATTGAAGATTTTCTACTTTCACCAACATTAGGTAGAGAACTTTCGCCACAATAATAAAGAGAAATGGTGATAAGGGATCCCCCTGTCCCAGGCCTTTTTGCATTTCAAAATATGGAGTCGGGGCTCGATTCACCAGAACTGACATCTTAGTCATTGAAATACATTCCGAAATCCAACCTCTCCATTTTCGCCGAAGTTCATACATCTCAAGACATGGTCAAGAAACCTCCAATTTACTCGATCATAGGCTTTTTCAAAATCTAATTTTAGAATAATTCCCCCCATTACTCTTATCTCTCTTCAATGAGTCCACTTCATTTGCTAACGGGATACCATCTAGGATCTGTCTCCCCGCAACAAACGCTGACTGTGTATTCACTAACCCGCTCACCTACTACCTGCTTTAACCACGACGATAAAATCTTTGCCACAATTTTATAAACCGAGTTAATTAGACTAATAGGTCTAAAGTCACTCAAATCAATAGGATTATCAATTTTGGGATTAAAGTAACAAAAGTGGAATTAATCCCTTTAATAATCTATCAGTACGATGGAATTCCTTCAAAAAAATCCTTCAAATAATCATTGATGAAATCCATGACTTCCTATAGAAGTTGAAATTGAATCCATCTAGACCCGGAGCTTTAGACCCTTCCCCCTCCCAAATTGCAGTTTTAAGTTCCTCCAATGTGAACTGTTTTTCTAGCTTTTCCTCCTCATGCGTAGACAGCCTTTTAAAGGGAAGCTCAGTCCAGACATTGTCCTCCGACCCATCAGTCGAGAAATGCCTTTTAAAAAGTTATAAACCAATGATTTTACATTCCTCAGATTAGCCATCTAGATCTCATAACCCAGCAATTGTGTTCCTCTTTGCTCTTATCTTAGCCGAACAATGAAAATTTTGTGTGTTTCTGTCCCTTTCCTTAAGCCATGTTACTCTTGCTTTTTGTCTCCACATTGATTCCTTACTTTTTAATGAGTTCCACAGTTCACTACAAACCTTCCTTCTTTCCTCCACTTCACTCATAATTAATTATCTTTGATCACCCACCTTGTCCAGGGACTCCAATTTATCTTCCAACCTACAAATCTTCTCATCCAAATTCCCGAATTCTTCCTTATTCCATTTTTAAGGAAAGACCTCATCTTACTTAGTTTCACCTTCAAGCGAAAACCCGCATTACCTTTCACATCAAAATCATCCCATTCCTTTCGTGCCCGAGCTGGTAGATCTTTATCTTACCACCAACAATCAAACATTTTGAAAGGCTTTGAACCCGATTCAGAAAATACATCTGACAACAATAGAGGACAATGATCCAAAATCGACCTTTTTAAACCTCTTTATAGTAACCCTTTGAAAGCCATAAACAACTCACTCGAGATAAGGAACCTGTCGATTCTACTTCTCTTATTTCCACTCCCATACCAAGTAAACTTCTTCCCCACCAACGATAAATCTATTAATTCACCTTTATTAGTAAAACAATTGAAATTCTTAGTCCCCACTCCCACATAAGTGCATCCACTTCTCTCCTCCACCGATCTAACTGTATTGAAATCTCATGCCACGCACCACTGACCTCCCAATTCCTTTTTTAACTCCAAAATATCCTCCCATAAATTCTTCTTCACTTCAGCTTCGTAAGGGGCATAAATGTTACAGATAACACTGTCAAATTCCAAATTTTCCTATCTCCCTCCAATTACTAATATTCTACTCTTCTCCAATTTTCTTTTCAATTTGAATCTATTTTTATTCCAGATGGACAAAAGACCTCCTGATTGACCCTCCGAGGCACTATAGCATCAATCAAAATCCCCACTTCCCCAAAGATTTAACACTTTTTCCTCTAATATTGTTTCCATTTTAGTCTTCTGTAATAAAATCATATATACTTTATAAAATCTCAACATCTTTCTCAATATTCCCCATTTTGTTTTCGACCCTAACCCTCTTATGTTCCAACATACAATCCTCATTATTAACTAATAATTTCAAGCACCATAAAAAATAGAATAAAGAGTGTCGAAGCTTACCTCCCAAAAGCAATCAGTGACCCTCTTCCAAATCCATAAGCCTTTCAACAATTCTTTCATCATCACATCTTGCCAAGCAACCCAGCATTTTCCCTATCTCCCATGTATCATGTGCTTCCCTTACAATAACATTATACCAATTTTGAAAATCTCCATCTGAAAGAGAAGCATTCACAAAATTATTTTCCCCTTTTGACCCAACTAGAAGTTTCTTTCCATTCATCGATTTTCTACCTCTCATATACGATTTCCTTTCAATTTTATCCAACGCTTCTTCCTCTAGATCTTCTAGATACCTCACTTTTCTTCTTAATTTGGTGCCTCTGATCTCCTCATCCGACTGAACCTCCTTCCTCCAATAATTCCCCTGTTTATTTCCCCTCAGCCCATTATTGCTCACAAACTCCTGAAGCCCATTTGTAGTTATATTCATAGAAATATGGGCAGGCCTATTAAGGTTGTACAAGGATCCTTCTAAGGTGTCATTATCCTTAGCCATCCCAAACCCATCAAAGCCGAGAGTCCTTTTAGAAACAGGGACATTTTGACTTTGCATATCCACGCCACAAATATGCTTCCCATACACATCTAGGCTGTCATCCTTGATTTCTCTTGCCACATCACTCTCTTCACTACCTTCATTTATCTGACCATTAATAACTCTAGGACAAATCTCACTCGATGCTACCTCGGATTCAACAACCAAATCCACCGCCACCTCTTCATTAACTTCAGCCAACCCGAGCTTTCTCCCAAAACTACTTTGAATCTGTTCATCATCCATGGATCTTCTTTCTTCGAAACCCTCAACAAAATAAGCTCTAAGAAAGCCACGATATTCGATTAAGACTTCATACACCTCAGGATCAATCTCTACTTCAGAAACACGAACTTGATAACTTAAACCCCCACAAGACACTTTAATGACTTCCTCGATCTTATCCAACTGTTTAGTGTTCACCAGAATGGTTCCTCTACAAAAAATTTGAAACTTCAATGTTCGATCATCCACCGAAATAAGATCACCCTATAAGTTTGTTATATTTTTAAAAGTATCTCTATTCCATCCATGTAAAGGAACCCTATGACATATAAGCTAGGTATTTCAGCTATACTCAGTCATCTTAGTTGACCATGATGCAATATCGACGAGTCATTGCTTTAGCCATTCCATCCATCTTTTTCCAGGATCTGCATTTTTTCCATATCCTCAAACTGAATTAAAAACCTGGACCCGGCTAGTTTTTTAACTTCCAAATCAAACACCGCTTGTCTTCTAAAATTCTCCAGCAACCATTCACTATCAAATATTCATCTAGCTTTCCCCACAACACATTTTTCAAGGTTATAAATCACTTTATTTTCAACCATTGCACTGCAAAACTTTTGTTGAGAAAAGTTGCAACCTCCTGAAGAATAGTCCTTGTTCCCCTTACAACCTTCTGAAACATGCGTTGCCACCTCTTCATTTAAAAGGATTTGTTTGTATGATTTCTTCTTCGTTTGAGCATGCAACGATCTCTCTCCCTTTGGAATATCAGTCGACTCTGTGCAAGCTGAGATGAACATCCCACTCTGACCACTCTCATGGTAAAGGTTTTTCTCGTGCCTCAACTTTATAGTTTTTTCTCCCGGATAAACTTTTTTCCCATACGACTCTCTAGAATTAAATCTGGCAATGTTAACCCCCAATCTGTAATCCATCAGCCATGACCTGTTCAGCTTTCTTACTACCTCCATTGCTCCTTTAAAATCCACATATCGCACAAAACCAAATTTTCTTCCTTTAACATTTCTTTTGAGAGGAATAAAAACGTCAACTACATTCATATGGTGTTGAAAGATCTATTGAAGCCATCGCCAATTTACCTTAGGAGGAATATTGTTGACAAAGACCGAAACTATCGCCATACCAAATCTTATAGAGAAGCACTTGTTGGTGTGTGCCGTAGAGCCAATCAGATTGAGCATGGGATACGCAGTTAATAAAGCAAACCCTTCACTATAAAGATAGTGATACAAGGTTTTTCTCCATGTTAGTACAATAATAATGAGTTATTAAGTACAAATCGGATGAAACCCATGGAACATAATGGCCTTGCAAAGGAATTATAAAGAGTTATAATTATGAGATCCTTATGCATCAAAGCCTTGTTCCTCAAACTGTTCCTGGTCATCGTATTACCAAGACGGGGCATTGACAATTCTCAAAGACTAGTATATGTTAAGTCTTCTTACTTACGAAGTAAGCAATCGATCTTATATAGGTTGAAGTATGGGATACTTGGGATATCATATAGGTGCTTGTCTGTTGAACAAGTTCACTGAACATGACCCACCAAGAGAACTTCATTTGGTAATATCACTCCAGTGTCTATGATAATGTTTTCTTAGTACCATTCATGTAAATTAGTCTTCAGACTTGTGATAGCAGGTCATCTTGTATGGAGAGTCTCATACTTAGATTCCATCATGAATGGGTCCCAACAAGAGGATGCTTATGGTGAGGTGTTATTGGGTATGACATGAACCATACGAAGATGAATAAGTGATCCAGAGAGGATTCACCACTCCCTGTGATAATGGAGACATATTTCGTTTGTTCTTGACTATGATTAACTTCATTAAGTCTTTGGCCAAAGCATGATGGATGTAGGAGAAAGTTGTTTCTCTAAATTCATAAGGTTAATCATAAGTTGCGAAGAACTAATATGGATTGATCATGAGTAGACATTGCACCATGCTCATGCACTATCTGGGATATATGGTGAAAGAACTGTATTACACTAATAGGCTGGCTACTGAAAGGTTTCTAAAAAGGTCACGATGACTTCACAATATTTGGGTGGTCATGATAGGTTGCTAGATCCCGCTCATGATCTATGAAAACAAGTTAATAAGATTAACTTATGTTCATTGCCAACATATGAGGAACCTAGAGGGTTACACACATAAGAACAAATATGTATGGATTAAACATGTTATTCTATTAAGGTAAAACTTAATGGAATAAAATATCTATATTTAAAACTTAATTGAAGAAGTTCAATTAAGAAAGATTAAGACATGATTGAGATTTGAGAAATCCAAAGACAATGTCTTAATGAGATAAGAGGCATCAAGAAGTCTTATATAAACTAGAATAGTCGACTTTGACATAGTGATGTACAAGGTGAATTTCGAATGACTATGCTATATTGTATTAATGTCATGAGATGATATTAATAGATTAATGACATGAATTGTTCATGAGGAAAAAGAAATTTAATTGAGAATTAAATTACTTTTATTTAGAAATTAATATATCCAATAAATAAGCATGAGAAATTAGAATGGATCCAAAGAGACTATTATAATTTAAGATTGTCTACTAAGGATGGTTGGCCCAACTTAAGGCATTAAGATTGATGGACCATTATTATTATTAGATATATAATGGGCCTATTGATCCATCTTAGAATCAAATTGTTTAAGTCCAAGTGGATTAATGAAAATCTTGTGCAACAAGCTACAGGGGCCGACCAAGCTTAGGGAGAGGGGGTCAGGGTTAGCGCCTGCATATTTATATAAGATATAGAGGTTGTAGCCGCACGCTGAGACATTTATTCTACTTGAGATATTCTGATTTTTGCTTGAGATAAGTTTGGTTTCAAGAAGAGAACCCTAACTTAGCAAAAGAAGAAATCACCACCTCCCTACAAAAAAAGAGGTTGCCACAATTCCTCTTCCTCTGAGTGATTTCTTGCTGCTGCTCTTCCTTTGAGATTGGTTTAGGGAGATAAACACAAGAAATAGATCTTTTGATTGTGATCTTAGGATCAACTTGCTAGCACAAGTGAATCACCATACCTTAGAGAAGGATCCATCAGTTGTTCGTGTGGACTAGCTCTAGAGGAAGGACAATTGTGTTTCTTGTGATCTTGTTCGAATTGGATCTTGGACCGGAGAGCAATTTTTGATTTGGATCTGTAACTTAAGGTTACGATATCTTAAGTAGGTAACTTCTAAATCATATGGGTGATTTAATTTGTTTTGAATGCTATAAACCTATGCTAAACACAAGCCTAAGATTCTATCGTACTTCGGGTGCTTCTTTGTTTACTTTCGCTGCACTTTGATTATTTTGTTTAAGCATGAGCCTGAGAGCATCGTAACCCAACAGTGGTATCAGAGCCCAGGTTCTATTGTTTACATGAGATTTGTGCATGTCAATTCTTGGTTTAAACAAGTTATTGTTTTGTGTATTGATTTTGGCATGTTTTCAGTTCCTAAGGATTTAAAAGAAAAGTTGTTTTCTTTAATTTTGTTAAATCTGGTCAACAGCTATATAATAACTTTAATCATGTTTAAAACTATTTAAACGGTAGATTAAAATTGTTTTAATCAATAAGGATTAAAGCCATGACAAGTCTTCGTAAACCCGACAAGTTTTGATGTCAAAAACATAGTTTTGAGTCAAGTTTTGTAAGCTGATTTGGGGATGTTATAAAATTGATATTTTAGATGTTTTAGATCTGGAAATTTTATATTACATGCTTCCATTGAAGTTACAAAATTCATTTGAGCTTAAAACATTTAAGCAAAGTAGTTTTTGGGCATGAAACGTTGTTACTACAATGCTGAAATTTTATGGACTTTTTTGTAGGTGTTTGCGTGCCATAAAATTCAAGCATGAGTGTGGAAACATTCCACATGTTTGCTAGGAATTTTGGACAACATCTAAGATGAATATGATTCATCTATGATGGCTGGTTTGGGCATGGAACATGACTGGATTAAGTGGCAACTGTTGCTGCATGCTAGTAGGTCAAACCGCGGCACCAGCAAGCTCTTTTTAGGGCATCTAGTAGCCACTGTAGATGGCATACAATAATCTGATAATGGGCTGGCAGCGGACATTCGATGGCCAAAAAGATAGCCTGCGCTTAGGACACTAAGAGTTAGAGTCATACTTTAACAAGGAAATCGTTTCCTAGTGGGAGTGTGAACCCTAAGTGTTAGGAGAGACTTGTAGTATGATTAGATAAGAGTTACCTAATGAGATTTTAAGTTCCTAAAGAGTTAGGATGGATTGCAAACTTAAAAGACTCGGTATAAGACAATGAGATGTCCTAAAATGTTTAGGATGTTTGTGCATGCTAGAATATGTTGTCCTAATTAAGACAAGCTACCTAAAAGTTAGGTGAAGTCCGATTTCAAGATAGCTTTCTTAATTGTTAAGATGTTATTAAAAGTGTTTTATTATATGGAACCGAAATTGCTAGAATGATTTGATAAATTGTCTCGAATTTATTTGGTGACATTTATGCAAATAGTACACAAGATCACTAGGTGATATTGACTATGCATGTTTTTAATTCATGCTTATAATTTGATTATATATGCATGAAGGATGGTTATGGACTAGACCTTAGTATGACTAGGGAATGTATGGTTGAATTTTCTTATTGGTATTTTATAAATAGGGTCTGCGAACCCTGCCTTATCTTTTTCATTCTGGAGTTGTAAATTCTCTTGACATCTAACTCTTCTCAAATGTAACTCGAGGTTTCTGATAAAACAATGTAATTGTCATATTCTTTATAGATTTAGTTTTAGGATAGGAAGTTGAATTTATGCAAATTCCGAGTTTGTAAGGAGATATGGCGCCAAGAAGAAGTAACCAAGGAGATCACCAACAAAGCTATCGAAGGCTATGTATGGTATCCCCTAGGAATTTGACCAACTAGTTTCCTAATGGCTCAAGGAAACTATATTAGAATTAAGTCCATAATCATCCTAGTAGATTGCATGTGATAGATTTATTTTGAATTATGTATATATGTGATGTATGTAATTAAATGAATGCTATGCATGACAATCGAATATGAAATCAATGAGACCTACCTAAAGAATTAAATGAAATCCCTCATTAAATTATATTGAGTCCATGTTACACATGATAAGTTACCTTCCACCATCATAACAAGATAACCAGAGTTCTTCCATTCGGAGGCTTGTTGAGTCACTCAAGGTCAAACTTATGTACGAACATGTTTGAGTTATTGAAGGTGGGTCTTACTCAACTAAGTGTTATGTAATCCGAACGTGCCAAACTTGATCACATGACATTTAGAGGCAAAGTTAGGCAAAATGCATATGATGTATTTAGGCAAAGAGTTGTCACCTAACTGGATCTAGGAGTTGCATAGAGATATAATTAGTAAACTAAGTTACCTACTCAATTAGTTTCAACATAGCTTGTTGATCACTCAAGGTTATGCTGGAATGAAAGGGGTCCTAGCTCATTAAGAAGTTTAAGAGTTAAATTTCTTGAGATAGTAGTAGAGGGCTATTATTTTGTTAAAATAATGAGAATAATCATTTAAGTATTAAAGCCTGACATAAATGATTACTGCTTGTTATTTATTGACTATTAAATGTTTTGGTTCATATAGGATATAAACACTAAAATGGCAAATGCATTATCACTGAGAAGCATACTTGATGCTAATAAATTAACTGGGCCAAACTTCGTTGACTGGTTTCGCAATGTCAAGATTGTCTTGACACAGGAAAATAAGGCTTATGTTCTTGATGAGCCCATTCCAGATGAGCCTACTAATGATGCAACTGAAGAGGATAGGGTGGCCTATAGATTTCATAGAGATGATATCGTACAAGCAACATGTGCGATGTTGGCTAATATGGCACCCGATCTCCAAAAGCAGCATGAAGCCATGAATGCTCAGGATATCATCCTTAACCTTAGAGAACTGTTCGTTAAGGAGAATCGCATTGAGAGATTTGACATCTCAAAGGAATTGTTCCAAACAAAGATGTTAGAGGGAAGCCCAGTGAGGCCTCATGTGCTTAAGATGATAGGGTAATTACCCGATTGGAGCAGATTGGATGGGTCATGGATCATGATCTAAGCATTGATATAATCCTTACTTCACTACCTGAGAGCTATTCACAGTTTGTGTTGACCTTCAACATAAACCACTTGGAGGCTACCCTTTCTAGGTTGCTGAATATGCTCACACAGGCCGAGCAAACCATTGTTAAGGACAAGTCATCTATCTATTTAGTTTTTTCTTCTAAACCAAAAGGTAAGAAAAAAAAAAGAAAGACTAGATGGGATGTACCTCCTGCTTCAAAGAGTTTGAAGCCCGATGATGGTGTTGTGAAGGAAGCAAAGGATAAGGATAATGCTAACAAAGCTTGCTTTCATTGTGGGAAAACTGATCATTGGAGGTGCAATTGCAAGGAGTACCTTGAGTCTAACAAGGGAAAGAAGCTGAAAGGAGTTTCAACTTCAAGTATAATATGATTCACTCTTCTTGGTATATGATACCTATCATTTGGTACTAAATATGTATGACATATTGTAGGGACCAAAAGAAAGGAGCAGTGAAGTTGGACCATGAAGATAGCAACCAAGTTTGATGCTACATCAGAGCTTGCCGATCTTATGGATTTAATAAGACATTTATTTATGATTTATTTAAAAAACATTTGATGTTTTATTGGCATTATGGGCCAATGTTGAGGATATTTAATTTTATGTTTTCAAAACATATTGCTTTGCTGGCATATAGATGCCATGCTTATTTAGTTTCCTCTTAAATAAATCAGTTACAAAATTGTTCTATAACATAGTCTTATATTATACAACTTGCAAAGTATTATGAATACTATTTAGCTTAGTGATATGGAATTCGAATTGTTATTGAATTAATCCCTTAACATCTACATAATACAAACAAATTGACATATACTGACGTTTACCTATACTGACAGTCGAAATCTGTAGGTAAAAAGTATCTATTCTGACGGATTTTTGTTACCGTCAGAATATACATAACATATACCGACGCCCAAATAATCTGTTGCTATAGGTATACCTATACTGACGGTCAATGAAAATTGTTGGTATAGGTATAACTTTTACCAACTGTTTTTTTCTTTCTGCTGGTAAATTTCCCAAAAGACCTGCTTTTTTTTTAATTGCCGGGGATTTTCATTTTTTTTATTTCATTTTTAATTAAAAAGAACCTATAGCAATGGATCATTAATTTGATTGTCGGTATAGGCCTAAAATTTATTTAGGGTTTTGTTTTTGTTTTTCTTCAGTTCTTTCTTTCTCTTCCGCTAGTCGACTTTGCTCTCTGCTGTGTCTCTCTTTCTCTTCCATCATCGGTATGTGTCTCTCTTTCTCTTCCCCTGCTCTTTTTCTTTTATGAAATCAATTTTGCGTTTAAATTATTGAGGTAGCGAATGTTTTTGATGCATCTTACGGTGTTCAAATTATAATTCCTAGGGCTTTGAGGTAGCGAATGTTTTTGAGGTAAAGGGGAGTTGGATTGGAGTGGTAAGGTTTATGAGCAAGCAGCATTGTTTTTTAATTTAAAGGAAGGGATAGCAAACTGTAACTTTTTGGTCGTTACTTGGGCTTTGGAGTGGTAAGGTTCTTCTTCTCTTCCCTTTCTCTTATTTGTTGAGTTTTTTTTATTTATATACACTATATATAGAATTCAATTAAAAGATTAACAATAATTTCTATCCTAGCAATTATTCTAATTTCTATTTACCTTGCCGCACATTCCTAATTTCTTATCTTCTCGTTTTCTTTTTTGGCAGAAAATTGATTTTTCAGCATACAACAGAGCTGCCGCTAGCCCTCCTTCCACGGCCAGATAATCAATCTCAAGTAAGCATTCCATATACACATTCAGTGCCACCTCCTACAAACTATTACAACCTATAACCTCCTACAAACTATTACAACCTATCTCTAGCTGAACCTAGTTACCAGACGCTAGTCTGACCATATCCACAGACCCTCCTTTCTGATAAAACATTGGCTTGCTGCTGTAATGTGTTGCAATTGTGGTAATTCATTCAGCATGACATTAAAATATTCCAAAATGTGAAAAGCATGTTATTTGAAATATCGTTGAGAGAATTGATTTAATGGACATTGTTTATAAAGCATTTTATTTGAAATATTCTACAACCAAATTAAACTAATTAACTTAAGGTACATGATGTTGCACATTGTTAAAAAATGATGGTGATCCCAGTTCTATTACAAGTTTATGTAAGAGAGTTATTTCAACAGTCAATTACAAGTAATTTGTAATAGAATATCATTTTTCTTTTCCTTTTTTTGTTCTCTTCATGTTTCATCACATGGAACGGACTCACGAGAATAGCCCTTGACGTTAGTTTACGAATAAGCATTTAGAATCTGAGAAACTCCACTGCTCCTAAAATTAAGAAAGTGAGGAAGATTTGAGGCGTACAAGTTCAAATTGTTTGTTTTTTTTTTTTTTTTATTTAATTTGTTTCTTTGAAAAATTTCTATCCTAGTTTCTTCCAAGTAATATGCGTAATAGGAGAATGAGTTGTATGCTTATCTTATTCTTTTGCTGCTACTTTTTCCTTTTGTATATTTTCAATTTTATTATTTAGTCTTACTAAGTTGCTCATAAACCTTGACACTTAGCATTCTTGTCATTTTAGCTATTGGTGAGAATGCCTAGTTTTGCACCTATTAGTTACCAAAATTGGCATGAAATGCCGGATTTGAAGAAAGAATAAATGTGGGAAACAATAAAGGTATAAGATATTAAATGTTTTAGTTTCTAGTTCATGTGGTCTTACTGTATTCACACAACTTGACATGATTTCTTTATTTTGTGTTTTCCTTTTCCAAATTTTAGTCTAAGTTTGAATTTCAGAAATTCGATTCTGATGCGCCTCTTAATGAAGAAACTATTGAAGAAATTAAGACTTGGACAATAAAGAACATGAGTACAAAGTGGAGGCAATGGAAGAATGATTTGAAGTCCAAATTTTATGATGAACACACAACACCAGAGAAAATGGCTGCTAAGGTTGATGATCCCTGTGTTGACAAAGAGTAATTTATTTTAATTGCTGCACATTGGTTGACTGAAAAAGCGAAGGTAGATATTTATAAACTATATTTTAATTTTCTTTTATAAATCAAAGGTAGAAATTGTTGCACATGGTTAACTGCAACCTTTTCTTTTATTTCAATTTGCTTTTATAGGAACAAAGTGATTTAAACAAAACAAATCGCTCAAAGTTAGATGAGCCTCATTGCAATGGAACAAAATCATTCCCTAGGATCATCCAAACTTTGGTACTTATATCAATTTTTTCCTTTGAGTTAAATTTTTATATGAAGACTACTTTATGTATTTGTGGTTTTGTTATCTAGATAGTTAATAGATGATTTTTGTAGACCAATCAAGCTAATGGAGTTCAACCATCACATGCTGAGGTGTATATTCATACTCGTACACGTACACGTAAAGATGGAAGTGTTGTGAATAAGAAGGCAGCAAAAATTGTGGTATTTTATCCTTCTTTTTTCTTTATTTATCTGGCCTACGGCTATGATTATGTTGATTTTGTTGGATATTTTTGTCTTAGCCATAAAAGTTGAAGCCTGTGTAGTTTTCTTGGGTTTGATTTACCAGTGCAATTTGTTGACTGATCACTACTACTAAGGTCAAGCTATTTATACTTTATGGTATTATGGTGTTATCATATGATCATATTCTGCTTATGTAATGTAGCTAGTAAGACTTGAATGAATGAATGGTTGGGACCTGAACCAGTGAGATTAATTTGTTGACTGATCACTACTACTAAGGTCAAGCTATTTATACTTTATGGTATTATGGTGTTATCATATGATCATATTCTGCTTATGTAATGTAGCTAGTAAGACTTGAATGAATGAATGGTTGGGACCTGAACCAGTGAGATTGTCTCTTCTTCTTGTTCTGTTTTTGTATAATTGTGTGCACTGAATTGAACAGGGATTTTTTTTCATGTAACACTTTTCTTGTAGGAACTCATGAGAAAAGGTTTGGATGAAATTGGATCTGAAAATTCTCAACAACGCTCATGGAAAGATGATGCGTATTCAAAAGTTAAAGGACCAAAAAAAAAGTGTGTTCGTTGTTTGGGAACAATATCTACTTCATCGCATAAATCGGCTTCTTCATGTTCTCAAACAATGCAGCATGATGAAAAGGTACTAGGGTTAGAGGCTAAGGTTGAAGAATTGAAGGCAGCTTTAGGTAATGTTTTTATCAGTGTTTCAAAGATAATTTCCTAACGAGAATGTAGATATTTTGTCTTCTGCCACTCGCGTGGCCAGTAGAGAGGTAATATATTTCTGTAGCAGCGTTAATGTAGAATAAATTCATCTTTTAAAAATATTCTTGAAAATGTCAAGTTAGGCATGTTGCTTGGTTGTGGTAGGATTGTGGAACTTGAAATGTCGAGGAATTGCTTGATTATGGTAGGACTGTGGAACTTCAAATGTAAATCATCTTTCACATAATATCTAGGTTAGGCAAGTTGCTTAATTGTGGTAGTATTGTGGAACTTGAAATGTCAAGGAATTGCTTGATTGTGGTAGGATTGTGGAACTTGAAATGTAGATCATCTTTGACATGATATCTAGGTTAGGCATGTTGCTTGATTGTGGTAGGATTGTGGAACTTGAAATATTGAGGAATTGCTTGATTGTGGTAGGATTATGGAACTTGCAATATCGAGAAAGTGATAAGTTTGTTCCAGACTTAGCATACATTGGGAGTCTCATATGGTCTTTTCTTGAATTAATCTGATTGTGTTATGTTTAACTAACATGCGCTTTTATGGATAAACGACCACAAAGGCATTACGGATGCAGATGCATATATATTTTTACCCTTTTAGTATATGTAATGTGTATAAGCTTAATTCAATAAATCATACAGGTATATATTGACAGAACATATACTTTTTAGGTACCTGATGCGGTAGTGCTCCAAATTTGTCACCAATAATAAGGTCTTCAACTTCTAGTCATCAAGTTAATGAAAATGAAGATGGTAAACTACTTGATTATTTTATTCTTCTATATTGACTTCACTACTTAATTGCTTTTAATTGTATAATATTTGTAAATTTTATGCAGATGCTGCTCCATAGGAATATTCATGACATTTGGATTGCTTATTTCACTTTATGTATTTGGGTTGCTTATTTACTTTGTGTTTGGACTACTAATTTTCAATTTTAAGACTGTATTATGACTTTAGTTTGCGACTTCTATTTAGCTTGTAAAAGTTATATTATTAAGACAATTTATTTGTAATTTTATTTTTAATATTATTAAATATTTTGTACTTTCTTATGATGGTTTTTTATATGAAATATGTTGGATTAAATTATAAATATATCAATATTAGTAATTGAAAATATGATTAAATTTTATTTTTATCGACGCTCTAACCTCTATTCTGACAGTTCATATAACAACAAAAATGTATAGTATACTGACGGAGTAAACCGTCGGTAAATTTACGAAAACCGTCGCTATAGGTAATTTATATATTTTACATTTTCATCTATACCGACGGACGCAAAAAAAAAAAAAAATCCGTCGGTATATGTATACCAACAGACAAAATGAACGTCAGTATATGTATATCTACGGTGTCTATACCGATAAAAACTAAATCCGTTGGTATAGATAAAAGCAAAAGGGACTAACCCAACATAGGCTATACCGACAGTAGTAACATTAGTGACACCTAAAACCGTCGGTATAGGTCATACATCCTATTTCGACAGTCGCTTTTTTCGTAGGTATAGGTCTATACCGACGAGGGTTTTACCGTTGCTTAATTTTTGTTGGAATAGTCATTTTGGCCGTCGGTATAGGGTTTAGGACTTTTAGCGACAAATTTTTGGGTTTTACCAACGTTTTTTGAACCGTCACTATATGGCAATTTGTTTGTAGTGATTTAGTGGGAGCTATTAATAACTCTTTGAATGATAGAAGGTTATGATAAATTGCCATTTTTGAAAATTGCAATTGGTTGGAAACGTTCCAAGCCTGAAAGGGTTGCACGTTTATATTAAAGGTTTTTAAAACTAACTCTTTTGTTTTGGCTTGCAAAAGAAGTTATATTTGGACTATTAGCTATTTGCTAATAAATAGATTCCAATAGTTGTTATAGAAACAACTGAGCCATTTAATGGAATCTAGGTCTCGTTGATAATGATATTATCATGAATATGACAAAACATATTCTCAATGCACTTAAGCTATGTCCTTGTAGAGACACAATTGCTAATCGAAAGAGTTCGGCATTGGATGCGTTAGTGATTGGCTTAGTGCTAGTGGGAGATTGTTGGTATATGCCCTAGAGCCAATCAGATTGAGCATGGGATACATAGTTAATAAAGCAAACCCTTCACTATGAAGATAGTGATACAAGGTTTTCCATCATGTTAGTACAATAATAAGGAGTTATTAAGTACTAATCGGATGAAGCCCTTGGAACATAATGGCCTTGCAAAGGAATTATAAAGAGTTATAATTATGAGATCTTTATGCATCAAAGCCTTGTTCCTCAAACTGTTCCTTGTCATCGTATTGCCAAGACGGGGCATTGGCAATGCTCAAAGACTAGTATATGTTAAGCCTTCTTACTTATGAAGTAAGCAACCGATATATAGGTTGAAGTATGGGATACTTGGGATAACATTTAGGTGCTTGTCTGTTGAACAAGTTCACTGAACATGGCCCACCAAGAGAACTTCATTTGGTAATATCACTCCAGTGTCTATGATAATGTTCTCTTAGTACCAGTCGTGTAAATTAGTCCTCAGACTTGTGATACCAGTTCATCTTGTATAGAGAGTGTCATACTTAGATTCCATCAAGAACGGTCCCAACAAGAGGATGCTTATGGTAAGGTGTTATTGGGTATGACATGAACCATACGAAGATGAATGAGTGATCCAGAGAGGATTCACCACTCCCTGTGATAATGGAGACATATCTCGTTTGTTCTTGACTACGATTAACTTCATTAAGTCTTTGGCCAAAGCATGATGGATTTAGGAGTAAGTTGTATCTCTAAATTCATAAAGTTAATCATAAGTTGCGAAGAACTAATATGGATTGATCATGAGTAGACACTGCACCATGCTTATGTGCTATCCAAGATATATGGTGAAAGGACCATATTACACTGACAGACTGGTTGCTGAAAGGTTTCTAAAAAGGTCACGATGACTTCACAATATTTGGGTGGTCATGATGGGTTGCTAGATCCTGCTCATGATCTATGAAAACAAGTCAATAAGATTAACTTATATTCTTTGCCAACATATTGAGAACCTAGAAGGTCACACACATAAGAACAGATATGTATGGATTAAACATGGTATTCTATTAAGGTAAAACTTAATGGAATAAAAGATCTATATTGAAAACTTAATTGAAGAAGTTCAATTAAGAAAGATTAAGACATGATTTAGATTTGAGAAATCCAAAGACAATGTCTTAATGAGATAAGAGGAATCAAGAAGTCTTATATAAACTAGAATAGTCGACTTTGACATAGTGATGTACAAGGTGAATTTCAAATGACTATGCTATATTGGATTAATGTCATGAGATGATATTAATATATTAATGACATGAATTGTTCATGAGGAGAAAGAAATTTAACTGAGAATTAAATTACTTTTATTTAAAAATTAATATATCCAATAAATAAGCATGAGAAATTAGAATGGGTCTAAAAAGACTCTTCTAATTTTAGACTGTCTACTAAGGATGGTTGGCCCAACTTAAGGCATTAAGGTTGATGGACAATTATTATTATTAGATAATATAATGAGCCTATTGATCCATCTTAGAATTAAATTGTTTAAGTCCAAGTGGATTAATGAAAATCTTGTGCAACAAGCTACAGGGGCTAGCCATGCTTAGAGAGAGTGGGTCAGGGTTAGCGCCAGCATATATATAAGATATAAAGGCTGTAGCCGCACCCTGAGACGTTCATTCTACTTCAGATATTCTGATTTTTGCTTGAGAGAAGTTTGGTTTCAAGAAAAGAACCCTAACTTAGCAAAAGAAGAAATCGCCACCTCCCTACAGAAAAAGAGTTTGCCGCAATTCCTCTTCCTCTTGGTGTTTTCTCGCCGCTGCTCTTCCTTGTTGAGTGAGATTGGTTTAGGGAGATAAACACAAGAAATAGATCTTTTGATTGTGATCTTAGGATCAACTTGCTAGCACAAGTGAATCACCATACATTAGAGAAGGATCCATCAGCTGTCGTGTGGACTAGCTCTAGAGGATGGACAATTGTGTTTCTTGTGATCTTGTTCGAATTGGATCTTGGACTGGAGAGCAATTTTGGATTTGGATCTACAACTTAAGGTTACGATATCTTAAGTAGGTAACTTCTAAATCATATGGGTGATTTAATTTGTTTTGAATGCTATAAACCTATGCTAAACAAAAGCCTAAGATCCTGTTGTACTTCGGGTGCTTCTTTGTTTACTTCCGCTGCACTTTGATTATTTTTTTTAAGCTTGAGCCCGAGAGTATCATAACCCAACAGCACTTTGTTGGAATGTGAAATGTATTGATATCTCACTCACTGATTCTAAGTATTGATACTTTTTTATGCTCGATCAGACTAAGATTTCATTAATGAAGAATGCCTCAAGAGGCCTCAAACAGTACATACTTGCATCAGCAAACCATAGACAAAACTAAAAAGTTGAGTACCTATCTATTTTATATCTATTAATTATCCAAATATAGAAAATTGTTTTAGGTTAAAAATACAATAAAAAATATTTCAATGAAAGAAATCGCAATGATCTAGCAATCTACTTGTTAGCTATACATAAGTTTACAAATCAAGCTCATACTAAAATAAAAGAGTTAGATAGTTGGATGATAGAAATCTTCGAACCACGAAGTTTTGAATCTGAAATCCAACCAAAATTGATGGATCTTAGAGATTTATTAATTCTTGGATGGTTAATAATGTGATAGATACACTATCTACATCAACTATAAACTCATAGATGGCAGTTGTACTATATAAACAGCCATTAATCTCATTTAACTGGCTTTTTACGTAATTTTAAAAGTTTATTATTTTAATTTTTAAAAAATAAATAAAAAGTTACAATTTTATTTGCATGCAATGAAATCAATGACTTAAATTTATTTTGTACAAAAAATTGAGGTTTGGGTATTATGCGAAACTTTTATGGGAGTTTCAATATGTGGCCCAGACCAATCAATGCCAATTGTCAATAGAGATGGTAATGAATAGTAAAAATATATATATATTTGATATTATTCGATTCGTTTTTTGTGGATTTTGATATTGTGAATTCGGATAATTTGAGGATTCCAATATTATATTTACTATTCGCAGCCGATTCGGATATGAACCATTGGATATCCATTAATCGAATCCGTTTTGATTTTTATGCGGATATTATTTTTTAAATCAGATTCGGATAGTAAGCGGATAATAAACAGATTCAGATTTCGGATAAATTAAGTGAATTCATATATTTAAAAAATTACAAATATTCGATTCACTTCTATCTCTAATTATCAAAGTCTCATGCCTTAGTGAAATTATGAGTGTATATAACATCTCTCATCCACAGAGGCCAAACGACCCCATTTTCATGAACAACTTGGTATAAAAAGTAGGTATTGCTTGACAGTGAAAGGCCGGTGCATGGTATTAAAATGCGGCCGTTACGTTACGTAACGGAAAATGAAGTTGCCGAACCGCGATATCGGCGTTACGCATTGGAGAAAATGAATCATGATCGAAACGGAAAATTTCATCAATTTTGAGATGCAATGAACCTAGAACACAAAAGAATTGATATCGTAGTTGAAAAGAGAGCAAGTGCATGCTTGAAACGGCTTATAGTGATCTAAAAATAAGTCATTGCAAATTTGACTCTTTGAAGGGTTTCTTTCTCTTTCTTTAGCTTCACTTCTGGGCTAACTAAAAAACTGGTGCACCGTCCATCATGAGCTGCAAAAAAAAAAAAAAAGTCATTTTTAGATAGATTGTTCATAGTCACGAGGAAGAGAGAAAAGACTCTTAAAATCAACACATTTTAATTTTTGTGCTTGGGATTTGGTTAACACCGCTGGAGGATCTTATGTTTGACATTTGGAGTTCAAATCTTTTTTTCTATAGAATCAAGACTGGTCTACTTGTCAAAATCACTAGTTTGATTAAAACCGGTAAGACAAACTTTTTTTTATTTTATTTTAAGAGAAGAGAATTTGAACTCAATTCTTTAAGAAAAATACACGTATCTGTCACTGAATTACTATATTATCCGATTTTTTTTTTTAATTTTTCAAAGTATTTATGTTTGATGTATGTATTCGACACATATCCTTAAGATAACATTTAGTAGGTTTAAAGTTTGAATATCAATATTTGCAATTCCCTTCTCTATTTTCAAATTGTAGCCTCTTTCGTATTGATGAACTCAAATGAGTATATCTTATTTAAAAGCTTGCACTACAAACATCAGTCGTAAAGTATGATGATTAGCAAGAGTCGAGTCCACAGGGATTGGTGTTTAGTTTTAGAATTACTAGTTTATACTTAAATTCAAGGAAAATAAAATAAAAATGGGGTTTTTGAAATCAGTTTAAACTTAACCAAAACAATAAAAAGCAAATAAAAAGTAATCAAATATGAGAAATATGGTTAAGGTTTCATTCTCTACCACTAGACAATATTAAGAATCAATTTCAGACCAATCAACATCAATTCTCTATCAAAATTAACAACCGTAGATAATAACCTCCCGTGTTACCCCAATCCTTCCTTACTTCGTCGTTAAGTAGGACGAACGTTACTACCTAATCTATAACTATCAAACAACCTAGGATAAACATCTCTAAATTTAATTTGACAGCAGTTTTGTGATGAGAAAAATAGGTTGATCTAAGCAACAAAAGCATAAACATAAATTGTTTAACTTAAGTTATGTTCCACTTTGCAATTAGCGAAAATTTTAACATAATCATTAATCACAAATTGCCACTATTGAATAGAATTCATGATAAGCTACGTATCAAGACTCCTAAACTAGCATTAGATAATTATCAAGATCTATCTAGTTGGCCACCTAAAAAATCAAAACAATATCATGAACAATTCTTATAGAAGAACATAAGCAACTTTGATAGAAAACCAATAATAGATAGAATATGAAAATCAATTACAAAACATGTCTAGGGCTTTGAAATCACCCTTAACCAAAGAAAAGTTTAGCCTTGCATAGGCATTGTTAACATAAACATAGAATTAAAAGAGAAAACAAGAAGAAAACTAGAAGAATGAAGAAGAAAATCAGAATACAAGAGTAGAAGGAGTGTGTTGTGGCTATCCCCCTTGTCTCTATTTATAGGCAGCAACTAGGGCTTCTCTCCTTGTGATTTGCGGCTAGAGTTCTAATAAAGAAAGGTGATTTACGGTTATAGTTTTTTCTACCGCTAGGGTTGTTTAGGGAGATCTTCCAATGCCAATTTGGATGACCATTTCTTATTCGATTTAGGCCCATGACCTATCGTTGGAAAGGTATTCTGGTCAACTTCAAAACTCAAAAGGAAGATTCTTCGAATTAAGACTCTAACATCATGTTTTCTTAGCAACAAGCTTCGAAAGTCAAATTTGTCTTCTTGCTTTGCACCAAGAATTTGATCTTTTTGACTCCCAAGTCTTTTTTCATCTTGTGATTGTGATTTTATAAGCTCTTAAACATCCTAATTGACATGTTTTGACTTTATCCCTTCCAAAATAGCTACAAAGCATAAAAATCTAGTAAAATGTCAAGGAACTTAAAATCAAAAAACAAAGTATAAGGAAATTAAATAAGAAAATGTATGATATTAAGCACTTATCAAATTCTCTCACACTTAATCTTCGGCTAGTTCTCGAGCAAAATAAAATAGACACAAAGTAAGAAAACCTAATCTAGTCCTCTTTCAATATAACTTAGAGACAACTATTGAACAAGTCTTATCAAATAATCAATAGCTTAAAGAGTTTCAAAGATAATCATGCTTGAATGTAAATAGTTTGAGTTAAGCCAATATTAACATAACATATCTCAATCAAAATAATGCATATTCAAACTTAATCTCAATTCTCACATGGGATACTCTCATGATTTTCACGCTTTAAAGTAGTGATAAAGTCTTTACACTCAATTAATCTCATGAAAACAGTTCTACCATATGCTTGCTTGTCAACATATTCTCCATTATTTAGATCATACAACTTCATGAATCAAGAGGTTTTTATTCAAGGTTGTAATGGGGCCAAAGGGTTATAATGTGGTTAAAGAATAAAAAGGAAAAGGATATCTCAAAGGTTCCAAAGATTTCATAGAGTTTAGAGACACAATAAGATTACACAAAAAAAAAAAAAACTTCTCAAAACTCTTTAAAACACATAACATCATAGGCTAAATATTCATGTTGAGCCTTTGCTTCATTTTAACCAACTTTGTAACATTCTTTTTCTTTAACCAAAAGTTCAAGAGATGATTGATTTTTCTTTTTTTTTTCTTTTTTAAATGGGAATGTATTTTCACAATGTTTCCTTTTCTTTTTCTCTTGACTTTTTTTTTTCTTCCCCCACACTTATCTTTTGTTTCCAACCCAAATTTTCAATAACTATCCCTTGTTTTGCAATATTTTCCATCTTTAGAACAAGGGTATAAATATAAATGTGTTTAGGCTAGGTGTAAGATATGGTTACCAAAGAAATAGCTTATTCAATATAGGCTCAAATTGGCTCACTAGAGGGATGTTATCTTGGAACATCAATAGGGGATGCTTGATTTGACCCTGGATAAAAATCCTAATGCCTCTATCATATCCATGTTATCATATGTATCAATATAGTCTCAAAACGATTTAAAGCAAATTCTAGAGAATCATGTAATCATAAGAGCACACAAGAAAGAAATTAGATTGATATGTATAATGCATCAATCATATAGGTTCAAAAACTCACAAGGATGATTATACAAGTCAATATCAAGTATAAACATGCTTCTTTCTCAATCAACATATCATATTAACATTGGCTTATGAAAAATAGTATTCAAGCTCAATTCTCACGAAAAATCTTCTCACCAATAAACCAGTTTTAGACCTACACAATTCATGTCTCATCATTGTATTGAAAGTAACTAAAAACACACTAAAAACAAACTAAAAAGACTAAAAAAAAATAATAACTAAAGGAAATCCTAAATTCTTCCCCCCACACTTAATTCTTACATTGTCGTCAATGTAATGCTATTATCCCAAATGAAAGAATCATTTGTAAGAGAAAAGAACTAATAAACAAAACAAAAGCAATAAAAGATAGAATGATGGAGAGTAGGAAAGAGCAAATCTGATTATTATGTGTGCTCTCCATCCTTTTGGGTTGCCTCCCAAGAAGCGCTTATTTTAGTGTCCTTAGCCCGACTTTTTAAAATTTTAGCCTTGCGTAGGCATTGTTAACATAAACATAGAATTAAAAGAGAAAACAAAAGGAAAAACTAGAAGAATGAAGAAGAAAATCAGAATACAAGAGTAGAAGAAGTGTGTTGTGGCTATCCCTTTTGTCTCTATTTATAGGCTGCAACTAGGGCTTCTCTCCTTGTGATTTGCGGCTAGGGTTTTAATAAAGAAAGGTGATTTGCAGCTAGGGTTTTTCTTGTCGCTAGGGTTATTTAGGGAGATCTTTCAATGCCAATTTGGATGACCATTTCATAACCGATTTAGGCCCATGACCTATCGTTGGAAAGGTATTCGAGTCAGCTTCAAAAGTCAAGAGTAAGTTTCTTCGAATAAAGATTCTAACATCATGTTTTCTTATCAACAAACTCCGGAGGTCAAATCTGTCTTCTTGCTTTGCACCAAGAATTTGATCTTTTTGACTCCCAAGTCTTTTTCCATCTTGTGATTGTGATTTTATAAGCTCTTAAACATCCTAATTGACATGTTTTGACTTCATCTCTTCCAAAATACCTACAAAGCATAAAAACCTAGTAAAATGTCAAGGAAGTTAAAAATCAAAGAACAAAGTATAAGAAAATTAAGCACTTATCACGTATCAAAAGAATAATAAGGATATGAGCAATTTATTGCAGCTGTTAAATATTTGCAATACCCTTCTCTATTTTCAAACTGTAACCTCTTTCGTATAAAAAAATAATAAGGATCTGAGCAATTTAATGCGGCTGTTAAAATTTACAATCTCCTACTCCTTCAAAAGGTACACATATATGCTACATGGTAATGAAAGTACATAATAATACAAATTTTAGAAATAAAAATTCTCTTAATTATTCAGGCTATTTTCGAGGAAGATATATTCAAATTCAATTTCTTGAGTAAAAGGATACATGCATTTATCAGTGAACAATATTTTCGATGGATGCAATCCTAATTTTTCACACTATATTCAGATTGATATTTTTTCATGAATCTTTAGCATTTTCTCCTTCCAAATAATTATTTAATTCACGCCATGAGAAATTATCAGTTTTAAAGCAGGTTAAAGCACTTAAGTGAATAATTAGTGCAAACAAAATGCAAAAATCCAGTATGGTGGGTCACTTGTTTTTGTTTTTGGTGGAAAAAAGAATTAATTAAAGCAAATTTTGAGCAACATCCATCAAAATTATAATAATACTCTGAGGCCACCAGTCCACAGAGATAAAGAGCAGATGCTAAAGCCTTTCTAATCCTCGTGGCTGATGCCATGCTTTGATAATTTATTTTCCCTTTCCTTTTTGACAATCAGCCGACAGGGAGGAGCTATATCCTGTATGGAACAAAAATAACGACTGAATCGAATTGACTCTGATCGATGATGACGCAAACTAGCAAGAAATAAATAATCTACTAATTAAATGTATGCATTTTCAACAAGGAAATCAGTAATAAAAAACCGGATTAGATCGGTTAAATCAAAATTTGATGGTCTTTCTGATATGGTACATATCATAAAAATAGGATTGTACAAACTGGTGAAAAATTAGTTGAGTCGGTAAAAAACTAGTAAAAGTTCGGAAAAATCGGTTTTAAACCTTTTAAAAAAAAAAAAAAAAAACTATTGTATGTGATGAGATTTGAACTTTTAAGCATTTGGATTTATATTAAAAATCATATCATTTAATCAAATACATATATTTATTAAATATTTACTATATTTAATACTTAATTATCCAAAAAATACTATATTTAATATTAAAATTATTTATTTAATTTTAATACAATCGGTCGATTCGACTGATCGAACCGATTGAACCAATAATCGAAAATCTCATCAATTTGATCTCTTATCCGAATTTTTAAACATTGCATGAAACTAAATGGCAAGCATATATAAATGTTGTCAAGGAAACTCTTAAGTACAAGGATGAAGTACTATCGCAAGTGGGTTTAATTTAATTTTTATAATGTTTTGTTTGTTTATTGATTTCTTCTATGGATGAAATATTTGATAAATTTTTTTTTGTTAAGTCAAAATTTTATTAAGCAATGGAAAGGTTACAAACTAACAAAATGCTAGCAAAGAAAATAACAACGTCTGCTACTATTACAAAAGAAAACTGCGAAGAAAAAAAAAATACCAAATAAAGATCAAAATCACATCCTAAATAAATAAATAAAAAAATACTTGTGCCCCTCCAATCGTTTTGTGCCCCAATTTGGTGTCTCTTTTTGTGTCCCTCCAATCGTTTTTTGATATGTGTCCAAATAAAAAATACTTGTGTTTAACTGTTTATAAACAAAAAATAACTTTGAATACGTGTCAAAAAACTATTGGAGGGGTGTTGTCAGATTTAACTATGCAAGTGCATGTTACCGCAAACAAGTAATAAAGGAAAAGTAGAGTGCCGAACCCACAAAAAATTGTTATTAAATTCGTTAAATACTAAAATTAAAACAACTTAATCTTATCCAAATAATTAATTAAAAGAATTGTGAATTAGAAGCTAATAAAAGAAAACAATAAACAAAGAAAGAAAGCAAATAAAAATTAGATTTAAATCAATGGAGAAAAAACTAGGATTACAATTTCTCTCAACACTTCGCTTGAACGTCTCCTACTCTCTTAACTTGATTAATGATCTTGAATTGTTAACCTAGAGCTCTAATCTATTTATAAAGATCTTCCGATGGTCTTGTAAAAATATCCCTTTTAACCAATTAACTATATTCCTATGATAATTGAATTAAAGAAGAACTCATTAAGCTTAGACTCTAAAATTGATTACACATGACACATGTGTTATGCAATCCATGTCTAACTCTAAACTTTTTTTTCCAAGTTGTATTTAGGTTAACAAATCAGTTTAATTGGTGATCAAGCAATTAAAGGCATTAAATACAAGATTGCATAAACAACTCAAATATCATTAAATCAAACTAGAGAGTAAAATAATCCAAACTACGTGTTGCGTTCCATTGTAATCCTAGAAAAGGAATTTAATTCATGCTCGACATTGAAAATAATAAGCAAAGGAGTTTCACCAACATAAAATTACAAAAGAATAAAAGATAATTAAGGAAAAAGGAAAACTAAAGGTTGTCATATCTTCAGTCTTCTAGTATCTAAAACTGCTCTTAGCTCCTTGCAAGATTGTGGTGGCTGCTCTCCTTTTCAGAAAATTAAAGTAAAAACTAAGAAGGTCTAAAAAAATAATGTCCTAATGGTTCCTATTTATAGAACTCTTGAAAGCTTGAAGAAAGGAAATTTTGTGGCCAAGTAACTGCTTCCAGCTTGGACTTTCCATATATGAGCTGAGTCTCTCTTTCTAGCTTTAGGACTCTACAAAACTACAAAAGACATTAAATTAATAACTAAAATTAAACATAAAATAAATAAAACTAAATTAAAAATAACTAAAAATATTTAATAAATAGTTTAAACTACAATGACTTAGCTATTTTAAAAGTACAAAATAGGATAAAATAACTCTATTTTATAGACTTAACACACCCCTAAACTTAAGATTTTGCTAGTCCTTCAGCAAGACAAAACAAGAAAAACTAAATAAAATGAAACAAAACATAGCTAGAGATGAATGCACTTAACTAATGATTTGCTTAATTGTCCTCAAAAGTTATCTCAAAATCTCAACTCAAAGTAGAACACAAATATAATCCAACTTTATGATTCAATTCAATCGTATGTTTCATGCTTGAATTGATTTCCAGTGTGTGTGAATAATCTCTTGACAAATCATTGCATGCAATCCAAATAAGTTTGCTTTTCATCTCTCTCTCCACTAATGTAGACTAACACTTCATCAAGGATCAAATAGGTCTTTATTAAGCTTGTAATGTAAGGCTAGGGTCAAGGTAGGATAAAGATATATTTCGGTTTAAGTCACTCATAGACACTTTACATTTTTTTAGGATTTTTGAGAGCCATAATATTTTCCTCCAATTACAAACTTCATTCTTTGAATGCACGTAATTTTTGCTTCACCAATTTATTCTTTTTTTTTTCCGGTTCTTCGTTTTAGAAGAACCATAGTCTTTTTTTTTTCTTTTTTTTATTTACATAACCTTTTCACCAAAATTTGACATGGCTCATAATTTTTTTCCTGTATGTCATACACATGCCTATGTAGTGAGAGTTTTTCATGGTTTTTCTTATTTGGCTAAGCTAAAAGATGTGGAAATCAAAGAAAATATGATATACCAATTAGGCACAATGAGGTAGACTAAAGATATTGATATATAAAGGTAGGCTCGAAAGGCTCAAACAATCCAAAGATGGCCTAAATCATCTCCTCAACTCAGTGTTTTCTAGGATTTCACCTTGAGAGAAAATCAAACAAATTCTAGGCTCTAGACATAATCATAATTCACATCAACATAATCAATCTTTAAATAAGCAATGCAAATCTAAGCAAGAGATCAAGTGCTCAAATTGTTGAAAATCACATCCTAACAATGAAACTAACAAAAGAATTTAACATAAAATTGAATCATGCTTATGTTGTTCCCAAAAGTCAAGATAAACCAATAACTAAAATTTCATCATTGTATAAGGATTCATCATGATAAAGTGCAATATATCTCAAGCAATTTTCTTTCAAATATGACTCCTCAACATAAACATGCAAATAATCTAAAAAAAGAAATCAAACAAAGCATAATAAACTACACAAAGTGATAACTCGTATAATTATATAGTTTTTAGTTATGTTTTATTAATGTTTTGTGTCAAATACGAGTTATTATTGTTTAGTCTAATTGTGTTTATAATCTTTTATATTTTTATGTATTTTGGTGTTTTTCACAAGTTTCTTTGAGTGATTTCAGATTACTAGAATTAAGGGCAAATCCAGTTCAGTTTCAGTTCCGACACCTTTTGCCATATCAGCTATATCTCGAGTTTCACTGAAGCAATAAGGCTGAAATTTGTAGCCATGCAAAGCTAAGAGGGGAACCTTTGTCTAGAAGACCATGTGATCAGATCAGGCCTCCAATATTGAAGAAATCGACCATCAAGGTGGCTGATGTGCAATGACGTCTGTGCTGACATGTTTTCGTATTTTGCCCATATCTGCTTAACCACATCAGCAAATGAGCTGATTCCAACGGCTATGGTTCCGTAACTGATAGGGTAACCTTTTTCTAGAAGACCATGTGATCAGATCAGGCCTCCAATATTGACGAAATCGACCATCAAGTTGGCTGATCAAAATCGTCATATACCTACCTTTGAAATTTGTAAAGCTTGTCTCTTGTCATTTAGCCCTCCAAAATGTGTATAAATAGAGGGCCTTGGATGATTGTAAGGGATCATATTGTACATAGGTAGGATATTAGCCATTTTAATAAAATTCTCTAAGTTTTCTTCTTCTTTCTTTTCTCTAGTTTTCTTTTTCTTTAGAGAGAGCAAGAGGTTGGATAATTAATATTCTTCCTCTTCTTCTTTCTTTCTTTTATTTTCTTCTTAGATTTTCTTTAATTTTATGTTTATGTTTACAATGCCTATGCTAGGCTAAGCTTCTATTTGGTTAAGGGTGATTTCAAAGCCCTAGACATGTTTTGTGATTGATTTTCAGATTCTATCTATCATTAATTTTCTATCAAAGTTGCTTATGTTCTTCTACAAGAATTGTTCATGATGTTGTCTTGATTTATTTAGGTGTACAACTAGATAGATCTTGATAATTATCTATTGCTAGTTTAGGAGTCTTGATCCGTGTAATTGTCTTGATTTCCTATTCATAAGTGGCAATTTGTGATTAATGATTATGGTCAAGTTTTCAATAATTGCAAAGTGGAACATAACCTAAGTTGAACAATCCGAGCTTATGTGTTTGTTGCTTAGATCAACCTATCTTTCTCATCATAAAGCTGCCATTAAATTGAATTTAGAGAGCTTATTCTAGGTTGTTTAATGGTTAGAGATTAAATAGAGAGCTTGTTCTATTTAACGACAAACTAAGGAAAGATTGGGGTAACAGAGCTTGTTGTTATCTACGGTTGTTAACTTTGATAGTTGGTTGATATTGATAGATCTGAAATTGATTCTTAATGATGTCTAGTGGTGGAGAATGAAACCTTAACCATATTTTTCATATTTGATTCTTCTTACTTATTTGTTTTCTTACTTTTAGTTTGCTTATTTTTTATATTTATTTTTATTGGCTGGTTATACCGCCTAATTTGTATATTACCTTTGTTTTATTTTTATTGGCTGGTTATACCGCCTAATTTAGTATATATATTTTTATTGGCTGGTTATACCGCCTAATTCAGTATATATATTTTTATTGGCTGGTTATACCGCCTTGCATCTTATTCTTATTATTTACTTTAGTTTAAATCTGGCTTCAAAAACCCCTTTTCTTTTATTGTTCTTGAATTTAAGTTTTAAACTATTAACTTATAAACTAAAACCCAATCCCTGAGGACTCGACCCTTGCTAACTACTATACTTACAATTTATCTTTTTAGTGCAAGGTTAAATAAGATACACTCTTTTGGGTGCATCAAATTTTTGGCGCCGTTGCTGGGGATTGTTTTCTTTAGTTTATTTGTTACTTAGTTTATTCTTATTTTCAGTTCTAATGAGTTTTATTTTCTTGTACATACGGGTTTTTCCTATCAAATTTTGAAAAAAAAAAAAAAACGATGGAATTAAGCAATCTAACACTTGAAGAGTTGGTGGCATACATGAACATGGAGAATCAACAAGCCAATCTCACCTACCCAGTTCAACAATTGGCCATGGGAGGATGTCAAGGCCATCAAGTGTTCCAAGACCAACAGTATGATCATTACTCAAACACTTACCATGAGGGATGGTGGGATTATACTAATTATGGCTACTCAGAAAATTACCAAGAAGTAGATCCTTATGCCAATTACACTCATCCATCTAGCTTCAATCAATCATGGTCTCAAGAACCAGATCTTCTTCAACCACCACATATGACTCAAAACTCAGGTACTTCTTTAGAAGATCTTGTCGATTCTCTTGTTACTAATACTTTGCAATTTCAACAGGAAACAAGGGCAAGCATTCAGAGTTTGGAAAGGCAAATGAGCCTATTGGCTAGTAGTATGGTGGTATGGGTAGCACAAAGATCTGAAGAACTCTCTGCCCAAACAATGATTAACCCAAAGGAGAATACTACTATTGTGACCTTGAGGAATGAGGAACAAGATGAGGATGAGACAGAATTAGAGATGGATTCTATTCTTGAGGATAATGAAGCCACAAATACAAATAAGAGTATTTCGGCACCTGAGGTAACGTTTAAAGTTCCACTTTTTACTAATGTTTCTTCTCCACCTTTTCCTAGTAGATTTGCAAAGCTCAAGGAGGAAGAACATGAACAACACATGCCGGAAACCTTAAACAGTTTGTTTGTGGATGTCATTCAACAAGTACCAAAAGATGCACCATTCCTCGATGAGATATGCACCACCAAGGATGATGGAATAATACTTGTAATGGAGAATGCATCCACTGTTGTGCAAAGAAAGCTTCCTCTCAAACGCATAAATTTGGGAAATTTCATGTATGAGCCTGACAAGCCTAAAAAGCCAAGAAAGGGTGTTGGTTAGATTCAAAACACTAACTCAAGTGTTAATTGGGAAGGCAGCCCAATTAAAGATGAAATTACCAACCTTCCATATTCAGATTTGCTTTCTCTTTCTCTTTCTTTTCCTTTTTCTTTTATTATTTTTATTGTTTTTATTTTATTTCTTATGTTTATTTGTTAATTGTGTTTACTGCTTTTAAGTTCATTTAGGCTGCATAAGTTTCTTTTGTTTAATAGTTCTTTTCTCTTACATATAATTCTTGCATTGGGGGATAATAGCATTACATTAATGACAATGTAAGAGTTATGTGTGGGGGGAAGAATTTAGGATTTTATTTAGAGTGTTTTGTTTTTGAGTCTTTTTATGTTGTTTTTCTTTCTGATCCTGGTTTTGAAAATAACTAGATGTAAATATAATTTTTAATTTTTTTACCCCGGTTAAATGGCGGATAACGGTACTCCGTGATTATTTAAATCGGTTCCATCAGCTACCCACAAAACTGATATTGTATATAAATTTCTCTTCCAATTTCTCTTTCAATTTTTTTCATTTTTTTTTCAGGATGGATGATATTCTCACAAGATTGCAGAAACGATTTCCTCCTTTTCCTCGAAATATTTTACTGAAGCTTTACCAAGTTCGATTTGAAAGATTAAGAATGCTTATGCACAAAGGGATTCCTGACGACATACGTTGGATAATTGAAGCCAAGGTACGTGAAGATGAATATCTTCCTGTTTTGCATTTACCAGGTACAGGTAGAAGCACTTTTGCAAAGAAGCGACGAGCAAAGCGCATGAGTTCAAATTGCCACAAATGTGCACGATGGACGTGTAACGGTAAATGTCGTTCTATTGGGATTCCGTCCTCTAATCGAGATGATAAAATTGAATTCATTAAGGATGGACTGAGTAAGGAGAATTTGGGTAATATCCAACTTTCTCTTGAGATGCATCCTAGTGGAGACGTACAAAGAGAAATTCTTGATTTATGGCCGCAATTCCAAAGGGAATGGCAACATCTTGGGAATCTGATGTTAAAAGACCCTGTTTGCCAGCTTGAAAGAAAACTGGATGGGAAGCATATCCTCGACTCATAGAAGGCGTTTAAGCCGTTTCTGGACGTAAAACCAGAGGAAGATGTGAGCCACAATCACAACTACAATAAATGACTTCTCAGCTTTTGGTTTGATTTGCAATAACTTTATTTCGGTTTAATTTACGTGTTATTCGATTTGTGTAATTATTCTCATTTTTTTTATTTGTCTTTTACGATTGATTTTTCTTCTCTTTTTTATTTTCTTCCTGAAATCACGCAAAAATCTTTTGTTAGGTTAACATTTTCTTCTGACAGGTCAGATACACTTTCGGCGACATTATTACTCTTGTCTGATTCACTACTCAGTCCTCTATATATTACACCATGTACTCATTCTCTTTCAGGCACTCGAAAAAAAAAATGGAAAGTACTTCGTCCCAACGCATTAAAAAAATTTGTGTCTTTGGAGGTGCTTATCCAGGGAAAAATAACATATTCGCTGATGAAGCCATAAGAGTTGGAGTAATACTTGCCCAACAAAAGATCCACTTGATTTATGGAGGCGGTAGTACGGGTTTAATGGGAGCAGTCGCTACAGCAGCACACGCCGGAGGAAGTCCAGTTCTAGGAGTCGTGCCAAAACTATTCACAGATTTTTGTGGACCTACCGTGGGTAAGGAAATACAAGTCTGGAGTATCCCCGAACGGATGACAATCATGTACCATTCTGCCGATGCATTCATTGCTTTACCAGGAGGTCTGGGTACATTGGAAGAAATAGCTTGCGTGGCTTCTTGGTCATCTTTGGTCACAAATAAGAAACCCATTGGTTTGCTTAATATTAATGGTTATTTTAGTAATTTGCTTTCATATTTAGATAATGCTGTGGATAATGGATTCATGTTTTCAGAGGCAAGGAGAACCATAATTTCTGCTACAACCATTGAAGATTTACTTAAAAAGCTCCAAGCTTATGAGTGTTTATCTGCTACGGTTGTTTCGCAAACGCTCGGAAAAAGAAAAAGAGATATGGACGAGCAAGGAGTGGATTGCACTTTGTCTTTGTGACATTATCTAACATTTTGTTTGTTGTGTCTCAGTTATAATAAGTGGTTAGCAACCTATGCAGGTAATATCTCCTAAATTCTACCTTTAAAATTTGACATTGGGGACAATGTCATATTTTAGTAGGGGGTAAGGGACATATTTTGCTAATTTAAAAAAAAAAAAAAAAATTTGTGTTTTAAGCCATTTAGAAGTATTCATTCTGAACAAGGTCTGAGTAAGGGAGACTTGAGACATACCTTGTCAGTTTGATTTCTTCTTTTCAAAAAAAAAAAAAAGTTTGTTGTGTTTTAAGCAATTTAGAAATATTCATTCTGAACAAGGTCTGAGTAAGGGAGACTTGAGACATACCTTGTCAGTTTGATTTTAATCTTTTTATGTTTACTTGTTAATTTTTGTTTAGTATTTTAGGATTATTTAGGTTGCATGGTTTTGTTTTGTTTTGAGTCTTAGTTGTTCCTATTCTTATGTTATTAGTTCTTTTCTCTTACACATGATTCTTTCATTTGAGTTAATAGACTTACATTGAGGACAATGTAAGAATTAAGTGTGGGGGGAATGATTTAGGATTTCTTTTATTTTCGTCTACTATTTTTTTTATGAGTCTTTATTATTATTATTTTTAGTGTGTTTTAGTTCTTTTTTAATACAATGATGAGATATGAATTGCATAGGTCTAAACTGGTTACTAGTGAGAAGATTTTCATGAGAATTAAGCTTGATACTAATTTTTATGAGCCAATGTTAATATGATATGTTGATTGAGAAAGAAGCATGTTTAGACTTAAAACTGACTTGTATAATCATCATTGTGAGTTTTTGAGCCTAAAATGATTGATGCATTATACAAATCAATCTAATTTCTTTCTTGAGTGCTCTTATGATTACATGATTCTCTAGAACTTGCTTTAAACCGTTTGAGACTATATTGATACATGTGACAACATGAATATGATAGAGGCATTAGGATTATAACCAGAGCCAAACAGCCATCCCTTATTGATGTTCCAAGAGAACACACCCTTAGTGAACCAATTTGAGCCTACATTGAATAAGCTATCTCTTTGGTAACCATAACTTGTCCCTAACCTAAATATACTTATATCTTTACCTTTGTTCCAAAGATGACTTACCATGTTTTGAAACAAGTTGCAAAGACAAGGAAGATCTATTGAAAATTTGGGTTAGAAACAAGAAATAAGTGTGGGGGGGAAAGAAAAGAAAAGTCAAAAGAAAAAAAAAAGAAATGGAATACTGGCAAATACATTCCTATATAAAAAAAATGAATCATCTCTTGAATTTGTGGAAAAAGAAAAAGATGTTACAAAGTTGTTTAGAATGAAGAAAAGGCCCAACATGAATATCCGGCCTAGGTGACTATGTACTTGTAAAGAGTTTTGAGAAGTTTCTTTGTATAATCTTTTTATGTCTCTAAACTTTATGAACTCTTTGGAACCTTTGTGATATCTTTATCCTTTTGTTCTTCAACCACATTACAAACCCCTTGGCCCCATTACAACCTTGATTAAAGACCTCTTGATTCATGATGTTGTATGATCTAAATAGGGGAGAATAGGTGGACAAGCAAGAATATGGTAGAACTGTTTTCATGAGATTGATTGAGTGTAAACACTTCACCACTACTTTAAAGAGTGAAAATCATGAGGGTATCCCATGTGAGAAGTTGAGATTAAATTTGAACATGCAATATTTTGATTGAGATATGTTATGCTAATATTGGCTTAACTCAAACAATTTACATTCAAGCATGATTTTTTGTGAAATTCTTTAAGCTACTGATTAGTTTATAAGACTTGTTCAAATATTGTCTCTAATTTGTATTGAAAGGATTAGGAGTAAATATTTTTAGTATATGCAGTTTATTTATATTTTAGTTTTTCAATGTTTGTGGGTATCGTTCTAGTAAACCCTCACGAGACTAAACTCGTCCACTAGGGACACCTAGGGGTTTAAAGGCTTGTGTCACATGCTAAGTGCCACCGTGATTTCCTACGAAAATGGATTAGATTAGATTTTCTTATTTTATTTTTATTGAGTCGTTGCTAGGGACTAGCAACAATCTAAGTGTGGGGGTGTGATAACTCGTATAATTATATAGTTTTTAGTTATGTTTTATTAATGTTTTGTGTCAAATACGAGTTATTATTGTTTAGTCTAATTGTGTTTATAATCTTTTATATTTTTATGTATTTTGGTGTTTTTCACAAGTTTCTTTGAGTGATTTCAGATTACTAGAATTAAGGGCAAATCCAGTTCAGTTTCAGTTCCGACACCTTTTGCCATATCAGCTATATCTCGAGTTTCACTGAAGCAATAAGGCTGAAATTTGTAGCCATGCAAAGCTAAGAGGGGAACCTTTGTCTAGAAGACCATGTGATCAGATCAGGCCTCCAATATTGAAGAAATCGACCATCAAGGTGGCTGATGTGCAATGACGTCTGTGCTGACATGTTTTCGTATTTTGCCCATATCTGCTTAACCACGTCAGCAAATGAGCTGATTCCAACGGCTATGGTTCCGTAACTGATAGGGTAACCTTTTTCTAGAAGACCATGTGATCAGATCAGGCCTCCAATATTGACGAAATCGACCATCAAGTTGGCTGATCAAAATCGTCATATACCTACCTTTGAAATTTGTAAAGCTTGTCTCTTGTCATTTAGCCCTCCAAAATGTGTATAAATAGAGGGCCTTGGATGATTGTAAGGGATCATATTGTACATAGGTAGGATATTAGCCATTTTAATAAAATTCTCTAAGTTTTCTTCTTCTTTCTTTTCTCTAGTTTTCTTTTTCTTTAGAGAGAGCAAGAGGTTGGATAATTAATATTCTTCCTCTTCTTCTTTCTTTCTTTTATTTTCTTCTTAGATTTTCTTTAATTTTATGTTTATGTTTACAATGCCTATGCTAGGCTAAGCTTCTATTTGGTTAAGGGTGATTTCAAAGCCCTAGACATGTTTTGTGATTGATTTTCAGATTCTATCTATCATTAATTTTCTATCAAAGTTGCTTATGTTCTTCTACAAGAATTGTTCATGATGTTGTCTTGATTTATTTAGGTGTACAACTAGATAGATCTTGATAATTATCTATTGCTAGTTTAGGAGTCTTGATCCGTGTAATTGTCTTGATTTCCTATTCATAAGTGGCAATTTGTGATTAATGATTATGGTCAAGTTTTCAATAATTGCAAAGTGGAACATAACCTAAGTTGAACAATCCGAGCTTATGTGTTTGTTGCTTAGATCAACCTATCTTTCTCATCATAAAGCTGCCATTAAATTGAATTTAGAGAGCTTATTCTAGGTTGTTTAATGGTTAGAGATTAAATAGAGAGCTTGTTCTATTTAACGACAAACTAAGGAAAGATTGGGGTAACAGAGCTTGTTGTTATCTACGGTTGTTAACTTTGATAGTTGGTTGATATTGATAGATCTGAAATTGATTCTTAATGATGTCTAGTGGTGGAGAATGAAACCTTAACCATATTTTTCATATTTGATTCTTCTTACTTATTTGTTTTCTTACTTTTAGTTTGCTTATTTTTTATATTTATTTTTATTGGCTGGTTATACCGCCTAATTTGTATATTACCTTTGTTTTATTTTTATTGGCTGGTTATACCGCCTAATTTAGTATATATATTTTTATTGGCTGGTTATACCGCCTAATTCAGTATATATATTTTTATTGGCTGGTTATACCGCCTTGCATCTTATTCTTATTATTTACTTTAGTTTAAATCTGGCTTCAAAAACCCCTTTTCTTTTATTGTTCTTGAATTTAAGTTTTAAACTATTAACTTATAAACTAAAACCCAATCCCTGAGGACTCGACCCTTGCTAACTACTATACTTACAATTTATCTTTTTAGTGCAAGGTTAAATAAGATACACTCTTTTGGGTGCATCACAAAGCATAATAAACTAAAAAAAAAACAAATAAACACCCCCAAACTTGAATGAAACATTGCCCGCAATGTTGGAAAAATAAAAGAGTAGGAAGAAAAAAACTCCCCTGTCATTGAAGAAAACCCGGGAGCACTCTAATCTTCCTCTTTTTCTTCAGCTTCCTAGGCATCCAAAGGTGTTGGTGGTGGTGGCATAGTGAAAAATTGGGTCATGTCAGCACCCATATGACGAGCACAAAAATGGATCATTTGCTCAACAGCTTTGAAGCATTCAGTCTGACGAGCACAAAAAAGGTGTTGAGCATTTTGAATTTCAAGTCGGGCCATGCGCTCCGACATGGTTAACTCCTGCGGTGGAATCGATGCTGGGGCTGAAGATAAACTCGCACCAAGTTCGGATGGGTGACTTTCCATTTCTCGGCTCAAACAATGAATAATGGTTCCATCAATAGGACCCTTAGGATGTAGCAACTCTTCGCCAACACCCCATCGGACACCAGCTTGGTCACACAGTCCAGTGATTAAGGAGGGGAACCAAAGGCCTTCCTGTTGTGTTCTAACACTATGCAGCACGGCCCTATAGATGAGCTGGCCGATGTCAATCGTTTTGCCCGTAGTAATAGCATAAAGCAAGATTGCTCTATCTTTGGTGACATCACTAATATGCTTACATGGAAGCATATTGGCCGCTAAAAAATGCATCCACACCTTAATCTCTTTATCTAATGTGTTGGCCTTGAACGATACAAGTTCCCCCTTTGACATTTTTCAAGTAGTCCCTTGTAGGCATAAATGTGTTGTTACGACATTCATGTCAATATGTCCATTCAAATACGGATTATATTCATCAGTTGCAATATTCAGTGTTTGGTAATACTGATTAATTGTCATGGGATCAAACAGTACTTGATATCCACAGACAAAAATCTTATCACCGCTTGGTTCGAAGGCATTGGCATAAAATTCTCTAACCACCGGTAGCACGGCGGATTGTGGTGGAGCACAAAATTTCTGCCAATGTCTTGAATTAATTACTTGTTGAAACTCAAAATGACAAGACAGATCAATATTAAACCCCTGCTCCGGAATAAGACTTTCCTGGAGGAGCGATTGGGTATGTCGTAAAACTACCGCCTCGGACACGAACTTGTTACTATCAAAAGTAAGAGTATTAGTGCTAGCTTTGATTTTCTTCTTGGGTGCCATGACACTAGTTCTAAGTTCAACAATATCAACCAAGTCCACCAAATGTCTACTACCAAGCTAACATTGCTAAAGCAAGAGTAAAATTCTTCCAAATTTTCCCACTCAACCAAATTATCAATCTAGGCTAATCACCACCAAAAACAAAACCCAAGATATAATCACTAGCAATTTCTCCAATCTTCAATTAAACACATACCACTTCTCAATTTTGATTAATACTCCACAATTTCCATAATACTCAAAAATAGCCCAATCAAAAATAACCCTCCAATTTAGAAGAATGCTCAAGAATCCACAACAATCAATAATCAACCCAATCCATAATTTGATGCAAGAACAAGTTGAAAAAATTAAAGCTTGGGTGAGAAATTCCTTGCTTAAAGATGATGGAGAGTGGTTTGGATTTAGTTGTGTGATGATTGTTGGGTTATGAAGATGGGTTGGTGTATAATGTTGAATGTTGTATGAAGGGTGGAAAAAATTGGGAGAGATGAGAGATTGGGTGAATGGGTTGGTGTATAATAATGGGTGAATGTGTTGGGAGAGGAAGAAAGTTGGGAGAGATAAGAGATTGGGAGAGAAAAATGGTGAAAGTTGGAAGAGGATGTGTGGCTGCCAACAAAAGAGAAAGAGTTAATGGGTGTTAGGGTTTCAAAACCCTTTAAAACAGAAAATATAATTAAAAAAAAATTAATTTACGAGTCGGCGTCGCGGCGCCCTCTGTTTTTGGTTTTTCGGGGTCGCGACGCCGACCTCTCAGATTCTCAAGAATTTTTTTTTCGACGCCGACCTCTCGACCAAAATTTGTAATGGCCTGGCGCCGCGATGCCAGGCTTTTTTTTTTATATATATATACCTGCAAAAAAAAATTAGAACATAATAAAAAATCAAATCAAAATAGCAAATAGACATTAAAAATAAACGTTAAAGAGTAAAGAGCTTGGGTTGCCTCTCAAGAAGCGCTTGATTTATAGTCATCAGCTTGACTATCTCATTTTCATTCCGGGTCGGCTAAGATGATTGAGGACTTTTGGCGTTCAAAATCGCCTCCCCAGTAATGCTTGAGCCGTTAGCCATTCACTTTGAATATTCGATTGGAATTCTCTTCAACCACCTCAACTTCTCCATAAGGAAAAACTTTAGTAACTTTGAAAGGTCCCGACCATCGAGACTTGAGTTTTTCGAAAATAGCTTTAGGCGAGAGTTGTAGAGTAAAACATATTGGCCTGGTTCAAAGTGTCGCTCAATGATCTTCTTATCATGCCAACTCTTGGTCTTTTCTTTGTAAAGCTTGGCATATTCATAGGCTTGAAGACGGAATTCATCCATCTCAATAAGTTGCAAGAGACGTCTCTCACCTGCTGCATGAAGATCGAAATTCAATTTTTTGATGGCCCAATATACATTATGCTCTAATTCCACCGGAATATGACATGCTTTCCCGAATACCAATTTGTATGGAGACATCCCAATCGGAGTTCTGTAAATAGTTCGGTATGCCTACAATGCATCATCCAATCCCTTGGACTAATCTTTTCTAGTTGGGCTGACAGTCTTCTCCAAAATCCTCTTGATTTCTCTATTAGAGACTTCGGCTTGACCATTTCTGTATAGATGGTAGGCGGTGGCAATCTTGTGCTTGACAAGTATTTAGCAAGGAGGGCTTCAAAGTGTTTGCTACAAAAGTGAGACCCCTCATCACTAATGGTTTCTCTTGGAGTGCCAAAGCGGCTGAAAAAATTCTTTTTCAAGAAGTTTAGTACCACCTTGGAATCATTGGTTGGCAAAGCTGTTGCTTCCACCCATTTAGATACATAATCAACTGCAACTAAAATGTAAAGATTGTTGTAGGAGGAAATAAATGGACCCATGAAATCAATTCCCCATACATCAAAAATCTCTACTTCTAGAATGTTGTTGAGAGGCATCTCGTTTCTCCTTGAGATGTTGCCCACTCTTTGACATCTATCACATCTTGTAACAAACTGATCAGCATCTTTAAATAGAGTTGGCCAATAAAAACCTGATTTTAGCACTTTTGCCGCAGTTCGTTCTCCTCCAAAATGCCTTCCATAATCTGAAGGGTGACAATGTTGCAAGATGTTTTCAACTTCTTCCTTGGGCACACACTTTCTAAGAATCTGATCCTTGCATTGTTTAAACAAGAAAGGTTCATCCCAGTAATAGTACTTCACATCATGCACGAACTTTTTCTTTTGTTGAGAATTTAATCAGGTGGAAGATTTTACTCACAATATAGTTCACATAGTTGATGAACTTGAAAGAGTTGCTAATTAGGAAAAGTCTCATTTATTTGAATTGTATCGCCAACTTGTACATCATTATCCAATCTTGATAGATGATCTGCCACTTGATTTTTTGTCCCTTTTCTATCTTGGATCTCTAAATCAAATTCTTGCAAAAGAAGTATCCACCTGATCAAGCGAGGTTTTGCATCTTTTTTTTCAATCAAGTACTTGATAGCCGAATAGTCGGTGTAGACAATAACCTTGGTGCCCGTAAGATAGGATCTAAATTTATCGAAGGCAAAAGCTATTACAAGCAATTCCTTTTCAGTGGTATTGTAATTCAACTGAGCATCGGTTAAAGTCGTGCTTGCTTAGTAGATGGAATGAAATATCTTCTCTTTTCTTGGGCCTTAGACTGCAGCAACTGCAAAGTCACTCGCATTGCACATGAGCTCGAATGGCAGATTCCAATCCAGAACAATTATGATAAGTGCAGAAACTAATCTCTTTTTCAATTTCATGAAAGCTGTTAGACATGCATCATCAAACTTGAAAGGGACATATTTTTCTAGGAGATTGCAAAGTGGCTTAGAGATCTTGGAAAAATCCTTAATGAATCTCCTATAGAATCCGGCATAACCAAGAAAACTTCTAATGCCCTTGACGGAGATTGGAGGTAGGAGCTTCTCAATAGTTTCAATCTTTGCTTTATCTACTTCTATCCCCCTACTAGAAACTTGATGTCCTAAAACAATACCTTCTTGAATCATGAAGTGCCATTTTCCCCAATTTAACACCAAGTTTGTTTCTTCACATCTTTTAAGCACTCTAGCTAGGTGATGTAGACAATCATCAAAAGAATCTCCAAAAATTAAAAATTCATCCATAAATACCTTTAAACATTGCTCCACCATGTCAAAAAATATGGCCATCATTAAACTCTGAAAGGTCGCAAGAGCCTTTACAAAGTTCGAATGGCATTCTCCGAAAAGCAAAAGTCCCATAAGGACAAGTGAAGGTAGTCTTTTCTTGATCTTCAAGGGCAATAGCAATTTGATTGTATCCCGAGTATCCATTGAAGAAACAATAAAACTCCTTACCAGCCAATCTGTCTAGCATCTGATCAATGAATGGCAAAGAAAAGTAGTCCTTCCTAGTAACTTTGTTAAGCTTTCGATAGTCCATGCAAATCTGCCACCCAGTTACCATTCTAGTTGGAATGAGCTGATTATTAGCGTTGGCAACTACCGTCATTCCTCCTTTCCTGGGCACATATTGAACTGGACTTACCCATGAACTGTCGGAGATAGGATATATGATGCCTGCATCCAACCACTTAATAATCTCCTTTTTTACCACTTCTTTCATGATGGGATTAAGTCTCCGTTGATGCTATATGGTGGCCTTGTGATTGCCTTCAATAAGGATTTTATGCATGCAAATTGAAGGACTAATCCCCTTGATGTTGGCAATCGACCAACCCAATGCCCTTTTTGTGTTCTCTAAGTACCCTAAGGAGTTTATCTTCTTGCTCAACATTAAGAAAAGATGAGATATTAATAGGTAATTCAAATTTTTCACCAAGAAAAGCATACCGTAAATGTGAGGGTAACTGCTTAAGCTCCAGGGATGGTGGCTCTTCAATGGAAGGCTTGGTGGATGATGTTTCGCTTGTCTTAAGTCTCAATGGTTCAAACTAAGGAATGGATCTTCCAATACGTGGATGAGCATTCAAAAAATTTAAATATTCAATAAAATCAATATCATCCCTTTCTGAAGTAATCATCAAAGATGCCTCAAGTGAATCAACAGGATAACTATTTTTGAAAACCTTAGTTGTAGCACTATCCACCACATTAACTGCAAAACACTCATCAAATTTAGAAAATTTCATAGCTTTAAAAATATTAAAAGTTACTCTTGGTCTTGAACCCTCATGGTAAGTTTGTCTTTTTGAACATCGATAAGAGTTCTACCGGTAGCTAAGAAAGGTCTCCCAAGAATAGTGGATATTTCACGATCATCCTCCATATCCAATACAATGAAATCAACTGGGAAGATAAATTTCTCTACCTTCACTAATACATCTTCAACAATGCCTCTTGGATATGTGTAAGATCTATCCACCAATTGTAGTGTGATTGTTGTAGGCTTAACTTCCCCCAAACCCAGTCTCCGATATATTGATAAAGGCATAAGATTTATGCTTGCTCCCAAATCACATAAGGCTCTACCAATGAACTGATTTCCAATTGTGCATAGAATGGTGAAACTTCCCGGATCTTGAGCTTTGGTGGAAGTTTCTTTTGAAGGATAGCACTACACTCTTCAGTAAGTGCAACAGTCTCAAATTCACCCAATTTCCTTTTCTTGGACAATATGTCTTTCATAAACTTGACATATTTTGACATTTGTTCCAACGCTTCAGCAAAAGGTATACTAATATGGAGCTTTTTAAATACCTCAAGAAACTTCTAAAACTGCTTGTTAAGTTTGTGCTTTTGAAGGCGCTGAGGAAAGGGTGGTGGTGGATAACATTGCTTCTTTTCTTCTTGAGTTTTTTCAACTTCTCATTCCACCATTCTTTTTCTTGAAGAGGCTTGGTTGGCAATTCTGGATTATTGCTTTCCTCTTCTATCTCCCTTCCATTCCTAAGTGTGATGGCTTTGTAATGTTCTTTTCCATCTCCCCTAAGATTGGTTTCAGTATCACTTGAAAAAAATCCCCTAGGAAGATTGTTAATTGCATTGGCAAGCTGGCCTACTTGTGTCTCAAGATTTCTAAGTGTTACCCTTGACTCTGAAATGTCGCTGCATGAGTCTGATTTATCACTTCTTGACTAGCCATGTGATAACTCGTATAATTATATAGTTTTTAGTTATGTTTTATTATTGTTTTGTGTCAAATACGAGTTATTATTGTTTAATCTAATTGTGTTTATGATCTTTTATATTTTTATGTAATTTGGTGTTTTCACAAGTTTCTTTGAGTGATTTCAGATTACTAGAATTAAGGGCAAATCCAGTTCAGTTCCAGTTCCGACACCTTTTGCCATATCAGCTATATCTGGCGTTTCACTGAAGCAATAAGGCTGAAATTTTAACTGTGCAAAGTTAAGAGGCATATCTATCGTTTTCATGTTTTACACTTCTTGAAACGGAGTCGTTTTCCCTAGCGAAATCAACCATCAAGTTGGCTGATGTGCAATGACGTCTGTCCTGAGCAGTTTTCGCATTTTGACCATATCGTCCGATACACATCAGCAAATGAGCTGATTTCAACGGCTATGGATCAATAACTGATAGGGGAACATTTGTCTAGAAGACCATGTGATCAGATAAAGCCTCCAATATTGAAGAAATCGACCATCAAGGTGGCTGATGTGTAATGACGTCTGTGCTGACATGTTTTCGTATTTTGCCCATATCTGCTTAACCACATCAGCAAATGAGCTGATTCCAATGGCTATGGTTCCGTAACTGATAGGGGAACCTTTTTCTAGAAGACCATGTGATCAGATCAGGCCTCCAATATTGACGAAATCGACCATCAAGTTGGCTGATCAAAATCGTCATATACCTACCTTTGAAATTTGTAAAGCTTGTCTCTTGTCATTTAGCCCTCCAAAATGTGTATAAATAGAGGGCCTTGGATGATTGTAAGGGATCATATTGTACATAGGTAGGATATTAGCCATTTTAATAAAATTCTCTAAGTTTTCTTCTTCTTTCTTTTCTCTAGTTTTCTTTCTTTTCTCTAGTTTTCTTTTTCTTTAGAGAGAGCAAGAGGTTGGATAATTAATATTCTTCCTCTTCTTCTTTCTTTCTTTTATTTTCTTCTTAGATTTTCTTTAATTTTATGTTTATGTTTATAATGCCTATGCTAGGCTAAACTTCTATTTGGTTAAGGGTGATTTCAAAGCCCTAGACATGTTTTGTGATTGATTTTCAGATTCTATCTATCATTAATTTTCTATCAAAGTTGCTTATGTTCTTCTACAAGAATTGTTCATGATGTTGTCTAGATTTATTTAGGTGTACAACTAGATAGATCTTGATAATTATCTATTGCTAGTTTAGGAGTCTTGATCCGTGTAATTGTCTTGATTTCCTATTCATAAGTGGCAATTTGTGATTAATGATTATGGTCAAGTTTTCAATAATTGCAAAGTGGAACATAACCTAAGTTGAACAATCCGAGCTTATGTGTTTGTTGCTTAGATCAACCTATCTTTCTCATCATAAAGCTGCCATTAAATTGAATTTAGAGAGCTTATTCTAGGTTGTTTGATGGTTAGAGATTAAATAGAGAGCTTGTTCTATTTAACGACAAACTAAGGAAAGATTGGGATAACAGAGCTTGTTGTTATCTACGGTTGTTAACTTTGATAGTTGGTTGATATTGATAGATCTGAAATTGAGTCTTAATGATGTCTAGTGGTGGAGAATGAAACATTAACCATATTTTTCATATTTGATTCTTCTTACTTATTTTTTTTCTTACTTTTAGTTTGCTTATTTTTTATATTTATTTTTATTGGCTGGTTATACCGCCTAATTTGTATATTAACTTTGTTTTATTTTTATTGGCTGGTTATACCGCCTAATTTAGTATATATATTTTTATTGGCTGGTTATACCGCCTAATTTAGTATATATATTTTTATTGGCTGGTTATACCGCCTAATTTAGTATATATATTTTTATTGGCTGGTTATACCGCCTTGCATCTTATTCTTATTATTTACTTTAGTTTAAATCTGGCTTCAAAAACCCCTTTTCTTTTATTGTTCTTGAATTTAAGTTTTAAACTATTAACTTATAAACTAAAACCCAATCCCTGAGGACTCGACCCTTGCTAACTACTATACTTACAATTTATCTTTTTAGTGCAAGGTTAAATAAGATACACTCTTTTGGGTGCATCACCATGAACTTTGTAAACATCTCTTCCAATGATATCTTCTTTTCTTGAATAGGAACACTGTATTGTGATGGAAACCTATGAGGGATTGCTGGTTTAGCAGAGGATGAAGGCCTTTGATTGTTATTCCACGAAAAGTTTGGGTGATTTCTCCAACTCGAATTGTAATTGTTGGAATAAGGATTGTTTTGCTGTCTATTATAGTTTCCAACATATTGCACTGATTCGGAGTTGGTTGGGCAACTATCACTGGTATGTCATTCTCCACATAATTTACAAGCTACAAATGGGCTCTGGACGGCATGAACACTTACAGTATCAAATTTCTTAGCTAATGCAGCTATCTGGGCACTTATGGTTCTCATTGCATCCAAGTCATGAATCCCTGTAGCTTTCCTTGGTACAAGTCTTTCTGATGGCCATTTATAGTTATTAGATGACATCTCTTCAAGCAAATCATAGGCCTCATCAGGCAATTTTCCCATTAAAGCTCCACCTGCAGCGGCATCAATAGAGGTTCTAATTGGTCCTAACAACCCATTGTAGAATGTTTGCACCTGAAGACATTTAGCTAATCCATGGTGAGGATATCTTTGAAGTAAATCCTTTAATCTCTCCCAAGCTTCACATAGCGATTCAGAATCAAATTGCATAAATGATGTGATATCATTACGCATCTTTGCAGTCTTGGCTGGAGAAAAGTATTTGGCTAGAAACTTTTGAGCCAAGTCATACCATGTTGTAATAGAGCCAGTTGGGAGTGAATTCAACCAACTCTTGGCCTTATCTCGAAGTGATAAAAGGAAGAGTCTCAATCTGATGGCGTCGTCTAAAACTCCATTATGCTTGAAAGTATCGCAAATTTCCAGGAAATTCCCGATGTGAGTATTTAGATCACCATTAGGCAATCCCCCAAACTGTAGTGAATATTGAATCATCTATATGATGGCTGGCTTGAGATCAAAATTATTGGCTTGAATAGCAGGTCTTTGAATGCTTGAGTACAGTCCTTGCACGAGAGGGACAGCAAAATCGCGCAAGGTTCTTGTATCATTTTCTTCAGCCAATGTATGGTTGTTAGTTGCGACTTGTAAAATTATCCCTTTGATGTCGATGAAAATTTCTTTCCGATTTTGGATCAAAAGAGACAAGTTCAAAACTTCTAGATCTTCACATTCAACAACCAAGAGTACCTAAAAATAAGAAAAAGAAAATTTGGGTTAAGACTAAGAATGCTTGGTATTAATATTAACAAAAATAATAAAATAATTCCCCGATAGCGGCGCCAAAAACTTGTTGTCAGATTTAACTGCGCAAGTGCACATTATCGCAAACAAGTAATAAAGAGAAAGTAGAGTGTCAAACCCACGAGGAATTGTTATTAAATTCGTTAAATACTAAAATTAAAACAACTTAATCTTATCCAAATAATTAATTAAAAGGTTTGTGAATTAAAAGCTAATAAAAGAAAACAATAAACAAAGAAAGAAAGAAAGCAAATAAAAATTAGATTTAAATCAATGGAGAAAAACCTAGGATTACAATTTCCCTCAACACTTCGCTTGAACGTCTCCTACTCTCTTAACTTGATTAATGATCTTGAGTTGTTAACCTAGATTTCTAATCTATTTATAAGGATCTTCCGATGGTCTTATAAAAATATCCCTTTTAACTAATTAACTATATTCCGATGATAATTGAATTAAAGAAGAACTCATTAAGCTTAGACTCTAAAATTGATTACACATGACACGTAAGTGTATTCCTACCCTACATGCAATTCAATTCATCATAATAAATGAATATGAAACATGTGTTATGCAATCCATGTCTAACACTAAACTCCCTTTTCCAAGTTGTATTTAGGTTAACAAATCAGTTTAATTGGTGATCAAGCAATTAAAAGCATTAAGTACAAGATTGCATAAACAACTCAAATATCATTAAATCAAACTAGAGAGTAAAATAATCCAAACTATGTGTTGAGTTCCATTGTAATCCTAGAAAAGGAATTTAGTTCATTCTCAACATTGAATACAATAAGCAAAAGAGTTTCACCAACATAAAATTACAAAAGAATAAAAGAGAATTAAGGAAAAAGAGAAAGTAAAGGTTGTCAGATCTTCAGTATTCTAGTATCCAAAACGGCTTTTAGCTCCTTGCAAAATTGTGGTGGCTGCTCTCCTCTTCAGAAAATTAAAGCAAAAACTAAGAATGTCTAAACAAATAATGTCCCAATGGTTCCTATTTATAGAGCTCTTAAAAGCTTGAAGAAGGAAAACTTTGTGGCCAAGTAACTGCCTCCAGCTTGGACTTTCCATATATGAGCTGAGTCTCTCCTTCTAGCTTTAGGACTCTAGAAAACTACAAAAGACATTAAATTAATAACTAAAATTAAACATAAAATAAATAAATTAAATTATAAATAAATAAATAAATATAAATAACTATAAATATAAATATTTAATAAATAGTTTAAACTACAAGGACTTAGCTATTTTAAAAGCACAAAATAGGATAAAATAACTCTATTTTATAGAGTTATCAACGGACACAAAAAAAACACCAAATAGAGGCAGAAAAAAATTTGTTTATCACATCCTAAGGAACTCAAAAAAAATACAATCAATCTCCAAAACCCAAGAAACCATAAAAATTGTAGCTAGTACTTGCAAATATAAAACCGTTAACTAAACGATCTTGAAAATCAAGAAGTTTGATGAAGCAACCATGTAGCAAAGCATCAGCAATAATCACGTCACGATTAACTAATCAGTCATAAACATCAAGAAGAAGCGTTGATGAGGCATCCAACAAATTAGTCATTAATCGAGACGAAGGCAAAACAAATTAGCTAGTCAAGATTGCAGAGAGATCAACAACAAAACTATTAGTCAAAGTGGGTTGATTCAATTGATTGAGTATTCATTAACGTCTTGACAAGTATCGAGATTCGAGTCTCACCAGCAATCTCACTTGATGAGTGATATGTAAATACCACTATTAACCTTCTTTAAAACCTCTGACATGCCCTGACTCTGAACGAAAGTAATCTCCCATCACCTAAACTTTCTTTAAAAAAAAAAAACAACAAAACTACCACACTTATAAAAACAAGGAAAATCCGTCACCATTATCCAATCAACCTCAAAAACAAATTGAAAAAAAAAGAAAGAAAGAATTCATTGATGACAATCATGAATCAATCTATTGCGGGTGAAAATATCAGTGTCCGCAACTATGAGAGTCTGCTGGAACGCATGTGGCCGTTGTAGTAGAAGAGACTAAGGCTGAACACTAATGGTCACTAGAGTACTGATGTATTTGGTGTAGTTGGGCCATAGTAAGTGACACTTAGGTGGACATCGGGCATATGGAGGTCGAAGTCGACAGATGTGTGTGGCACTTTGGAACCGAAATGGTTAGTCTCTTGCCGAGCGTACAAGGTACATAAGAACTGATGTGATTAACCTTCTACTAGATGTGCGTGTCACATCAGGTCATATCGGGGCACGTTGGGACTCATTGGAACCGAAGTGATCTCCACTAGTTGGATGATATCCTGCAAGGAAGTAACGAGGTGAGAGGGGCGCCGGAGGTTTACCTTCAAGGAGCGCTCCGACGCTCAAGTCAGTAAGACCTCGAGTGTTTAGCACATAAGGACATAGGACCACTTAGGATCACTTAGAATATACGAAATTTAAAATGTAGAGTGAAATAAGGGAACTAATCTAGTTAGGGACTTTCTCTCTCTAGTCTGAATTTTATAGCTATGATGGGATATATTAGAGTAGGCTAGTAGTAGCCTATTTATAGGCTGATGAACGATCTTGATCGTGCCATGTGTCAGCATCTGAATGAGGGTGCATGAGAGGTGATGTAGCTGTATTGCACCCAATCCGAACCCATTTCTGTTGGGACAGCTGTATAGGAGCTGTTTCTGTGTTCTAATCTCGCATTCGATTCGGACAACTGGACCATAGTGGACTTGGTTCAGGGTCCTCCCTAACATTCAGTCCCCCCTCAAGATCGAAAATGTGTATCAGTTTTGGTCACTTGAGGAGGATTGGGTGCAATGATGATCGGGTCGAGCGGGGACCGCATCTTGTGGCGATGAAGAGTCTGATGGGCGCCTTACAACTCTTGATGCGGGCGTGCGAGAGCTCTTCATGCCTTACGTGCAAGTTTTTCACTTCTAGTGAGTGAGTCGTCACATTTGGAGCATTGTTATAAAAGCTCGAACTTGGGTAATCCTTGTTGTGCATTCTCATCTGCTTTTATTGTCCGTGAAGGATGTTGCCATGCCAGCAAGACAAGCGTCCTTAGTGGAGAAGTTGCCTTTGCACATCTAGAGACTATCGTTGTGGCCTTTCCTTGTGCGTGTTGGTGAACTCAGTATTTTCTTCTTTGTACACATAGAGGAGTTGCTCTCACACATCTGGAGGTCAGCTGAGTGGCTTCTCTTTGTGTGTGACGTTGAGCTTAACTACCTTGTCTTTGTATGTCCGAAATGGTAGGGCAAGCGCCTCATCGTTTGCACATCTGGAGGTTGGTTTTCGCGATTCTTTCCTTGTGTGTGCTGACGAGCTCGACTACCTTTCGTTCAAATAGGTAGGCGTTATTATTTCTCTCTTTTGTGCATTGGGCAGATGAGTTTTGCTACACCTTTGTTTGGAATATCTTTGTCCGTTCAAGTGACTTATGGAGAGGTGGACGTCTTCTTCATTCGTTTTAAAGCATATCATGAGGTGAGCGTGTCACTCTTTATTGTGTTGAATGAGTGTAGATTTCCCATACCTTTTCGGAGTGTCCGACCGTGGATTTTCTTGAGGTGTGGAACACATCTGGGAGGTGTGTTTCAACGTCCTCTCTTGTCCGCGTGTTCGTAATAAGCCTCTAAGTGATCTTCTTTGAGTTGCGAGGTATACCTAGGAGGTATGCTTAACATCTTCTCTTGTTTGAGCGTTTGAACCTCTTTACGATCGTCTTCAAGGCGTGAAGCACATCTGGGAGGTATGTTCAACATCTTCTCCCATTCGTGTGTTTGGTCCTCTCATGATCGTCTTTGAGGTGTGAAACATGTTTGGGAGATGCGCTTGACATCTTCTTTCGTTTGCATGCTCGGACCTCTATATGATCACCTTGAAGAGGGGCTCAAATTGCTTTATTTTGCACGTTTAGAAGGTCGAACTTCTGTTATAACATGTTTGCAATCATCGTGGCCACACCTCTTCTTCTTCATCCTCACTTTGCACATTTGTGGAGGTGTTGTGTACCTTTGTCGTCACTTCTTGACATAGGGTCGGATGTCGAGGTTGTGCCTTATAGCTAGTATTTCTTTGACTCTATCTTTTGTTGGAAGTGAGTTTTGTGTTTGGCGATTATCGCCTACTTGATTCCATATGGAATGTCATGGTTCTTTTGGATGTCTTTTGATGTCGTTAACATCTACTAAGTCATGCACAATTCCTCTTGTCCGGCCACATTGTGGTGTGGGAGTTGCTTGACATCTGCTAGGTTGTGAGTTACTTTGTACGTCACTCTTACAAATTCCATGTAGTGGGGGCACTACTTCCTCCTTCGAGAAGTTGAGCATGTTTTCTCAAATTTTATCTTCTTGTCCGAAGTGGTTGAGTGGCGTGTCTTCACTTATTTAAAGATATCCAAGATCTCCTTTGGTTTCGAACTTGATTCTATACGAGTGACGACTACGTCATTTTTTGGAGGTGAGTTTCACTTCTTCCTCTTGATGTGGTTAAAGTCCGACCATGTAGTGTGTCTTCTTTGATTTAGGGGCCAACATCCGAACCTTCAAGCTTGCATTAGCTTCTTCAACTTAGGGGCCAATGTCCGCATCTTCAAGCTTGCGTTAGCTTCTTCAACTTAGGGGCCAACATCTGCATCTTCAAGCTTGCGTTAGCTTCTTCAACTTAGAGGCTGATGTGCAAATGTCTGTATGGAACTTGCTTTCTTCTTCAAGATTAAGCAAAAGGTCTTTGCTCAAGCTATTGCCACGCTCATCCTCTGCCTTGTTCGATTGTGGCGAATTGGTGGTGGAGCTTGTGATCGCATTTGCTTTCTATTGCTCTACACAACTTCAGGATGATGGCGATGTTTGTAGTATGTTCATTTTTTTCTTTCTTCTTGAGTGTTGATGACATCAGTCACATAAGTTCACATAAGTGGGCGTTGGCAACTTTATTGTTACATAGAGGGTCTTACTCCCTCTTTCGGGACTTTGGATGAAGTTGTGAACACTTTGTTCGAGTCTATTTGTCTTGGAGGTGGTCCATCACTTTAGGAGCTTTTCGGACTTAGTTTTATCTTGAACTAGTCCTATAGGTGGTAGCACGTTTAGTCATCCGATTTCCTCTCAAGTGTTAACTTAATGATTGTTCTTGTTTTACATCGAAAGGGTGACACCTTCTTCTTTCGATGTGAGGTCCGGTTGTTAGAGAAGCTTCAAACCATTTAGTGAGGTTTGGTCATTTTCTTTTGCTTTTGTTTCGTCCGCAGCACTTGTGTCTTATGCTTGTTACTTGATAACTCGTATAATTATATAGTTTTTAGTTATGTTTTATTATTGTTTTGTGTCAAATACGAGTTATTATTGTTTAGTCTAATTGTGTTTATGATCTTTTATATTTTTATGTAATTTGGTGTTTTTCACAAGTTTCTTTGAGTGATTTCAGATTACTAGAATTAAGGGCAAATCCAGTTCAGTTCCAGTTCCGACACCTTTTGCCATATCAGCTATATCTCGAGTTTCACTGAAGCAATAAGGCTGAACTTTGTATCCCTGCAAAGCTAAGAGGCATATCTATCTTTTTCATGTTTTACACTTCTTGAAACGGAGTCGTTTTCCCTAGCGAAATCGACCATCAAGTTGGCTGATGTGCAATGACGTCTGTTCTGCACCGTTTTGGTATTTTGACCATATCTTCCGATCCACGTGCGCAAATGATCTGATTCTAACGGCTATGGATCCGTAACTGATAGGGGTATATTTTTCTAGAAGACCATTTTATCAGATCGAGCCTCCAACATTGACAAAATCGACCATCAAGCTGGATGATCAGAATTGTCATACAATATGACGAAAATTGTTAGAAAAATGCACCCACCTATTATACCTACCTTTGAAATTTGTAAAGCTTGTCTCTTGTCATTTAGCCCTCCAAAATGTGTATAAATAGAGGGCCTTGGATGAGTATTGGGATACATTATACATTGGTAGGATATTAGCCTTTGTAGGAAAATTCTCTAAGTTTTCTTCTTCTTTCCTTTCTCTAGTTTTCTTTTTTTATTTACTTATGCTTCTTACATTTCTTTTCATTTTATTCATATCTAGTATGTGTTGCTAATCATATTGTTGAGGTGATGAGGTGAAGCTCTTGGTAAATGCTAAGGTTAGTCTCTTAAACATGAGCTAAAATGAATCATCATTTATAAACACTAGTATAGATAATATTTTCTTTTGGTTTAAAATCATACTTGCAAAGTAGAGATCTTGATTCATTATTGACAATGAAAATGGCACAGTAAATGCTTGGTTTCATAACCTTGATTTGTTGTAGACATATACCTTGGCATAAGGAATGCTTGGACTCTTTTTGTGAGTTTTGAGGACACCAAATGAACATAATATCATATGCTATGGACGTTGGACAATTTGGACTGAATTGCTAAACCTTCCGGTTGGAACCTCCCTTATGTGTGGATTTCAATTGTGTAATAAAACAAGATTAATCTTAGCATAACACCAAGAGTGGATTCTCTAACCTCAACATCTTTTCTTATTGTTTTTTTTATATCTTGTTTAATTGCTTTTATGTTATTTTGTTTATTTTGTTCTCTAATATCTTGTTTACTTTCTTTGTTATTGATTCCCTAATATCTTGTTTATTTTCTTTTTCTTATATATTTATAAACTTATACTTACTAATACGCTTCCCTGTGGTTCGACCTCGGACACCCGAGAATTTATTACTTGAACATAACCTGCACTTGGGTTTACAACTCTTAATTGAGTTTCTATCAAGTTTTTGGCGCCGTTGCCGGGGAGGCAATACTAAGTATATAAGTTTATAAGTATATTTATTTTTATTGGCTGGTTATACCGCCTATATTTATTTTTATTGGCTGGTTATACCGCCTATATTTATTTTTATTGGCTGGTTATACCGCCTAATTTTCTATATATTTATATTGTATATTAACTTTGTTTTATGCTTGTTGGCTGGTTATACCGCCTAATTTTGTATATTAACTTTGTTTTATGCTTGTTTGGCGACGTGATTTTAGATCTCGTCGTTTAGTTAGATTTTATTGTGAAACTTTTTCAGGTAATCTTTCTAATACAACTCCTACCATGGCTGACAATGAAAGTGTTCATGCTGAAGATGAGAACAGACAAGTACGCACCATGCGTGACTACTTGCAACCAACTCGAAGCTCATCACCCTCTTGTTTTATTTTTCCTCTCAATGCAAACAACTTTCGTTTTAAACCATGTATGATAGCTTTGCTTCCAAATTTCTATGGGTTGGAATCGGAAAGTGCTTACTCGTTTCTAAAAGACTTCGAAGATGTATGTGTCACCTTTAATGACCAACAATGTACAAATGAAATTGTCAAGCTAAAATTATTTCCTTTTTCTTTAAAAGATAAAGCAAAAATTTGGCTTCATAATTTAAAACCAAGGTCAATTGGCACATGGCAAGAATTACAAACTGAGTTTCTAAAGAAATTTTTCCCAGCACATAAAACTACTGCTTTGAAAAGACAGATTCAAAATTTCAATCAAAATCAAAATGAAGCATTTTTTCAGTGCTGGGATCGTTTTAAAGATTTGTTAAGTTCTTGTCCACATCATGGTTTTGAAAAATGGCGTCTTATTAGTTTCTTTTATGAAAGTTTAACTCCCGAAACTAAACAATTTGTTGAAACAATGTGTAACGGTGAGTTTCTAGAAAAAGAACCTGAAGAAGCCTTTGACTACCTAGACCATTTGGCAGATAACTCTCAAGCCTGGCACACAGATAATTCCTCTGAAAGTTCCAATAGATCTAATCTTGTTTCTAACAGAGGAAAATATCATTTTAGTCAAGAAGATGAGATAAAAGCTAAAGTAGCTAATTTGGCTAGAAAGATTGAAGCCATGGAACTTAGAGAAGTAAAAGAAGTCAAAACGGTTAAAAATGAAGAAAGTTGTGGAATTTGTGAAATCATGGGACACCCCACTTCTGAATGTCCAAACATTCCCATTCTTAAAGAAGCGTTGCATGATCAAGTAAATTCCATAAACACATTTAAAAAGCCTTTTCCTTCTCCTTACTCTGAAACGTATAACCCTGAATGGAGAAATCATCCCAACTTCAGTTGGCGGAATAATCATCATGTTCAGGTACCACAATCTCAAAAGCCGGGCAACACTTTTTCCTATCAACCTTCACGTGTACAAACCTTGGAAGAGACATTGCAAGCATTCATGCAAACACAAGCAAATGTGAATAGCCGGACTTCACAGGACATCAATGAGATCAAAAACACCTTGTCCACATTGACAGCTTCATTACGCACTCAAGAAAAAGGTAAGTTTCCTGCTCAACCTCAGCCTAACCCTTCTACTCAATGTCTTGTTTCTTGCTCCAATGAAACTCAACAGGAAAATGCCAGTTCTATCACAACTCTTCGAAGTGGAAAGGCAATTGACAAAAACATTCCATCAAAAGACCAAGATCCTCTTTCCCCTCCGAAAAGTAATGGTAAGGATGATGGTAAGTCTGAACTTCTTGAAAATTTGGACAAAGAAAAAGGTATGCATCCTGCTCCTTTTCCTTAAAGGTTGCAAACAATAAAGAATTTGAATCAAAATGCAGAAATTTATGAACTTTTCAAACAAGTTAAGATTAACATTCCTTTATTGGATGCAATCAAACAAGTTCCATCTTATGCTAAATTTTTGAAGGACATGTGCACAGTTAAAAGGAAACATAATGTACAAAAGAAAGCATTTTTGACGGAAAGTGTGAGCTCAATCATTCAGCACCTTACTCCACCAAAATTCAAAGATCCTGGATGTCCAACAATCTCATGCATCATTGGAAACACTAGAATAGAACGTGCATTGCTTGATCTTGGTGCTAGTGTTAATCTTTTGCCTTTTTCTGTTTATCAACAGTTAGGTTTAGGTGAACTCAAGGAAACACCTGTTACACTTCAACTAGCTGATCGTTCTGTAAAAATTCCTCGAGGGATAGTTGAAGATGTTTTGGTTCAAATTGATAATTTTTACTTCCCTGTTGATTTTATTGTTTTGGACACACATCCTGTTTCAAATCCAAATGTTCAAATTCCTGTTATATTAGGCCGTCCATTTCTTGCAACTTCTAATGCTCTGATAAATTGCAGGAATGGTATGTTGAACATTTCTTTTGGAAATATGACTTTAGAATTAAATGTGTTCAACATTTGCAAGCAACCTGGTGATAATTCAGAAGTACATGAAGTGGATTTCATTGAAGAACTTGTTCATGAACATCTCACCACTACCACATTCCATGATCCTTTAGAAGCTTATTTAATTGAATATGAGTTTGATAATGCTTCAGAAATTTCACACACTGATTCTTTGTTAAAATCTTTTCAGGATAAGCATTGTTGGAAACAAAAGTTTGAGGAACTACCATCACTTACAAATGTCACTGTACCATCAACTATTGAACCACCCAAGCTGGAGTTAAAACCATTGCCATCCGAGCTAAAATATTCCTTTTTGGGTGAGAGTGAAACTTTTCCAGTCATAATTTCTTCACATCTTGATGAACTACAAGAAGGTAAGTTGTTACAACTTTTGAAGATGCACAAAAATGCATTAGGATGGACCTTAGCTGACATAAAGGGAATAAGCCCATTAATCTGCACACATAATATTTATTTAGAGGAAAATGCTAAACCCTCTAGACAAATGCAACGAAGGCTTAATCCTAATATGAAAGAAGTAGTGAGAAATGAAATCATTAAACTTCTAGATAATGGAATCATTTATCCTATCTCTGATAGCAAATGGGTAAGTCCTACTCAAGTCGTACCTAAGAAATCTGGAGTTACTGTAGTTAAAAATGAAAACAATGAATTAATTCCAGCTAGGACTGTTACTGGTTGGCGCATGTGCATTGACTATAGGAAACTTAACTCAGTGACGAGGAAAGATCATTTCCCTTTGCCTTTCATGGATCAAATCTTAGAAAGAGTTGCAGGGCATGAGTTTTATTGTTTTCTAGATGGATATTCTGGGTATAATCAAATTGCCATTGCACTTGAGGACCAAGAGAAAACCACTTTTACATGTCCTTTTGGTACTTTTGCATATCGTAGAATGCCATTTGGATTATGTAACGCCCCTGCCACATTTCAAAGATGCATGCTTAGCATTTTTAGTGACATGATTGAACGTAATCTTGAGATTTTCATGGATGATTTTTCTGTTTCTGGTGATTCATTTGATGATTGCTTAGCCAATTTGAAAAATGTATTGATTAGGTGTGAAGAAAAAAATCTTGTTCTTAATTGGGAAAAATGTCATTTCATGGTCACTAAAGGTATTGTACTAGGTCACATTGTTTCTGCAAAAGGGATTGAGGTAGACAAGTCAAAACTTGAATTGATTGCTAATCTACCCACACCAAAGACAGTAAAGGACATTAGGTCATTCTTGGGACATGCAGGTTTTTATAGAAGATTCATAAAAGATTTTAGCACAATATCTAAACCTCTATGTAATCTTTTAATGAAAGACACTGCATTTGAATGGACTAAAGATTGTGAAGATGCTTTTGAAAAACTCAAAAATATGCTCACTACTGCTCCTATTATGAGATCTCCTGATTGGTCCTTACCATTTGAAATAATGTGTGATGCTAGTGACTATGCTGTTGGTGCTGTGTTAGGACAAAGGAAAGATAATAAACCACATGTAATTTACTATGCAAGTAAAACTTTAAATAGAGCCCAAATGAATTATTCCACTACAGAAAAGGAATTACTTGCAGTTGTTTTTGCATTGGATAAATTCAGATCTTACCTTGTTGGATCATCAATTGTTGTCTTTAGTGATCATGCAGCTTTAAAATATCTTTTCTCTAAGAAGGATGCAAAACCTAGGTTGCTGAGGTGGATCCTTTTGCTGCAAGAATTTGACATCACCATTCGAGATAAAAAAGGAGTAGAAAATGTGGTGGCTGATCATTTATCAAGACTTGTTTGTGATGAATCTTTTGGAACCTCACCAATAAATGATACTTTTCCTGATGAACAACTTCTAATTGTCTCCACGACACCTTGGTTTGCTGACATTGCTAATTTTCTTGCTACAGGAAAAATTCCTTCTCAATGGAGCACACAAGATAAAAGGAAGTTTCTGAATGAGGTAAAGAAGTTCTATTGGGATGACCCTTACTTGTTCAAATATTGTCCTGATCAGATTTTTCGAAGATGCATTCCCGACAATGAGGTAAGTAGTGTAATTAAGTTTTGTCATTCCGAGGCATGTGGTGGTCATTTTTCATCAAAGAAAACTGCTGCAAAAATTTTACAGTGTGGATTTTACTGGCCAACTTTGTTCAAAGATGCACATAATTTTTGCAAGTCATGTGAAAGTTGTCAAAAATTAGGTTCCATTTCGAAAAGAAACATGATGCCTTTGAACCCAATTCTTGTAATTGAAATTTTTGACTGTTGGGGTATTGATTTCATGGGACCATTTCCACCATCTTTTGGTTTCTTATACATTTTAGTAGCAATAGATTATGTTTCAAAGTGGATAGAGGCAATTCCATGTCGAAATAATGATCACAAAACAGTGATTAAATTTTTAAAAGAAAATATTTTGAGTCGATTTGGAATTCCTCGATCTATCATAAGCGATGGGGGAACACATTTTTGCAACAAGGTTTTTGAAACATTAATGAAGAAATATGCCATTACACACAAAGTTGCAACCCCTTATCACCCGCAGACAAATGGACAGGTAGAATTAGCAAATAGGGAGATTAAACAAATTTTGGAAAAGACAGTTAATCCAAATCGCAAAGATTGGTCTCTTAGACTTAACGATGCATTATGGGCCTATCGAACAGCTTTTAAAACAGCATTGGGCATGTCTCCTTATAGGCTAGTTTATGGAAAACCTTGTCATTTACCTGTGGAACTTGAGCATAAAGCATATTGGGCCATTAAAATGTTCAACTCAAACCTTGATGACGCTTCTAATTTACGAAAATTACAAATAAATGAACTTGAGGAACTCAGAGATGATGCATATGAGAATTCTAAAATTCATAAAGAAAGAACTAAAGCCTTTCATGACAAGTTAATTTCAAGAAAAACATTTGATGTTGGGCAAAAAGTTCTACTTTATAATTCTAGACTTCACATATTTCCTGGTAAGTTGAGATCAAGATGGACTGGCCCATTTGTGGTTAAGCATGTGTATCATTATGGAGCAGTTGACATTGAGAATCCTCAAAATGGTAACGTATTCAAGGTAAATGGACAAAGACTCAAACTCTTTTTGGAAAATCATGTTACTCAAGAAGAGGTTGTTTTTCTTTCTGATCCTTGTTTTGAAAATAACTAGATGTAAATATAATTTTTTTTTACCCCGGTTAAATGGCGGATAACGGTACTCCGTGATTATTTAAGTCGGTTCCATCAGCTACCCACAAAACTGATATTGTATATAAATTTCTCTTTCATTTTATTTTATTTCATTTTTTTTCAGGATGGATGATATTCTCAAAAGATTGCAGAAACGATTTCCTCCTTTTCCTCGGAATATTTTACTGAAGCTTTACCAAGTTCGATTAGAAAGATTAAGAATGCTTATGAACAAAGGGATTCCTGAAGACATACGTTGGATAATTGAAGCCAAGGTACGTGAAGATGAATATCTTCCTGTTTTGCATTTACCAGGTACAGGTAGAAGCACTTATGCAAAGAAGCGACGAGCAAAGCGCATGAGTTCAAATTGCCACAAGTGTGCACGATGGACGTGTAACGGTAAATGTCGTTCTATTGGGATTCCGTCCTCTAATCGAGATGATAAAATTGAATTCATTAAGGATGGACTGAGTAAGGAGAATTTGGGTAATATCCAACTTTCTCTTGAGACGCATCCTAGTGGAGATGTACAAAGAGAAATTCTTGATTTATGGCCGCAATTCCAAAGGGAATGGCAACATCTTGGGAATCTGATGATAAAAGACCCTGTTTGCCAGCTTGTAAGAAAACTGGATGGGAAGCATATCCTCGACTCATAGAAGGCGTTTAAGCCGTTTCTGGACGTAAAACCAGAGGAAGATGCCAAATACACTTTCGGCGACATTATTACTTTTGACTTTTACGGTTGATTTTTCTTCTCTTTTTGATTTTCTTCCTGAAATCATGCAAAAATCTTTTGTTAGGTTAACATTTTCTTCTGACAGGTCAAATACACTTTCGGCGACATTATTACTCTTGTCTGATTCACTACTCAGTCCTCTATATATTACACCATGTACTCATTCTCTTTCAGGCACTCGAAAAAGAAAAAAAATGGAAAGCACTTCGTCCCAGCGCATTAAAAAAATTTGTGTCTTTGGAGGTGCTTATCCAGGGAAAAATAACATATTCGCTGATGAAGCCATAAGAGTTGGAGTAATACTTGCCCAACAAAAGATCCACTTGATTTATGGAGGCGGTAGTACGGGTTTAATGGGAGCAGTCGCTACAGCAGCACACGCCGGAGGAAGTCCAGTTCTAGGAATCGTGCCAAAACTATTCACAGATTTTTGTGGACCTACCGTGGGTAAGGAAATACAAGTCTGGAGTATCCCTGAACGGATAACAATCATGTACCATTCTGCCGATGCATTCATTGCTTTACCAGGAGGTCTGGGTACATTGGAAGAAATAGCTTCCGTGGCTTCTTGGTCATCTTTGGTCACAAATAAGAAACCCATTGGTTTGCTTAATATTAATGGTTATTTTAGTAATTTACTTTCATATTTAGATAATGCTGTGGATAATGGATTCATGTTTTCAGAGGCAAGGAGAACCATAATTTCTGCTACAACCATTGAAGATTTACTCAAAAAGCTACAAGCTTATGAGTGTTTATCTGCTACGGTTGTTTCGCAAACGCTCGGAAAAAGAAAAAGAGATATGGACGAGCAAGGAGTGGATTGCACTTTGTCTTTGTGACATTATCTAACATTTTGTTTGTTGTGTCTCAGTTATAATAAGTGGTTAGCAACCTCTGCAGGTAATATCTCCTAAATTCTACCTTTAAAATTTGACATTGGGGACAATGTCATATTTTAGTAGGGGGTAAGGGACATATTTTGCTAAAAAAAAAAAAAAAATTTGTTGTGTTTTAAGACATTTAGAAGTATTCATTCTGAACAAGGTCTGAGTAAGGGAGACTTGAGACATACCTTGTCAGTTTGATTTAATCTTCTTCTTCAAAAAAAAAACAAAAACAAAAACAAAAAAAAAACAAAAAAAAAAAGCATGTTTAGACTTAGTGTGTTTTTTTTTAGTTACTTTCAATACAATGATGAGATATGAATTGCATAAGTCTAAAACAGATTTATTAGTGAGAAGATTTTCATGAGAATTGAGCTTGATGTCAACCTTTTTATGAGCCAATGTTAATATGATATGTTGATTGAGAAAGAAGCATGTTTAGACTTAATCTGACTTGTATAATCATCTTTGTGAGTTTTTGAGCCTATAATGATTGATGCATTATACAAATCAATCTAATTTCTTTCTTGAGTGCTCTTATGATTACATGATTCTCTAGAACTTGCTTTAAACCGTTTGAGACTATATTGATACATGTGACAACATGAATATGATAGAGGCATTAGGATTATAACCAGAGCCAAACAGCCATCCATTATTAATGTTCTACGAGAACATCCCCACTAGTGAGCCAATTTGAGCCTACATTAAATATGATGTTTTATTGGTAACCACAACTTACACCTAGCCTAAATATACTTATATCCTTACCCTTGTTCTAAAGATGAATTTTATATTTTGAGACATATTGCAAAAAAACAAGGGATATTTTTATTTGAAAATTTGGGTTAGAAACAAAAGATAAGTGTGGGGGAAGAAAAGAAAAGAAAAAGTCAAGAGAAAAAGAAAGGGATCATTGTCAAATACATTCCCATATTAAAAAAAAAAAAAAAAAAAAATCTTCTCTTGAACTTCTAGAAAAAGATGTTACAAAGTTGGTTAGAATGATGCAAAGGCTCAACATGAATATTTAGCCTATGTTATTATGTGCTTTATAAGAGTTTTGAGAAGTTTTATTTGTATGATCTTATTATGTCTCTAAAATCTATGAACTCTTTGGAACCTTTGTGATATCTTTATCCTTTTGTTCTTTAACCACATTATAACCCTTTGGCCCCATTACAACCTTGAATAAAGACCTCTTGATTTATGAAGTTGTATGATCTAAATAGTGGAGAATAGGTGGACAAGCAAGCATATGGTAGAAGTGTTTTCATGAGATTGATTGAGTGTAAACACTTTACCACTACTTTAAAGAGTGAAAATCAAGAGAGTATCCCATGTGAGAAGTTGAGATTAAGTTTGAATATACACTATTTTGATTGAAATATGTTATGTTATTATTGGCTTAACTCAAACTATTTACATTCAAGCAAGATCTTTTGTGAATTTCTTTAAGCTATTGATTAGTTTTTAAGACTTGTCCAATGATTATCTCTAATTTATATTGGAAGGATTAGTTATAATTATTATTTTTAGTTTTTCTTATGTCTTCAATGTTTGTGGGTATCGTCCTAGTAAACCCTCACGAGACTAAACTCGTCCACTAGGGACACCTAGGGGTTTAAAGGCTTGTGTCACATGCTAAGTGCCACCGTGATTTCCTACGAAAATGGATTAGATTAGATTTTCTTATTTTATTATTATTTTTTTTTTATTGAGTCGTTGCTAGGGACTAGCAACAATCTAAGTATGGGGGTGTGATAACTCGTATAATTATATAGTTTTTAGTTATGTTTTATTATTGTTTTGTGTCAAATACGAGTTATTATTGTTTAGTCTAATTGTGTTTATGATCTTTTATATTTTTATGTAATTTGGTGTTTTTCACAAGTTTCTTTGAGTGATTTCAGATTACTAGAATTAAGGGCAAATCCAGTTCAGTTCCAGTTCCGACACCTTTTGCCATATCAGCTATATCTCGAGTTTCACTGAAGCAATAAGGCTGAACTTTGTATCCCTGCAAAGCTAAGAGGCATATCTATCTTTTTCATGTTTTACACTTCTTGAAACGGAGTCGTTTTCCCTAGCGAAATCGACCATCAAGTTGGCTGATGTGCAATGACGTCTGTTCTGCACCGTTTTGGTATTTTGACCATATCTTCCGATCCACGTGCGCAAATGATCTGATTCTAACGGCTATGGATCCGTAACTGATAGGGGTATATTTTTCTAGAAGACCATTTTATCAGATCGAGCCTCCAACATTGACAAAATCGACCATCAAGCTGGCTGATCAGAATTGTCATACAATATGACGAAAATTGTTAGAAAAATGCACCCACCTATTATACCTACCTTTGAAATTTGTAAAGCTTGTCTCTTGTCATTTAGCCCTCCAAAATGTGTATAAATAGAGGGCCTTGGATGAGTATTGGGATACATTATACATTGGTAGGATATTAGCCTTTGTAGGAAAATTCTCTAAGTTTTCTTCTTCTTTCCTTTCTCTAGTTTTCTTTTTTTATTTACTTATGCTTCTTACATTTCTTTTCATTTTATTCATATCTAGTATGTGTTGCTAATCATATTGTTGAGGTGATGAGGTGAAGCTCTTGGTAAATGCTAAGGTTAGTCTCTTAAACATGAGCTAAAATGAATCATCATTTATAAACACTAGTATAGATAATATTTTCTTTTGGTTTAAAATCATACTTGCAAAGTAGAGATCTTGATTCATTATTGACAATGAAAATGGCACAGTAAATGCTTGGTTTCATAACCTTGATTTGTTGTAGACATATACCTTGGCATAAGGAATGCTTGGACTCTTTTTGTGAGTTTTGAGGACACCAAATGAACATAATATCATATGCTATGGACGTTGGACAATTTGGACTGAATTGCTAAACCTTCCGGTTGGAACCTCCCTTATGTGTGGATTTCAATTGTGTAATAAAACAAGATTAATCTTAGCATAACACCAAGAGTGGATTCTCTAACCTCAACATCTTTTCTTATTGTTTTTTTTATATCTTGTTTAATTGCTTTTATGTTATTTTGTTTATTTTGTTCTCTAATATCTTGTTTACTTTCTTTGTTATTGATTCCCTAATATCTTGTTTATTTTCTTTTTCTTATATATTTATAAACTTATACTTACTAATACGCTTCCCTGTGGTTCGACCTCGGACACCCGAGAATTTATTACTTGAACATAACCTGCACTTGGGTTTACAACTCTTAATTGAGTTTCTATCATTACTCCCTTCCTTCCTTAGTGCGAGTTGTTGAACTTGTACGTGTTTCATGGAGGTACACATTCACATAGGTTCATATGTGCGAACAAGGTTATTTACATGTTAAGCATGGAGAGCCATCGTGCCAAGGATCTTAGTACACATTTGCGCATATTTGCGCGAGGGGCAGCAAGTTGCATGTTGTTGGGATTTCGGCCATGTTGCTTAATTCTTGCGAGCGGACGTGCTCATCGATGTGCGAGTGTCTTTGAGGTCTCTTAAGTCCAAACTTAGACACCCGTGGATGCTTTTGTAATTTTTTATTCGTCCAAGGCTTTTTTCTCTTTTCTTTGCTGGAGATTCGGCCACTAGAGGGGAATTTCTGCCTTGTTACCTTCGCTTTTTTTCCTTATGTGAAATGGTAGAGCGGTGATATGTTGTAGGAGGAACTTGTGTTCAACTCTATTATTGATTCGTGCACCATTGTTCTTCTGTTTAATTGGAGGAGCTTGTTCTTAACTCTGTTTCTTGTTTGTGCCCTATTATTGTTCTTTTCTTTTGTGGTTAAGCATTATCTTTGTGTCTTTTGTCCGCTACGTGTATGTATATATGCTTGCTACTGTCTCCTCCTCTTAGTATGAGTTTGTAAAACTCGTGCATATTTTGTGGAAGTGTCGATGACTTCATTTGTCATGGGCTCACATAAGTCCTTATGTGCAAACAAAGTTGTCTTCTCACTAGACACACAGAGGTTGCTTGTTTGTGACAAGATGTCGCTGCACCATGGACGTTTGCATGCGTTTGCGCGCACTTGTGTGTTTTTGCACGAGGAGTGGCAACTTGCACATGGTTGAGCCTTTACTCTTGATGCTCAGTACTTGTGCCCGGACGTGCCTGAGGTTGCGCGGGCGCCTTTGAGGCCATTTGAGTTTTGATGCCCGTGCTCATTTCTGTAAATTTTGCACTCGTCGTCTATCTTCAAGTCATGTTTGAAGATGTTATTTGTGGGAAATGGATGTTCTAAGATGAGTTGTTGATGAACGGAATTGTCCGAGCCAAGATGTTATTTACCAAGCCTTCCATGTGGCCGCTTGATTTTTTTGAAGTCAACCTCTTCTCATTACTTGGCCTTTTATCCGAGCCACTTTCTCTGCAATAGAGTTTTAGTGAGCATGGCCGGCCACTTTGGGAGGAGCTAGGCTTGGCACATTGGGATATTAGGAGGAGCTTCCATAGTGACTTCGGGAAGTGTTTGCGCATAGTTAGTGCGCTCTTGTTTTACTCTTGCGCCAAGTTGTTCTTTTGAGGTTCTCGTCTTGTGCTCGCTACCCTTTTCCTTTGTTTACTGGATTCGGCCATCCCATCCTATGTGGGAGAAACCTCTAGTCACTTGTAGTAGAATGTTGAGACTTCGGCGTGGGAACTCGTGGTTGATTTCATAATTTCAAGTTCACCTTATTGTTCCCCGTTATGCGATGTTTTGAACCTTTCCACTTCTTCTTCTTGAAGTTCGCTATGTGTATACACTCTACTCCCTCCTTCTAGTATGAGTTGTAGAACTCATACTGGCCTTGCGGATGTGTTGGCGACTTTCGCTCCCATGACTTTTGTTGAGTCTTTTGCTAGCGTAGGAGGGATACACCACGTTTTGCCCTCTTATGTGTTTGTAATTTTTGGCCAGGCTCCCCCAAGTGTTTTGACTTTCGGCTATGCTCCCCAAAGTGTTTTGAGTTTTGGCCATGCTTCCCCAAGTGTTGGAATTTTGGCCATGCTTTCCCAAGTGTTTGGAGTTCCGGCCATGCTCCCCCAAGTGTTTGGACTTACGTTCGTGCTTCCCCAAGAATTTTTGTTGTCGCCTAGTCCTCATAGAGAGCTTGTGAGGATTTGGCCAATCACTTAGGACAACTTAGGGTGCACTTTGGAAACTTGTTTGATCACTTAGAGAACACTTCGGATCGCTTAGGGTGCTCTTTGAAAACTTGTTTGATCACTTAGGGAACACTTCGGATCGCATAGGGTAACCTTTGAAAACTTGTTTTCTCACTTAGGGAACACTTCGAATCACTTAAGGTGCCCTTTGAAAACTTGTTTGATCACTTGGGAACACTTCAGGTCACTTAGGAGCACTTCAAAAACTTGTTTGATCACTTAGGGAACACTTCGGATCGCTTAGGGTGCCCTTTGAAAACTTGTTTGATCACTTAGGGAACACTTCGGATCGCATAGGGTGCCCTTTGAAAACTTGTTTGATCACTTAGGGAACACTTCGGGTCACTTAAGTGCACTTAGAATCACTTAGGGTGTACCACTTAGAATCACTTCGGGAAACTTGGCTTGATCACTTGGAAAACACTTGGGATCACTTGGGGTGCCCTTTAGAAACTCAGTTTGATTTTTTTTACTTCCTCAACCTATGCCCGAGGCATCTCCCCTATGTATTTCATTTGTGTTCCATGTCTTTTTCGAACAAGAGCACATGGAAAATGTTGTAGATTTTTGCATTCTTCCTACTTGGTCCAAAACCCATATTAACAACTTTCATTTGCCTTTGATAGATTGTTGCTAGCCTTTTTTCCTTGGTCTAAAACACATGTCGGTGTAGGATTTTTGGTAACCTTCCCCTTTGGTCCGAAACACATGTTGGTGTAGGATTTTTGTAACCTTCCTCATTGGTCCGAAACACATGTGGAAAGATGTGAATTGTGCTTTCTTATGTGTTCGTGTCCGAATGACCAACTCTTTTATAGGTTGTCATTGTTGATCTTATATCTCCTTCTTGTGTACTAGGCATGGTCGGCCATTGTATATTCAAAAGTGAGCACGGTTGCTCTACAAGTCTACTTCTTCTTTTAGTATGCTAGGCGTGGCTAGCTAATCAAAAAATAGCATTCTCTGCACATTTGTTCCTTTGGTGTGCTAGGCGTGGCTAGCCTTTGCACATTCGGAAGTGCATGTGGCTTGTTGTCCGAGGTTTGCTTTTTTCTTTCAAGAGCATTGTTGCCACTTTATTTGAACATCCCTTATATCTGAGGCCTTCGTTGCCTTGGTGAATTTGAGCAACTTCGTTTCATCACTTAGTGGAGATAAGATTTTTTTGTGTTTGGACTCCATCTTCTTGTGATGGCTTTGCCACTTTCTTAATGAATCGCTGAAGTGTTCATTTTTGGAGATTTTTTTTTTCTTTTATTTTCTTTTCTTTTCTTTCTTCTTTTTTTTCTCTTTTTCTTTTCTCTTTCTTCTTCTCGTTATCTTCTTATGTCACGTATAGCTTTGTCTGATACTTGGTGCGTTCATCCTTATGTAACTTGTTGGCGAGACTTCTCCAATGGGTACTACTCCCCCTTTGGAGACCAATCTCGTGTGAGGTTGGTCCGATGTTGTTTTTTCTTTCTTGTATCTTGGATGAGAGAGTTTCTAAAGAGATGAGTGTAGACGTGTGTTTTCACGCCATTTCCCGCCTGCTTTGAGAGTTTGTAGACTCGTGCGGACGTGGCTGCAATCGTTTAAGTGATTGCTTAAGTTGGTGTGTTTGAGTGGAGTTATTTTCTTTGAATTCCGCCATCATCAACTGATGAGATCCGCAGAGATTGCTTGTCGTGAGTTTTGTTCACGTAGGGAGCTTAGCTCAGATTTTTACTTGGAGACTGATGTGGCCGATCATGGAGGTCTTTCTCTTTTCTTGTTCGGCCATATGTTTGTGAGGTCAAATTATGTGTTTTCTCAAGTTGCCTTCTTTCATTGTTGCAACTTGGTGGAGCCCACTCTTATAGAGTCCATTGCAACATTTTTGTAGTAAGATCACATTGGGACATTGGTCCCAATGTGTTTTACGTCAGGCATGAATCTAATGTGTTTGACATCAGGAGACTTTCTCGTGGAAGTTGTTTGAGTTTTTTTCTTTCGATAGACGATCCTCTTGATATGTTCTCTACATTGAGGAGTCGTCGTTCAAATTCTTGCTAGGCCATAGTCTGGATGTGTTTCCATTTTGAAGAGTCTTTTGCGTGGTCTCTTTTAGTGAATCATATGTCCCTAGGTGTTTTAATTGTATGAGGATGCTTTGTTGATGGCTCTTTGTCGGACAGCACCTCCAGATTGTACATCGAAAGGTCCCTTGTTAGTTCTTTTGACGGACTGCACCTCTAAATGTGATTTTATCTTGGAGGGTTCTTTGTTGATGGTTTTCTGTCGGACGACACCTCTTAATGTGTTTGTGCATTGGAGGGTCCTTTGTTGATAATTTTTTTGGCGAATAGCACCTCCGGATGTGTTTTTACATTGGAAGGTCCTTTGCTGATAATGTTTTGGCGGACTACACCTCCAGATGTGTTTTTACATTGGAAGGTCCTTTGTTTGAGGTTTGAGCTCGTTTTTCTAAGTCACATGGGGCGTGAAATCTCCCAATGTGGATTTTTCTTCCATGTTGGGCGTGTAAGCCTCCCTACGTGGTTTACTTTTGTCTGACTAATTTTTTCTAAAAGAGAAGTCAAGAGAGTTTAGTATAAATCCAATTGACAAAACTTACCTTGGACTTATCGTAGTGGATTCTTCTTCTCTTCTAATTAGCTCGCTCATGCCCTGCCTTCCGACATCATTTTTGACGTCGGGTGTCGCCCCCTATTGGTGAGCCTTCCCTCTTTGGCCGAAAACCCATTTAAGAGGCTTGAGGGGCATCAAACCATTGGTATAGTTTGGAGCTTCGAACGTGGGTGATCATAGGACATTTAGTGGTCCTATGAGTTCTCACCAGTTCGAGACTTCAGAACGGACATCCAACATCAAGCGTGTGTGGCTTGGCATCGAACAATTGTGTATGAACTTATATGTTAGTCTTTGAAGGTTGTCCGACATTCCTATGGCTCGGCATTGGATCTCGTAAGAGTCTGGGGCGTGTTTTTAGTTCATCAAACTCCGTTGTTATGCTGAATTGATGATGTTGATAGAAGGTGTGGAGTTTGGTTGTCCTCGAGGTTAGCCATCATGTTCGTTGTAGAGTAATTTGTTTCTCAATGACCGCTCTTGGTCGGCTCTCAAGGAGGGCTTCAGGCCGTCGGTTTGGTCCTGGCAATGAAGGCGTGATGAGGACGACCCTCGACATCGTACACGTCACCTGGTCCAACCATCAGCTGTGATTTTGCTGGCATCAAGCTGCAATATAGGAGGTCATTGTTAATGTCTTTAGAAGACGTGTTTGGTGCTCATATGTCTCGACATTATACTATTTTGTAGTCCAATTGCAGGTGAGTGCTTTGATGAGTTGTCCGTCACCGTAAAAATGATGTAAGGGTCCAAGACTTCTCCTTATTTGAGGCGTCCCTCAGTGGCGGAGCTTTGTTCCTCGTCATTCTCTCCTTAACACATAGGAAGACATCACGAAGGGAGGTTGATCAGGCCTTTTCTTTGGACATCATCTCCCCATGTGTTAAGAGAAGCTCAAGATGAACGATCTCTCATCCTTACATGTGAGAAAAGGGGCAGAGGCCGCACTTCCCTTGTTATTTTTCCTCATGGCTCATCTGGCGTCAACGAGTAGTCATATAGCCTTATGTGTGCCATGGGAGTTATTGTAAGACCACTTTATTTCGTGGTGATTTCTTTGTCAATCGTTGAGCGGGCTCAACTTAGCCATTGAAGCTTTCTGTGGCATTTTTCATTCATACCTTTGTACGAGTGTGGTTGTTCACTTCTTTGGCGCGGACTGATCTTCTTGTGGCATTTGATATCCGTATGTAGGGAGGAACGATTGCATTTACAAGGGACATTACCTTCTTGTGGTAATGGCGTGGGAATTCCTTTGAGGGGCATTCTCGTTTGTCCAACAAGTTTGGCACTCAGATGCCTTACACAAAAGGCGTGGGAACCTGATGTTGTCTTCTCAGGTGAGTAGCGTCGGAACCTTTTCAAGGAGGGCTCTTCGTTTTTCCATAATGTTGAGTGTTTGGAGCTCATGCTTGCTTTCTTGCAGATGTCATCTTCACTTTTCCACCAAGTTCAATTCGTTCATTTCTTTGTTGCGGACATGCTTAGTGATGGACTTTCTAGAAGCTAGTTCATCATGTTTTGTGGCATATGACCCTTGTGAGTGTTATCATCATGTTTCTTGGTCATCTATAGTGATTTCCCACTTCCATGTTAGGTCAAAACTTGTCCGTAGCGATGTAGTTATGTCCTCATCAAAGGGTCTGATGTGTTCTTTAGAGACCTCATGAGGGAGGACGTCCGAATCATTTTGTGGCTAGTAGCAAGAGAGGTGAGCTCAAGGGAGTGCTTGCTCTAGGTGGCGTGCTCATTTTTCACCAATAAACCTTGTTTTCGAGATGTAGTCTAAGTGTTTTCACTTGAGGGCCGATGTCAGTCCTTGTTCAAAGGTGGGGTCGAACTTCTCCACTTAAGGCTCAAAATGTTTGAACTTCCACACTGGAAGACCAAAGTCGAACCTTGTTTTAAGGTGAGGCCGAAAGTGTCTAAGCTCTTGCACTTGGAGGCAAATGTCGAACCTTGTTTCAAGGTGAGGCCAAAGTTCTAAGCTTTCGCACTTGAGGTTTCATGTCAAACCCCGTGACAAAGTGTCTAAGGTCTTGCACTTAGGGACCAATGTCAATCCTTGATTTAAGGAGAGACCTTTGTGCAAAACCTTTTCACTTAAGGACTGATGTCAAGGTCGGCCAATCTTGAAGGTTGTAGGTAAAGTTGGGCGGATGATGTCTTTTGGTGAGTGTGTAGCATGTTTTCCCTTGTCGTGGTCGGACCTTTGTAGCGACGTTTGGCGTTTTGTGCATCTTCTTCACATAAAAAGAGTTTGTCATCTCTTCTTCCCTCATGTGCGCCCTTTTGAGCTCAGTTATTCTTTGAGTGTGAGCTTTAGTTGCTGTAACCATCAACTCTGTCTTGCTACTTTTACATGTCGTACAAGGGATTACACTAAGGAGGCTCTTCCTTACGTGGCGTAAGCCCCCATGATGTTTGACTTGGGAATTTTGTCATTGAGGGAAGATGTCCTTTGGCCATCTTGGGTTTGAGTAGCGTTGTATCCACATCCTCTTGCTTTCTATTTTTGCATGATGTGAATCTAGCTACATGCGGACTTATTCTTTTGTCATGATTTTACATGCTTTGGTAGAAAGCCATCTTGATGACTTCAGGAGATGTCATGGTTGAGGAGAGCTTTTGTGCCTAGTTTTCACTAGAGTTGTCTTCCTCAGTCACACTTTGAGCATGCTTCCAGCATTTAGCTTGTGCTACGAAAATAGTGTCCATGCTTAGAACTCACATAGGGCCACATGTTGATGAGATTCCGAGAGTGTTCCTTAAGCGCTTCGGCCACGTTCCTCATTAGTATCTCAAGTCGATGTGCATTCCTTTGAGCTTCCCTTCTTCCCTTGGTGCGAACAAAGGACCTTAGGAGATTCACGAGCGAATTCTTGTGTCAATGTTGTATGTAGATACACATTGGTTGTGTTAGCCGACCATGCTCTTTACTCATCGATGAGTTGAACTCATGGTTCACTTTCTCGGATTCTTTGGAGATTCACGTAATGATTCTAGTGGCCGCAACAGTAGAGAATATAAGTTCTCTAGTGTTCCCATTATTTGTTCGGCCAACTCCTATTCTCTTTGAGGGAGATCAGCGATGCCCTTTATGGTAGTCGACTGTGCTCGTAGTTAGCTTAGGCGAGGTGAAGCTTAAGCTCTTGGTGATCTCTGAGCTTGTGTCCACTTTGTTAGAGACTTGTCTAACCTTTTCTTGACTGTCGCAATGGTGATAGAAGTCTTGTTTTGTTAGGGATGTTGGGGGATGAAGTCCTAGCCTTTTGAAATCGCCGATGGTCATTGGTGGCATCACTCGCACCTTGGATTGATATGTCCGTGCAAGGCATTACCAATTGATTGATAAAATCAAATGCGCCATTATAGGACTCCGTTGGTTGAAGTTCGAATCTTGAGATGGCAATGCCACTTTCTTGAGTGAAGGGAGAATTCCTTAGTGTCCCAGGATTGTAGAGTGATGCGCTAATCAATTTGCTCTTTTACTAGCTTCCATCTTGTTCTCATGTTTTTCAGTCGTTCTAGCGAAGTCAGCGAGCTTCCTTTTCGTGTCAAGCTTCTTTTTCAGGTTGTCTTTGTCTCTTTCATTCTCTTTGCTTAACTTTAAATTAAATTCTCTGATGTCCCTTCTTGCGCTCAACCTTTCTCTTGGGACTGTGGTGTGATGTGGCTCTAGATGTGATTTTCCAACCTCTTCCTTGAGCGTCCAGTTCTTTTTCTCATTAAAGGAGTTGTGTCGGTAGGAGTGATTGGTCGGCAATGTCTTTGTGTCAGAAGTGTGATCAGAACTGCCATGATTCTTCAGTCTCACTTCTTCCCCGACCTCTTTCATTGTGGTAGGAGCACTCCTTGCGTCCAGCCTTTAGTCTTGCGATGGATTTCTTGTAGTAAGCTTTCAAATGACTTGGGCCAGACCACGGACATCATTTCTTAATTGCTTGATGTTGGCGGGGAAGTCTTTTTAAGTGCCAACATGTTCCCTCTTGTTTGATGTGCTCGGATTGCTTGGAGTTGGCTCAAGCGTGATGATGTGAATTACTAGGCAACAACACCTTTTATGGGCGTGAGAAGAGATGCACCTCCTAATGTCCAGCTCCAGCTGAAGTCTCTTGCCTTTTGTCATTCATTTGTAAGCGACTCCCTTTGTTTGCCGATGTGAGAGTTGCTGGATGTTGTGCTTGCCTTTGAAAAGGACTTGAGTCTCCGCACATCATCCCTCATCTCATTTATCATGGCGAGAGTGTCCATCTTTCCTCCTTATATGGGTGAGGAAATCTCCAAACATTGGTTTGAGCTCCTTGGCGTGTGAGCCTTGGAGGTATGAGCATGTTGGTCCTTCTTCCATGTCTACTTGGCTTGCCTCTTTATTAGACATGGGAGCTTAGAGAGGATAAGTGAGGTACTTGGTGACGTTTCCCTGGTGGAAGTGTTCTCAGGTTCCCAAGCCTCATCTGTCGCGCTCTCCTTTCTTACATCATTTACAACAGGAGTGTTTTCCGTGATTATGGAATTTCTATAAGCTAGATCTCTTGTTAAGTTGCGGACATCATTCCTTAGTTGGTCGAGGTCGTTGCTCACTCTTTGCACCTTTAGGAGGGCATACATTGGGGGACACATATGTCTTGTTTTAAGTCCTTAGGTGAGAAAGCCTTAAGTCAGAAGGGGTGTCCGCTTCTCTTTCTCTGATGGGAGGTGGATCACTTCGGGGTAGCCGACGAGGTCCAAACCTTGCAGCAACTCTCTTCTTAGAAGCCATACTTCTTGTTGGCTCTCTCAACAAAAGCACCAAATGTTGTGGGTGAAAATATCAGTGTCCGCAACTATGAGAGTCTACTAGAACGGATGTGGCTGTTGTAGTGGAAGAGACTAAGGCTAAACACTAATGGTCACTAGAGTACTGATGTGTTTGGTGTACTTAGGCTATAGTAAGTGGCACTTAGGTGGACATCGGGCACATGGAGGCCGAGGTCAACAGATGTGTGTGGCACTTTAGAACTGAAGTGGTTAGTCTCTCACCGAGCGTACAAGGCACATAAGAACTGATGTGATTAACCTTCTACTAGATGTGCGTGGCACATCGGGTCACATCGGGGCACGTCGGGACTCATCGGGACCGAAGTGATTGATAAGCTCATAAAATACACATTTTATGCCCTTTCTATTCTTAGTTTTAGTTATGTCTTATATCTTTATTTTGATTAATTATATTATGTTTTTGAATTCTAGGTATATTCAAAAGAATTAAGTGAAAATATGTCAATAATGATGGTAAAGAGCTTACAAAATCATAATCACAAGATGGAAGAAGACTCGAGAGTCAAAAAGATCAATTTCTGGTTGCAAAGCAAGAAGGTGGATTTGACCTCCGGAGCTTGTTGCAAGGAAAAGATGATGTTAAAGTCCTTATTTTAAGAAACTTCCTCTTAACTTTTGAATCTGACTTGAATACCTTTCCAATGGTAGTTTACACGCCCAAATCGGACAAGAAATGTGCATCTAAATCAGCCGACGAAGTGAAGGAAGATGCAACAAAAAAATGGAGACAGAGAGCCTGGCACCGAGGCGCCAATAATTCGGGAAAAACACATGAAAACTGCCCAAAAACGTGATTTTTTGCTTTCAGGCTTACTTGTGCGGCAAGGACTTGTTCCCAGGGTTTTAAAACTCTATAAATACCATCTTTTGAGCCACAAACTAGACATCTTTTGAGAAGACTCAAAGATCATCATTCTTCTTCTTCTCCTCCTCCATTCTTTTATTTTCTTTTTAGTTTTATGTATATATTATATATGCCTATGCTAGGCTAAACTTCTCTTTGGTTAAGGGTGATTTCAAAGCCCTAGACATGTTATGTAATTAATTTTCAGATTCTATCATATCTTAGTTTTCTATCAAAGTTGTTTATGTTCTTTTACATCAATTGTTTATGATTTTTATCTTGATTTGTTTAGGATGCATACTAGATAGATCTTGATAATTATCTAATGCTAGTTTAGGAGTTTCGATACGTAGCTTATCTTGATTTCTATTCAATGTGGCAATTGTGATTAATGATTATGTTAAAATTTTCGCTAATTGCAAAGTGGAACATAACCTAAGTTAAACAATTCATCATCAATTCATCATGCTTTTGTTGCTTAGATCAACCTATCTTTCTCATCTTAAAGCTGCTATTAAATAAAATTTAGAGATATTTATCCTAGGTTTCTTGATAGTTAGAGATTAAGTAGAGGTGTTTGTCCTACTTAACAACGAATTAAAGAAGGATTGGGATAACACGGAGGTTGTTATCTACGGTTGTTAACTTTGATAGATAATTAATATTGATAGGTCTGAATTTGATTCATAATGATGTCTAGTGGTGGAGAATGATCTTTAGCCATATTTCTCATATCTGATTACTCCTTATTTACTTGTTTTCTTATTTTTATTATTTGCTTAAGTTTAAACTGATTTCAAAACCCCTTTAACTTTTATTTTCTAAGTATTTCGTCACCATTCTTAATTAATGCTTATAATATGATCATAAATTCCACCAAACTGATCGACAAAGAAAGAGGCATAGTACTACTACTAGAAAACAAACAAAAGAAAAGGCCAGAGTTTTTGTGCTTTTTGTCCCAACTTCAAACTCAAAACTGGTCCCACTGATCAGAGCAATCAGCTTCACGTTTTCTATGTTAGGTTTTGATATAAGGTTTCTCTTCCCACGAAAAAGTATCCCAGGCTATATATGATTGGTGATTAATAGTTAAAATCGTAATCCAAATCCTGGGGTTGAAGAGCGGTGATATTTGGACGGTTGTGATTTCATTTGTGTAAATCGTAAGAGAAAGTGATAATTGGCTTAAAAAAAAAAGTGTGCAAAGTGTCAAGGTCTCATGGTGACAAAGCAATTACAAGAAATCATGGTGTCATGGTGCAAATATAGGTGTCAACATGCATGGCTTTAAACCAAATTAATGTTTATATGCATGGAAACAAGACTTTCACGTGGCATGCGCATGTGGCTAAATGAAACTTGGAATTGATATAATATTTGCCAACACAAAGAAAATTGTAAGGAAAAAATAATATAAGAGTTAGTGGAAGTCGAGGATCAATTTGGGCAAACAAGACGATAGCTATTTCAATGGATAACACCGAACGAAAAGCTACTATTAGTTTTTGACCAATTTGTTTACGGTTTTCACGTTCATGAAAAAGGAATTTTTTTTTTCAAAATAATGGTGGATTGAAAATTCATGACCGAGAGAGAAAGAAATCATAGGGATTTACAGTTACAAGTGCATGTTAATATATTGTGTCAAGATCAGAGATTTCACTTTGGTTGTCTTCGGATGATGAGAAGCCAAGATACAAATGACTTCATCAACTTTTTTTGTCCAGCTAGATTTCCAAGAAGATTCTTTGAAAAACAGGAAAATATATATAAGAACCAAAATTTGGCATGATTTTATGCAACTTACACAACAGTGTCAATCTCAGCTTTTCTTTCCCCCAAAAGACATGGATATGCGTGTGCCCGTTTCATTTTTTTTAACAATTGTTAAGATTAGCGCCTCAACGTCGTGATGACGAGGCCAGCGGCGATGTTATCAATGTCGTTAGTACACTCAGTAGTGGCATGTATGGTAAATTAATTGAATGCATAAGGGTTAAAAGATTGATGATATGACCATTAAAAAAAAAAAAAGGAACTTGTAGATGAAGATGAGTAATTATCCAATAAAGCCAACTTGAAGTTGTATGTCAGACGAGTTTTTATCTCTGAGGAATTTGACGAGCTTTTGCCAAAGTATATTAGCTTTTTGAAGGGTCTTGTTGATTCTGATACTCCACCACTCAATGTGTCACGAGAGATGCTACAAGCCGACAGCAGTTTGAAAACAATTAAGAAGAAACTCATCAAGAAAGCTCTTGATATGATTCGTAAAATTGTTGAGAATACATACTAGTTGAAAAAAAAAAAAAAAGAACTCACATGTTAAGCTCTCCAACGTAGCAACCTCTGGTAATTAATTTGATATGCAAATTAGTTTGAGAAGGCCTTGCTTTTATAGGGAAAATAATTCAAGTGGTCAAGGAATAGAACTTCTAATTGCATTAGAATTTCTTTAAAACTGAAAGTTGAGTTTTAATTGAAATTAATTTGAGTAAAGAAGCGATTAGATCAAACTCAAATTCTTTGGAGTTGTAGAAAGTCTTCAAACTGTGAACTATATTTTGCATGGGCTATTGGGTTCTTTTACCAAGTCAAACTCTTTAAAAAAAAAATTTAAGTTTGGCTTAAAACCATTTTTTGTTACGTAGGCCAACATTGGCTTATATTTTCTTTACGTAGGCCAATGTTGGCCCGATACTTATTTTGTGTTAAATCATTTAGAGTGGGTCGATCGTCCATTCATTTGCTAAATCAATTTTTTTCGTCTCATATGCAAAATTATATGAGGATAATTAATTGATGTAGATAAATTTCAAGACTTGTCCACTTGCTACACTAAAAAAAAAATTCGTATACGTAACCAAGTCTTGAGGGGACATTTGTAGAAGGAGAAAATTTGTAACCAATTACAAATAGCCACATGTCAATTGGAATTTCTTTAATTAAGAAATTTTCAATTAAATTATACATTACCATGTGAAATTGATAATATCATATTATAATTAATTATTTTATAATTAATTAAATATGTACATATGGTTTGACCAATCAAATTGCAAGGATTCATGGGTTATCCAATCAAATTTCACCCATGTGTCATAATTATTTTACCTCTAATTAAATTAAATTAATTAAGAGATAAATAATAAATTTTTATCTCTAATTAAATTAAATTAATTAAGAGAGAAATAATAAAGTTTTATCACTAATTAAATTAAATTAATTAAGAGATAAATAATAAATTTTTATCTATAATTAAATTAAATTAATTAAGAGGTAAATAAATATTTTATCTCTAATTTAATTAATTAATTAAGTGATAAAAAATAAATATTTTATCTCTAATTTAATTAATTAATTAAGGGATAAATAATAAAGTTTTATCTCTAATTAAATTAAATTAATTAAGAGATAAATAAATATTTTTATCTCTAATTTAATTAATTAATTAAGTGATAAAAAATAAATATTTTATCTCTAATTTAATTAATTAATTGAGAGATAAATAAATATTTTAATTCTAATTTAATTAATTAATTAAGTGATAAAAAATAAATATTTTATCTCTAATTAAATTAAATTAATTAAGAGATAAATAAGAAGATATTATCTCTAATTAAATTAAATTAATTAAGAGATAAATAAGGAGGTTAAGTTCTGTTAAAACTCTCTTTCACCTGGCTAGCTACCACTATAAATAGAGACCTCCTCTTAACACAAATTCACAATTCAGAAAGCCTGAAGAGAAGAAGATTTTGAAGAGCCAAATCCTCTCAAAATTCTTAAGAAGAAATTAGAGAAATTCTAAGAACGCGGTGCTTGTTCTTGAGAATTCTCTAAGAAGCTTTTCTCCGATCTTGTTCATCGAAGGAAAGGAGATAATTTCTGTTTTTCAAGACCAAGTCTAGAAGACCCTTGAAGCAGATCTCACCGATTCAAGATCAAGTCGTGAAGACCCTTGGATCAAAGTTTTACTGAAGAAAAGAATCAAAGGATTTCTTTCTTTAAGAATATTCAGAGATTGTAACCTCAAAGTTTGATTAATAAAATTATTATTTGACTGCAAATTTTCCTTATCATATTTTTGACGCGAAATTTGTGTGTACAGACACATTAAATTTTTGTACTTAAGTTTATATTATTTACACAAACTATCATTGGTTTTGTTTTCTCCATTCAAATTTCAGACCATTTAGTAAAATGCGAAAAAAAAAAAAACAATATTATTCTGTCAAAAATATACAGCTTACTCTGAAGTTGAACCTCGTCAAAATTAAGTGAAGTAAAGGATTACGTGGCAAAATGTCATAATAAAGTAAAGAATAAAGATTACATAATTGCGTCGCGGCTACAAGCCTAGCTACAATTCATAATTCACATTTTGATGATTAATTAACTTTAAACTTCTTGGAATTATTCAAAACTTCTTTGCTTTTTTTTAATAATAGTCAAACGTGAAACATAAAATAATATATACTAGAATTCTCACCCTGTTTCGCTCAAGGATTTTTTTTAATATTTATAAAATTTTAATTAAAATAATAATCATAAATAAATTTAAATTGAATCATATTAAATAGTTATTATTTATTTAAATAAATTTTTATGTTTTATAATATCTTAAACAAATGAATTTAGAGTTAAAATTGAATAACTATGACAAATTATGTAAAATATGAGATGAATTGAGACACGATACAATACAACATGGGAAAGTAATTAAAACACGACACGAAAAATAACATGAACACAATACGAATATACGAACGTATCAAAATCTATATAAAACGAACTATTAACGCGTAAAAATTTATATAAATATATAATACTTTAAGAACACAAAAAAAATAACATGTCACGAACACACAATTTTTTCTCTTAATTGAATCACTTTGAAAAATTATGTAAAAATGTCATTAATTGAGACATGACACGAACATACAAAAAACAAATTCTAAATTGAATCACAATGACAAACTGTGCAAAACATGAAATGAGTTGAGACACGACACGAACACAACATAGAAAAAATAATTAAAACACAATACGAAAAATAACATGAACATGAACATGACACGAATACACGAACGTGTCAAAATGTATATAAAACGAATTATTAACGCGTAAAATTTTATATAAATTATAATACTTTGAAAATACAAAAAAAAAAAATAGTATGAGCACGAACATGTCACGAACACACAAATTATTTTTTAAATTGAATCACTATGACAAATTATACAAAATATGTCATGAATTGAGACACGATACAAACACAATTTTTTTCTCTAAATTCAATCAAAATGACAAACATTGCAAAATATGAAATGAGTTGAGACATGACACGAACACAACATATGAAAAATAATTAAAAACAACATGAAAAATAACATGAATAGTACACGAATACACAAACGTGTCAAAATATAAATAAAATGAATTATTAAAGTGTAAAAATTATATAAATTTATAATACTCTAAACACACACAAAAAATAATACAAATAAAATATGAGATAAATTGAGACACGACACAAACACAACATGGAGAAATAATTAAAACACGACACAACACGAAAAATAACGTGAACACCATACGAATATACGAACATATCAAAATCTATATAAAACGAATTATTAATGTGTAAAAATTTATATAACTTTATAATACTTTGAACAAAAAAAAATATTATGAACATGTCACAAACATATAAAAAAAAATTCTAAATCGAATCATTATGACAAATTATACAAAATATATCATGAATTGAGACACGACATGAACATACAAATTTTTCTCTAAATTGAATCACAATGACAAACTATGCAAAATATGAAATGAATTAAGACATGACACGAACAAAGCATAGGAAAAACAATTAAAACACAACACAAAAAAGAACATGAACACTACTTGAATACACGAACGTGTCAAAAAATACATAAAACCAATTATTAACATGTAAAAATTTATATTTATATTACTTTAAACACACGAAAAAATAACATGAACACGAACACATAGTTTTTTTTTCATTCTTACTTCCCTCTTTCTTTCTTTCTTTCTTTTATTTATTTATTTTTCTTTCTTCCTTACTTAAAAAAAACAAAGGTGCAATGTGTCAATACCATATAATCTCATGTAGTCCATTTTATATTATAGTTAGATAGTAGTTAGACATACAGTTACAGCATGTTTTGGTTGGCTTGAATAGCTATTCAATGAAAGTCTTATTTTATTTTCCATGATTATTTAGTCATTTGATTTATGAAAGGGCTATTCAACCGAAGCCATTACAACCTTATTCACCAAAACTATCGAATAGCCTTTTCTTTTTTTTTTTTTGGTTTTTCAAGGTATCTCCAGGCTTCGCTTAGGACTAATCCTCTGAGGTACTGTCGGGCGCCATGACGAGGACCTCTCCCAAGAAAGTTTGCTGCATCGATAAGTGCTCGAAATTGAGACCTCTTGCTTAAGCGGCCAGAGCCCCTTCCACTCAGGCCAACCTTCGTGGGTCGAATAGCCATTGGTGCTTTCCTTTTTGAATGGTTATTCGGTAAAGCTAAGAATAGAAGAAGAAGAAAATTCTTCTCATTTTACCCATCTGATAAAAAAAAAATTACAAAATTCAACATCATCCTTAGAAATAGTATAAGGAAGCAACACAACAGATCAACAAATAAATTTTGATCAAAAAAAAAAAAAGAGAAGAGAGAAAATCTAGGTTTTGGTTTGGATAGATCAACGAAGGTTCAAGGGTTTAAATTTGGTGGAGAGAAAGATTAAAGAGAGGGGAAGAGCATACTAAAAAATCAGGAGATAGTGAGCTGTAGAAGGAGGATTTTTTAAGGGTTTTTTACGTGGACTTCTTTTGTAAACCTAGGCTTTTTCATTGGTTTTTTTTTTTTTTTTTGGAAAAATCAATTGAAAAAAAAAGGGAAAGATGCTCCAGAGAAAGTTATAGGGTGAAATTTGGGGTTTTTTTGGGTTGGTGGCCAACGACGAACGGTGAAAGCAATTAGCTAGAAACTAGGTAAGAGCTGAGATTTTTTGGTTTAAATGATTTTTCCTCTTGAAATTAGAGAGAGGGAGAGGAAAATGAAAAAAAAAAAAAAAAAAAAACTTTGGCTTTTATATAATTAGCTTTTACAACACACGCAATTGCGTGTGAAATTCTCTTCATGATGATATCACTTGAATTTTAAAAACATGAAAGGAAATAAAAAATAATAATATGTAAAAATGATACCATTGGGATATATGAATTACTGGAACTGCTCACAACTGCAAATCAAAGTGGAGAAGTTAAAAAATTGTTTGGACTCATTTATTCGGTTAGTTGTTATGTGGCTCATGTCACCCAAGTTGTACAAAAAATAAACTCAGTTAATAAATCTAATAGCGAGTTGGGAGTGACACTAAACTCAGTCACTCCCATTATATATAGTATAGATTTCAAAATAATAAAAATTTTAATAAATTATATATAAAAATGTTTTTTTAATATTTTTAAAATTTACTTTCAAATAATTAATTGTTTTAATTATTTATTGTTAAATATATTATTATTTAAGTCAAGGATAAAATATCATTTTATCTTATTCTTTACCTATTTCTTAAAATTATTTTAACTGTCAAACAATATTATAATATTTCACTTTATTCTATTCAACCACCAAACTACATAATACTTATTTATTTTTATTTTATTCTTACTAAATAAATATTTTTTCTCTTTTATTTTATTCCAACGAAACAAACGTGACATTAAATTTTTTTTATACCAAAAAGAATTGCACGAAGCTTCTTAGAAAATACAATGATGGAGGGAAACTAGAATTAGGTGACGATGTAAAGGATTTGCTACTTGTAGACACCTAATTTTGTCCGAGCCTCCTAAACAGGACAAGTTCTCTTTTCAACTTCCTGGAATGCAAAGAAACTTCCATCATTCCTCAGACGGATCCCCAAGATTTTAATTCAGAGGTAAACAAAAAAATTCGACCCGTAAAAAGTTAACCCCAAAAAAGTCAACCACTAAAAAAGTCAACTCTCAGTCAAAATCAAGATTCGAGGTTAAATTGAATAATGGTGAAAAAATTTTGATAATCGGAGGTCTACAACAAAAGATAGGGAGGACAAGTTGCAAAAATTCAGTGTAGAAAAATACCTAATTTGGGGAAAAGTGTGCAAACGATCAAATTGAACGAAATTGGAGTTTCCAAATGGAATAAGATCAATAAATATAAATATTGGAAAGTCCAATTTTGAAGCGGAGTTGAAGAAAGATGTGGTTTGAAGAGAAAAAGGAAAATAATGATTTAATGAATAAATAGGAAATTCACAAATTTTGAGAAAACTGCAGAGATGGCCCGATTCAGTGTAATTGAAGCCCCGGTTGATAAAGGATAAATAAATAAAAATATCCCAAGTCCCAATTTGAAGTGGATCCCAAGGAAGAGTCGGTTGAAGAAAAAACGAAAAAACGATAAAATTTCCAATAAAGAGGAAAAGGGAAAAACTAAATTGGAGAGGAATTCGGATGTAAAAATTGGGCGTTTTTGGATAAACTCCAATTCAATATAAACAAAGGTAGTAGAAAAAGAAAATCCAGAAATTGGGCATGTTTCGAGTAAAACCGAGGTTTCGATGGTTAAAGGGCAATTTTGAAAAATCCGAAAAAAATAGAATCCAAGCTCGAAATATTATGAAAACTTCTAGATCTGACTTCTAGATTTCAGGGAACGGATTAGAGAAGAAAAATATGAAATCGGAGCTCAAATGGAAAAAGACAAAGTTCGGGTGTACTAATCTGAAATTCCAAGAGAAAATTTCGGGAAAAATAGAAAACGAACTCGAAAAATTATGAAAACTTCCACATCTGATTTTTGTATTTTATGGAAGGGATTGGAGAAGAAAAATCCAGAATCGGAGCTCAAACAGAAAAGGAAAAAGTTCGGGTGCACTAATTCGAAATTTCAAGAGAAAATTCCTGGAAAAATGAAAAACAAGCTCGAAAAATTATGAAAACTTTCAAATCTGAGTTTTATATTTTATGGAAGGTATTGGAGAAGAAAAATCTCGAAACGGAGCTCAAATGGAAAAAAAATAGTTTGGGAGGCAGTAAACCGAAACTTTAGAGAAAAATCCAGGAAAAATAGAATCCGAGCTCGGAAAAATAAGAAAACCTCCAGAACTAAGTTTTATATTGGATGGGATGGATTGGAAAAGAAAATTTCAAAATTGGGGTCCGTTTGCAATTAAATTAAGTTTGGGGGCCAAAATGTAATTTTATCAAAAAAACCGAAAATGACCATTTTGCAAAAAAAAAAAAAAAAAAAAAAGAATGGCCTGGAAAATTCCAGGCCATTTTCGGCCAGCCCAATGATTAGAAGAGGAGGTGTGATCATCTTGAATCAAATGGCCAAGATTGAATAGCAAGATGACATTTTTAAAATGACAAGATTCTCCACTACTTGCCTACATGGCATTTTTGGCCAATGAGAGACCTCCAAATTGGAAAGTCATGTGAAGGTCATGTGAATAGCATGTGAAGGCTATGAGATGATGCCAAGTAGGATTAAAAATGCCACCTAGGAAGATATTTTAATAGTAAGCCATATGATCTTGACAAGTGGCCTAGATATTTTGTAGAGATAGTAGACAAGAATAATCTAGGTGGCATTGTTGGCCAATGAGAGGTTAGGAAACCCTTAATTTAAGGAAAGCATCATGCAAAAGGGGGACAAGAACCCTTAATTTAAGGAAAGCACCATGCAAGGGGGGAACACTTTTAGCCATGTGGCAAGGGATGTTGGGAGAGCATGCAAAGCATGACAAAGACTAAAAAAATAAAAGCACTCTCTACTATATACAAGAGGGGGGCGGCCAAGCTAAGGTAGGGGGATTCATTTTTTTTCAAGGCATTTTCACTACACTCTTGTAGGAGAAAAGGAAAAAAAAAAAAAAGAGAGAGAAAGAGGGAGAAGGAAGGAGAATTCGGAGAGCTTGATTTGGAAAGCAATTGCTAGGTAGCTATTCTCTCTCTTCTTCTTCAATTATTTTCTTTGATATTATGTTTTTTTCCTTCTGTTTTTCCATATGATTTGTTAACTTTTTGTTGAATAAAAGGTGTTTCCAGAACAAATTTTACAAGGTTTCCTTTCCTTTATTCTTTATTCTTTACAAAATAACCAAGTTGACAAAAAATTTTACACTTCTTTTTGCCTTAGCCGAAACATAGGGGGCCTTTTACAAAATTTGCCATGTCATATATGCACAAGCCATATCATTTAGATAATGCCATGTCATTAATTTATATGCCATATCATTCATGCATAAGACATATCATTTAGATGATGTTATGTCATTCATTCACATGCTATGTCATTCATTCATGTGCCATGTCATTTGGATTTTGCCATGTCATTTGGATTTTTCCATGTCAAGCATGTCATATCATTCATTCATATGCCATGCCATTTTATCATGTGCCATGTCATTTAGATTATGCCATGTCATTAACTCATCTGCCATGTCATTTAGATTTTTGTCATGTCAAGCATGCCATGTCATTATTTCTTTGCCATGTCATAATAAAATGTTTGTCATGCCATGATAAATATGCATGTTTATTTAATGTTTATCTTAGCAACATTTTTGTATATTCATGATCATTTTCTATGATTTTTAATATACAAAAAAAAAAAAATTTTCAAATCAAGATTATTCCTGAGTTAAAATAATTCATGAGTTCTCTGCTGGGTCTGTCGGGGAGGATATCATCAATTATCATTAACAACGAAATATCTTTTTTTTCAAAAAACGAGGGTGATTTGAAAATTTTCAAAATCAAGGAAAATTCCAAGTTTTGCCAAGTTTGTCAGAAAATATGGAAAATTTTATGTTAATAAATTCCGGATCATTTTCAAAATAAAATATGAATTTTTTTAGGGAGTTTTTTTTAAACACCAAATTTAAAACCGACTTTTCACCGAGACTCGAGATAACACATGGCTATTAAGGTACTGTTTTATACGGGCGTTGTGGTGGTGCTAATCCTTCCCCGCACATAACATACTCCTGAACCCGCACTTGTTTTCTCTGGTTCAAAGCGTAGACTTCAAAATTGGTTTTAATTAATTTTAAAATGTTTTATAAAAATCGGTTTTAATAGATGGCCAATCACACCTAGCCAAAAAAGATTGGTGGCGACTCCATTTCTTTCATGAGGTCGTTTTCATACCCTCAACCTTTAATTTAGAGGAATTAAGTCTTCTTTTCCTCTATTTTCCCCAATGTCACACTCTTTAACGAATGGCTGATTTTCCCATGACGGGCCAAATTAAAGACACTTTTTTAAAATGGGTTGCGGCAGCTTGGCGACTCCACTGGAGACACTTAGAGAGTCAGGCCTAGGATTAGTCGTGTGTTATCAAAAGTCTCGGTTTTGTCGATTTTGGTTGTGTTTACTTCTAATTCCAACTTTCTAATAAAGAAGTTTTTTAAAATAACCAAATATTTTTAAATATGTTCGTTCTTATGTGCATGCATATTTTTACTATTCTCTAGTTATTTAGCTTTGTATGTCATTATTATTCTTTGTTTAACTAATATTTTACATTGTTTAATTTTGTCTTTATTAAATTTCTTGGTGTTTATGATAAAGGGTATAGAATAGGTGGTGAAAGGTTTGTTTGTTCCTCCTCATGCACTATACTTGCATTTGCATAACATGAACCCTCTATCCGGGTTCCGTCCTTTAGGTGGAAGTAAAGTAATTTCACTCTCGTGAGGTGATAACCTCCGCATGGGCTAGCGAAACACTTTCGGAGTAGTAGACCACATACGCTTTCGTGAGGTGATAACCTCCGTATAGGCCTAGGAAATACACTCTAACAAATTGAACTAGCTTTTATCGGGGTGCCTTTACTAGCCTTCATCGGTGGCAGTGAGGAGCAATTTGGATCCTTTTAGAACCTAATGCAACCTCATATAGTGAACCTAGGCGAAGCCGTGCCGAATTTCCGTTAGAGGTATCGAAGTTAGGAACACATGGAGGAACCTTTCTTACCTTTAGCTATTTATTTCAATATCGCATTCATTTAATTATTATACCCTTGTACTGACTCGTTCCTTTTGTTTTGTTTGTTTTGTTTTGCTTTGTTTCCATCGCATGCATCATGATCATTTAGGAGTGTTTGTCTTAAGCCGAATTCCAATCAGAGGAGTTTTCATTATGGTCATGGGACACCAGGATCTTTCATCAATGACGGTTACTTCCAAGACATACCGAGAGGTCAGAATAGAGTCCGAGAAGAATTAGGTCGATAAGGGAGACTACTTGGCTAGAGACTTCGTGCATGTTCTTCCTGAGTCGGTTCATTTAGATCTGAGTCAGAATGATTTGACAGAATTATAAGAAATTTGGGAACGATGGGGAGTAGCAAAGAAGAATTAATTCATTAAGAAGTATGGTGACATAGCACTACTTCTCCCGATCCAAATAGATGAGCAGTTGGTTAGGGCAGTGGTACAGTTTTGGGATCCCTCCTACTAGGGGTGTTCACTATTCGGTTTTAACCGAATTAACCCACCGAAAAAATTTTCGGTTCGGTTAATCGATTAACCGAATAAAGTTCAGTTCGGTTATCGGTTAATGCTTTTGGAATATTTCGGTTATCGGTTAATTCGGTTCGGTTAAGCGAAAATAATCGAATTACACAAATTAACCGAAACTATATTAGTGTTCATGCTTTCTTAGTTGTTTAGTATGTTTAGTTGTTTAGTATGTTTGATATTTTGATTTTATAATAGTTTCATTATACTTTGTTTTGGATTTTGGTTGGTTGGATAGATTATTTGGATATAAAATCATGTATTAAAATAGGTTGAAAATAAATTAGGTATTTATTTCGGTTAATTCAAAAACCAATTGAATTAACCGAAATAATTTCAGTTCGGTTAATTCACCGTTTTTTGGTTAATGGTTAATGAAAAAACAAATTCGGTTAATTCGGTTTGGTTATTAACTGAATTAACCTTTTGAACACCCCTACCTCCTACCGGTGTTTCACGTTCAATCAGGAGGATATGAAACCCACCATCGAGGAATTCTCAACCTTACTCTATATTGAGTCATCCAGCCCAGATAAGATCTATTGCAAGCATCAAAAGACAGTTAGTTTTCGAAAGAAGCTATCCGAGATATTGGGTATGAAGATACTGGTCGACTCCCTGAGTATTAAGAAGAAGGGTTCGAGTGTTTGTATCCCCTAGGTATTCTTGCGAGACTATATCATGAGCAACCCAGAGAGTAATCGTGTGGTGGATGTATTTGCCTTGGTGATTTTGGTTTGGTGATATTTCCAAAGATTTTAGGGCACATTGAGATGGTCGTAGTGGATTTCTTTGAGTGTTTGGGCAAAACAAATTGATCCTTCTCCTACTATCCTTGCCGAGACGTTTAGGTCACTTAATTTCTGTCGAAGAAAAGGCGAGGGATGTTTTGAGGGATGTGCACAGCTTATGTATGTTTGGATCCAAAGTCATTTTTGGGGAAATGATAAGGAAAAGCTTCGCCCCTATATAAACACTTTCATTCCCCTTAAGGAATTTTGCAAGAAAGAGTGGCCGAAAAAATGAGATAAGAAACAATGGATCATGACTCTTCGTCACCTAGCCCGAAAGGACGTCACTTGGAGAGCTTCATGGATGCCGATGGGATCCATTTTGTAACATAGCTGGCACAAAAGGAAGTAAGACATCAAAATTTTCCTAGACAAGACAACCAGATTTTTCGAAAAAGACATCCAAATTTTTCTGGACAAGACAACCAGATTTTTCGGACAATACAACTAGATTTTTCGGACAAGACATCCAAATATTTTTGGACAAGACAACCAGATTTCTCGGACTAAGCATCCAAATTTTCCTGGACAAGACAGCCAGATTTTCCGTGGACAAGACATCCAAAATTTTTGCAAATCAAACTCGTTTCCTTAAGACGGGTCGAGCCTTGATTAGTCAAGGAACTCAATTTAAAGACAAAACAAATTGTGCCAGACAAAGCTTCACCAAGATGAGGTAAGGCCCCGGGATCTCCGTCGAGGTATTTTCTTCTCTTGCAAATCGAACTCGTTTCCTTAAGACGGGTCGAGCCTTGATTAGTTAAGGAACTTAATTTAAGGACAAAACATATTGTGTCAGACAAAGCTTCACCTAGATGAGGTAAGGCCCCGGGATCTCCGCCGAGGTATTTTTTTTCTCTTGCAAATCGATCTTGTTTCCTTAAGACAGGTCGAGCCTTGATTAGTCAAGGAACTCAAGTTAAGGACAAATCTTTTTATTTACAGTTTGCAAAAATGAAAAACCAAAAAATGATGAATAAAAACTGAAACTCCCCTTTCTTATCCTTCGCATGTGATTTCACTAACCAGACAAAATTATTATCTATTTTATCTTTGTCTAATTCCTGATTCTCAGCAATTATCAAAGAGAGGCAGTTGTAGACACCTAATTTTGTCTGGGCCCCTTAAACAGGAAAAGTTCTCTTTTCAACTTCCCAGAATGCAAAGAAACTTCCACCATTCCTCAGATGGATCCCCAAGACTTTAATTCGGAGGTCAACACAAAAAGTCAATCCAAAAAAAGGTCAACCCCAAAAAAGTCAATGTCAAAAAGTCAACTCTCAGTCAAAATCAAGATTCGAGGTTAAATTGAATAATGGTGAAGGAATTTTGATAATCAGAGGTCTACAACAAAAGTTAGAGAGTTTGAAGGACATGTTGCAAAAATTCAGTGTAGAAAAATACCTAATTTGGCATATTTGGGAAAAAGTGCGTAAACAATCAAATTGGACGAAATTGGAGTTTCCAAATGGAATAAGATCAATAAATATGAATATTGGAAGGTCCAATTTTGAAGCGGAGTTGAAGGAGGATGTGGTTTGAAGAGAAAAAGGAAAATAATGATTTAATGAATAAATAGGAAATTCATAAATTTGGGAAAAACTGCAAAGATGGCCCGATTCGTTGAAATTGAAGCCCCCAGTTGATAAAAAGATAAATAAATAAATAAAAATATCTCAAGTCCTAATTTGAAATAGATCCCAAGGAAGAGCCGGTTAAAGGAAAAACGAAAAATGAGAAAATTTCTAATAAAGAGGAAAAGGGGAAAACTCTATTGGAGAGAAATTTGGATGTAAAAATTGGGTTTTCAAACCAACTCCAATTCAATATATAAAAAAGGCATTGGAAAAAAAATCCAGAAATTGGGCATGTTTCGAGTAAAATCGAGGTTTCGAGGATTAAAGGGCAATTTTAGAAATCTGAGAAAAATAGAATCCAAGCTCGAAAAATTATGAAAACTTTCAGATCTGAGTTTTATATTTGAGGGAAAGGATTGGAGAAGAAAAATCCAGAATCGGAGCTCAAATGGAAAAAGACAAAGTTCGGGTGCACTAATCTGAAATTCCCAGATAAAATTCTAGGAAAAATAGAAAACGAGCTCGAAAAATTATGAAAACTTTCAGATCTGATTTTTGTATTTTATGGAAGGGATTGGAGAAGAAAAATCCAGAATTGGAGCTCAAACGAAAAAGGACAAAGTTCGGGTGCACTAATCCGAAATTCCAAGAGAATTCCGGGAAAAACATGCTCGAAAAATTATGAAAACTTCCAGATTTGAGTTTTATTTTTTATGGAAGGAATTGGAGAAGACAAATCCAGAATCGGAGCTCAAATGGAAAAAGACAAAGTTTGGGAGGCATTAAACCGAAACTTTAGAGAAAAATCCAGGAAAAATAGAATCCGAGCTCGAAAAAATATGAAAACCTCCAGAACTAAGTTTTATATTGGATGGGATGGATTGGAAAAGAAAAATTCAAAATTGGGGTCTGTTTGCAATTAAATTAAGTTTGGGAGCCAAAATACAATTTTATCGAAAAAAGTCGAAAATGACTATTTTGCAAATAAAAAAAGAAAAATGGCCTGGAAAATTCCATGCCATTTTCGGCCAGCCCACTGATTAAAAGAGGAGGTGTGATCATCTTGAATCAAATAGCCAAGATTGAATAGCAAAATGACATTTTTAAAAGGACAAGATTCTCCACTACTTGCCTACATGGCATTTTTGGCCAATGAGAGGCCTCCAAATTGCAAAGCCATGTGAAGGCTATGAGATGACGCCAAGTAGGATTAAAAATGCCACCTAGAAAGATATTTTAATAGTAAGCCATATGATCTTGACAAGTGGTCTAGATATTTTGTAGAGATAGTAGACAAGAATAATCTAGGTGGCATTGTTGGCCAATGAGAGGCTACTGACATGGCATCGACTGGTGTGGTGCAAACTTTCTATTCCCAGGCACTCACTCATTGCTTGGCTAGCAGTTCAAGACAGATTGCCAACTAAAGTCAGAATGCACTCTTGGGGCTGCCCAGTCACTCTTGAATGCGTGTTCTGTGCAGTGGAGATGGAAACCAGAGATCACTTGTTTGCCAATTGTGAGTACTCTAAGAAGGTGTGGAGCAACATATTGCAAGCATGTGGACTTACTGGACCACAGGGAACCTGGCAAGAGGTTTTTTCTTAGGCTGTCAAGTTGAAGGGTAAGGCATTAATCAAAGTCATCTTGAGGATTGCTTGGAATGCCTATATCTACTTCCTCTGGCAAGAAAGAAACAGAAGACACCATGGTGGGCAGACAAGGCAAGAGCATGACTTGTTTAACTTGATTTGCAATGCTGTTCGAGATAGATTAGCAAGTTTTAACACTCCTAGTGGCCATGTAAATCTTGTGATGCTGAATTAAGTGAATTACTGAATGTGATTGATTAGTTTTAACAGCAGTGTGGACTTGTAGCTGAGAGCTACAAGATGTATTACTGTAGCAAACTTTCTGCTTTCCGGATAAATAAAAAATTTACTTATCCAAAAAAAAAAAAAAAGGGCAAGAACCCTTAATTTAAGGAAAGCACCATGCAAGGGTGGAACATTTTTAGCCATGTGGCAAGGGATGTTAGGAGAGCATGCAAAGCATGACAAAGGCTAAAAAAATAAAAGCACTCTCTACTATATACAAGAGGGGGGCGGCCAAGCTAAGGAGGGGGGCTTCATTTTTTTTCAAGGCATTTTCACTACACTCTTGGAGGAGAAAATGAGAAAAAGAAAATGAGAGAAAGAGGGAGAAGGAGAATGAGAAGGAAGGAGAATTTGGAGAGCTTGATTTGGAAAGCAATTGCTAGGTAGCTATTCCCTCTCTTCTTCTTCAATTATTTTCTTTGATATCATGTTCTTTTCCTTCTCTTTTTCCATATGATTTGTTAACTTTTTGTTGAATAAAAGGTTTTTCGAAAACAAATTTTACAAGGTTTCCTTTCCTTTATTCTTTACAAAATAATCAAGTTGACAAAATTTTTCACACTTCTTTTTGCCTTAGCCGAAACATAGGGGGCCTTCTTGTGCTTTTTTTGCTTGATTATTCTTGCTTGTTTGTTTGTTCATATTTTTAACTCATGATTGATTCATTGTCATATGTTTGTTGGCTATAAAATCACGCATTTCATGCCATTTTTAACTAGGTTTTTGGCAAAGATCAACCAATGATCTCTAGCCAAAAGTCCCTTGTCTATACTAGTTGAAAGAGTGATAGTTTAAGTTGGATAATCTAACTTTTGGGATTTTTTTTCACTACTCATTTTTTGGTCAAAATAAAATTATTTTTTACCACATGTAGTAGACCTTTAGATAACGCCCAGGTATTTTTTACAAGATTTTTAGATTTTTTTTTATCAAGGTTGGAAAAATGGTTTTCGATAAAACAGTTTTTAGCTCACTATTCTGACTTTTGTGAAAATTCGATCAAGGCATCCTTGGTCCAAAAATTAAGCTGATTTTTTCCATGGAGACCATCATGTCTCAAGTCTATACTGATTTTTCCATAATTTTTTGAATTTTTTATGAAGGGTAAAAAAATAGTTTTTCAAACTGGTTTTGAGAGTCATAATTATTTTTGTAAAACTAATAACTTTCTGTTTTTATTTGTGTACATAGAAGGGGCTGATTTGAGTCATTGGTTATTATCTTAGGTTGATTTCATGTCATTTCAAAAATAAAATTTGATTTTATAAAAATCGGGTCAAGGCTGGTCAACCCGGGTTTCAAAAATAAGAGAAACTAGAGCTTTTTTTTTTGGGGGGTATTCGGCCATGACTTCATTTCCATCCAAAAGAAAATCCAATTATTTTTAAACTCGAGCCCAAAGTCACCTGGTTTGAAAATCCGATTTAAGTTTCTTCCAAAGGTAGTCGGATACCTTTTTAGGTATAGGATGTCCTTACTTCAAGGAAGAAATACATCTTCATGCATTGCATATTTAAAAATGTTTTTACTTAATTTGGCATAAAAATGCGCTTTTCGGTTTCTTAAACATTTGGTGAGAATTAGTTCTTAATCTTTGTCGGGATTGCCGGGGAGGTTAGGAAATTATTCAACGCACGTGATTATGAAATCGCAAGGCACAGATTTTGTTTTATTCGGAATCATATAAATATCTTATGAAAGAATTATTTTCCAAGCTTTGCCAGGGAGCACGGTAATATTTTTCGACATATGTCATTTATGTCATTCCTCACATGAAGAATCCATTTCAAAATAATGATGTGTGCATGTGATCATGATGTGATTATAAATATTTTATGATGATGTCATTTAGTGATTTTTGTCATGTCAAGCATGTCATGTCATTATTCATATGCTATGTCATTTAGAATTTGCCATGTCAAGCATGCCATGTCATATATGCACAAGCCATATCATTTAGATTATGCCATGTCATTAATTTATATGTCATGTCATTCATGCATAAGCCATATCATTTAGATGATGCTATGTCATTCATTCACATGCTATGTCATTCATTCATGTGCCATGTCATTTGGATTTTGCGATGTCAAGCATGTCATATCATTCATTCATATGCCACGCCATTTAATCATGTGCCATGTCATTTAGATTATGCCATGTCATTAACTCATATGTCACGTCATTCTTTCTTTATGCCATGTCATTTAGATTTTTTCCATGTCAAGCATGTCATTTCATTATTTCTTTACCATGTCATAATAAAATGTTTGCCATGCCATGATAAATATGCATATTTGTTTAATTTTTATCTTAACAACATTTTTGCATATTCAGGATCATTTTCTATGATTTTTAATAGTTTAAAAAAAAACAAATAATTTTTTTTCAAATCAAGATTATTCCCGAGTTAAAATAATTCATGAGTTCTCTGTTGGGTCTGCTGGGAGGATATTATCAATTATCATTAAAAACGAAATATCCTTTTTTCAAAAAAAATGAGTGTGATTTGGAGAATTTCAAAATAAAGGAAAATTCCATGTTTTTGCAGAATTTGTCGAAAAATATGAAAAAATTTATGTTAATAAATTTCGGATCATTTTCAAAATAAAATATGAATTTTTTTAGGGAATTATTTTAAAACACCAAATTTAAAATTGACTTTTCACCGAAACTCGAGATAACACACGACTTATAAGGTACCGTTTTATACGGGTGTTGTGGGGGTGCTAATCCTTTCCCGCACGTAACCGACTCCCGAACCCGCACTTGTTTTCTCTGGTTCAAAGCGCAGACTTCAAAATTGGTTTTAAAAAATGTTTTAATTAATTTTAAAATATTTTTATAAAAATCGATTTTAATAGGTGGCCGATCACACCTAGCCAAAAAAGATTGGTGACGACTCCATTTCTTTCACGATATGGTTTTCATACCATCAACCTTTAATTTAAAAGAATTAAGTCATCTTTTCTTTTATTTTCTCTAATGCCACACTTTTTAACGAATGGTCGATTGTCCTGCGACAGGGCAGATTTTTCGGAAACTTTTTTAAAATGGGTTGCGACACTACCCTTATCTGCTGGCTACGACTTCTTCAAAAATGATGACCAAACGATCTAAGAATCTTTAATCAGTACTTATTTATCTTAGAGATAAGGTAGTGGTTCTAGAATGTAGTGATATCAAATTCGAATTTTGTTACGATTTTTTTCTTTTACTCACTTTTAGGTTAGCTAGCTTTCTCTGATTCTCCGTCCGAGAAATTGAGTCTTATTTTCAGATTTTTTTTTAATCTAAATCAAGGGTTTTCTTTATTTTTATTTTATGGTTGATGGAAAACTAATTCCTATCAGATCGGGAGTATAATAGTAAAGTCCTACTAATATTGGTGACTCCCAAGATTCGAACTTTGGTTCTCATCTTGAGGGTGAAACCACTTTACCACTCCAACCAATCAAATGTGAGTATTTTCATATTTATTAACGCTATGTTTGGATAGATGTTAGTAAAGGAAAATAAAGGAAGGGTTTTTAAAAGAAAGGAAATTATTCATCTTTCCCTTGTTTGGATAAGTAAAATGTGTTAAGGAAAAGAAAGGAAATAAATATTAGCCTCCGTCTTGGTTAAATGATGGAAAGGAAAGGAAATGGTACATTATAATATGCATTTTTAATTATGCCTTTTTTTTAATTAAAATAATAATATAAATATTACACATCAAATTATAAAAAATAAATTAAATAATATATTAAAAAAATATGACTGCAATATAAAAAAACAAAAAAATAAGAATTAAAGTTTTTTTGCTATAATTTACAATGTCAATTCCGTGAAGTATATAAATTTAAAAATAAAAAAGTATTTGATAAATATAAAATGGGTAACATGGATATTTTGTATTAAAAATAAAAAATTGACTTTCCTTTCCCTTTCATTTTCCCAATTTGGGATAATTGAAAAGTTGAGCATTTGAGGAAAAGTGATGGGTGCTCAACTCCCCTCACTTTTCTTTATTAAAATTTTTTATTTATCCAAATAAGGGAAAACAAGGAAAAGATTTTTCATTTTTTCTTGCTTTACTTTGCTTTTCCCTACCCCAATCCAAACATAGGCTGAATGTCGCTATTTGTTTAATCCAAAAATTCATTTGATATTTAAGAGAATTTGAATAAAAATATTGGATTGAAAAACGAGTTTGAGCAAAAAATAAAATCAGTTTAAAAAATAGATCAAGTTTTGGGTATGTCATTTTTTTGTTAAACTCGATTAGATTTGTTTTACTATTAATAATATAAATTTTTAAGATAATCAATTTTTTTTATAAAAAAAAAAATCGGTTTTTTAAAGATGCATTACTTTTTTTCAATTAAGCTTATTACACAGTAGAATTCAGCCAAACTCCTACGTCCTTTATCAAAAACAATAAAAAAGAAATGTGGAGACTCCTTTTACTTTTGTTAATTAAGCTTATTACCAATAATTAATTTATTATTTATTACTTTATATCTTTTAAGTTTGCTTTCGTACGACCTTGCATGGAAACAAAAAGTTGTTCCATAAGTTTCTGGTTTGAAAGCCTGGCTATAAGCCTATGACATACTGCTGCTGAAAGAAAGAGTAGAGAGAAAAGAATATTTTTTACCCATTTTGTTTTACTGCAGGATCTTCCCTTCAACTTTGGTGTTTCTTGTTGTGGTTCAGTTTGAACTTGTTCTCAAGATGAGCCTTCGCCGGATATTGGAGGTAACACCTATGTTGCTTCGATTTTTTTTTTTTAAGTATTCGTGTCTAGCATCTGTATCCGATGTATATCCAGACATGTTTATGGAGATATGATCCTCTAAAGATTTTCAAAATACATGAAAAAATTTAGAAAAAATTAAACATACTCGTGTGAGACACATAAATTATGGTCTTCAACTGTGATGGGCATTCTGCAGCTGCAATGACTAATTTTGTTAGCTAATTTGCCTATTCTTTTTCAGCATAGACTATACCTGGGAGATTGAGTGGGAACTTTTTCATGATAATTTGCCATCACATGGAAATCATTACTGTTCGGTTGCGTTGGTTGCAAGATTCTTACTTGACAATGTATATCTTAAGTTCTACATTTGGAAATTGTTGAAAGTTTGTTAGTTATTGTAGTTTTTTCTTCAAATAGTACATAACTAAAGAAAATGAATTGTTCAAATTAGTACCAAAGCTTTAGCTGCTTCAAATTGGAGCAGCTTCTCAATGGTCATTGTGTTCCCTTTCTTCTCTTCTTGTGGTGGGAGGCGAGTAACAGTTTTCAGATCCAGTAGCTCTACCAATATGAAGCACAAACAAGGGGAGTGTTTAAGTGTCGGATACGTGTCTCGTATGGACACGGTTCCGATACGACGGAATATGTGTCGGACATGTGAAGATATGTCGAAAAAATAAAAATAAAATCAGATATAGTCAAAACATGATCAAGACACAGCTGGACACGTCCGAATACGGCTGGACATGCCGGGATAAGCGATGAGGTTTTTTTTTTTTTTCATTTTTCTCCCAAATATGAAATCAACAATGAACAATTTAGTTTTAATGGGTTTTTTAAGATTCCAAATTTTAAATTCAAAAAAAAAATTATTTGCATGTTAATATTTAATTAAAAAAATATTAATTTTAAATTTTTATTGTATATTATTATAAAAAAATATATTTTTTATTGTCATATCCTGTCGATTTTTCAGCTTGTGTTTAATGTAAACTATCATGATTTGACCAATTTTTATGATAATTAATGATCGTAGTTATCTTTTTTTTACCTAGTTTTTAGTTGAAGATTTATGATGATTCTTGAAGCCGAACACGTTGTAATACATAGTTGACCTACTTTTGAGATCAAGCAATACCTTCTGAGAACATTATACGTAGAAGTTGGAACCGCAATATGCACATTTTTTATAAGAAAAGCAATCCAGCATTCTTATGTATTTATTGTATTATTATTGACTTACTTATGAAAAAGCTAACTGTATTTGAGGTTATACAACGACTTACTCACGAATTTTGTGACAGTTTCATTGCCTATAAACTGATCTTCTCTAAGCTAGTCTGCAAAATCTCCCCAAAGTGTCGCACATAACACATCATTTCTGCAAAATATATATATGCTTTGTTAAAGTAGGGAAAATGGGAATCTAGAGAGGGTCCTCAAAGTTGTTTTTACTAAGTTTATGAATTTAGCGATTTAAGGACTCAAATGCTGCTAAATTATTGCAAAAATGATGCGTTTTTTAATCCAATATTTCGCGTTTTTATTTCTTAATTTCGACTAAATTTTCATCAGTTCCGCGATATTTGACGAAAAAATGCCGCTAAGTTATATTATTCCAAAAATGTTGCGTTTTTAGAAAATAAATTCCTTCCGTTATTTAGCAATTTCATTTTTCATCCTCGTAAAATTTCATCAATTTAACAGCATTTGAACTGATCAAGCACGGCTAAATTATTAAACTTAGGTTTCATTTAGCATTGCTTCTTGCACAGCTTTTAAGGTTAAAAACTGTTTTTCACCGCAAATGCAATGCTAAACAAATAAAAAAATTTGGTTTCTATTGTTAAAACCATAATTTGAAAAGTCAAACCAAAAAGTTAAAAAATATAGTTTTTGGGCTTTAAAAACTGACTTTTTGATAAAATGACTTTATTATCCTCACATCTCTACACTTTTATTATTTTAAACATATCTTTTTTTGAACTTTCAATTTTCTACAACACTTTTTCACAGCAATGCTAAACATTTAAAAGTTTTTAAACCACACTTTTTCACCACACTTTATAAACACATTTTTTTCAACTCAAACTTTTTCCAACTCAAACTTTTTTCAACAGCAATGCTAAATTAGCCTTTAGTGGCATTTCAAAATGTAAACGCCACTAAACATAATGTTATAAACGCAGCTAACTTACTGAGAAAGGGATGCGTGTTAATATCTTCCACTTTTACATTTATGTATGATTAAAATGTTATAAACTTAATAGCGTTTTCTTTGTTTTAAACACCGCTATATTACCTACTTAATTGCCTTTAGAACGTGTAAACGTGGCGAAAAGCCTAATTTGATGGAGTGACTTTGTAATCAATTCAACAATAACCTCCTAATGCCAAAATTATGTTTTGCTCTTCCCCTCTTTAATCTTATAAAATTATCCAAAACTAATCATGTGATTATATTACTTAACTTAAACCCTATTCAAACCAATTTGGATTAGGATAAAATCCATTTTACTAATTATGAGCTAATTGTTAATTAATCCTTAGCCCCAAGTTGCCAATTCCCCCAATAAATTTTACATTTTTATGTTTGGTATTCAGAACTCAATTCAAACATTACCTCTTGTCTTTTATAATATCTATTTGTTTTTTATCTCTCTCCTCAAAAAAAAAAAAAAAAAAAAGCAAACCTCAACTGACTTCTTTGGCTCGTTGCCGTTAGTTCTTCATAAAACACTGAAATAAATCAGTCAAATTCCATGGTCTGAACATTTCATTTAGTCATATCCATCGAATATTGAACCGAAATTTAACTCAATTAATTCATCTAAATATCTTTAGAGATAGTATTTAATAGATTTAAAATTTATCACTTTTCGTATCCCAAATTACAGGGTTTTTTTTTGTACCCAGAAAAAATATCTTTAAAGGTGGCGACGGTGGGATATATCATATAGCGGTAAATTTCAGGAGTGTACTATTTTAATGGCGGCTGATCAAAGCTTCAGCTTCTGAAATTCCTTATCGACATATAAAACCCTATTCCCTTCGTTTCAAAACAGAGGCTTTTCTTCAAAATTTGCGGCAAAATCCCCTTAGCAGGTTCAAATTTATTTATTTTTTTCAATAAAACCAAAAAAAGAAACCCAAAGATTACATTGGTTTTCGCGTGCTTAATTACTCAACAAGGTGGCGCACCAAAGAAGATCAGGTGAGTACGTCAGGTTTCCTCCTGTTGGAGATGGCGGTACTGAACAACAACAACAACAACAAGATGGTTCTTCCAGCCAAGAAATACAATCGCAGACGTTGTCTCAAATTCGAGAACCGAACCAACCGATGTTGCAGCAAAGTGATCAAGCCGACATGTTTTTTGGATCACAAAGTCAAGCAACCGAGATGTCTGCAATGGTATCTGCCCTCACACATGTTGTCTCAGGGCAAACAGCTTCTGCTTGGGGGGGTTACCGTTCTAACTTAGCTGACATAGCCTCGTCTAGTTTTGGACAGGCACATAGTGGTGGCTCAGCCGCTTCTCCTTCTGCTGTTTATTCTTCTTCTTATGGTTCTGGTTCTGGTTCTGGTCCATGGATTGGTCAAAAAAGAGGGCGTGAAGAAGAGGTTATGGCTCAATTGATTGAGTCTGTACCAAGGGTTCAAAGAGCTTTTGCTAGAGGCTCTCAAGCTGCTGATCCATCATCTGCTGCAACTACTGGTATCTATTTTCCATCAATACCACTTAATCCTCCATTTTTTTCAACTATTCTTTGCATACTGATTTCATCTTATTCTTTTCTTTTTTTTCATTTTTTCCCTTTAGTGAAAATCTAGGGTTTCCATTCATGTTTTCTTTGCTTACATATTCTTACATAATATTACATAATCTAGAAAAAACCTTTTTTTTTTCTTCTTATTAATGAATAATTTTATAAAACCAATTTTTTGTAAAATATAAATTACATAACTGTTTATTTTAATACTTTCATACAATAATAGTAATAATAAGAATAAAACTATCTAATATATTGCATGTCTTTCAAGTTTCAACAAGTTATATTGCTGCCATAACTTGGTTTTTAAGTTTCCATTAGTCAGCTTTGGAAAAACATTTACAAACTTAAAGGCTGCATTGAAACAGTTAATCAGTTTTCAGCTTTTTACCACATTCATTTAGGATTCAACCTCTCAATCATTGACCTTCAAAGCAATAAATATTGAATGAGAAGATAGAATTAGGTTTCTTTGTCAATAATCTATATATCTCCCCATTTTTAACAGTTACTGAAGAAACTTCAGACGTTGTTGCACCACCAACCACATCAACAGAAACTGCAGGAGAAGCAGCATCGGCGTCCAATGAAGAAACTGGCGAGCGAAGAAGAAGATATAGAGGCGTTAGGCAAAGGCCATGGGGAAAATGGGCAGCAGAAATTCGTGATCCTCACAAAGCAGCAAGAGTTTGGCTTGGTACATTTGATACAGCAGAAGCCGCAGCAAGAGCGTATGATGAAGCTGCCTTGAGATTCAGGGGAAACAGGGCCAAGTTAAATTTCCCGGAAAATGTCAGGCTTGTTCCTCAACCAATGCAGAGTTTTCTTGCTACCCAAACATCAGTCTCTAGTTCTCTAATAACCCATTTTCCACCATCTCATTCTACGCCAATGCCGTCATATTACCAATCACAACCTCTTCAGAGCTCTACTGCTGATATGCTGAGAGATTATTGGCAGTACTCTCAGTTGCTACAGAGTTCTACTGATTTCCATGGACAACAAGCTACAAGCTTGCTAGAGCAGATGAATCAATCTTCTCAATTAACTAATATTCAACACCCATTGCTAACTTCTTCTTTGTCACCTTTGCCTTCTTCATTTGCAGCTTCTTCAGCTTCTGGTTCTTCATCATCTTCCTCTGCTTCATTTCCTCTGCTTTTTGCTGAGCAGCAACAAATGGGCATTTTCAGGCCGCCGCCGTCTAATCAAACTCAGGCTAGTGGGTCAGATTTTCCGGTGCCGCCGTCGTCTCATCCTGGTCATTATCCTTCATCCACTGGTTAATAGTAACCCCATTTTTTTTTTATATAACAAAAATTTATATTTTTTAAAATTTTAAGATCTTTTCCCTTTTATTTATTTGTTTTTTGTTGAACTTTGTATTTCATGTAGCTAGATTTGATTTGAATTATTGTAATCATTGTTATTGTAAAAAAACAAAAAGGAACACAAAATTCAGTATAAAGTTAAGTGGGGATATAAACAAAGAGGCATTTAGGATTTTAGGCATAGTTCGGTCTCAAGGATTTTATGCTTACTTTCTCTCAATTATCGAAAGAAAAAAATGTAGAAACCAACAGCTCTTTTTAAGCTGTCTGTTGTTTGATTTACAGCTAAAAGATTCATTAAGAATGTACTTTGTTTGTTCTTTTTTTTTTTTTAATCTTATTGTATTGATAATTGTTTTTTGCTTACCAGCCCTAATTTGTCATCATTAATAACTATTTTGGAGAATATCCTCTCCACTAATTATTTTATTTGACAGTCCACCAATTCGATTACTCACAACAAATATTGTTATTTTTTAAAATATTTATATTTAATGCATTGTTGATATATAGATTTATACATCGACAGTGAATTATATGATATTACATATTAAAAAATATAATTATTTGTATTTATTTATTGTATAATTTATTGATAGTGTATAGATTTATACACTGATTGTGTATTAAATACAAACTCTTTTTTAAATCGACAAGTAATAAAATATATGGATGACATTATATGGTTCACTGATAATATATAGATTTATATATTAATAGCGCATCAAATACAAATCCTTTAATTATAGATTTATATTTGATGCACTGTTAATGTATAAATTTATACATTATCAGAGAATCACATGATATCACTTATTAACAAGTAATAAAGTTATCTGTATTTACTTTTAAAAAATTTTAAAATTTTATATTTATTTATTAATGAGATATAACATTTTATACACTGATAATATATCAAATATAAACTTTTTTTATATCGACAAGTAACAAAATATATGGATGGCATCATGTGTTATCCTATTAAATCTGTTAAATTCCCCTCATGGAGATAATTTTTCATAAAATTTATATCAATTTTTAAAATATTTTAATTTGAAACTTTTTCTTTTCGTAGTAAAACTTATCCAAAGTTCTATTAAAAATCAAAATTAAATTCGTTGAAGATGAAGAAATTTATAAGAAGAATAGTTCAATTAATGTACATTTAACAGCATGTCAATTTTCTTCTTGTCAATTGAAATTGTCAAAAAAATAAATCAATTCTTAGAGAAGAGAAAATAGGACCATTGCTGGAATGATACTACCAAATATTAGAAAAAGGAGGCTCTATTTTTTTTTTCTTCACAATTACAAAATTTATTGTTTTCAGTTTGAATTTTTAAAAGCTTTTCTAAATTAAAAGAAAATAAAAACTCTTAAATTGTAAAAAAAAAAAAACACAAAAAAAAGTTTTATACCATATGCAAAACATGCATTTAATCACATGAAACTCATCGTGCAAAACATTTTTGCTTTTAAATCATTTTTTTTTTATATATAACTTTTACTGGGCATCTGCCACCGGTCCGTCTTTTTTTGATAATTGGGTAAGAGAAGGGGTTGCTTTGGGTTTGAACTCAAGACTTCATGCCCCAGGCTCTTTGGCCACTTGGCCAAGAGCTGGTTGGCCCACCGGTCCGTCTTGTTCATACAAGGCATTCTCTTTAATGCCCTCCACACATTTTAAAAACATAATTTTTAAGAGAAAAAATAATGTTGACCCAATGTCATAAACTTAGAGTAGACCAACTTTGAACCATATCCTCGAATTAAATTTAATAATTTTAGATATAATAAATTATACAATATAAATTTTGAATACAGTATAATTATATAAAACGAACACAAAACAAACAAAAAAAATTCAACACGTAAAAATTAACACAAATATAATACGAATACACAAACATGTCAAATATATATAATAAGAAATTTTAACGTGTCAAAATTTATATAAATATATAATACCTTAAACAGAATTATAACACAAATACAACACGAATATTATTAAATCTACATGAAAACATTGTTTTCACTAATATTAAAACAAACCTATAACACCTACAAGGGATTAGGCTAATTCGCAAGAGAAAGAATTCTCTTTCTTTATTAATCAAATTTCAATTTTTATGGAGAATATTTCAAAAATAAAATCGTGAATGCATCATATTAATATGAAGAATATATTTTTTTTAAATCGTCCAAAAAAATAAATTAAAACAAAATTTGAGAATGCTCTTCATCTATTATGAAAAAAGAAAATACATTAGTTGATAACATACATTAATTTCACATGTAAAACCTAATGTTTATATATAGAATCAGAATCATACGATTACCTTTCTCTAATTTGATTAACATAAGATCAAATTATGTGTGCGGTCCAAATATTCGCATATATATATATATATATAAAAACAAAATTAAAAGAAAACAAAATTTATTTATTTTTTAAAAAGGGTAAGTGAAACAAAGTGGATGAGATTAACATCAGCATCTCATTTTATTTTATTTTATTTATTCAACTCCATTAAAAAAAAAACCCTAAATTTAAATATTGTTTATAAAAAGATTAATTAATTAAGAATTTGAATTAATTAAAATTTGTTGAGAAGGTTACTTGAGATTGAGGTTTACGTCTTCAGCCAGCTCCCAGCATTAATTTAAGTCTGCCACTTTCTTTCTTTCTTTCTTTTTGTCAAAGTATTTGTCCCTTTTTTTTTTTTTTTTTGTGTTTTCCCATTGATGAAGTCAGCATGCATGCGGGAGACACACGTCACAGGAAGTGTACGGATGAGGTCAAATGTTAGGGACTGGGACCCACAAAGACACGTGTTACGCATCAAGCGTATTAATAACGGCAACGCATTAAGAAAGAGTCCACATCGAGATGCGTTCATAAAAACAGACGTGTAAGGCATTGAGACCGTGAGTCTTTTTAAGTTAAAATAAACACACAAAAAATCTCTTAAATTTATCCAGATTTAAAAGTTTGATTATTCGTTCAGTTCAACAAATTAGATTCGTATTGAATTGAGTTTGAAAAGAGATTTTTTAATTTAGGTCGGCTCGATTGAAATTATTATTAATTAATAAAAAATATTTTTATTTAAATTTAATTATATATATTAATATAAAAATATGTTTTAATGATTTAATATTATTTTGAACAGTGATATGAGCTTTCGTGTCAATTTGAACCCGACCCGGATTTGGGTAATGAAAAAAAAATCGAATTACGATTCGGCCCGGCCCTACCGATGAACAAGTCTAATCTAGATAAATTTTTATATTTTTGTTGCTTCAAATAATTTTTAATTTTTATTTAAATAAATTTTAAATTTATACTTAAATAAACTCATAATTTTTAGTTTATACTTTAATAAACATTTAACAGAAAATGAATCTTTCATTTGCAATAAAAATTTATATTTACAAATAAAAATTTATTTGAATACAATAAAATTTTAAAATTTTATTTTAAAAATAAAATAATTTAAAAACTTTTTTAATATTTTAACTTATTATAACATAAATATTTTTGTCTGGAAATTACTTTAAAAAAAGAGTTTGGTACAATCATTTTGACACGTGCTCTAATTGTTTTAGTTCCTAAAAAAGTTTTTTACTTGAAAAAAATATATATTAAGAAGGGTTAAAATTAAAATTGGTAGGGATGATTGGTTGTTTACCTACCATTTTTGGGTGAGGAGATTTTTTTTAATATTTTTTTTGTGGACTCCAATTTTTTGTCAGGATCAATTTGGGGATTTATACCATTTGCCATAGCATGATCATTTGATGTTGAAAATAAGATAGTCCTTATAGCTAGGTGTATAATTTTTGTTGAAACGTATTGATATATGTATTTTGATATATCGTTTCAAATTTATCGATAATTTTTAAATATTTTTTCATATATATAAAATTTATTTTCAAATTTTTTAATAAATTATATGTTATATACACATACAAATATATTTTTATTATATACATATATATATATATATATTTATATGCAAATATAAAATATAAAATTATAAATATTTAATATTCAAAATTTTTAAACATCAAAAAATTAAAAAATATTAATATATATATAGTAAATTATTATTAATTATATTCAATAACCTAATTTAATGAACATATTTTACTTTGATAATAATTATGAAAAAAAATAAAAATGATCATAACATAAAAACATTAGAAATTGATTTAAAAAATCAAATAAGTAAAAAAAATTTAAAAAAAAATCAAAATTTTGTACAAACCAGAACGTAACGATATTGATCGGTACAAGTCGTTACAACCGATATGAATCGATACAAAAATTAAAACGGTACTATACTGATATTATTTTGATTTATCTTAAAATTAATATATATCGACCGTTACAATCAATACTGGTAAGATATCAACTACACGAGTTGAAAAACATTATTTTGAGGTCCCCCTATGAATATGTTTCACTTTTTGTTTTTGAGAAATCAAATTTAAGCATGTTAAGAATGCAAAGAAGCTTCCATGATAATGATGAAGGATTATTTTTAATAAGAAAATTGCATGCACATTTCTCATTTGAAAGCATGTATTGTCGGTACTAACAACCATGAATAATGTAAGTATTATTTTGTAGATACTTCTAAAGTTTATTTGATTATTATTTTTATTATTAATTATTTTTATATCTTACAATTTTCATTCTCAGAAAGTTGTTATAAATTAAGAATTAAATCGATGATAAACTTCTTTTAAAACTGCACAAGCAAGTTTATATTCTCGCCAATGTCCGTTTAATTATTAATAAAAACATTGGTTAATAAATTTAATTTAAATGAAAATATATAAGTAGAAAGCAAAATCCGTCTCATTTGGAAAGCAGAATTTTACCAACACTTTCACTCTCTTTTGAATGTATATATGCTTCAGTTCATTGATGAATCATGAGTAAAAAAAAGATTTCTATATAATAAAATACATTCATATAATATATATATATATGTGTGCAATTTTCAGTGAATTAAATTGCATGTCAAATATTTTAAAATAAAATTTATAATATCAATATTAATTATGATTAAAACTAACAAAACTTTTATATTTAATTAGAAGTTTTATTTAAAAAGAAGGAAAATATTAACGAGTGTCTATTGATATTGATTAAGGTAGTATTTAAAAAAAAAATGTATTATATTTTTTGAATTCAATAAAAATAATGTATTAAATAAATAATAATTAAAATAATAATTAAATAATTTTTAAGTGATACTTATTATAAGCACCCAATAACCAGACCTAAAAAAGAAAAAGTATCATGTAATTTTTTAGATCCATCAAGCATTGGATGCTTATAAGGTTAGGTTAGGTGACCTTGGGTGGATTATTAAAATATAATATAAAAATCGATATAATACAAAAATAATGATGAGGGGGTCAACTTTCTATTTGTTTTAAAATGGAAATGACAAAAACCAAACCTTTTGATTGATTTTTTTAGGTTACAATGAAAAGAAATGGTCCGGAAATTGGGTATTAGCCTGCCTTTTTTTGTCAAATATTTTATGGTCTCTAAACGAGTTTGAGTTCTTTTTTTCTAAATTAGTGGAGTTCAGGCTTGCAACTCAAATCCAATCAGAGGATCAAATTTATGTTATAACTTAGTATTCTATCCCATCAATCTTCTTTATTTTATTTTTTTTGGTACATTGCTAGTTAGAAAATAAATTTTGATTTTGAATTCAGCTTGACTTAATGATTTGTGATGAGTGATTTTAAATTGATATCAACCTAATTAAGGATATGTTAAGCATTGAAATTGACACTATTTCACTGTAATTTTAATGTTAAATGAGTAAAAAAAAAAAAATTGATTTTTATGGTTGAAATTATGATTTTGAATTCAACCAAAAAACTTCAAGATTATGGGATTTTTGCGGTTTGAAAATTGATTTTTAACGTAAAATGATTTTAATATTTTTAAATTTTTAGTATTTTACATATTTTTTTGATATTTCAATTTACCATAAAAATTTAAAAACTTAAAAATTTTTGAACCACATATTTTCGTCACATTTTTAGAACATATTTTTTTTTCGAAGTTTTTTTTTAATCCAAATTTTTTTCAACCACAATGGTAGAGTAATCCTAAATAGGTTGCAATATTTGAAACTCTTTTTTTTTTTTCATACCCTAAAAGCTTGAGCATACTAAAGTGATCACTTAATTTGACAATCAAAATGTAGTGGAGTGGGACAATGCAAGAATGATTTCTACAAGAAATTAAAAGACACTTTGAAAGGGAAATGAAAGGTTAATGTGAGTTTTACAATTGAAATTAAGCTGATAAAAAGTTTGTAGAAACTAACAAATAGTTACAAAAATTAGATAAATTGTATAACACATATAAAAATCTCAACCCTATTTCAAAGTGTCTCTCTTACGTGAAGTTATATAATGCCCCAAACTTTTAGGTTAATGTTTTAATTAGTCAACTTGATCTTCCTAAGTACCGCACGTCTCAATCTCTTATTTGACATGGTCAAATCAAAACAGCAAAAAATAATTAAAAAGGATTTATATTCGATGCATTGATATAGTGTATATATTTATACAATATCAGTAAGTCACATGACGCCATTTCATTTAAATTTTTTAAATAACTTTATTTTTAATGAGATGTTATTATCTAATTCTATTACAATATATAAATTTATACACTATCAATATATCAGATATAAATCCATTAAAAAAACACCAAAGGAGAGTGTCAAGTTTTTAGTTGGTGAATCGGTGCATGCCACTTAGATGTGGCTAAAACATCATTTAGTTGTTATGGAAAAGATTAAAAAAAAAAAAAAAAGTAGATAATGATTTCTTTTATTGGTTTGGGTACGATGAATTTGATAATTTATTTAGGATGATGAATCGGATAGTTTGATCAATTCGATTTTAAAAAATTAAAAAATTGATTTAATCGATCTCATATAAAAAAAATATGGAAACCAATAAGTTCAAATTAAAACCCATAATAACAAAATCGACTTATTTTGATGTATTCGATTTGATTAAGTCGATTTTATCTATTCCTTTTTTTTCTTATCAATTTTCAGCAATAATTTTGGGAGAACTTGTGGAATATCAAGCACCAAAATATTGTGATACTACCACCAAAGTTTCAATCTTTTTCTTTATGAATACATGTCTTCAGTATGAAGCTTGAGAGAATCTTGCAATAGGACAAGATTCCTGATTGCTTTGGGGGCTGTTCAAGGTCTTGCTTATTGAATTATGATTGCAAGCCTAGAATTTTTCATCGTATTATAAAGTCTAATAACATATTGATGACAAATTTGAAGTTCATGTATGCGACAAGAAATAGAAGAAAGGGAAAGACAGAGCCGACTATTTAGATACGAGAGAAAAGAAAAAAATTTGGGGTTTACGGCTAGGGTTTTAGGGTGGGGATATAATTATACTATCTATTATATTATTTGTAAATATATTTATATTATATAATCAATTGATTTGATCGGTTCAATTATTAATTTTCAAAGTCCTCAAACTGATTGAATTAACTAATTAAACTGACTAAACTAATTCATTAATTCCAATTATGAAAGAGAATTCATTATCACTAAACCTAGTTCTCATTTCAAGCACTGATTCCAATTTACCTCAATGAGCCTCCCCTCCCCTGGTTCTTCATGCTAATTATGAAAGAGAAAGAGAGCTTTTCGATAACTTCGTGTCGTAAAATAATATTTTACAACTGAAATAAAAACAAAACAAAACTAGACATTCCACCCGACATAACATTGCATATCATTCCACAATACTAAGAGTTATGTTACTCGAATTCAGATGTGAATGTCGAATATGAACATGTATCCGATACGAGTATGTTTAATTTTTTTTTAAGTTTTTTCATGTATTTGGAGGGTCATATCTCCGTACCCATATCCGAATATGTGCCGGATATGGATGTCGGACACGGATACTTTAAGAAAAATGAAAAGTCGGAACAACATAAACTAAGAGAGAGGAAAAAATAAAAGGAACACACTATTCACTTATCTTCTCAAAACAATTACAAAGACACATTCCTATGGACTGCTTTCCAAAAGAGAAAAAAAAAAAAAAAAAAAAAAAGGTGCTAGAGTTCCCAAAAAGAAAAAGAAAGAAAATTGGTAATACAAGCTTTCATGCCTAAAAGGGGAGTAAAATTTCACTCCCCAATGGATAATTGTCATTCTCTAATCAATTAAACTTCCCCTCCATAGCAGGAAAACACTATCCAAGAGACTGCACATCTCATTCATGCAATGGAAACTATACAAATTACCCCATCATTAGCGAGCTTCTTTCGGAGTGATATAGCTTCTGCTTTCAGTAACTGTGGAATTGGCAAGGACATCGGATGCAATTTCCCAACTACCACTTCTCCTTCCCCAACTTGAGTGTCTAGTCTCAGATCGAATCGTAGGAGCTCGATGATCTGAACTCAGAATAGAATCAACCTCCAAGGTAATATGTGCAGGGCCATTGCTCCCTCTACTGCGGATGTCCTCATCAATTTCCTCGATATTACGTCGTTGGGAGATCTTCAATATATCTTCACCGATATCTAGATCATCCTCAACCTTCGAACGTGGATCTCCACCTAGATCTTCTGCTTCTGCTTCCCGAGTACTTGGTAAAGTAGGCCTTGTTACCTCCTCTAGAACAAAAGCCCGAAAATTGTTCCTTGAGGGCTTTATCTTTGTGCAAAATACTTCAAGAAAATTACTTGGACAACCCAGATTGTAAACATTGATTCTGTTGTCAGCCCTCAATCGAAAATTTTCATAGGTAGTCTGGAAAACATGAAGGTATCTTAGTTAACTCCTAAAATACTCATGGAATTAAACAAAAATGAATCTTTGCTCCTTACTACACGAAATGCCCCCCCCCCCCCCCCCACAATACACACATACCCTCTATTTCCAATTTTTCAAAGAAGCTAGATTCAAGGCCTAAAACTTACTAATCTATTTCATTAGAGGATTTTTCCCATATTTATTTACAAAACTCTCACAAGTTAGGAGGGCAGAAAAAACAATATAAGACGGGACAATTTTTATCATACTCAGTTCAAGCTCTATGTGCCTTTCAAGAAAAATCAAGCTCTGTGATTTAAATGAGATCAAGCACAACTTAAATTATCATACAGCAACCAGGAGAAATTAACAGACCTGGTTTGTTGCGATGAGGTACGAGTGAAACCCAGTAAGCCCGCCTACAAACCACAGTGAAATGAAACAATACGCCATTAGTATGACAGACGGAGGAGATTCCTTCATCGCTTTCCAAACTGTTCCATGGTGATCATCCATCAGAACCTTGATGTACAATGCTGACATGGAGAACACATAGATGCAGAGAAGAGTTGCTGAAGAAACGAACATAAAGAAGTACCGGTAATTTCGCTGCTCATATACACAACAGTCAGCTTCCTAACAAAACACTGCTTGAGGGAAGCAAGCAAGAAACATCCAGAAGAGTATCAATAAACAGGCTTATCAGATAAAACAACATACCAGTCCAATGCATTGCCCCACCCAAGGACAATGGTGATCAAAACGCTCCACACAATTGTTGCAAATGGAACAGTGGGAGCAACGGGGAGGGCGATAAAGCATGCATGTGTCACAATACTTCATCCGCACATGAATTCCATTAACCATAACTTCCTTGGTTCTAGGGAGCTGAAGGCTGGGTGTTTGCCTACCCCCAACCTCAGCTGAAACAGAAGAAGCATAGTGGGACTCCTCCTCTGGTGGATGTGCATTGCGTGGAATGATTCCTGGGTCCCGGGCTGATGTCAGGAAAAGAAGAATCAACACCTATCAAAATAAATTGTGCTATTAAAATTAATAGCAACTTAGACAACCCAAAAGAAAAAGTTAACAAAAATAAGAGATGAAAAGTTATCCAAAAGATATACTACTTTAAAAATGCATTCGCCACATAACATCAAGTCAAGAAATTAGAAGGGGCTATCCTAATCTTATCTAGATCTGAGAAGGTCAAACTTCTATGAGAACTCCATTTCCAGTACAAAGTCAACTGATCTAGATCAAATGAAAGGTCCACCAAAATATATTTTAAAATTCAGAAGATCAATTATCTTCTGAATTGGAACATAAAAGTTTGTTTACTCTAAATCGTGAAAATTTAACTTCAATAGATGCCCATGAAAATTTCGTTCAGAAAATTTATGACAGAAAGATAATTGTTGAGAAATCCCATCAATTAAAAATTGGCAGTCAGTGCAGTTTGTAAAGTTCTTACAGAACAGTTAACTCTGCTGGCATAGAGGGCGATCAACTCAACAGTAGTTATTCTTAAACCTCAAGAAAGAATTCAAGCAACAAGTAAAAGGTGAAAACTTACATAGATAGTAAAGACAATTGCTACCAGCAGAATTGCATATCCTGCATTATATGGTGAAAATGCATGCCGAAGATGCCTTGCAACAAATACACAAAAGATAATAACAGGAACAGTGATCAGCAATAAGGTAACAAGCAGAGACCTAGCATCTGGCCCAAATATCAGCCTCCCACCAAGGATAAACTTCTGCAAAATGTATATAAAAGGGGAAATAAATGCTGAATGATATTCATTGCATAATCTGTCCAGACAGGAGAAAGAAAAAGATAGATGAAGAACATCAGATGTGCTATCACATTTCCATATTTTAACGCCGCCAGTCTAAATATCTTTCAAAAATTGCACCCATTTATTCAGTTTTGGTCCTAGTTAACCTACATCCATGCATCCTAAAGTACTCTTCAAAGTTCAAGCTTTCGTTTACCTCCAACCTAAGTCTCATTTACTAATTATATCATTTGCAAATAGCATGCCCAAGGATACCATCTTGAAATATACTTGGTAAGTTTATCCATGACCAGCACAAAGAGTGAGGACTTAAAGTAGTTTCTCTTGTAAATATGTGATAACATGAAACTTAGTATTTTCACCAGTTCCAACACTTGTAACTGCTTCCCTCTACATATCCTCAATAACATCAATATATATCTAACAAATACTCCTTTATTATAACATCTACCACAAGAACCTAATTAATTAACTATCAAAATTGGGGGGGGGGGGGGGGGATTAAACATTACATCCAAGTTTTTATTTTTGCTTGAACATATAAGTTGAATAAATGCTTTAAACTTTTTCAATGTTATTTACTAAATATAAATTTTATAAAATTTCAAAAAGGGAATAACATCAAGAGCAGAGAGATTATTCAGCAAGCAAATTTCCTTGACTAATAAATGCTATTTAGATCAACAGTTGAGTATTTAGATCAATACTTTGATTTTACAAACCCACACAAGTAGCAGTAGGGCTCCTAAAAGAACCAAAAAGGATAAGGCTATAATGAAGAGAAACTCTTAACTTTCGACATGTACTCAGAGCAGTAGCAATCATGAAATCTGTTCCTACTTCCTATACTAGTCATATGATTGGTATAATGGTCTTAGCTTTCTCTTATTCTATACGACTTTGATCTGCTCCTTTTGGGAACAACATAAAAGGATTGTAAGGATACTGGAAGCCCCATGACAATAGTTGAAATCCTCATGCACAAACAATTTTACAAAACTTTTTCCAAAAGTTCAAAAAGCATAATTTCCTTCGGGAATAATCTTCTCCTATTAAATAATGTGCTAACATATATGCATTTTTTTATTTAATCACTCATCTTTCAGGTTTGTAGATACCATAATATGATTAGATAAAACTCTCAAAAAATGTAGAAAAGAAACCTAGCACTCAAAGGAAGACTCTGAAAGGAACCAAGTAGGGCCTTTCGATCAACTAATTGTAAAACACAGTAATGGTAGTATCACAATGAATTACAAAGTTCACAGCAAGTTAAACAGCATCAAAGGCTTACAAGGAAATGGCCTATAACTAATGAGCTCATAACCCTTCACTAGTAATTAGTAAAATATAATGTGGCCCATCTTTTGAACAGCTTCACTACTCTACAATGCTAATGCTGGACCAAGCAAGGATATGGAAGAAACATTACCTTCAGTGCTAAAAATAAGTTTCTAAAGACCAAAAATTGATGGTCATGGTGCTTCTGAAAAAAGCTGCAACACAAAGCTGATAGATATAATTAAAGAAAATTTTGTATGAATAAAACATATAGTATCAACTATTTCAAATAATTTATGTTGGGTTGAACTTCTTAAAAAAATCTACTTCACCAAGACTTTTTATTTTATATATATAAATATTTAGTAGCACTTCTTACAGCAACATTAACTGAGCCAAACAAGCTCCTAACAGATATTATTTCTAAAGCTTGACAAGAAAATCAATTAAAGCTCAAACTGAAAGGTTAAAATATAATGCTTAACAAATTCAAACTTCAGGAACCATCTTTGCAAAATTCTATAGACAAATTCTAAACAAAAGCATCAATACTAATCTAGAAATTCGAAAAGAAAAACAAAATTGTTCCTCCATTGCCACATTAACGAGGAAAATCTGGCAAAACCCGTCAAGCAAACCTCATAGGCTATTCAGTACTATCTAGCGAACATAAATGATAGTAAACTGGCAAATTCCCCAATTAAATCAACTGTGAATATTAGACCATTTATTCTCACTACTCATAATCTAAAGCCTAAAACCATCTCATAGTCGATTACAGTTAAAGCCTTTTCCAACAACCTTGAGCTAACTGGAAAACCCCCACATGCACTGACTGAAAGTCTAGCTTGCATATGAAATAATTTTAAAAAGCTTGAATGTGTTTTAAGAAGAAAAAAAATTATACTCATCTAATGACTCAAAAGGCATCCAAGCTCACACAAACATTTTTTTCTTGCCACTAACCAGCTCCTTGATAATATACTGATTAAATCTCTTAAATATTCTTGAATTTAACACATTCCTCAATCTTTAGGGCTACTACAAAATAATTACCACTATATCTAGTTTCTGAGAGCCATGAGATACGTATACCACTCAAATATTGGATCCAATCTCAATATACTCTCATCACATGTAGATCATTACTACATAGCATGACAAAAAAAAAAAGCTGCAATAGATTGCATTTCTCAAACATGAAAACATCAAACATTGGACCATCAATTACTTTGCATAATCCCGTTAGTAATAATATAGAACACTCTGTTGCTTACCCCCCACCCTCCTAAAATCGCCTGAATTTTCTAATCAATGTTACTTTCTTCAACTTGTTAATTACTACTCATTGAAGCACTCTCCATCGCACCACCAGAAAGGAAAAAAACTGATGAATTTGACATCCAAATAAGCGTGGATATCACAAAAAACATATCAACCAATTTTTTATCCTTATATTCCTTCAAAATCTTTTTTTCTTCTTTTTTTTTTTTAGGGTAGGGGTGTTAGGGATTGAAAATGTTACCTGTCACTTCCAACAAATGTGATCATTCATCTCAAAAATCTTAACCACAAACTATGACCACATTATTCATCCTTCTATTTTTAAACAGTACTTTTGCACTGATTCCAGTGTTGCCAAGGGCACAAGGCGCACTCTAGCCGTTAGAACCCTTATATTGTCTAAGGCTCAAGGTGCAAAAAAACGCTCACCTAAATGAACTAAGGCGCAATATGTATACGCGCGTGTTTTTGTATGTGTATATATAAAATAAGCTTAAGCTATATAATTATGATAATAAACTTTAAAGAGTGATCCAGTTTATCCTACAAAACATACAAAATTTTCTTTTTCTTTTGTTGGCCAATATGCATGATTTCCTTATGATCCCATGTCTATTGTTGAATACTCAAATATTGAGAAGTGGAGAGTTTGATATTATCCCCTTTCTTACTAGTGTACACTTAATGAAAAAAATTAGAAATTAAAAAAACCTTCAATCAAGCGGGATTTTTTTGCACCTATCACCTTACAAAAAAATGAGCCTAGGCTCACCAAGCGTGCGCCTGATCAAATGCGCCTTGCCAAAAAGGGTCTGAGGTACTTTGTTGTCTGACGCTAAGGCACAACGCCTAGGCGCACACCTTAACAACATTGACTGATTCCTGCACAAAAGCATCCCTTTTGATCCAGAGATTGCCACACTAATAAAGTAACAAGTATATCCACACACTCACCAAACTCAGCAAAGCAACGGCTTCATTATCGTGGTTTGAGATTTGGAAAAGGTAAATTAGAACAGAAGAGAATCCGTCTCATTGATTCTTCCACAATTGCTAGAACTTGTAATATTATAATTATAGTGACCGATACAAACACACACGTAGCACCCTTAAAATGCAAAAAAAATACATAAAATCAACTATGTATCAAGCATGGCTCAGCCTACTTTCCCCAAAGTAATTTGGCATAAAAGCACACCAATTCAACCTGAAAATTGTAAGGCTATACTCCGTAACTCTACTCAACATTACATAACTGACTGTCCTTTAAAGTCAATGCTTGTCCTCCATTTGATCATAAGAGTAAATTGCAAAAGCTTCATTCCTAACAATGCTTCATTAACCTTAACCAAGCTCTTTGCTTTACTTCATAAATGCAAAAATAAATCAACAAACAGTCAAAAACACCCCAAAAAAGAGTTTATTATTTTCTCCATGTTTTCCCCCATTTTCTCATTATCATAATTCATAGCACCAAAAATTCACCTAGCAGAATAAAAACTAATAAGAATCCGAACTGATTAAAAACCCAAACCTAAAACTCCCACTAATGACTAAACCCATCAAAACCCAACTCATTTTTCTACAAATCTAACAAAAACCCAGATACCAAAACCGAGCATTTAGATAATAAAAAAAGCCACAAAAATAAATAAAAAATGACATCCTTACATTACTTCCTTTCCAAACTTCGTACACGCGCTTTTCCATTAGAGAAATTTCAAGGCCTCCTCTTCCCCTCTTGTAGCTTTATTCAACTACGCTGAAACTGAGTTGAAGATTTGAAACTTGTGCGGGAGTTTCATTTCATTTAAAAAGAAAAAAAGAAAATCGCAACCTCTCTCCTTGCGAAAACCTTCTCCAGCATACTGAAAATTGTACTCAATCGATTGATGATTGAATCGTAAATGCCAGAGTTTTGGACCCTGTTTTTTTGGGTATTTAATATTTTGGGTCTGGTTAACCAGAGCAGCTCAAGGTTAATTAAAATATTATTTTAGAAAAAAAAAATCATATTTAATGTAATATTTTTATTAAATTTAAGAATAAAAAATAATTTTTAAAATTTTAAAATAATTTTTAAAATTTTAAAATAATTTTTAAAATTTTAAAATATTACCTTTATCAATACTTTTAAACAACTGTTTCATAATTTCCTAATATTTTAATTTTTTTTAAAAATAAAAAAATATTGTAAAAAAGATGTGTGTTAGGTGTCTGTCATTGTATATATTTTTTTAGATAATTCGTATATTCGTAATGTATTTGCTTATTTTTATATGTTATAATTATATATTTATTATTATATATTTATATAAATTTTGACGTATTAATAATTCGTATTATATATATTTTAAATACGTTCGTATATTTGTATCTTATTTATATTATTTTTTTATATTGTATTATATTTTATATTATATTTTAATTATTTTTTTATATCGCATAATCGTAGTGTGAGCAAAGTTATTAAATATTTTTTCAAACTAAAAAAATTGAATTTTTTGGGGGTTTTGAATTACAAAATTACTAATTTGCCACTAAGGTTAACATTTGTATCTCCACGTCAGCATCAATTTTGTGCGTCCTAGCTGAGGTGGCGTGATCATATTGGTGCTGAAAAGACAATTATACCTGGGATTTTCTTTTTGTTTATTCAAGGGATTGGAAAGGAATAATTAAATAGTAAATTACTGAAAAGTTCAAAAACAAACATGTGAAGAAGCCAAGCCTAGTTTACTTGTTAGATTCTCTAAGGATACCCTTTCGTTTCCTAGGAATTTAACAAATTACATGCCTTCCATAACCATATATGCCATCTCTAATCTCTCTCTTTTTTTCTATTCTTTTTTTAATTTCATTTTTAGTACTATATTATAAATTGCTCAAGGATTGGGTCACAGCTCATTTTTTTTATCTTGACCAAGCCCGGTACAGAGTCAGGTCGGGCCAACTTGCCAGTCCATATTATTGTTTATATATTATTAAAAAATTAAAAAAATATTTTTATATTAATATTTATTTATTTTTATAATTAAATTTAAATAAATAAAAAATTATTGTTTAAACAATGATCCAGACCGAGTCAAGTTGGCTCGGATCATTAAAAAATTTGTCCAAACCTCATCCAATATGGATCAGACCTACCAGATCGAACGAATTGTCTGGTCCATGAGCAGGTCTACTATATTAATATTTGTTTTGTGAATTCTAAGAATTCATTTGGTCCGGGACCTAATGAGAAATTTTAAGTCTTAACTTTTCCATAATTCTCCCATTCTTTTTTTTTTTTTTCCTTTCTGTTAACATCTACTAAAAATGGCAGTTGGTAAGATATTTGTTTTTTTTTTTGTAACATCTTAATCCGCATAACTGCTTTAAATTCGAATCTGTTTATTATCCGCATTAAATTCGAATATTACTATCCAAATCCGAATCCGAATTAAATAACATTATCCTTCGGATATTCAAATCTGCTAAAAATTCGAATTCAAAAAAATTAAATAAAAATATAAATCAAACAAAATTTAATTTTGAAATCAAAGTCACTCATAATTATCAACAAACAAGTCTAAAATTTATACTTAAAAAAATATAAATATTTATGTCATATTAGAGAAAAAAATTATATTTTAATATTTATTTTAATTAATATAAGTACATACTTTGTTACAAGGTCATTTTGTAAAAAATAAAATAAAATAAATCTTGTCATTAGAGTGATTTAACTAATTAAGCTGATTAAGTTATCAAATATTGTTTTATAAAAATACTATGCATCTTTAAATTTTAAAGGTATTTAACATAATTAATTAATTTATTATTATATATTTTATATTGGAAAAACATTTTTTTAAATTATTATTATATTTTATTATACTTGATATAATTTAATTTTAATAGTATGTTATTTTGAAATTCAAAATTAGCTCACTTGGTAAAGTCATTAGTAGTTTACCTTGCAAGTTAAGGTTCAACTATCTTCATGAGTATAAATTTTTGCATTTTACTAAATAGATAATGGATTCGGATATCCAAATCTGAATCCGCAGAGCAATGCGGATTCGGATAGCGAATTTGGATATTCGAATCCTTTATCCGTATAAGTAATGCGGATTCGGATAATGAATATCCGAGATTTCATATCTACATCCGCTCCAAATCTGCTGCGGATAGTAATTATAGTATCCGAATCCACAAAAAAGCAAATCGGATAGTTGCGGATATCCGAATCCACACTATCCATTGCCATCCCTAACCTCCACTTCTCTTAGGTGTAAAAAAGTTTAGGCAAGAGAAGACTATCCCAGTTCAAGGTTAGGACATGCTACAGGCTTTAGAGAGGATTAACATACAGATCACTCACCAAATGTGACTACTAGTGAAATTCAAACTTTGATACTTATCAAAACACTAATAAATATTCAATCAACCAAATCAACGCTAAATCTCCACCTCTCTCTTTCATTAACTCTTCATACAAGAGAAAATGTAATAATAATTTCTTTTCATGTTCTCTTTTCTTTTTGTCATTTCACTACGTTCAAGTATATTAGTTGGATGTGAGATTGACATTAACACACTATGTATTGAAAATTTTAAAATTTTAAAATTGTTTTTCTCATTTTAAATTTTAAGAAAAATAAAAAACTAAGAAATTTTTTTTCTTTCAAAAAGATATGTTAAAAGTTCAATTTGAATGATAATATCATTGTACTTATTAGTATTATATTAATCTTGTCAAAAGAAAAAAAATGTTAAAATCAAATGAAAAAAATTGAAGTAGGATAACATTTACCAACATAAATTTATTCAGTTGGTTGAATACTGAGATGGCCATGGTAGATGCAATTTGTTCGAATTTGTTTGATTGTGAATTTTCGATTTGCTTTAAAACAAGATAATTATCAGAATTGGGCGGTAATCAAGCTTTAAAACACCTTGTCCAATGTTTAGCTTGAAAATTGCACCGGTTGGTCTATGCTTCCATGGCCACCTAAGAAACTAAAATGGGCCAAAATGGTTGTTCAAGCCCACTCAAATTCATATAGGATACGAGGGCCATAAACAAGAAATCATATTTTTTATAATAGAATTCGTAAGTTTTTAGAAAAACACAAATAATGTTCATTCTGAAAATCTGGTCGTGGGAAAATCAAGAGAAAACTAGTAAAAGAGCGGGTATGTTGCAAAGCCGACGATGTTTTATCACCGACTTCACCAAGTTCATCTATATTTCGATATCATTCATTATCTTCTTCTTCTTCTTCTTGACTCGAATAGTGGATAAACCCTAGCCAATTCAATTCTACAATTTGGTTTTTTGTTTTCGAATTTTGGTCATAACCCATTTTTTTTTTTTTGCTTGCAGAGATTCAGCTTGGGGTTATTTTTGTTTATTTGAAGCTACTTAATTTGCTTATTACAATGAGGATATCTGGTGATTTGGCTTAGAAATATTCCTCAATGGTATTTTTATTATCATGGTTACTCTTTTATTTTTTATTTTTTCCTGGATTTATAGTATTTTTATTACTATTATATATATATATATATATATATATATTTGTAGGATCCAGAGAATGAAGACCTTCCTCAATACGAGCATATTTTTCAAAACGAGTTCTCATATCGAAAGTAAGTTATATTTTGAATCATTACTGTTTTTTTAACTGTTGTTTATATATAATATACCTCATGTTGCTTATAGCTGCTTGGATGTTTTCAATTACAATTATATTAAATGCAGCATTTTTATGCATTTTGAGAGACTTTTTGAAAATGGGTCTTCTTTGTTCTAGTCTAAGACAGTGCTGCGCATTTTAATATGCATGATTATAACCTAATTGCTGTCCGAAATTCCACTCTCTTGCAGACACAAAAAGCAAAAGGAGGAGGATATTGCCATATGCGAGTGCAAATTTGACTTTAGCGATCCTGATAGCACATGTGGAGAGAGGTGCTTGAATGTACTAACAAGCACCGAATGTACTCCTGGTTATTGCCCTTGCGGTGTTTACTGCAAGAATCTGATTATTGCCCTTGCGGTGTTTACCACGAGGTCATGCGTGCGCTTGTATTATGTCCATCTTCCTAAGTGTGTATATAAGGCCGGGCCTAGTGATTATCCTATTGCTTTGAGAATGTCACCCTGAATCTGTAATATAAATCTATTTAATTTGCATTTATTATATAATTGTATGTTGCTTTGTCTTTATTTTCCTTCTATTGAATATTAGCTTTTAGTATAATTTTTTGTCCTTTGATAACTTCTGAAGAGCTGAATAGTTGATTCTAAGGGGAACTAGTTACGACATCTTGTTTATTAGCAGTTCAATTCTGCTTAACATTTCATAAGATGCTGTTTTCAATTTATATAATCGCCTTTGTTTGCAATTTCAACTTAGTTTTAAGTCATATCAATTTTCTTTGTTGCTTCCATATTCCATAAGCTGTTTATAGCTAAACAAAAGGGTCAGGATATATATATATATTTATATATACATATATTAAAAATAGAAGCTACATTTTGTACACACATGGCGTCTTCTATCAATGAACAGAGACATGCATAAATTTAATTTTGCTTGCCTTTTAGGAGTCTTCTATATATATATTTTAAAAATAGAAGCTACATTTTGTACACACATGGAGTCTTCTATCAATGAACAGAGACATGCATAACTTTAATTTCTTTTGCTTGCTTTTTAGGAGTCTTCTATTTTGAAACTTCCTTTCCTTGCAAATTTGGAACATGAATTTCTATACTGTTTGGGTGTTGAACTATTGATGACTACATGGTTTTTGAAACATTTGAGTTTTCCCGCTTAAATGTTAGGAAGTACTGTTTCATTATTTATTATTTTGCTTGAAGAGAGTGTTTTTTTAATTATTTATAAAACTAACATATTTTGGCTAATGTCTTATGTTTATTTTTAAAAGAAATTTCAGAAATGCCAATATGCTGGAACTATGTTGTTTAAAACAGAGGGCTGTGGTTGGGGTCTGCTTGCTGCTGAAAATATAAAGGTAACATTTGGCAACCCAGCGTTAATTTTTGGGATCAGTCTAGGGATCTGGCATCAAGTAGTTAGTTGTATCCTTTTCTGTGTCAGCCCTTGCTTTCAACATGCTTATATGCATTCTCATTGAGCAGGCTGGACAATTTATTATCGAGTACTGTGGAGAAGTAATATCTTGGAAAGAAGCAAAGCGAAGGTCTCAAGCTTATGAAAATCAAGGTGAATTATAAATTTGTGAGAATTGTTGCTTTTTCTGGAAAAAAAGAAAGACTTACAACCTTCATCTTCACTTGATGCAGGTCTTAAGGATGCATTTATCATTTCTTTGAATGGCTCTGAATCCATTGATGCCACCAAAAAGGGAAGCCTTGCTAGATTCATCAACCACTCATGGTGAGCCACTTATGCATTAAGTTTTCAGCTTTTAATGTCCTCATGTCTAATATCGTTCTGATTGTCTGTTATCCAAAGTTGACATTGACTGATTTATTTTGTTTAAGTTTTCAGCCAACCAAACTGTGAGACAAGGAAGTGGACTGTTTTGGGAGAAATACGGGTTGGAATATTTGCAAAAGAAGATATTACTATTGGAACTGGACTTGCATATGATTATAACTTTGAATGGTATGGTGGTGCAAAAGTTCGCTGCCTTTGTCGTGCACCAAACTGTTCAGGGTTTCTTGGAGCATAGTCTCGTGGCTTTCAGGTAAATGTATAAGCATGAGATTAACGTTTGATTTGAGTTTTAGGAAAGACACGTGAAATTATGCTCGAGTTATATATGCTGCTTAAAAATCTTAAGTCATTGAAAGTAAAATGAAAGTAAAATGATTTTTTATTAACTTTTACCGATATATAGCTCATGCCATTGTGGATTAGCCATTTGTTGATTTAGTTCTCTTACTGACATGACTCTGTAATTATCCTACTATGCATGATTTTCTAGTGCTTCACATGTGTTTGGTGTATTAATTCTCATCTTTTAAGGCCCCTTTAACTTTTTTGGAATAGTAATCTTAACAATATATGGCTTGGAATGTATAAGAATAAAGAAGGTGAGAGAGATATGGATTTTGTATCAGTGGGATCCTCAATTATCAGAATGTGCTACCAATTTATCAGTGGTATTTATCTTTAGGTTGTATGAGTGTCACCTTTCTAAACAATGCATCTACTCTTCTTTTCCTGGTTTACTAGTTCGATTAGGCCCTATAGTCTGGAATTTCTGTCGTAGTTTAGACCATGATTTGGACGGAAAAAAACATTTGGGTAATTGGTTCTGCTGTTAAAGGAATTTGAAATAAGGTCTGAGCAGTGTTGTCAAGGCTCGTGCCTAGGCACTATGCCTTAGCACTAGACAACAAAAGTGCCTTGGACCCTTTCGAGTGAGGCATATTTGATCAGGCGCACGCTTGGTGCACCTAGGTGCGTTTTTTTGCAAGGCAAAAAGCACAAAAAAAGCTCGCCTGATTGAATTTCGCTTGCATTTCTTTCGTTTTTATCTTTTTTCATTAACTTTACCTCTAATAGTAGAAAAAGAGACAATATCAAACTCTCTACTTCTCAATGTTTGAGTATTTAACAACAAACTTGAGACCATAAGGAAATGGTGCATATTGGCCAAAAATGAAAAAAGGAAAATTTCGCATGTTTTGTAGGATAAAAGTGGATCACTCTTTAGAGTTTATTAATAGAATTATATATCTTAAGCTTATTATATATATATATATATATATATATATATATATATATATATACACACAAATATACATATTGCGCCTTGCGCCTCAAGCAATATAAGAGTTCTAGCACCTCAAGTGTGCCTTGCGCCCTTGACAACATTGGGTTTGAGCAATTTCAAAAATTAACTCTTGAACCTTGAGGTTCCCTCTTTTTCTTCTGAGCTTATTTAACCCATTGATCTTGATCACAATTTGCATCTTCAGAAACAATGGTCATACATTGTGGTTTTTACTTATCTGATAGCTAATGTGCTTGCATATCTCCTTTTTGACTGGATAGGTCTTCAGCCAGTTTGATATTATATTTATTGTTTTAGTGGTTTCCAGTTATCACTTCCTCATTATACCGTTTCTTCTTTTTGGGTTTTGTTTGCTATCTCATTCTCCCCTTGCCATGTGCTTTTGAGTATCTTTGTGTTGCTGCTCTTTTATTCATGTAGTTTAAGAATTTTTCTGCAAAACTTTTCAACAGGAGGATACCTATTTATGGGAAGACGACGATGATCGGTAATGCATCTTCCACTCTTTTATGATGCATTTTTTGTTCATCTTGAAATTTTCATCGGTCACAGTTAACAGTCATTTTCCAGTTTTTATCTGTATATTTTACAATGTATATGCAATTTAATCTCTCAACATCATCTCACCTTTTAAAGGACGGAGGGTTCATTGGAACGGAAGCTACCTGCCATATTTATAGGCCAGAAATTGTATGCATAAAGTATCACATATAAACTTGTATTTACAAAAGTATAGCTGCTTCAGACTTGTTGTCTTTTGGTTTATGGTTGGACCTTACCTGTTCCGGCTGGTTGAATTGATAGACTACTCAAGCCTTCTGCCTGTTTAGACTTTGGATTGAAATTTTGGGATAGAAGTTTAAATAGCCCATCTTAAGGATTTAAACCCCTTAGTAGGCTTGGTTTTTAAGGAGTTTTTTTTGTGGAAGTAAAAGATATATGCATGACATGTAGCGGTGCATATATTTCAAGCAGCCTTCACTCCATAAGAATTGTAAGAAATAACGGCTTTAAGAGAATACTAGCAATTTTTAATGCAAGTATAATGCCCACTTTAGTTGTTGAGTGTTTGATAACATTGTTTCTCGTCCTCCATAGGGGTGTAAATGAGACACCTGTGCTCGCAAGCTACTCGAGTTCGACTCGAAAAAAACTCGAATTCGATTCGGTTATTATCGAGCCGAGCTCGAGCAGCTCGAGCTATTGAGCGAGCCGAGTTCGAGTATCTTAATACCCGATTCGAGTAGCTCGCAAGCCTAATCGAGCTTTTTAATTTTAATATATATTTTTAATATTAATTTACTATTTTACCCTTAATATATATATATATATATATATATATAACCCAAAACCTAATTTTTTCCCCTTGTTTTGTTTCAGCCGTTCTTCGCCTTCTCTCTCACAAACTCTCATCTTCTCTCCCACTTCTCAGTTTCTCCTCCACTCTCATCTTCTCTCCCGCTCCTCAGTTTCTCTCCCTCACAGTCACAGATCCTTGTAAAAAGTCTTTCATGTTTTCTTTTCATTTTTTTTTCTCATCGGTGATTTTAAAAGAGATAGAAGTAGGGGTTGCGGGGCGAGGGATCATGATTGAAGATGGAGTCTTGGGAGGGTCTATGTTGGGTATCACTTTTTTCCATGATTCGATGAAGTTGGGATCTTGTACTGGTGCGGCTGGTACATCTGTGGAAAAAGCTCGACTTCTCCTCAATGTGGTGGCCGTGGTAGTTCGAGCCAAAAGGCGTGACGCTTGCCTGAACATGGTCAGAGGGTTCTTTTGCTTTCTTTTGGTGGCGGTGGTTTCGGGTGGATTAGGGTTTGAAAATTGAAAAATGTGAACGTTTATTTGAAATTGTTTTTTTCTGTTTTTTTCTGTTCACATCTTAGTTCTTAGTTTTGTTTGGTGTTAACTGTTGCTTTTTTTTTTTTAATATTTATTTTCTTTTCAAAGCCAAAAACAAAGTACAAGACCATGCGTTCTTTTATCATTATATTAAAAAAATTAATACTTAAATACAAAAAAAAAAACTGTATAAGAAATGAGTTCGAGCTCGGACTCGAGCTCGAGCTCGAGTATGTAAATCGAGTAAACGAGCTTATTCGAGCCGAGCTCGAATAGTTCGATTTTATCTCGAGCCGAGCTCGAGCTTAAAAAATAGTATTCAGTCGAACTCGAGCCGAGTTTCGAGCAGCGAATTTCGAGTCGAGCTCGAGCTTTTCACTATTCGGGCTCGGGTCGGCTCGATTACAGCCTTAGTCCTCCATCTACACTTAGTTTAATGCACTTTTTCTCCATTGGCTATGTGTGTTTTAGCTTAAGACTGTTTGCTTTTAGAGAGTTTAAACTAGAACATTTTTTACATCAGAAATGTCCTTTCGCTATTATCAGTTTATTGATGACTATCTTTTCAGTAGAAAGGATTTTATACTAATGCAACCATTAGGTATTGCAAAACCAATGCTAGAAATTAATGTTTGGTTATCAGCTTTCCTTTTTTGAGCTGGTTTGGAATTGCTAAAATAGATAGCAGCACTAGCAATTTCTAAGATGATAAGTGGACATTTCAATTTAGGAAAAAGAAAGATTTTTTTGTTTATATTTTAGATGCCTAGTGGGAAGTTTAACTCTCCATACTTGGTTTCTCCCTTTTTTTTTTTTTTTTTTTTTTTTTTTTTATACTTCATGGAAGGTGCACCTTTGTGCTATACTTTTCCCCATATAAATTTTTTTGTGCTTTCCCATAGGATTTATTTTGTTATTATAGTAACATAAATATGCTTGCTTGATAGGTATTCAGTTGAAAAAGTTCCATTGTATGATTCTGCAGAAGATGAGCCTGCTGCAAAGCTCCTAAAATCTGTCAACTCGAATTCTGAGAATGATGTTGATATTAAAAGTGAACAGTCTGTAAGAGTGGATGTTAGTGTGAAATCTGAGCACCAGTTGGAGTCTACTGTTGATACGGTTCCTATGGAAGGGGTAGTTATGAATACAGTGAAACTGAATCCACTGAAGACATGAACTTGTATTCTCAAGATACTCGACCGGCTTTTTCACAAAAGAATGCAATTGTATCTCGCATCCGAAGTAACAGTGCATGCCATAATTATCACATTAGATCAGGGCCCATGCCTAAGAAAAAATCAGAGCTTTATTCTAATGGAAAGTTGAAACAACATCTTTCAAAAACGCAAATTGATTTAAAACATCTTGCTCAGCTCTTAGCATTAAAAGAAGCTCAAGAGGAAGTCTTCAGATATGAGGTATGATTGCCTATTTTCCTAGCTTGATTAGACCGCTCTTTGCATGCTATGATAGAGGTCATCTCAGCTTGAGGTTAATGATCACTGTCCACTAGGACTCAGAAGCTCTAGTTTTGGGCTTGGGAAGTTAGCTATGAGTTAACTGTGGACAGCCGGTAGCAACATGCATTCACTATACCATGGCAATGCAATTGGAGTTGTGAGCTTGTGATTTTGTTGGTTAAACTCCAATATATACTTGATTAGGATGGTGTTTTCTTGCTAGTCTGAAGATCGTTTCATCGTTGGGTGTTATATCCTCCCATATCAGGCTTGGGAATTTTTTTTTCATATTAAATATGCATTTAGATGCTTAAACTCAAATGTTTCTGTTTCTATTATTTTTGTTTATATCTGGTTTGTGTTTATGAGGGAATAAGTATAGTTCAACAAGTGTAATGATTTTGTGTTGGATTTAAAACTTTTTATTTCCTGATGATAACTTTTCCTTCGCTAATATTATTATAAGTTTGATTTAAAAGGTAAAAGCAACAAACTAGCACAAATTATATAACTAAGGGCAGTGTCCAAGGTGGAATGAAGAGTAAATTGTTTTAGGATATCCATGGGAAAAGGTCTAAAATATTGTATACTATTGCATTTATAAATGGCTTAACCCTTGTGTCTCAGCAATTCTACTGACATGCATTGCTGTAATTTAATGACATTTGATCAATTTTATGATAGTGATAGATGCTTCAAGTAGGGATGTAAATAAGACACTTTTGCTCGCAAGCTACTCGGGTTCGGCTTGGTCATTGTCGAGTCGAGCTTGAGTAACTCGAGCTATCGAGCGAGCCGAATTCGAGTATCCTAATGCTTGACTCGAGTAGCTCGCGAGTCTAATCGAGCTTTTTTATTTTTAATATATATTTTTATTTTTTAATTAATATTGAAAAATCTCAATTCGAATTCGGACTTGAGCTCGAGCACAAATAATCGAGTTTGAAGTCGAGTATGGGAATCGAACTCATTTTTTACTAGGTAAACGAGTTTAATCGAGCGAGCTCGAGCAATTCGATTTTTTATCTCGAATCGAGTTCGAGTTTTAAAAGTAAAAGTCGATCGAGCCAAGCTTCAAGCCTCGAATTTCGAGTCGAGCTTCTTACAGCTTGATCTCGGCTCGGCACGATTACACTCCTAGCTTCAAGTGGTTGCACTCTGTTTTATTTGCGTTGGTTTCATCATCAACATGATGCTTTCAGAAGGTAGCCTGGTTGCAAATGACTTGTAATCTCTGAATGCAATTTACTGGATGATGATTGCGTACATGAAGTGCTAGTTTATATCACTTAGTTGTATCATGCACTAACGGTAGGACCTTAGAGTGAAATATTGCGTATATTGAAAGAAGCACTGAAAGAGAAAGGTTATAGTTGTACATTATTTATATTTGTAGTCATCACAATGATGGATGCCTGCTCAAACTACTATACACTGAAACCCAATTATCTTGGCCCCTCGTTTCTTTCGATGTTCGGGTTTTGGGGGCATAGAGCATTAATCTAAGAACCAATTCTGAAAATATGATCAGATCATTATGCATGAATAATTGCTGCAACTCATATCATATCCTCTCTCTGTTGATGGGTGATTGAAGAATGGTGCATGGTTTGATTGGGTGTGTGAAAGTTGAAAACTTGAAAACCTATTCCAATGTTAATCACATGTTTTACTATGCTGGATCATTGTTGTGACTAGACCCGGCAATTTTGGATTAATATTACACATGTAATACACATTTTGTATTCGTGTTTAAGATTTTGACACATTTAATCATTTGTGTCATTTTTATGTTTACAAGGTTGACACGAGACACGATACGCATACATGGATTACTGGGTCTAGTTGTGGCTCATATTCTCTCCCCCTGTTATGCAGGAAGGAAAGGGTTTTGATGTGGGGCTTGAATTGAATGTTTAAAATTAAAAGGAATGAACCTTTTCAAAACTGACCTTGGGTTTTTGACTTTCCACTGCAGGAATTGAAGAATGAAGCTGCTTGCCAACTTCTTCCTTGTATGATGAAATACGACCGGCGATTGAAGAACATGAGAGGGATAACCAAGACAGTGTATCAACCAGTGTAGCTGAGAAGTGGATTGAAGCGTCTTGCTCGAAACTGAAGATCCAATTCGACTTTCATTCTTCAATTCTCAAACATATTGTCTGCTCTCCACCAAAGGCATGTGAGCAAGTGAAACCTTGTGAACTGGAAGGAGGCAACAACAACGATAATGAAGCGAAATTGTTGGAATTTTGAAAATGGAAGGGTTTATTTATTTTAGGAAGATTATGTTACATTAACTGATCAAATAAACAGGACAGAAAAAAGAAAAAAAAAGAAAAGAAGAAAATCTGCCAATTCTAGATTTTCTTGCGTTTGAACAGGTAAATGTCAATCTAAAGGAAAATTTTTCATTGATTTTTTTAGCGAAGATGGTTATAAATATACCTGTTCAAGGACTGAGTGACTCGTTCGGCCTGTGAGTCAGCTCGACTGGTGTCGGGTTTGTTCGAGGTTGGGTAGGATTTTTTAAGCTCATATTTGACCTGGCTCGAGAAATTAGTTTTTTTTTTCTTCCTAAGTTCGATATTAGATTTAATAATTTTGAACATGACATAAACACGACATAAGAAAAATAATTTAATCACGGTGTAAAATACGAGATGAAAAATAACACGAATACACGAACGTGTTAATTTATGTAAAATTAATTATTAATGTGTCAAAATTTATACAAATATATAATATTTTAAACACGATTGTGACACAAATAAATAACATGAACACGATATAAATACACGGATTGTCAAGTCTACTCGAGATATTAGTTTATTAATAAGAATTATTTTATTTAATTTTAATTCTTAATATTTTTTGATATTTTAATAATATTTTTACTAATATGAGCAAACTTGGGTGATCGGAATATAAACGGGAAACACTTGTATTCTTATACTACTCATATTTGATTTGAAAAAAAAAAAAAACTTGAATTTGGTTTTATTATTTTTGAGCCAAGTTCGAGCTTGAGCAACTCTAGTTATCGAGTGAGCCAAGTTCGAGTATCCTAATGCCTGGCTCTAGTGACTCACAAGCCTAATCAAACTTTTTTATTTTTAATATATATATATATTTTTATTTTTAATTTAGTAATAAAAAATCTCAATTCTAACTCAAGTATAAATAATCGAATTTGAATTCAAATATGAGAATCGAACTCATTTTTTATTAAATAAACGAGTTTAATAAAGTAAGTTGAATAGTTCAATTTTTATAATTTATCAAACCGAGTACGAGTTTAAAAAAATAAAACTTTCAATTTAAACATTAAGAAGACTACTGAGCCAAATGTGCTAGTCCAGGAGTCTGGTAGCAGTAAACTCATCAAGTTCAAAGCATTTGAAGTTTTTTCATGCATTTGATCATATCCTTATATTCATATTCGAATATATGTCGAATACGAATATTTAAAAAAAAAAAAAAAAAAACCGAAGCAATAAAAACCTGAACTAAGCACGGGGACATCATTGATTTTAGGAAAATTATGCCAAAACATTCCCGTCCCTACTTGCTTACGTTCGGCTCTTGTGATCATTTAGCTTTTATCAAATAGGCAAAATAGGTCAGAATTTGCCTGCTGGAATACTTTTGAATGAGACTGTTTTGCTAGATCAGAATTTTAATAACTTGGATAGAAGATTAAAAACTTCAGCCCTCATGAATGGAGATAGGTGCTGTGAAAGGATCATTGCTCGGATTTGACTCGCTTAGACAGGTATGTAAATAGTTAAGAGGAGCGGATCAAGGATAGATTAAGAATTTTGAAAAAAACAAATCTTGAGCCCTCATTCCATAAAAAGAAATGTGCATGAAGTATTTATCAAAAGAGATCTAAATAGTAGTCGCAGTACTATTTTACGATTGTTATTTTATAATTTTGACTCTTTTCGTCATCAATGTTCACTGTAGTTGAAGTGTGAATGATTAGCGGTCTATAAGGGTTAAACTCACGACCGTAAATTATATGTATATATAGATTCAATTTGCAACATATAAATATTTTTTCTTTTATAAATAAAAGATTATAGAGTCATAAACTATTTTAAAATAGAATTTTTATGATTATAATTATAATTATTATGTTTTATAGTAAGTTGTGCAAAATAAAAAAATTTCACTACTACGATAACATCTGTTACGTTCACGACTGCAATTTAAATCTTTGGCCTTATCCACTTTCATTTCTTTGAAGAATGGTGCAGTTGCCAATTAAGGTCTGCCTCATATCTACTAACTAGAGCTAGTCATGGGTCGGGCCACGATCCGAAATGTTTTTTCTTCCCTTACTCAAGCTCGATTCTGTGCGGATCCAAACCGATTCACAAACTCGTTTCATTGTTTAAATAATATTAAAAAATTTATTTTTAAATTAATGTTTATATACTTTTATAATTAAATTTAAATAATTTTTTTTTACTACATAAACAATAATTCGAATCGGACTGATCCGAAATGAAAAATTTCTACCGAAATCCAATCCAATATAGGCCGGACCTATAGGATCGAACAAATTATCCAATCTTTGAGCAGATTTACGTACTACTAATTCAAGGACATTTCTTGAATGAAGATTATAAGTAATTATTGCATCTGATTTATAGAAAGAAAGAATTGAAGGATTAGCTGGTTTGGTGGACTGGAATAGTTATTCTTATCAACCAATGATATTCTTTTTAGAAAAAAACATGAAACCTTCTTTTAGTTTCACTTAAAGGAATGAAACAGTCCATTACAGTCCAAATGAACTTTTGAAATTATCATATAATATGTATAGAGAGAGATTGCAAGATGTTAAAACCTTGATCATGGGACCCCGGACAATAACAAATTAAGGATAAATTGATAATAAAAAAAACATATGGGGTAGATCGAATCCTCGATTCAATTATATTTTTGTATTCTTTTGACAGTAAATCTGTAATTTTGTTTTTTTTACTAACCAACAAGAAATTTAAAATAAAACCATTTTTATAACCTTAATAATTGATGAATTATAATTATCATTAGACATGTCTAAGGATCAAGTTATTCGTCTGACTTGAGAGGTCCGATGCGTATTGGATCGAGTCTGAATATAAATTTTTTAAATTCGGCTCGACCTGATCTGACCTGAATTATTGTTTATAAATTTAAAAAAAAATCTTTTTTAGTTATAAAAATATATAAATTATTAATATATATATATATTTATATGATTTTTTAATAATTTAATATCTTGTAAACAGTAAAACAAGTTTCCGGATTGATCGAGATTCGTAAGTAAAATAAAAAATTCTCGGACCATAATCCAACCTGATTTATGGACAAGTCTAATTATGATGCATATCCTTATTAGATTTGGGCGTGATAAGTGAGGGATGATGGTCGACGTCAGTTTCAATCATAAGTTTGTATGGATAAATATCTGATCATCACTTTGCCGATTCGCCATCGATACGATCACAAACACTAAACCGGAGTAGTTGGGTTTTTCTTTCTGTATTGCACGTCTACTTCAAATAATGCCCCTTTGATTTTAGTGGCCCTCATCTTTAGCTTGGTGCTCACCATTGTTAAAGAGACTCATTATAGCCAACAGCAATACACTTCTATCAACACACTTGTTAATTTTAGTTAGCTAAACGAGTTGGAAGATATAAATGTGTAAGCATATTTTGAACTGTTGGACTTATATATTTATAGAGAAAAGATTTATTTATATTAGTGTAAAATTAATTAATTTTATATGCTTTTATAATTTTGTATATAATTAATATTTAACAAATTGACCGTTAGATTTATTAATATAATCGTATTCGTCGTGTACGTAAAATTTCGAATCGATCCGATATCTCTATCATATCGATCGAAAATACTGTCATTTTTAATATATATTTAACCGTTGATTTTTTTTTTTACATCGAACAAATAGTTTAAATATTTTTAATTTACTCGAAACTCGATGTGCATGATATATATATATATATATATAGTTTAAAATTAGTTTAGTTTTATACTACTGTAAGTAAATATTTACACTAATGTAAAACTAAATTAATTTTACACACTCCCGTAATTTTTTATACGATTTATATTTTAATAAACCGACTGTTGGATTAACAATATAATTGTACTCGTCGTGCACGTAAAGTTTCGAATCAATCCGATATCTCTATCATATCGATCGAGAATACTGTCTTTTTTAATATATATTTAACGATTGAAAGTTTTTTTTTACATCGAACAAATAGTTAGACATTTTTAATTTATTCGAAATTCGACGTACATGATCTACGTGAATAGAACATGAAATACGACAGTCGGATTAAACAAATATAAACCGTATAAAAAAAATACGAAAGTGTGTAAAACTAATTTAATTTTATATTAGTGTAAATGGATCCCTCATATATATATATATATTTAATTAGTTAGTCAGTTAGGTTAGTAGAGCTCTGAATTTGAGAAGATAAGATATTCAGGCGGAATCCACACCAAAAACTAAAATTAATTTCTTGTTTCTTCTTAATTGTTGGTTTTAAATACAAATGAAAAAAAAAATTATTGCTAATTTTGTCAATCAACATTTGGCAATAAAATACGGGTAGAATAGAAAGAATTGATTTTACGAACTTGAAAAAGATTTTTGAATATCATTAACTACTTTGGATTTCTAAAGCAATTGGATTTATAATTGATATATTATCGGTGTATTTATATATTATTATGAATCATATAATATCATCTATTAACAAGTAAAGTTATATGCATTTATTTTTAAGAGCTTTTAAAATTTTGAGAGGTGATATCATGTGATTTATTGACAGTATATAGATTTATACATTAATAATGTATCAAATATAAATTCATCTTAATTAATAACAAATCCCTTAGGCTTTGCTTGGTAGGGTGGAAAGAAAATTGAAAATATGAAAAATCGGAAGAGGAGAAAAGTGAAAAGATAAAAAAACATTTTTTTTTCATTGATATGCTTAGTAGTAAAAATGGAAAAGTAGAAAAAAAAATAATTTTTTTTCACCCATTGCTTGGTAGAGTTGAAAAATGAAAAGAAAAAAAATAAAAATTATATTATTTTATCATTATACCTTTTATAAATTAAGATAAAAAAATAAAAATTTAAAAATGATGAATAATCTTTTAAATATGCACACTTAACTCACATCTATCTCATTTTCTCTCCTCTTATCATTCCAATTTGGAATGATTTGTTTTATGCATTAGTGTGAAAAATAATTATCTTTCTTATTTTCTTTCCTGCCAAATACACTCAAAATTTATTTATTTTCTTTCTATCATTTTATTTTTTCACTCAACCAAACACAATAAGGAATTGATTGGATTGCAGAAAAATTCTAAAACTTTGTATATAAATTCTTATGTAATGATCAATATTTTGCCTAGGAAGTAGTTATATATCTCATTTTGGTTCTTTGGAAATATTGATGATCAAAGCAAAAGTAGTATACTTGATTGAAATCATGTTCTTTCAAAGTGTTTTGAGAAATGAAAGGCTTCTAATTCCTTCTGTTTACCCCCCTTTTGCTTGGCATCCAAATTCCATATCCTAGCTTAGAGAATACCGCAAAAGCAAAATTCTAATTCTAATGGAAATTTAAGGAGAGAAAGAAAGAAAATTTTTTTGGTACAAAGGAGGCTGCAATCTAAGATAAGAGAAGGAGATGCAGATATTGAGATTCGAATTTCAGACCTGCTAGATATCATCTCTTAAAAATAATTGAATGAACAACTAAGCTAAACCCGAATTCAAAAGAAAGAAAATTTAACCATTTTTCACCAAAATATATTACAAGACAACCCAAATGACCAAACTTGTATTAATTCCCTTGCAAGAGTAGACTCCACTCCAAATTAACTTAGTTTCATTGGGGTTTTTTTTTTTCCTCTCGTTTTTTCAAGGGAGAAAATTCTCCCCTCTCTAATTTCCAAACGAAAACCATGACACAAACTGTATACAGATGAGAACTAAGAAGTGAACATATCTTTTACTTTTTACAACTCACATACCATAACGAGAATCGCTAAACTTGCTCTTGATCCACTTGAAGCTGTTCCTAACACTTGACTTCAGCTTACCTTCCATTGTAAACACGTTGTAAGAGGCGATTCTCTTCTTCCTCTTAAGCTCTGGATCATTTGATGCTGCAAATCCGTTACTTTTGCTGCATGACCCGTTAAACTTATACGAATTTGATTGGTTTTCGAAGTCGAATTCGCCGGAGAAAGATGAAGCATATTCAGGGAATGACTTGCTTTTCTCCATGACTTAAAACCAAATAAAAAAACTTCTATCTAGCTAGCTATAGTAATAGCAAAGTTCATTGTTGGTCTCTTCATGGCATATTTATATATATTAAGGGAAAACATGTAAGGTTGGTGGTGCAAATGCACGTCAAAAGGACTTGATTGGACAAAAAAGTTTGGAGGGGTGGAGATTGAGGGAGCTAATTAAGGAAAAATAGCTTAGGAAGGGGAGTACATCATGAATCATGATCAAGTGGGATGGCAGATCATGAATAGATTTCTTCTGCCCCATTTGATAATTTTTTTTGGTGTTCCTCAAATATGTATTTGACATATGTTCAAAATTTTTTATTATTCATAAACAGTTAAATGTTAATGTTTTTAAATTTAAACACGTGTGAAACACATATTGAAGGGACACCAAATCGGAGCTGAAGAAATCTATTCGGCAGATCATGTGTGTGATGTTGGGAGGATGGTTTGAAAATCATGGTGTCGGGGGAGAATCATGAGAGCCATTGGTTGATGGGGCCTAGTTGTATGCAATATGCTATGGCACCATTGAGTTCACGTGGTGCAGATGGTCCACCTAACCCACCAATTGGGTTGGGGCCTTGGGGGGACCTTAATTAATTTGTTGATGTTTTTAGGGTTTAAAACGAGATATAATAAACTCATAAATGAGAGTAATGAGTTGGTTTATGTTTGGATGACCGAAGCGTCCTCTCCACTATACAGCATTCGAATTAATATCTTTTTTCACTACCTAGAGAGTCCCCTTTCATTGAAAAAATGAGATTCATTCGAGGGGTGGTATTAGGGATGGCAAAATCCGATCCGACCGATAGATTTTGCACCGATCCATTCCGAATGGAGTGGTTTTTTTGTGGAGCGGGGTGGAGCGGAGTGGTTTTGGTAAATGCTTGCTCCACTCCGCCCCGCCCCGACTTTTGAAATTACCATTTTATCCTTTAAAATATTTTATATTTTTCCTTATATTTTTAATATATATTAGATATATATACTAAAATCATATATATACTAATATTTTATATCTATACTTTTAGTATATATGTATTATATATATTATATTAAAGATTTTTATAGACTAAAATTATGTTCATAAATAAATTATAATATAATTTTTTATAATATTAAGTTAAAAATAATTAATATAAATTGAGATGTAGCGGAGTGGAGCACCGTGGAGCGGTTATGGATGTAACCGACATCCATGGATGTGGATGTTTCCAACATCCATGCAAGAGTGGGGTGGAGGTGGATAAGACAATATCCGCCCCCGCCCCGCTCCATTGCCATCCCTAGGTGGTATTCTCACCTCGATGCATAGTTCATCTAAATGTAATCTTAATCAAATAAGAAAATGCAACTTTTTAAATAAAGTTATAAAACCGAATCAAAGATCAAATTGTTCAGATCTTTGATTCTCGATTCAATCGGTTGGATCGATCGATTTAATAAAATTTTTAAAGTTTTTTAAAATTTTTTTAATATTAAATAAATATTAAATATATAATTGATAAAAATATGCATTTGATTTAATGGTTTGAATTTTAATATAAAACTAAAATATTAAAAATTTAAATCTCATCAATTATAAATAAAATTTTGAAAAAAAATAAAATAAAAAACTGATTTTTTATTTTTTATTTTTTATCAATTAAATTGATTCTACAGATTCAAAATATTACCGATTTAATATATTACACCGGACTGAAAACCTATTGATTCTGATCTAATCAATATAATGGATCACTCCAATTCAATTTTTTAATCACTGCTCTCAAATATATATATATATATATATATATATATATATAAACATATATATGACTAATGTCTAATCAGTTGTTAATGTATAATTAAGTTTCTTAGGGTTATAGCCTCAATCTAGCCTTTATTAAAGTGATGGGAATCATCTTCCACTTTATGCTAATGTTGGTGGCTTAGTGCTCAGTGGGCCTTTGTGTTTTTATGGGCATTATCTTGACTTCAGCCTATATATGCATTATTTTTCTTTATATTTTATAATAATTAATTTGATTTTCAAATTGTCATATTTGTAATGGTGATGATTTGCTATGAGTGTCGTTATGTATTAGGAACGAACAAGGAGCTGTTGTTTTTTACAACATCTAATTAATGTGCTTTATCATCACCCAGGAAAACGATTGATAAGCCGGCATGCATAAAATTAACATTATTAATTCACCCAAAAAGATTGTAAATTAGGTTAACCAAATTAGATTGCAATATGAAATTGGAGTGGCAACTGGCACGCTGAAAAGAAAGATTTGAATCGAACCCGAAGTTTAACTCAATTGATTCATGCAGTCATCTTTAAAAAGTGGCATCTAACAGATCTAAGATTCAAATCTCAATATCTGCAATCTTTTCCCTTATTTCCAAATTGAAGCCTCCTTTGTATCCCAAAAAAAAAAAGATTTGAATCTATTTTTTTGAGTAAATACAAATTTATATTGTACTTGCATTTATCATTGAACCAAATATTAAAATACAAATGTAAGATTTTTTTTTTTAACATTCAATTTTCATGTAAAGCATAATTTAGCTAGTGATATATGTTATACCGAGTACTCTCTGACTCTCTACATGTAAGACAAGACTTGACATCCTTATTTCATTTCATAACTATCTTATACCTGTCGAGTTCATAAACACACAACAATCAAATATAAAAAGACAGGTAAACGTTGACTCAGGCAACTTTTACAAACATTCTAACATTCTTGTGCTTTCTCAAGGAACTTTTAAAACTTTCAGTGACTTAAACATCTAAACGTATCTTGAAAAATAAATTCTAATGTCTTTATGATATTTTCTATACGTATAAGATCCAACTCATTCTTCTTCAACAACTCCCCAAAACTCACCAACTTCACCTAGGGAAGACCTCCACAATATGAAAATAAGAAAGTCATGATTGAATAAAATGAAGACCAATGAGAAGTATAAATAATAGTTGGTTATAATGATACAAAGGAACATTTAAAGTAAATTAATATGTGAAAGGGTTTATTACAATGATGATAAGAGAGAGAATTAGCTACTGGTAAATTTCCTTAAACATCTAGCTAGGGTTACTTTTGACAAGCCAATAATTACTTTTTGATGTAAAGAAAAAGAAGCCTGTTTACTTATCAAAAAAAAAAAAAAAAAGCCTGTTTTTACCTGTCTAGATCTGTTATTTTCCCCTTTTCTTTCAATTGATATAAAGAAATCAGTATAACAGTTGCGCCAAATAGTGATTTTTGTGTCTGTCATTAATTTCGTCACAAATTGCACTTTCTGTGACAAGTTTTTATTGTGACACCATTGGTATCAATAATTGTGATGCCTTATTTTTCTCGTCACTATTTTAATAATATTAATATTTATTATTACATACATTCGTACATGTATATATATATATTGAATATATAATTGCATAATTTTAAGATAAATAAAATATATAATAATTAAAATTTGCATTAACATGTAAAATTTGTTTCATACACAAATTATATCAAATTATTATAAAATTTATTTTAATATTAATATAACATTAATTATGAAGATAAAAAATAAATATAAATTTTAAATGTTTTGTATTTATAATTTGGCAATTTGTTTATCCATGTCGTGTTCGTATTTTTTGTTGTGTCATAATCGTGTTTAAGGTATTTTATATTTATATAAATTTTTGTACGTTAATAATTCGTATTATATAGATTTTGATACATTCGTGTCTTGTTCGTGTTATTTTTTTGTGTCATGTTCTATTTTCTGCTTGTTTTAGTTAATTTTTGTGTCGTGTAACCGTGTCATGTCCAATATTGCTAGATTAATTATATCAAATAAATTGATTTACTTTTTAAAGTTAGTGAAACATTATAACTTTTATATCAAAGATTTGTGACTATTAATTAAGAGGCTTTCACAATTAAATCAACACTATTAATATATTATGGTGTCAAAAAGTTGATTGTCACTACAAAATTGCCACCAATAAAATAAATAAATTGGCGCCAAGTTAATTTAGATGGAATGAAATGCATTTGAGGCAAAAAAATAAATTGGTAACTACTAGTGAGAGTTTTTGGGACGAGAATTTTTTTGTCACTTAATCATTAACTTTTTTTTTTTGTTGTGTTAATAAAAAAATACAAATACACTTTTTCTAGGCCAATGCATTGAAAGATTAATTATCTTTGTGAAATCACGTATTATTTATCGGAAAACAAAAACTTAATTTCTTTCACTTTCACATTTGCTAGCTAGCAACCAAACTAGTACTCTTCCAAAAGACTTCCGAAAACGATATATATTATGAGAAGAATGGCATGGTGGAGGAGGTTAAAGGGTCATATTCTATGTGATTATAAGTCAATGTGATTCGGCCTTAATTAGTTTGTCTTCATGTATTTGTATCTTGCTTATACCTATCCACATGCCGGTTTGAATTGGGTTGGATTTCGGATAGATTTTTGATAATCCAAGACCATTCAATTTGAATTATTATTTAAATAATAAAAAACATTTTTGCAGCTCTATAAGAGGTGATTGTTTGCAGATTGGAATTCAAATCCTAACATCTACATCTCCTTCCTCTTATCCCAAGTTGTGACCTCTCTTGTAAAAAATATATATATACTATATCAATGGTCAAACATGTTTAAAATAATTAGACAATAAAATCCAATTCATATATTATGATTTAAAGTTCTAATGTCAAGAAATAAAAGGCTTGTCTACCACATAGATTTTTTTCTTACATGTCAACAAATATCATTAAATGTGTATGTTATAATTATAGAAATATGATATTTGTAATTAAATTGGTTTTTTACAAAATTCAACCCTAAAATTACAGCTAGTGAATAGTGAAATATGATAAGTAATCATATCTATATATAGTATAACAAGTGCTTACATGGCAAGCACTATTGACATGGCGGTTTACGTGGATATCTCCTTTTAATGACACGTAAGACAAGCTTAATATTAATTATTATTATATTTAATTTAAAATTAAAAATGTTCAAAAAATATTTATCTACATTTTCAATTTTATATTTAACTAATCTTATCTACTCACTTACTTTTAAAATATATATATTTTTTAAATTACAAATAAAACATTTAAATTCTATAAAAAACTTTTCTTAAGTTTAAAATCAATATTAAATTTGTTATCTATTACGAAGATAATTAAAATTATCTTAAATTTACAAACAAAACTTTAAGCAGACAATGATCTCATTGTTTACAAAGAAAACTTTAAGTACGACAATGATTTCATTTTTTTTTATTCTCAAAATTTAAAATTAATATTAAATTTGTTATCTAATATTTAAATAATTAAATTTCAAGATTCAAAATCAAATTAAATTATTCATCTTTTTTATTCAATAATTAAATAATTAATTAAGCATATCCCATTATAATCATTCTTTTCTAGGCTACCTTGAACGAGTATTTAAGTAGTAATAGAGTGAATGTTTTGTTTAAGAGATTAATGAAATAGAGTGAGTGGGAATAGAGGCCAAAATAATAATAATAAAAAGCTAGGGTCTCAGTTTAATCATCACAGGAATACGATGGTACTTAGAATGCTTTGGGTGAAAACAGGAAACAAGAGTAATAAGAGGTTTTGGAAATCAAAGACTGACTTCTGGTGATTGTCTACTTGATTAATGCATTTTGATATAAAAAATATTATTGTTTGTTGTTTCTATTTTTGGAATGTTTATTTATAAGCTTTTTTTTGTTTGTTTGATTTTAATTTTTTAGGTGGATTTGACATTGCTCATGCCGTAGCTAGGTAAATTACGGGAAAATAATTTGTTAAATTAATTATGGATGAAGTTGTTTTAAGCTTAGCATAATCTTAGTTTTTCTAAATCTTGGGTATGTTGAGGAGTTGATGTTACTATTAAATTTCGAGGAGTTGATGTTGATATAAATTTCAGTCTCAATGATTATAAGGATATATGAAACAAGTTGGAATTTGGATACTACTATAGAAAATATTGATTGATAAAACTCATATAAAAGTTTAATTATTTGAAGTGATAATTAAGTTGGGCCTTATTCTGTTTTTTTGTTGACGTGCAGATGAAAAATCTGACTAAGAAAGAATTTGTTCACATTCTTCATCAGCAGAGTATTGGTTTTTTTAGGGGAAGCTTGAAACTAATTCTTTGTAAAATTTATTTTCTTTTTAAGAGTATGATTTTTATCTTTTTGACCAATAATTAAATCAATCAATTATTTATTAAATCTCTTTACTCCCTATGTTGTAATAAACTCATCAACACATAGAAGAAAAAAAATGAGAAAAATAACGACAAAGCACAAGCAATGAGGATTATTCTCATTTTTTATTTTGCTAATTTTAAAAAATAAATTATAAACTTTATCATTTAAGTTCATTAATTCACTTAAAAGTCAAAATTACTTTTACAAATAAAATGAGAGTGTTGGCACCGCAACGAAAACATTAGATATTAGAGATAGAATTCTATTCAATTGATTATTTAAAATTTTAAATGTTTAAAATCCCCAAAAATTAAACTTATTCAAATCTTTTCATGTCAAATAATTTGTAAAAATCCTTATTTAAATGAGACATGGTTTGTGATCTTTTTAATGAAAAATTGAAAATTAAAATATCATTAAATTTTATTTTGAAGCCCAACAACAATCTAAAAAATTAATATTATAAGTATGTTCAATTTTGTTTTTTGTTTTTTTTTTTTTTATACATAACTGCATATTTAATATCTCCTAATTTTTTCATTTTTTTTTTCAAAATTTTGATAATGATCATAATAGTAAAGTTTAATTTTCTTATGACATGTTATATTGGATATATATATTTTATATATTATAAAATTTAAAAGTTCAAATATAATTATTGAAAAAAAATACTAATTTGTGTGTATAACCTCATATTTAAATAAGTAAAATTAATCCATGCGCATGGGTCACAAACTAGTTTGTCTAAATAAAAAAAAGGATAATTCAAGTCAGATTAATTAATTATAAGACACATGACGATTTTCTAAAGCTTTTCACATATCAATAAGTTAAGCTATACACTTAAGAAAATTATTTTTTATTAAAGGTTTTGACTTTTATATGTTTATATTTATATCTATATATTAGATTAATTAGATTTGGATTATTAGTAGATATGATTCAATTTATCCTTTTTGAAGAGAAAAGTAGAGGAAAGTGCATACCATGATTTTTCTTTCTATCAATAATTGTATGCATTGCACGATGGATGTGAAAAAGTAAATCATTATCTTGAAAATAATGAGCCACTCTAATATTTGCAGTGAACTCACCTGTTAAGTAATCATGCATTACAATAGAAATTCTCAATTCTTTGACAAATATGATACTTTTAATCAATTTTTCACGTTAACCTGCAGTAGCATTCAAGAAATGCCTTTAATTTCACCTGTTTCAACCAGTGCTTTATAAATTATTTTGGCACAAAATAAATACAAATGGAAATCTTTGTGGGATTGGGTATGGCATAATTAACACATTCATTATAAGTGTACAAGTAATATATTAGAACTTGTCAACCACTTTAGTTGCAAAAAATTTTGCTTGCTTGTAGTTCTATAAGTAATAAGGGGATAAGGAGAGGTGAGGCTTAGTACATGTAACCCTTACCAACCTTAACTATATATAAAAGTTCTTTTAATTTGTTGAAATTTAATCTTCCAACCTTCAAATCTAAAGGATCTCGCCAATCTCTTATTTAATTCTAAAGTTAATATGAGATTTATTCCAAAAAAAAAAAAAAAAAGAGAAAAATGACAAAAAACCTAACTCTTTTTTTTTTTTTAAATAATATAAATGAGCTTGAACTTTATAGACACACGTTTCAAATTCAATTCTTTTGCATTTAAATGTTATATTGATTAATATACACTAGTGATTAATTAAAACTTGAGATTTCATTTGAAGATTTTGAATTTGAATTTTGGAATGGGAGAGGACCGGACTTTATGAGATGGGATCTAGAAGTTACTTCTCAATACATATAGTCTAAAATCATGTATCTATACAACAACAAAAAAGACTGCAGTGTATTTTTTTAATTCCACAAGCGGAGTTAAAAAATTATCATATTTTCTATATATTTCTTTTTTATTTTTAAAATATAACCTAATGACATGTGACAATTTCTTAACCCCGCTTGTGGAGTTAAAAAAACTCCACTGCCAATGTATAGGATAACAATCTATAAAAAAATTACATTTATATTTTGAAGATATATTTTGATATTTGAGGGTATTAGAATTAAATCCTAATCACTTAAAGTAAGAGTCCTACATTCTATTAAAGATCACATGGTTGTTGATAGTCACTGCATATTGATATACTCTAGTTTATATATGAATATGTTATTAAAAAAAGGAAAAAATATCTTAATGATTTTTTAGGGTATCAGAATTGAATCCTAATAACTGAAATTAAGAGTCCAACATTCTACTAATAGACCACATGATTGTTGTTGGCAGTCAATGCATATTTATATACTCTAGTTTATATATGAATCTTATATAAATATATAAAAGTCAAAACTTTTGGCAAAAGAGGAAAAAATCCTGCGTGGATGGTTTATTCTTTTGACACGTGGATTATCTAAATTGATACTATATCATGTGCCCATTAATCAATTAAAATCTTACATTAATTGACTACCGAAATTAAATCTACCATTTACTATATACTTTGACAAATTAACTAATTTAAAGTAATTTATTTTAAGAGACAATGTTGTATTAATCAAACACCAATTATGTTAAAAAAATAAATTTACCTTAATAAAGCTTGATTTTCTATCAATAAATTGATTGATTTTATTCTTTAAAATCTGGGTACTTTCTCTGTAGGTAATATTTTTAGCTATAGTCAACTCTTTGTATTCAAAAGAGAAAACCTTAATTGTCATTAAACAATCTTTTAATTATGGTTATTGATTGATAATAACTGTGATATTATCAATTTGGATTGTTTTTAATTTCAAAAAAAAAAAAAAACCTAACATTCATATTTTTCTATATATCTGTACATCAGTTTATGGTTCATTAAACATTACTAGCACTCTATTCTAAATTTTATGCTCTTATAAGAGAGCATTCAACTTTAACAATTTATTAATTTTATTATGATAATTTTATAGAGGAGCATAACTTTTATGGAGGTATTGTAGACACCCGTTTTTATCCGGGTTTGTTTAACTTTATTTTTATTTTTGATTTTAATTTTAATGTTAATTTTTGAAATTATCAAAAAATGGAAAAAAGAAAAAAAACAAGTTCAGTTCAGCTCAAATCAAAACTCTTCTTGGATTAGGATTGAATTATGAAATTCATGATAAATGTGAAAAAAGAATTCTATCTGGATTGGGATAAAACACATCAGATAAAATTAGATCAAATTGAAACTCTCCAGATTTTTCCTATATAAATGAACTCATAATTCAACATTAAACACACAATTTCGGATTATAATCAGTAGAGAGAAAAGCAAAAAAAGGGAAATATTTTGCAAAGGTTTTTAGATTCGAATTTCTTTGGGTTTTGGATTCTAGGAGTTATTTTGAGAAATCCAACGGTGAAAGTCTAGGGAATAACCAGAGGAAGTTCGCCTGAAATTTGGGGAATAAAAAGAGGAAGTTCGCCTGAAATTTGGGGACTATCCAACGGTGAACAGAGCCGGATCGAAAAACTTTAATTTCGGGATTTTGGGTTTTCAAACTCAGATCTACGATTTTCGGGTTTGATTTGGAAAAAACTAAGTTGATTTTCGAGTAGAGGAGGAAAAGAGAAACTTTTGGTGATTTTTTGGAAAATTTCTAGGTTCGGTGATCGATGGAGGCGGTGATCGACGACGACAACAAAGTCGGACGGTGGTCGATTTCTGGAAATTTGGGTGGTGTTCTTGAGGAGAGAGGTCAGAGAGAAAGAAGTTCTTTTTTTTTTTTTTATTTATAAAAAAGAGGTGAGAAATGATGTAAATATATATATTTTTGGTGTTTTATAGTGTACATCCGGGTCGGCGAGTCGGGCAGCGCTCCGACCCGACTTTTTTTTTTTGTTATGTTTTTTTTTTTTATTATTATTATTTCTTTTGTGCTTTGTTTTTTTTATTTATCTTACATTATTATTTGTTTAATTTTATTAATTATTTATTATGACTAATTTTATTTTAGTTTTGTTGTTGCAGGTATATTTTTAAGATTAACTTTATTTGATTTTTTTTTGTTTATGTAAATTATTATCCATTATCCATTAATTATTAATTTAATTATTTATTATTTATTAATTAGGATAATTTTTAGTTAAGTAAATTTTATTGTGTCTACTAATTAATTTTTATTAATAGTTTTTTTAAAAAAGATTGATTATTAATTAATTTAAAGTAATAAATAGACATCTTTTCTGATGATGAAATTCGAAAAAGTCACGATTGATTGATTTCTGAGAAAATTTAGGTGAGAAAACTCTCTTAAAAATTCTCCAGATCGATGGAAAGGTTTTTAAGGGATACTTTTCGATATTGAGGTTGAGATTTATTTTTGAGCAAACATGAATAAAATATAAGTTTTTAGTTATGAAGATTAGACTTAGGTTTAAGTGCCTTGCATAAAATTTAACTTTTCCGACGACGGAGCCTCTTCAAGAGAGAGATCGATTTCTTTTGAATACTCTCGAGGTGAGAAAACATTTCTAGTAATTCCTCCAGATTGATGGACGGGAGAGCTAAAAATGATTTTCGATATTTTTAACTTAAACAATTTAAAATAAAGATAAGATAGATAAGACCGTTTGATTAAGACTTTTTAGTATCACAAGACTAATTTAGTATCACATGACTAATTAGGTACTATCTCTTACACATGCATTGTGGGGGTGCTAATCCTTCCCCACACGTAACCGAACTCCCGAACTTAGTTCTGATAAGTAGACCAGAACCTATTCTTTTTAGGGTGCCTTAGTCAAGCTTAGGATTACTTTAAAAAGAATAGATTCGTATAGGTGGCTAATCACACCTAGATAAGATGATTAGTGGCGACTCCATGATTTGTGTCTAGCATGCTAAATTCGTATTTGGCACGTTATGACAGTTTGGCGACTCCACTGGGGCATTAGAGAGTCGAGCCATAGATTAGTCTTGTGATACATTAGGTGTTAATAATTGGTCTTAAAATAAAAAATGCTTAGTTTTTATCTTTATCTTTATCTTTATCTTTATCTTCATTTTAATTTTGATTTTTTTATTTGTGCTAACAACTCTTGAATCTTGTACATTAGTTGGAAAAAGAAAGTTTGTATGTTCCTTCGCACACACTACACTATACCTGGGCTCGTCTCTTTTAGGAGAGGGTAAAGTACCTACGCCCTTGTGAGGTGATAACCTTCGCAATGGCTAGCGAAAGACCCTCAGAGTGTAAATTACCAAAGCTTTCATGAGATGATAACCTCCACAGCGGCTTTGGGAAATACTTTCACGCAAACTGAACCCTTCAGGTTGGAGCCTGTAATGGGTGAGGAATGGGGTATCTTACTCATCCTTCATGGATGAAGTTAAGGAGCAGTTTGGGAACCTTTTTAGCTTGGTCTAGTATCCTGAACCTAGCATAAAAACAACACTTAAGAGGCCAACCTTAGCATAGAGCCAAGTCAACCTTGTGTAGATAATTACCCGAAATAGGACACATGAAGGAATGCCTTTGTATTTTTATTTTTCTTCATTTCACATTTTTTTGTTAAACTTTTTGTGAATATTGTTTTTCTTCGATGTAATTTATACTTTATTTTCTTGTGTCAAGTTTTGTGAAATCATTGTGTATGTCATAACTCCATCATTTGCATCATTTAGATAATGCTCATCCATTCACCATGTACATTTTTCATAATGCTCAAGCATTTATCATGTACATTTTTTAATAATGCTCATGCATTCATCGTGTACATTTTAAAAATGCTTATGCATGTTGGTATATGCCCTAGAGCCAATCGGTTTGGTCAGGCATAAACAACCAATAGCGCAAATCCATCATTATATCTTAGTGATACAAGGTTTTCCTTCAAGTTAGTACGATGATAAAGAGTTATTAAGTACTAATCAGATGAAGCCCATGTAACATAATGGCCTTGCAAAGGAATTATATATAATTGTGAGATCCTTATGCATCAAAGCCATGTTCCTAAATAGGTTCCTGGTCATCGTATTGCCAAGATGGGGCATTGGTAATGCTCAAAGACTGGTATATGTTAAGCCTACTTACTTAGTAAGCAAATGATCTCACGTGTTGAAGTATATGAGATACTTTAGGATAACATGTAGGTGCTTTTTTGTTGAACAAGTTCACTGAACATGACCCGCTGTGAGAACTCCATTTGGTATTGTCACTCAAGTGTCTATGGAAACGTTTTCACGTGTCAGTCGTGTAAGTAGTCCTCTGACTTGTGATACCAAGTCATCTTGTATGGGGAGTGTCATACTTTGATTCCATCACGAACGGGTCTCAAACAAGAGTGATGCTTATGGTAGGGTGGTTTTGGGTATGACATGAACCATACGAAGATGGATGAGTGATCCAGAGAGGATTCACCACTCCAAGTGACATCGGAGACATATCTCATATGTTCTTGGCTTAAGTTAACTTGATGGAATCTCTGGCCAGAGTATGATGAATTTAGGATAAATAGTTTCTCTAAGTTCACAAAGTTAACCAATAGCTGCAAGAACTAATATGGATTGAATATGAGTAGACACTGCACCATGCTCATGGTCTTTCCTGGATATTTGGTGAAAGGACCAAATTACACTGATAGATTGAACACGAAGGGTTATGTCGAGACTAGGTCGAATCCCAACAATGCATTCATCAAGGACACTTGTCATAATGCTAGTATTAAACTTTGTAAATATTTTTGGGATTGTCATTTGAATTAACTTTATTCTTTCATTTATTTGCAAGCTTTAGCATCATTTAAATATTTTCTTGCATATTCAACATGCATGCATGTCCATTTCATGAAAGTATGGGACCTAAATCTTAAAAATTGTGGTAACAAAGGTTAAAGGATAACTCAAACAATCAAAGTTCCTAGGGCATTCCTACAACACCCGTTCACAAGCTAGAGCAATAGCTGAAGAACAAGTTTCAAGGATAGATAGATTGGAACAGGCACAAGAGGAAATTAGAGAACAGTTAAGTTCAATGATAGAAATGATGAGGAATTCGAATGGGAAGAAAAAAGCAGGTGAAGTCAGTTCTCAGGAGAAAAGCCAAAATATGGGCGAATCTCTTGTCCACCGGGATTCAAACCTTCTCAGGTTCAAATGTATCAACAGGAACAGTTGCAGCAAGCACCATTTGTGGGAGTTAATTATCCACATGCTCTCAATTCCCGGGTTTCATCATTCCTGCCCTTGGGACAAAGATAGATCTTGTCCGAGTTCCAGACTTGGATGATCCCAAAGAGCAAGAAAGGTTGAAAGTAGCTAAAGAGATTGAGTCTCGCAAGATGAACCTGATTGAAAAAAGACTCCGGGCTATTAAGGGGTTAGATTTCTATGGTTCTATGGATGCTGAAGGGCTTTGTTTGGTACCAGATGTGATTATCCCGCCTAAGTTCAAAACTCCTAACTTTGAAAAATTTGATGGGACCAAGTGCCCTATATCTCACATAACCATGTACTGTCGAAAGATGGCTGCTCACACAAAAGATGACAAGCTGCTTGTCCATATTTTCCAAGAATGTTTTACAGGTTTTGCTATCAGGTGGTATGTCCAGCTAGATAAAAACCATGTCCGTACTTGGAAGGAGTTAGCCATGTCGTTCATTAATCAGTATAAGCATATTATTGACATGGCCCCTGATCGATTGTCATTGCAAAATATGGAGAATAAAGGTACCAAAAGCTTCAAAGAGTATGCTCAGAGATGGAGAGATATTGCTGTTGAAGTCCAACCACCTTTCACTGAAAAAGAAATTACAGTTTTGTTTGTAAGTACCCTTAAAGCACCGTATTATGAAAGAATGATTTGGAATGTCACAACATGATTACATGATTCTCTAGAACTTGCTTTAAACCGTTTGAGACTATATGATACATGTGACAACATGAATATGATAGAGGCATTAGGATTATAACCAGAGCCAAACAGCCATCCATTATTAATGTTCTAAGAGAACATCCCCACTAGTGAGCCAATTTGAGCCTACATTAAATATGCTGTTTTATTGGTAACCACAACTTACACCTAGCCTAAATATACTTATATCCTTACCCTTGTTCTAAAGATGGATTATATATTTTGAGACATATTGCAAAAAACAAGGGATATTTTTAGTTGAAAATTTGGGTTAGAAACAAAAGATAAGTGTGGGGGAAGAAAAGAAAAGAAAAAGTCAAGAGAAAAAGAAAGGGATCATTGTTAAATACATTCCCATATTCAAAAAAAAAAAAAAAAATCTTCTCTTGAACTTCTAGTTAAAGTAAAGAAAAAGATGTTACAAAGTTGGTTAGAATGAAGCAAAGGCTCAACATGAATATTTAGCCTATGTGACTATGTACTTGTAAAGAGTTTTGAGAAGTTTCTTTGTATGATCTTATTATGTCTCTAAACTTTATGAACTCTTTGGAACCTTTGTGATATCTTTATCCTTTTGTTCTTCAACCAGATTACAAACCCCTTGGCCCTATTACAACCTTGATTAAAGACCTCTTGATTTATGAAGTTGCATGATCTTTTAGTGGAGAATAGGTGGACAAGCAAGCATATGGTAGAAGTGTTTTCATGAGATTGATTGAGTGTAAACACTTTACCACTACTTTAAAGAGTGAAAATCAAGAGAGTATCCCATGTGAGAAGTTGAGATTAAGTTTGAATATACACTATTTTGATTGAAATATGTTATGTTAATATTGGCTTAACTCAAACTATTTACATTCAAGCAAGATTTTTTTGTGAATTTCTTTAAGCTATTGATTAGTTTTTAAGACTTGTCCAATGATTATCTCTAATTTATATTGGAAGGATTAGTTATAATTATTATTTTTAGTTTTTCTTATGTCTTCAATGTTTGTGGGTATCGTCCTAGTAAACCCTCACGAGACTAAACTCGTCCACTAGGGACACCTAGGGGTTTAAAGGCTTGTGTCACATGCTAAGTGCCACCGTGATTTCCTACGAAAATGGATTAGATTAGATTTTCTTATTTTATTTTTATTGAGTCGTTGCTAGGGACTAGCAACAATCTAAGTGTGGGGGTGTGATAACTCGTATAATTATATAGTTCTTAGTTATGTTTTATTATTGTTTTGTGTCAAATACGAGTTATTATTGCTTAGTCTAATTGTGTTTATGATATTTTATATTTTTATGTAATTTGGTGTTTTTCACGAGTTTGTTTGAGTGATTTCAGATTACTAGGTTAAATAAAGAATTAAGGGCAAATCCAGTTCAGTTTCAGTTCCGACACCTTTTGCCATATCAGCTATATCTGGAGTTTCACTGAAGCAATAAGGCTGAAATTTTAACCGTGCATAGTTAAGAGGCATATCTATCTTTTTCATGTTTTACACTTCTTGAAACGGAGTCGTTTTCCCTACCGAAATCAACCATCAAGTTGGCTGATGTGCAATGACGTCTGTTCTGCACCGTTTTGGTATTTTGACCATATCTTCCGATCCACATGAGAAAATGATCTGATTCCAACGGCTATGGATTCGTAACTGATAGGGGTATATTTTTCTAGAAGACCATTTTATCAGATCGAGCCTCCAACATTGACAAACTCGACCATCAAGCTGGCTGATCAAAATTGTCATACAATATGACGAAAATTGTTAGAAAAATGCACCCACCTATTATACCTACCTTTGAAATTTGTAAAGCTTGTCTCTTGTCATTTAGCCCTCCAAAATGTGTATAAATAGAGGGCCTTGGATGAGTATTGAAAAAGACAATATACATTGGTAGGATATTAGCCATTGTAATAAAATTCTCTAAGTTTTCTTCTTCTTTCCTTTCTCTAGTTTTCTTTTTCTTTATTTACTTATGCTTCTTACATTTCTTTTCATTTTATTCATATCTAGTATGTGTTGCTAATCATATTGTTGAGGTGATGAGGTGAAGCTCTTGGTAAATGCTAAGGTTAGTCTCTTAAACATGAGCTAAAATTTATAAACACTAGTATAGATAATATTTTCTTTTGGTTTAAAATCATACTTGCAAAGTAGGGATCTTGATTCATTATTGACAATGAAAATGGCACAGTAAATGCTTGGTTTCATAACCTTGATTTGTTGTAGACATATACCTTGGCATAAGGAATGCTTGGACTCTTTTTGTGAGTTTTGAGGACACCAAATGAACATAATATCATATGCTATGGACGTTGGACAATTTGGACTGAATTGCTAAACCTTCCGATTGGAACCTCCCTTATGTGTGGATTTCAATTGTGTAATAAAACAAGATTAATCTTAGCATAACACCAAGAGTGGATTCTCTAACCTCAACATCTTTTCTTATCGTTGTTTATATCTTGTTTAATTTCTTTTATATTTTGTTTATTTTGTTCTCTAATATCTTGTTTATCTTATTTTGTTGTTGATTCCCTAATATCTTGTTTACTTTCTTTTTCTTATATATTTATAAACTTATACTTACTAATACGCTTCCTTGTGGTTCGACCTCGGACACCCGAGAATTTATTACTTGAACATAACCTGCACTTGGGTTTACGACTCTTAATTGAGTCTCCATCAAGTTTTTGGCGCCGTTGCCGAGGAAGCAATACTAAGTATATAAGTTTATAAGTATATTTATTTTTATTGGCTGGTTATACCGCCTAATCTGTATATTAACTTTGTTTTATGCTTGTTTGGCGACGTGATTTTAGATTTCGTCGTTTAGTTAGATTTTATTGTGAAACTTTTTCAGGTAATCTTTCTAATACAACTCCTACCATGGCTGACAATGAAAGTATTCATGCTGAAGGTGAAAATAGACAAGTACGCACCATGCGTGACTACTTGCAACCAACTCGAAGCTCATCACCCTCTTGTTTTATTTTTCCTCTCAATGCAAACAACTCTCGTTTTAAACCAGGTATGATAGCTTTGCTTCCAAATTTCCATGGGTTAGAATCGGAAAGTGCTTACTCGTTTCTAAAAGACTTCGAAGATGTATGTGTCACCTTTAATGACCAACAATGTACAAATGAAATTGTCAAGCTAAAATTATTTCCTTTTTCTTTAAAAGACAAAGCAAAAATTTGGCTTCATAATTTAAAACCAAGGTCAATTGGCACATGGCAAGAATTACAAACTAAGTTTCTAAAGAAATTTTTCCCAGCACATAAAACTACTGCTTTGAAAAGACAGATTCAAAATTTCAATCAAAATCAAAATGAAGCATTTTTTCAGTGCTGGGAGCGTTTTAAAGATTTGTTAAGTTCTTGTCCACATCATGGTTTTGAAAAATGGCATCTTATTAGTTTCTTTTATGAAAGTTTAACTCCCGAAACTAAACAATTTGTTGAAACAATGTGTAACGGTGAGTTTCTAGAAAAAGAACCTGAAGAAGCCTTTGACTACCTAGACCATTTGGCAGATAACTCTCAAGCCTGGCACACAGATAATTCCTCTGAAAGTTCCAATAGATCTAATCCTGTTTCTAACAGAGGTAAATATCATTTTAGTCAAGAAAATGAGATAAAAGCTAAAGTAGCTAATTTGGCTAGAAAGATTGAAACCATGGAACTTAGAGAAGTAAAAGAAGTCAAAACGGTTAAAAATGAAGAAAGTTGTGGAATTTGTGAAATCATGGGACACCCCACTTCTGAATGTCCAAACATTCCCATTTTTAAAGAAGCGTTGCATGATCAAGTAAATTCCATAAACACATTTAATAAGCCTTTTCCTTCTCCTTACTCTGAAATGTATAACCCTGAATGGAGAAATCATCCCAACTTCAGTTGGTGGAATAATAATCATGTTCAGGTACCACAATCTCAAAAGCCGAGCAACACTTTTTCCTATCAACCTTCACGTGTACAAACCTTGGAAGAGACATTGCAAGCATTCATGCAAACACAAGCAAATGTGAATAACCGGACTTCACAGGACATCAATGAGATCAAAAACACCTTGTCCACATTGACAGCTTCATTACGCACTCAAGAAAAAGGTAAGTTTCCTGCTCAACCTCAGCCTAACCCTTCTACTCAATGTCTTGTTTCTTGCTCCAATGAAACTCAACAGGAAAATGCCAGTTCTATCACAACTCTTCGAAGTGGAAAGGCAATTGACAAAAAGATTCCATCAAAAGACCAAGATCCTCCTTCCCCTCCGAAAAGTATTGGTAAGGATGATGGTAAGTCTGAACTTCTTGAAAATTTGGACAAAGAAAAAGGTATGCATCCTGCTCCTTTTCCTCAAAGGTTGCAAACAATAAAGAATTTGAATCAAAATGCAGAAATTTATGAACTTTTCAAACAAGTTAAGATTAACATTCCTTTATTGGATGCAATCAAACAAGTTCCATCTTATGCTAAATTTTTGAAGGACATGTGCACAGTTAAAAGGAAACATAATGTACAAAAGAAAGCATTTCTGACGGAAAGTGTGAGCTCAATCATTCAACACCTTACTCCACCAAAATTCAAAGATCCTGGATGTCCAACAATCTCATGCATCATTGGAAACACTAGAATAGAACGTGCATTGCTTGATCTTGGTGCTAGTGTTAATCTTTTGCCTTTTTCTGTTTATCAACAGTTAGGTTTAGGTGAACTCAAGGAAACGCCTGTTACACTTCAACTAGCTGATCGTTCTGTAAAAATTCCTCGAGGGATAGTTGAAGATGTTTTGGTTCAAATTGATAATTTTTACTTCCCTGTTGATTTTATTGTTTTGGACACACATCCTGTTTCAAATCCAAATGTTCAAATTCCTGTTATATTAGGCCGTCCATTTCTTGCAACTTCTAATGCTCTGATAAATTGCAGGAATGGTATGTTGAACATTTCTTTTGGAAATATGACTTTAGAATTAAATGTGTTCAACATTTGCAAGCAACCTGGTGATGATTCAGAAGTACATGAAGTGGATTTCATTGAAGAACTTGTTCATGAACATCTCACCACTACCACATTCCATGATCCTTTAGAAGCTTATTTAATTGAATGTGAGTTTGATAATGCTTCAGAAATTTCACACACTGATTCTTTGTTAAATTCTTTTCAGGTTAAGCATTGTTGGAAACAAAAGTTTGAGGAACTTCCATCACTCACAAATGTCACAGTACCATCAACTATTGAACCACCCAAGATGGATTTAAAACCATTGCCATCCGAGCTAAAATATTCCTTTTTGGGTGAGAATGAAACTTTTCCAGTCATAAATGAACTTGAGGAACTCAGAAATGATGCATATAAGAATTCTAAAATTCATAAAGAAAGAACTAAAGCCTTTCATGACAAGTTAATTTCAAGAAAAACATTTGATGTTGGGCAAAAAGTTCTACTTTATAATTCTAGACTTCACATATTTCCTGGTAAATTGAGATCAAGATGGACTGGCCCATTTGTGGTTAAGCATGTGTATCATTATGGAGCAGTTGACATTGAGAATCCTCAAAATGGTAACGTATTCAAGGTAAATGGACAAAGACTCAAACTCTTTTTGGAAAATCATGTTACTCAAGAAGAGGTTGTTTTTCTTTCTGATCCTTGTTTTGAAAATAACTAGATGTAAATATAATTTTACTAATCTTCAAAAAAAAAAAAAAAATTGTTGTGTTTTAAGACATTTAGAAGTATTCATTCTGAACAAGGTCTGAGTAAGGGAGACTTGAGACATACCTTGTCAGTTTGATTTTAACCTTTTTATGTTTACTTGTTAATTTTTGTTTAGTATTTTAGGATTATTTAGGTTGCATGAGTTTGTTTTGTTTTGAGTCTTAGTTGTTCCTATTCTTATGTTATTAGTTCTTTTCTCTTACACATGATTCTTTCATTTGGGTTAATAGACTTACATTGAGGACAATGTAAGAATTAAGTGTGGGGGGAATGATTTAGGATTTCTTTTATTTTTGTCTACTATTTTTTTATGAGTCTTTATTATTATTATTATTATTTTTTTTAGTGTGTTTTAGTTCTTTTTTAATACAATGATGAGATATGAATTGCATAAGTCTAAAACAGATTTATTAGTGAGAAGATTTTCATGAGAATTGAGCTTGATGTCAACCTTTTTATGAGCCAATGTTAATATGATATGTTGATTGAGAAAGAAGCATGTTTAGACTTAATCTGACTTGTATAATCATCCTTGTGAGTTTTTGAGCCTATAATGATTGATGCATTATACAAATCAATCTAATTTCTTTCTTGAGTGCTCTTATGATTACATGATTCTCTAGAACTTGCTTTAAACCGTTTGAGACTATATTGATACATGTGACAACATGAATATGATAGAGGCATTAGGATTATAACCAGAGCCAAACAGCCATCCATTATTAATGTTCTAAGAGAACATCCCCACTAGTGAGCCAATTTGAGCCTACATTAAATATGCTGTTTTATTGGTAACCACAACTTACACCTAGCCTAAATATACTTATATCCTTACCCTTGTTCTAAAGATGGATTATATATTTTGAGACATATTGCAAAAAACAAGGGATATTTTTAGTTGAAAATTTGGGTTAGAAACAAAAGATAAGTGTGGGGGAAGAAAAGAAAAGAAAAAGTCAAGAGAAAAAGAAAGGGATCATTGTTAAATACATTCCCATATTCAAAAAAAAAAAAAAAATCTTCTCTTGAACTTCTAGTTAAAGTAAAGAAAAAGATGTTACAAAGTTGGTTAGAATGAAGCAAAGGCTCAACATGAATATTTAGCCTATGTGACTATGTACTTGTAAAGAGTTTTGAGAAGTTTCTTTGTATGATCTTATTATGTCTCTAAACTTTATGAACTCTTTGGAACCTTTGTGATATCTTTATCCTTTTGTTCTTCAACCAGATTACAAACCCCTTGGCCCTATTACAACCTTGATTAAAGACCTCTTGATTTATGAAGTTGCATGATCTTTTAGTGGAGAATAGGTGGACAAGCAAGCATATGGTAGAAGTGTTTTCATGAGATTGATTGAGTGTAAACACTTTACCACTACTTTAAAGAGTGAAAATCAAGAGAGTATCCCATGTGAGAAGTTGAGATTAAGTTTGAATATACACTATTTTGATTGAAATATGTTATGTTAATATTGGCTTAACTCAAACTATTTACATTCAAGCAAGATTTTTTTGTGAATTTCTTTAAGCTATTGATTAGTTTTTAAGACTTGTCCAATGATTATCTCTAATTTATATTGGAAGGATTAGTTATAATTATTATTTTTAGTTTTTCTTATGTCTTCAATGTTTGTGGGTATCGTCCTAGTAAACCCTCACGAGACTAAACTCGTCCACTAGGGACACCTAGGGGTTTAAAGGCTTGTGTCACATGCTAAGTGCCACCGTGATTTCCTACGAAAATGGATTAGATTAGATTTTCTTATTTTATTTTTATTGAGTCGTTGCTAGGGACTAGCAACAATCTAAGTGTGGGGGTGTGATAACTCGTATAATTATATAGTTCTTAGTTATGTTTTATTATTGTTTTGTGTCAAATACGAGTTATTATTGCTTAGTCTAATTGTGTTTATGATATTTTATATTTTTATGTAATTTGGTGTTTTTCACGAGTTTGTTTGAGTGATTTCAGATTACTAGGTTAAATAAAGAATTAAGGGCAAATCCAGTTCAGTTCCAGTTCCGACACCTTTTGCCATATCAGCTATATCTGGCGTTTCACTGAAGCAATAAGGCTGAAATTTTAACCGTGCATAGTTAAGAGGCATATCTATCTTTTTCATGTTTTACACTTCTTGAAACGGAGTCGTTTTCCCTACCGAAATCAACCATCAAGTTGGCTGATGTGCAATGACGTCTGTTATGCACCGTTTTGGTATTTTGACCATATCTTCCGATCCACATGAGCAAATGATCTGATTCCAACGGCTATGGATTCGTAACTGATAGGGGTATATTTTTCTAGAAGACCATTTTATCAGATCGAGCCTCCAACATTGACAAACTCGACCATCAAGCTGGCTGATCAAAATTGTCATACAATATGACGAAAATTGTTAGAAAAATGCACCCACCTATTATACCTACCTTTGAAATTTGTAAAGCTTGTCTCTTGTCATTTAGCCCTCCAAAATGTGTATAAATAGAGGGCCTTGGATGAGTATTGAAAAAGACAATATACATTGGTAGGATATTAGCCATTGTAATAAAATTCTCTAAGTTTTCTTCTTCTTTCCTTTCTCTAGTTTTCTTTTTCTTTATTTACTTATGCTTCTTACATTTCTTTTCATTTTATTCATATCTAGTATGTGTTGCTAATCATATTGTTGAGGTGATGAGGTGAAGCTCTTGGTAAATGCTAAGGTTAGTCTCTTAAACATGAGCTAAAATTTATAAACACTAGTATAGATAATATTTTCTTTTGGTTTAAAATCATACTTGCAAAGTAGGGATCTTGATTCATTATTGACAATGAAAATGGCACAGTAAATGCTTGGTTTCATAACCTTGATTTGTTGTAGACATATACCTTGGCATAAGGAATGCTTGGACTCTTTTTGTGAGTTTTGAGGACACCAAATGAACATAATATCATATGCTATGGACGTTGGACAATTTGGACTGAATTGCTAAACCTTCCGATTGGAACCTCCCTTATGTGTGGATTTCAATTGTGTAATAAAACAATATTAATCTTAGCATAACACCAAGAGTGGATTCTCTAACCTCAACATCTTTTCTTATCGTTGTTTATATCTTGTTTAATTTCTTTTATATTTTGTTTATTTTGTTCTCTAATATCTTGTTTATCTTATTTTGTTGTTGATTCCCTAATATCTTGTTTACTTTCTTTTTCTTATATATTTATAAACTTATACTTACTAATACGCTTCCTTGTGGTTCGACCTCGGACACCCGAGAATTTATTACTTGAACATAACCTGCACTTGGGTTTACGACTCTTAATTGAGTCTCCATCAGTCAATAATATTTCACCAAACCCTTATCCACCAGTACCACAACCAAACTTTCATTCTCAAACACCTGTCCTTTTGTCTAGCCCTGCATCCATGTCTTCAGTTAGACTTATTGTTCAGCCTCAAGTGAGTAATCAGAGAAGACAACGAAACAATCAGGATAGAACTCCTATAGATAACCCCAATGTCATACACATAATTACTCCATCGACTTTTCCAAGATCATCTAGTTGCACCAATCTATTCTGAGCCTCTAAAGTCGCCTTATCCCGAGGGCTATGATGCTAGTGTCACTTGTGATTCTCACATTGGAAGCTCAGGCCATTCCACAGAAGAATGTGGAGCTTTGAAGCGAAAGGTGCAAAATTTAGTCAAAGAGGGTCTATTGAATTTTGATGAGAAAACATAGCCAGGTGTTTAGTGAAAAAATGGCTTATTTGAAAAGATTTTGGGAAGAATATGGAAGTTGCATGCTATCTTTGAACTTTTTCTTCTAAAGTAATGTAGTCAAATCCCTAAATGTTTGTGCCCGAAAGCATTAAGGGAGTCTTTTATGATTAGACTTAATTTATATTTTTTTATCATTTTAATAAATTGGCAAGTTTGATGCATTTTCATTTATTCTTTTGCGTTTATATATTTTGCCCACCCTTTCAATTTCACCCATTTCAAGTTTCCAAATAATGAATGTGAAGACAAACATGGAAATAGTTTGGGATTCAATTTTGAAAGTTTTATCCATATTGGTAAACCTGAACATATATGACTGTACTTTGTCATTTGATTTGTTGAAGATTACTAGAGGTGGCAAAATGAACCCGAACCCGAAAATCCGTCCAGGAAAACCCGAACCCGAACCCGCCCAAACCTGATTTGACCAAAAAGTCAAAAACCCAAACCCGAAAAAACCCGAACCCGAATGGGCCCAAACCCGAATGGGCCCGAACCCGAATGGACCCGAACCCGAATGGACCCGAACCCGAATGCACCCGAACCCGATTGGGCCCAAACCCGAATGAGCCCAAACCCGAATGGACCCGAACCCGAGACCAGCCCGAACCCGAATTTAATACTAAAAATAAAAATAATCAAATTGCAATTAATTTTTTTTTACAAAGCAATAACTTTAATTATTAATTTTCTTCTAATTTTTTTTTAATAATTTAATTAAAATTTAATATATTATATATTATATATATATGATGATGAAATAATAATTTTATCAAAAAGTAAATTATATTTTGTACTTATAAATTATAACTTTAACGTCTTATATCATGATGAATTTACAATCTAAATATTTTAAATTCTTGAAAATTTTAGAGATGTGAAAATGTTTTTGACAATAATTCAATTATTCCTTAAGGGTAAAAAAATTGACAATAATTCAATTATTTTGGCCTTTTGGGTTATACTTATACGGTTAGGTTAGGGTGGGTTTAATTGGATTATGGCTTTCATGGGATTTTATTTTAGCAGGTGGGTTTAATGGGGTTTTGGGTTTTATGGCCTTTTGGTTTTGGGTATATTTATTATATATTAATAAATAATCATATTAATTATATATTTATTACGTATAATTTAAATATAAATTATATTTTTTTAGTACTACTTTATAATTTATACTTTATACTGATGAAAAAAATATAAGTACTCGATAGATATATATATATATATCTTGACTATAAGCATAAAATTTTTGCGTTTTATAAGTATATAAACGAATAGATGAAGGCCAAGATTTATTTTTAAAAGTTTTTTATTTTATAGTGAATATAAATTATAATGTATTTATATTTTGAAATTCGAGTTCATCAAATCAATTATTTTAAATATCAATATGATTAATTTATAATATATCATATTTTTTATAATAAATTTTTTCAAAATTTGATTTTATATAACAAATTAATTTCTTATTCTTTTGGTGCTAACAAATATTAATTTTAAAAATAAATATAATTAAAAATATCATATAATAGCAAAAGTATAAAAATAATAATAAATTAATAATTTGTTTTTAGATATAAATATTTAAATTACGTAAAAAATGATTACATCTAATATAAAATAAAATGATGTAAAACATACTCGAACCCAGACCGAACCCGAACCTGAATGGGCCCGAACCCGGATGGGCCCGAACCCGAATGAGCCCGAACCCGAATGGGCTCGAACCCGAATGAGCCCGAACTCGAATGGATCCGAACCCAAATGAGCCCGAACCCGGATGGACCTGAACCCGAATGAGCCCGAACCCGAATGAACTCGAACCCGAATAAACCCGAACCCGAATGAACCCGATCCGAACCCGCCCGAACCCGCCCAATTGCCACCTCTAAAGATTACTATGGTAAAAAGAAAGATGAAAGTTGACATGCAGTTTTGGCATGACTGAAAGGAAATTAATAGAATTGCTTCACAAGTTTGATGAATTGCTGTAGAATTCCTTCACATGTATGTAAGTCCTCTAGGATGAATTTCTACAAGCTTGTTTTTTTCAATAAATGTTCTTCAATGAGAATGTTCACATTTGAGATGATAGATGATCATATTTTTTTTATCCTTCACATAATTGAAATCATCAATTTGCTACCCATTTTGAGCAATTGAAATTTTTCAAAAGAAACCTAACCTAGGATCACCCTCTATCTTGGGGGACAAAGTTTCAAAAGAAATCTATTCACAAAAAGAAAGCAAAGTTGTATGAGATTTTCAAGGCAAAGAAAGTTCCCCTTATTGTGAAAGAAAAATTATAAGTGAATGTTGATGAAAAAGTGAATGATGATGGAGAAAATGTGTGTGATTAAAAAAAAGGGTGATTGATTGATGAAAAAAAAGAAAAAAGAAAAGAAGAAGTGATGACAAATGATCACGAAAAATGATGGAAAAAGAGAAAATGTGAAGGCTGATGATCCTTGGTTTGCAACCCTTAAACACATGTTTGAGCCTATTTTATCCATTCTTTCATGACCCTAAAACCTAGCCTACATTACGTACCTAGAAAAGTCAATTTTGATCAAATGTGAATGTTTGAATTGGAAAGCGTATATTGAATTGGGACATGCTTGTGGTATCATCAAAGGACAATGAAGTTAGATTCTTGAAGACAGCTCCAAAGAAGAAAGAAAAGGCTTGTAACACTTTGATATGCTCTGTTGCCTCCAAGAAAATTGAGGCGAACACATGATGAGAAAATTTTGTTCGTGATACTTGGAGAATGAGAACTGATTGTGAAGAAACTTCTCTTGAATCATATGGCCATTGGAGAGAGTAGACATCTATTTGAGGAGTTCTTATGAAGTGAAAAGATTTTGTCGAGTGACGCATTATTTTGAAAGAAATAAATAAAGGTGATTTGCTAAACATTGTGGGTAAATATTTCCTTTTTGAAAGAAAAAAAAGAAAGAAAGAGAAAAATGATGATTCAAATTGAAAACCCGAAAAAAGCAGTTTGAGTCATAGAAGGATATCTAAGTTGAAAACCTGAAAAGGACGACTTAGGAATAAGAAAAGTTAATCTTGTTTGAAGATTTCGTTGGGGACATCTTTTGGTCTAATACAGCTCAGAAAGATCAAGAATACCAATTGGGTTGATTTTTGAAAGTGATCTCAAGATTGTCGACATATTCATTATTTGGGGATGTTGTTATCCCATCCAAACATCCTTCTGATAATTCTTTGATTTACCCATTGTTCTTGACATAAATTTTTTCTTTCAAATATGAAAACCCTTGTCTTCTATTCACTTTGCTGCTTACCACTCTTTGTGGCCAACTTTGTATCCCATAATGAATAGAGGAAATGTTGATGCATTACATTTGTTATGAAATTGGAATGATGATTGATATGTTAAGATAATAATCATAAAAGATTCATGCATTACTTTGAAGAAGAAAAAATTAAGAATGATGTCTTGGGGCAAAAGGAAAGAAAGATGAGAACCAAGAAGGGTTGGAAATATAGACACTTGAGGCTTCTAAGCTAGAAACCATAAACTTTGGAAATGGACAAATGCTGCATTTGGGACTGAATAGAATTGACAAAGGACTAGTCTGGTGGATGGAACTTGTTATCCAGTTTAAAATTACATGATCGGAAAATGATGAGACGATGAAAAGAATGAGTTTGAGAATCCTTATTACCATGATTGGAGATGCATGATGTGGAGTAATTGGAACATTTCATTATATTGCATTCATGACATCTGTATTTCATGCACTTGCATGATCATTCATTGCATTCATGACATTTATATTTCATGCATTGCATGATGTTATTCATTGCATGCATATAACATGTGAGAAAGATTGTGAATTTTGAAGTCAAATTTTTTTCAAAGTGAAATTCTTGAGCCTCGGTTGAGGAAAGCTTTTCCAAAAGTAACGTTGTATGAAGAAGTCTTTTAAGATAAATTTTTTGAGTCTCGATTGGGGAAAATTTTTCGAGATAAGATTTTTTATTTTGGTTGAGGATATTTTGAAGATAGATTTTTGAACCTCGTTTGAAAAATTTTGCGAGATAAACTTTTTCGAAGATTAGATGAGATTTGAAAACCTCTCTTGAGGAATATTTTTAAAGTTGAAACCTCTCTTGAGGAATATTTCTAAGTTGAATGAGATTTTAAAACCTCTCTTGAGGAGTATTTTTAAAATAGATGAGATTTCTAAGCCTCTCACGAGAATATTCGTTTTTAAAGCCTCTCATTGAGGATATTCGATTTCTAAGCCTCTCACGAGGATGTTTGTTTTAAAACCTCTCATGAGGATATTCATTTTCAAAGCCTCTCACGAGGATATTCGCTTTTAAAGCCTCTCACGAGGATGTTCGTTTTTAAAGCCTCTCATGTTCGTTTTAAAGCCTCTCACGAGGATATTCATTTTAAAGCCTCTTACGAGGGTGTTCGTTTTTAAAGCCTCTCACGAGAATATCGTTAAGCCTCTCACGAGGATGTTTTTAAGCCTTTCACGAGGATTTCATTAAACCTCTCATGAGGATGCTTTCAAAACTTCTAACGATGATGATTTTAAAACCTCTCATGAGGATATTTTGTTTAAAACTTATCTCATGGATATTTTTCATGCCTCTCTTAAGGATATGTTTGCTAAGCCTCTCTCGAGAAAGATTTATATGAGCCTTTCTAAAGGGTATGTTTGCTAATAATTTTTTTAAGAATATTTTTAAGTCTCTCTCGGAGAATATCTTCGTTAAACCTCTCTCGATGATATTTTTGCTAAAATCTCTTTTAAGTGATGTTTTGCTTTTACCAAACTTCTCTTGAGGAACATGTTTTGAATTTGAGATTTTTAAATTTTACGCTTGATTGGGAATAGAGGTGCTCATGGGCAAGGCCACGACCCAGAATTTTTTTGATTCCTTTGCCCAGGCCCTGCCTAGGTCGGGGCGGGCCGGCCTGCCGGCCCATATTTACTGTTCACTATATTAGTTTTTTTTTATAAATTTTTTTTATATATTTTAAAAATTAAATTTAAAAAATATTATTTTTTTATTAGATGAACAGTGATTAAGGTGTCTACGTCTTTGCACATCCCCTAATTCTCAAGAAATGCACAAAGATGGGCAGCTGTAGACACCCATTTTTATCCAGGTTTGTTTAACTTTATTTTTATTTTTATTTTTAATTTAATTTAATTTTTTATTTTTATTTTAATGTTAATTTTTGAAATAATCAAAAAAATGGAAAAAAGAAAAAAAAAGTTTAGCTCAAACCAAAACTCTTTTTGGATTAGGATTGAATTCTGAAATTCATGATAAATGTGAAAAAAAATTGTATCTGAATTGGGATAGAACACATCAGATAAAATTAGATCACATTGAAACTCTCCAGATTTTTCCTATATAAATGAACTCTGAATTCAACATTAAACACACATATTTCGGATTATAATTAGTAGAGAGAAAAAAAAAGGGAAATATTTTGGAAAGGTTTTTAGATTCGAATTTCTATGGGTTTTGGGTTCCAGGAGTTATTTTGAGAAATCCAACGGTGAAAGTCTAGGGAATAATCAGAGGAAGGTTCGACTGAAATTTGGTGACCATCCAACGGTGAACAGAGCCGGATCGGAAAATTTTAATTTTGGGATTTCAGATTTTTAAACTCGGATCTACGATTTTCGGGTTTGATTTGGGAAAAACTAAGTTGATTTTCAAGTAGAGGAGGAAAAGAGGAACTTTTGGTGATTTTTTGGAAAATATCTAGGTTTGGTGATCGACGACGGCAGCAATCGGTGGCGGCAGCGGTGGACGGTGGTCGATTTGGGTGGTGTTCTTGAGCAGAGAGGTCAGAGAGAAAGAAGGTTTTTTTTTTTTTTTTAAAAGGTGAGAAATGATGTAAAAAAAATTTGTGTATGTTTTATAGTGTGCATCTGGGTCGGGCCGCATGCCGACCCGACCCAGATGCTGTTGTTTTTTTGTTGTTGTTGTTATTTTCTGTTATGTTTTTTATTTTATTATTTATTTTGTGCTTTGTTGTTTTTATTTTATTTATCTTACATTATTATTTGTTTAGTTTTATTAATTATTTATTATAATTAATTTTATTTTTGTTTTGTTTTTGCAGGTATATTTTTAAGATTAACTTTATTTGATTTTTTTGTTTATGTAAATTATTATCCATTATGTAGACACCCGTTTTTATTCGGGTATTTCAATATGAGCCTCAAACCATTTTTTGGGCTTAAAACCCATTGGGCCGATAGGTCCAAATCTTTTGCTTTTATTTTATATTTATATTAATAGTTATATTAATAGTTATATTTTATTCTTATTTTATTTCGGGAGTTTTGGATAAATTGGAAAAGATAAAAAGACTTTGAATTTGAAATGGAATGGACTTTTGACAGTTTTGAGAGTGAGATTTTGATTGAAAGACAAGTTCAAGTAAATTTAGAGTGATAAGTGCTTAATTTCATACATTTTCCTATTTAATTTCCTTATACTTTGTGCTTTGATTCTTACTTCCTTGATATTTTACTAGGTTTTTATGCTTTGTAGGTATTTTGGAGGAGATGAAGTCAAAACATGTCAATTAGGATGTTAAAGAGGTTACAAAATCACAATCACAAGATGGAAAAAGAGTTGGGAATCAAAAAGATCAAATTCTTGGTGCAAAGCAAGAAGACAGATTTGACCTCCGGAGCTTGTTGCTAATAAAACATGATGTTAGACTCTTTATTCGAAGAAACTTCCTTCTTGACTTTTGAAGATCATTTGATTACCTTTCCAACGGTTGTTCATGGGCCTAAGTAGGACAAGAAATGGTCATCCAAATCGGCATTGGAATATCTCCCTAAAACCCTAGTGGCAGAAAAACCCTAGCCGCAAATCACATATTTTTCTTAATACCCTAGCTGACATTTATGTTTATCCTTGCCAAGGAAGGATTAGTGGCTTTCAACTTGCATTAATTGCATTAATTGCAAGTATCTTTCCTTAAAGCTAATCCTAGTCAAAGTAGGAGAACTAAATCAGCCAAGACTTTCCTTCCTTACACTTAATTTGGCTGCAAGTTTGTAATCTCTCCATATTAAAGAGTGCTTTGACTAAAACTTTCCTACTTTATTGAAACTTGGCTGCCAAGGCTTATATCTTTCCTTAAAACATAAAAATCAGCCACTTTTCCTTAACTTTAGCCACAAGTCAACATTTATTGAAGGGAGAGAGCTGAAATTCACTTGTTTGATGCCCTAGCTATTGCCTATAAATAGAGATCAAGGGGCATACGAAACTTACACTTCTCCCAGTATCAAAGTTCTGATTTCTTCTTTGTTTCTTTGTTTTTGAGAGAGCAAGAGGCTGGATAATTAATATTCTTCTTCTTATTCTTTCTTTCTTTTATTTTCTTCTTAGATTCTCTTTAATTTTATGTTTATGTTTACAATGCCTATGCTAGGCTAAACTTTTATTTGGTTAAGAGTGATTTCAAAGCCCTAGACATGTTATGTAATTAATTTTCAGAATCTATCTATCATTGTTTTCTATCAAAGTTGCTTATGTTCTTCCATTAAAATTGTTCATGATGATGTTTTGATTTGTTTAGGTGGCCAACTAGATAAATCTTGATAATTGTCTAATGCTAGTTTAGGAGTCTTGATCCGTGTAACTGTCTTGATTTCCTATTCATAAGTGGCAATTTGTGATTAATGATTATGGTCAAGTTTTCAATAATTGCAAAGTGGAACATAACCTAAGTTGAACAATCCGAGCTTATGTGTTTGTTGCTTAGATCAACCTATCTTTCTCATCATAAAGCTGCTATTAAATTGAACTTAGAGAGCTTATTCTAGGTTGTTTGATAGTTAGAGATTAAATAGAGAGTTTGTTTTATTTAACGACGAACTAAGGAAATATTGGGGTAACAGAGCTTGTTGTTATCTACGGTTGTTAACTTTGATAGGTAATTAATGTTGATAGATATGAAATTGATTCTTAATGATGTCTAGTGGTAGAGAATGAAAGCTTAACCATATTTTTCATATTTGATTCTTCTTAATTACTTGTTTTCTTATTCTTATTGTTAACTTTAGTTTAAATCTGATTTCAAAATCCCCTTTACTTTTGTTTACTTGTTTTTAAGTGATAAACTATTAACTTATAAACTAAAACCCAATACCTGAGGACTCGAACCTTGCTAATCACTATACTCTACAATTGATTTTTTGAAGTGCAGGGTTAAATAAGATACACTCTTTTGGGTGCATCAAGTTTTCGGCGCCGTTGTCGGGGATTGCTTTCTTTAGTTTATTAGTTTATTGGTTTATTCTTATTTTTTTGTTCTAATTGTTTACTTTTTTTTTGTTTATTAGTGAATGTTCCAAGCTCCCGAAGAAGCCTTAAGACTTAGGAGAATTCGAGAATTTATTACTTCTCACCAACAACCAATCGAGGAGTTGATCCAAAACATCCAAGAGGATCAAGGAGAGATGGCAGTAGCTGACAACCGAACTCTCAAGGAGCTAGCCGCTCCGGACTTGGTTCAACAACCATTATGCATTGAATATTCTAATCTTAAGGTAGCTTTTGAATTAATATCTGGTTTGATTCATCTTCTCCCAACTTTTCATGGTTTTGCAGGAGAGGATCCAAATAAGCATCTCAAGGAATTCCATGTAGTTTGCTCAAGCATGAGACCAACAGGGGTCACGGAAGAGCAAGTTAAGTTGAGAGCCTTACCATTCTCTCTAGCAGATTCAGCAAAGGAATAGCTCTACTATCTACCATCCGGGACCATCACTACATGAAATGATATGAAGAAAGCATTCTTGGAAAGATATTTCCCAGCATCTAAGGCTGCCAACATTAGAAAAAAGATATGTGGGATTCGGCAATACAACGGAGAGTCCTTATATGAATATTGGGAGAGATTCAAGAAACTTTGTGCATCATGTCCACACCATCAGATAAGTGAACAACTTCTCATCTAATACTTCTATGAAGGTCTCATGCCCATGGAGAGAAGTATGATAGATGCCGCTAGTGGGGGAGCTCTAGTTGATAAGACTCCCGGGGCTGCTAGAACATTAATCTCCAACATGGCAGCCAATTCTCAACAATTCTCAATGAGACATGATCCACCACCACAACCCAAGAAAGTCAATGAGGTAAGTATATCATCCCTTGAACAAAAATTTGATAAACTGACTTCTCTTGTTCAACAATTGGCTGTAGGTAATATACAGCAAATAAAGGCTTGTGGCATATGTTCAAACATGGGGCACCAAACCGATATGTGTCCAACACTTCAAGAGGACACCAATGAACATGTTAATGCCATGGGTGGATTTCAGAACCAATCAAGGAAATATGATCCCTACTCAAACACTTACAATCCAGGATGGAGGGATCATCCAAACTTCAATTATGGAGGGAACCAATCACAAACTATTCCTCCACCATTTGACAACAGGCCGTCGGGTTTTCAGCAAAGAGTGCAACAACCATACCAAACCCGACAACAAGTGCCACCCACCCAAAATTCAGGTACTTCTCTTGAAGATCTTGTTAAAGCTCTTTCTACTAATACAATTCAATTTCAACAGGAAACAAAGACAAGTATCCGAAATTTGGAGACTCAAATTGGGCAATTGGCAACAACCACGAGTCAAATGCAAGCAAGGGATTCCAGGAAATTACCTTCCCGAACCATAGTGAATCCAAGAGAGAATGCCAATGGTATAACTCTAAGAAGTGGGAAACAGCTTGAGACACCACAAAAGGATAGTGCTCAAGGGGAGGACAACACCCTGGCATCATCTTCACATCCCAATGAGCCATTACAAAAGGTAGCTCCTAAACCATCATTTCCTTTTTATATAACTCCTCCACCTTTTCCTAGCAGGTTAGCAAAGTCCAAGAAGGAGGAGCAAGAGAAGGAAATTTTGGAAACCTTCCGGAAAGTAGAGGTGAACATTCCTTTACTAGATGCTATTAAGCAGGTGCCAAGATATGCCAAGTTCCTAAAAGAGTTGTGCACATCTAAACGGAAGTTGAAATGGAATGAAAAGGTAAGTGTGGGGGAGAATGTGTCAGCTGTTCTTCAAAAGAAACTCCCACCTAAATGCAAGGATCCAGGTATGTTTACCATTCCTTGTAAGATAGGAAACACCAGGTTTGAGCGTGCCATGCTAGATCTAGGGGCATCTATTAATGTCATGCCATATTCAATTTATGCTTCATTGAGTCTAGGACCATTAGAGGAAACCAGTGTTATAATACAACTTGCTGACCGTTCTAACACTTATCCAAGAGGAGTTGTAGAAGACGTTCTTGTACAGGTTAATGAATTGGTTTTTCCCGCTGACTTTTATGTTATTGAGATGGAAGATGAGATGTCTTCTAATCCCACACCTATTCTATTAGGGAGACCATTCTTGAAAACAACAAGAACTAAAATAGATGTACATGATGGCTCTTTAACGATGGAATTTGATGGTGAAATAATTCGCTTTAACATTTTTGAGGCCATGAGATATCCTAGTGATGTGCATTCTGTTTTTAATATTGATATAATTGACTCACTAGTGCAGCAAGCTTACGAGCTAGATGGTGAAGATAGTGTGGAGATAGTCCTTAGCAAACATCTCGGAATGGGGAATGCTAAAGGGGAACTAGCCTTGAGTGACCATGTGGAAGGGGCAATAGAATCTTTACACTCGCTACCACCTAAAGATGCAAGGTTTGATGTTTCATTTATTGATTTGCCTTTATCTAATGAGAAACTTCTACCTTCCATTTTGCAGGCACCAACTTTAGTGTTGAAACCACTACCGAACCACTTGAAATATGTGTTCTTAGGTGAAAAGGACACACTACCAGTCATCATTTCCAAAGAGCTCACACCTTTGCAAGAAGAGTGACTTATCCGGGTGCTTAGAGAGCATAAAACAGCAATTGGTTGGACAATTGCCGATATCAAGGGAATAAGCCCATCCATATGCATGCACCGGATTTGTTAGAGGAGGCGTCCAAACCAACAAGAGAAGCACAAAGAAGATTGAACCCTCCTATGATGGAGGTTGTGAAAAAGGAGATACTGAAGCTCCTAGATGTTGGAGTGATCTATCCTATCTCGGATAGCAAATGGGTGAGCCCGGTCCAAGTGGTTCCAAAGAAATCAGGTGTAACGGTGGTAACAAATAATGAGAATGAACTTGTTCCTACTAGGATTCAAACAGGGTGGCGAGTTTGTATTGATTATCGTAAACTTAATTCTACAACTCGCAAAGACCACTTTCCTTTACCTTTTATTGATCAAATGCTTGAAAGGTTAGCTGGCCATTCTCATTATTGTTTTCTTGATGGTTTTTTGGGTTATAATCAGATTGCCATTGCTCCGGAGGACCAAGAGAAAACAACATTCACATGTCCATTTGGTACTTTTGCATACCGGCGTATGCCATTTGGTCTTTGTAATGCACCAGCTACATTCCAAAGGTGTATGGTTAGCATATTTTCAGATTATGTAGAGAACATCATAGAAGTGTTTATGGATGATTTTAGTGTCTATGGTGATTCTTTTGATAGATGTCTAGAGAACCTTACACTTGTACTTGAAAGGTGCATGGAAACTAACCTTGTTTTGAATTGGGAAAAATGTCACTTTATGGTAGAACAAGGAATAGTTTTGGGCCATGTTATTTCTTCTAGAGGGATAGAGGTTGATAAATCTAAAATAGATATTATGCATTCTTTACCACCTCCCACAAATGTGAGAGAGGTTCGTTCTTTTCTTGGACATGCAGGTTTCTATAGGAGATTTATCAAAGACTTCTCAAAGATCGCATTACCTCTTTGCAAGCTACTACAAAAAGATGTGGTTTTCCACTTTGATGATAAATGCAAAGAGGCGTTTGAAACATTGAAGGGACTCTTGACATCAGCTCCTATCATGCAACCACTAGATTGGAATGTACCTTTTGAAATCATGTGTGATGCTAGTGACTATGCCATTGGAGCTGTTTTGGGCCAACGGGTTGGCAAAGCCTCACATGCCATTTATTATGCCTCCCGAACTCTTAATGATGCTCAATTAAACTATTCCACTACTGAAAAAGAACTTTTGGCTGTTGTATTTACTCTAGAAAAATTTCGATCTTATTTAATTGGTACTAAAATAATCGTATTTTCTGACCATGCAGCCCTTAGGTACTTACTCACTAAGAAGGAGGCCAAACCAAGGTTGATTAGATGGATACTTCTCTTACAAGAGTTTGATTTGGAGATAAATAAATAAGAGAGGTAGTGACAACCTGGTTGCAGACCATCTTAGCCGTTTAGTTCATGAAGAGGATGCACTACCCTTGAATGAGAACTTTCCGGATGAGCAACTTCTTTTTATAAGTACAACAACTCCTTGATATGCCGATATTGTTAATTACTTAGTTACCAAGAAGTTGCCACAAGAGCTGACACAAGCTCAAAGAAATAAGATCAAGAGTGATGCCAAATACTACATATGGGATGATCATTACCTTTGGAAGCATTGCTCCGATCAGATTATAAGAAGGTGTGTACTCGAATCTGAATTTCAATCTATTCTCACTTTTTGTCACACTTATGCATGTGGAGGACACTTTGGATCCAAAAGGACAGCCATGAAAGTTCTTGATTCTGTATTTTATTGGCCTACTATATTCAAAGATGCATACCTCTTTTGCAAGTCATGTGATCGTTGCCAAAGAACAGGTAACTTAGGTGCTAGAAATCAAATGCCTCAAACTCCAATACTTATTGTTGAAATTTTTGATGTATGGGGCATGGATTTCATAGGACCTTTTCCTTCTTCTTTTGGTAATCTTTATATTTTACTTGCCGTTGATTATGTTTCGAAGTGGGTGGAAGCAAAAGCCACTAGGACTAATGACTCTAAAGTTGTTTCAGATTTTGTCAAGACTAACATCTTTGCTAGGTTTGGAACACCAAAGGCCATAATCAGCGATAGAGGTACTCACTTTTGCAATAGGACTATGGAAGCACTTTTGAGGAAGTATAACATCACACACAAGGTCTCCACCTCATACCATCCTCAAACTAGTTTGCAAGCTAAAGTGTCAAATCGAGAAGTAAAATCCATCCTTGAAAAGACAGTTAACCCAAATAGGAAGGATTGGAGTTCACGACTTGATGATGCACTTTGGGCTTATAGGACAGCATATAAGACACCCATTGGTATGTCTCCTTATCGACTTGTTTATGGTAAGCCTTGTCATCTTCCGGTTGAGTTGGAACATAAATCGTATTGGGCTATCAAACAATGCAACATGGAGATGGATGAGATAGGTAAGCAAAGAAAACTTGACCTACAAGAATTAGAGGAGATAAGGAATGATGCCTATGAGAATTCTAGGATTTACAAGGAAAAGACTAAGGCATTCCATGACAAGATGATATCAAGAAAGGACTTTGTTGTTGGATAAAAAGTTATTCTCTTCCATTCACACCTTAAGTTATTTCCAGGTAAGTTACGTTCTCGTTGGGTTGGACCTTTTGTTATTACTAATGTATTTACTCATGGTGCAGTTGAAATCCAAAGTCCAAAAACAGATAAGGCATTCAAAGTGAATGGTCATAGATTGAAGCCTTACTATGAGAACATTCCAATACAAGATGTGGAGGAGTTACCACTTTTTGAGCCAAATTGTCTTGAATAATAATGGCATGGGTCTAAGTCAGGCTGAGGACAATAAACCAAACGCTTCTTGGGAGGCAACCCAAAAGGATGGAGAGCATCCATTATAATCAGATTTGCATATTCCATACTCTCCATCATTCTATTTTTTTATTGTTTTTCTTTAGTATGTTCTGTTTAGTAGTTCTTTTCTCTTACATATAATTCTTGCATTGGGAATAATAGCATTACATTGAGGACAATGTAAAAATTAAGTGTGGGGGGAAGAATTTAGGATTTTCTTTAGTGTGTTTTGTTTTTGATTCTTTTTATGTTTTTTTAGTGTGCTTTAGTTACTTTCAATACTATGATGAGATATGAATTGCATAAGTCTAAAACTGATTTATTAGTGAGACGATTTTCATGAGAATTGAGCTTGATTTCATTTTTTTTGAGACAATGTTAATATGATATGTTGATTGAGAAAGAAGCATGTTTAGACTTAACTCTGACTTGTATAATCATCCTTGTGAGTTTTTGAGCCTATATGATTGATGCATTATACATATCAATCTAATTTCTTTCTTGAGTGCTCTTATGATTACATGATTCTCTAGAACTTGCTTTAAACCTTGTTGAGACTATATTGATGCATGTGACAACATGAATATGATAGAGGCATTAGGATTTTTAACCAAGGCCAAACATCCATCCCTTATTGATGTTCCAAGAGAACATCTCCCTTAGTGAACTAATTTGAGCCTACATTGAATAAACTATTTCTTTGGTAACCATAACTTGCCCCTAACCAAAATATACTTATTTATATCTTTACCCTTGTTCCAAAGATGAATTAGCATGTTTTGAGACATGTTGCAAAGACAAGAAAGATCTATTGAAAATTTGGGTTAGAAACAAGAAATAAGTGTGGGGGAAAAGAAAAGAAAAGTCAAGAGAAAAAGAAAGGGAATATTGGCAAATACATTCCTATGTGAAAAAAAAATGAAATATATATATATATATATATATGAATCATCTCTTGAACTTGTGGAAAAAGAAAAAGATGTTACAAAGTTGTTTAGAATGAAGAAAAGGCCCAACATGAATATTCGGCCTATGTATTATGTGCTTTGTAAAGAGTTTTGAGAAGTTTTCTTTGTATGAATCTTATTATGTCTCTAAACCCTATGAAATCTTTGGAACCTTTGTAATATCCTTTTCCTTTTATTCTTTAACCATATTTATTACCCCTTGGCCCCATTACAACCTTGAATAAAGACCTCTTGATTTATGAAGTTGCATGATCTAAATAGTGGATAATAGGTGGACAAGCAAGCATATGGTAGAACTGTTTTCATGAGATTGATTGAGTGTAAACACTTTACCACTACTTTAAAAAGTGAAAATCATGAGAGTATCCCATGTGAGAAGTTGAGATTAAGTTTGAACATGCACTATTTTGATTGAGATATGTTATGTTAACTTAACTCAAACCCCTTACTATCAAGTATGATTCTTTGTGAAACTCTTTAAGCTATTGATTAGTTTGTAAGACATGTTCAATGATTATCTATAAGTTGTATTGAAAGTGAACTAGATTCGGTTTTCTTACCTTGTGTCTATTTGATTTTGCTCGAGGACTAGCAAAAGATTAAGTGTGGGGGAATTTGATAAGTGCTTAATTTCATACATTTTCCTATTTAATTTCCTTATACTTTGTGCTTTGATTCTTACTTCCTTGATATTTTACTAGGTTTTTATGCTTTGTAGGTATTTTGGAGGAGATGAAGTCAAAACATGTCAATTAGGATGTTAAACAGCTTACAAAATCACAATCACAAGATGGAAAAAGAGTTGGGAGTCAAAAAGATCAAATTCTTGGTGCAAAGCAAGAAGACAGATTTGACCTCCGGAGCTTGTTGCTAATAAAACATGATGTTAGCCTCTTTATTCGAAGAAACTTCCTTCTTGACTTTTGAAGATCACTTGATTACCTTTCCAACGGTTGTTCATGGGCCTAAATCGGATAAGAATTGGTCATCCAAATCGGCATTAGAATATCTTCCTAAAAACCCTAGTGGCAGAAAAAACCCTAGCCGCAAATCACATTTTTTTTTAATAACCTAGCTGACATTTATGGTTATCCTTGCCAAAGAAGGATTAGTGGCTATCAACTTGCATTAATTGCATTAATTGCAAGTATCTTTCCTTAAAGCTAATCCTAGTCAAAGTAGGAGAATTAAATCAGCCAAGACTTTCTTTCCTTACACTTACTTTGGCTGCAAGTTTGTAATCTCTCCACATTAAAGAGTGCTTTGACTAAAACTTTCCTACTTTATTGAAACTTGACTGCCAAGGCTTATATCTTTCCTTAAAACATAAAAGTCAGCCACTTTTCCTTAACTTTAGCCACAAGTCAACATTTATTGAAGGGAGAGAGCTGAAATTCACTTCTTTGATGCCCTAGTTATTGCCTATAAATAGAGATCAAGGGGGCATACGAAATTTACACTTCTCCAAGCATCAAAGTTCTGATTTCTTCTTTGTTTCTTTGTTTTTGAGAGAGCAAGAGGCTGGATAATTAATATTCTTCTTCTTCTTTCTTTCTTTCTTTTATTTTCTTCTTAGATTCTCTTTAATTTTATGTTTATGTTTACAATGCCTATGCTAGGCTAAACTTTTATTTGGTTAAGGGTGATTTCAAAGCCCTAGACATGTTATGTAATTAATTTTCAGAATCTATCTATCATTGTTTTCTATCAAAGTTGCTTATGTTCTTCCATTAAAATTGTTCATGATGATGTTTTGATTTGTTTAGGTGGCCAACTAGATAAATCTTGATAATTGTCTAATGCTAGTTTAGGAGTCTTGATCCGTGTAATTGTCTTGATTTTCTATTCATAAGTGGCAATTTGTGATTAATGATTATGGTCAAGTTTTCAATAATTGCAAAGTGGAACATAACCTAAGTTGAACAATCCGAGCTTATGTGTTTGTTGCTTAGATCAACCTATCTTTCTCATCATAAAGCTGCTATGAAATTGAACTTAGAGAGCTTATTCTAGGTTGTTTGATAGTTAGAGATTAAATAGAGAGTTTGTTCTATTTAACGACGAACTAAGGAAATATTGGGGTAACAGAGCTTGTTGTTATCTACGGTTGTTAACTTTGATAGGTAATTAATGTTGATAGATATGAAATTGATTCTTAATGATGTCTAGTGGTAGAGAATGAAACCTTAACCATATTTTTCATATTTGATTCTTCTTAATTACTTGTTTTCTCATTCTTATTGTTAACTTTAGTTTAAATCTGATTTCAAAATTCCCTTTTACTTTTGTTTACTTGTTTTTAAGTGATAAACTATTAACTTATAAACTAAAACCCAATCCCTGAGGACTCGACCCTTACTAATCACTATACTCTACAATTGATTTTTTGAAGTGCAGGGTTAAATAAGATACACTCTTTTGGGTGTATCAAAGAGTTTGATCTTTAAAAGAGAATAAAACCTAGATGAATTGAAATTCTTGGATTTTTTTCTTCTTATAAAAGCAACAGATGCAATCAGATTCAAGGGGGGATTCACAATAGAATAGAGGAAAAAAATAGCGAATAGGAGCAGTGCTTGAGAGCAGCAATGCTTCACATCAGCAAAGAGAAACAGCATCAGCGGATAGAAGCGGCATTAGCAACAGAACTTTGGAGAGTGGTAACTGTTCAAGAACAAAAAACAATGGCTGCAGGAAGCGTTTGTGAACGTTTGGGTGCATCTCTAGCTACTCATCCAAAACAGGCAAAGTCTATCTTGTCAAGGATTGAAAGCCTTGGATGGGGCATTCATAAGTCTCAAAAGCTGCTATCGATTCTCGATAAGGAGGCTGGGCAGCAAGCACTAGATGGGATAGTTGTCGATGTCCTCAGCTCCACTCAAGAAGGTATAGTGTCGTCTCTATTGGTTGCCCTTGCTGTAGACACCTAACTTTGTCCGGACCACTAAACAGGTATGTTTTCTTCCCATATTGATGTTCCCGAGTGTAAAAAGACTGTTTTCATTCTGCAGGTGGTACTCCGAGACTTAGTTTAAGAGGGCGAGCACAAAAAGTCAAACTTGAAAAAAAAGTCAACCTCGAAAAAGTCAACCCTAGAAAGTCAACTACTGAAAAAGTCAACCCACTTTCAAAATCAAGATTTTAAGTTCAATTGAAAAATGGAGAAAGAATTTTGATAATCCGAGATCTACATTGAAAGATATGGAGTTCGGAAGTTGGGATTTGGAGATTCAGTAGAAAAGAAACCCTAATCCAAGAAATTTGGGGAAAAGTGCTTAAACGATCAAACTGGTCGAAATTGAAGGTTCCAAATGAAAGATAAGCACTGACTACGGGTAATGGAGAAGCCACTTGCAAGAAAAACCGAAAGGAAAGTCAATCCGGGAGAAAACCGAGAATTAGGGTTTTTAGTGGATTTCGGTGAAATCGGGAAAAATCACAGAAATGGCCCGACTTGGTAAGACCAAAGCCCCCAAGGCTCAGATTGAAGAAAATCTGAAGATCGGATTTGTTTTGAGCAAAACCGGGTTTCAGAGGTAAAAGGGCAAAATTGGAAAAATTTGGGAAAAATAGCAAATGGACTTCGAAAATTATGGAAAATTTGTCAATCTCATTCTTAAATCATTTGAAAGAGATTGGCGAAAGAAAATTTTGATTCCGAGTTCGTTTGCAAAATGGCCAAATCCCGGGCTTCTTATGCAATAATTCAAAAAAGAAAATCCCGGAAAAATAGAAAATGGACTCGAAAAATTCTGAAATTTGGCAAATCTCATTTTTAAATTATTTGGAAGAGATTGGAAAAAGAAAATCTTGATTCCGAGTTCGTTTGCAAAATGGCCAAATCTCGGGCCTCTTATGTAGTAATTCAAGCCGATAAATCTCGAAAAAATACCAAATGAGCTCCAAAAATTATGAAAACTTCCAGATCACACTTTTTAATTATTTTGAAGAGATTGGTGAAGAAAAATCTTGATTTGGAGCTCGTTTAAAAAATGGTAAAATGTTGGGGCATAAAAGGGCATTTTTGGGAAGAAAAAATCCAAATAAATAGCAAACGGACTCGGATAATTTTGAAAACTTCCAGAACTCAATATTTTATTATTTTGGAAGTATTAAAAAAATAAAAATTGAATTTGGAGTCCGTTTGATATTTACTTGCATCCGGGGGGCAAAATGGTCATTTCACCCAAGCAACCGAAAAGGGCTTTTTTGGGCCGTTCAAAAATCAGAGCTGGGCTGAAAAAGAGAAGTGCTGGCCTGCCCAAGCCCAAAGGAAGGAGGAAGCTTATGATTTTTTTTCAATCAAGTGGTTAAAAATCAAGAGTTAGTTAACCATTCTCTTTGATCAAGCCATGGTGATTAAACCACATAGGTTAAGAAAGATGTCAACATTATTTTTGGATAGCTGTAATTTGAGAGGGCTGAGATGCTAATCCAAAGGTGGTAATTTCATGACTTTTCATCTTGAATTATTGGCCATTTGATGGAAATTAGGTTACACAAAAATGACAACATCTTGGAGTCCATATATACCATATTTTCGGCCAGCCCTAGGGGGAGGAGGCAGATTTTGTTTTTTCTTTTCCATTTTGGCTGATTTCTCTTAGTTTTTCTTAGTTTTTATCTTCTTGGTTGAGAGCAAAAAAAGAAAAGTTTAGAAAAAAAGGAAAGTTTGAAGAGAAAAGCTTGAAATATTAGCTTCTTGAGGTTGCTCTTGAGCACCAACTCTTGCACTTTCATTTTCTATTCTTATTTTTTGCTATTTTAATCTCTACTTGGTGAGTTTTCATTTTAAAATAATGTTTCTTGTTCTTCCTTCATTTCCTTTCTTAAGTATATTTTTTTTACATTTTTGTTTTTACAATAAACTCACCATGGCCAAATGGCCTACATTATTTATTTTAAGTTGTTGTTTCGATTCATTTTACCATATTGTTTATGCTATTTTCTTTGTTTTTGATGTTTTAAATGTTATGTTATTTCATGTTCTTGAGTTATATTTTAATTTGGTTGCTTTGTTTGTTGCCATTTATGTCTTAGATATCATGTTTTTGCATTTTTAATTTTCTGTTTTTATGTTGTTTAAATTTGAGCATGTTTTAAAGTTAGCATATTAAGTGTTTGTGAAAATGCTTGTGTGATTCTTTGCATGATTCTTGTTTTATATCTTAGTTGAACATGTTTTAGATTTAGCATATTAAGTGTTTGTGAAAATGCTTGTGTGATTTTTGTGTTATGACTTAGTTTTTCATGCTAGTATGCCAAGTGTTTGAGAAAATGCCATGCTTGTTGGAGCTTGAGGCCATTTGGCTACTCCATGTGTTTTGCATTGTGTGTTGCATTTTTTGTCATGCTAGTTGTTAGGTTTTTGCATTTGCATGATATTTGGTTGGATTTTTGAATTAAGCATGCCTTGTGTTTGTGAAAATGCCATGCATATCTTAGGTCTAGGTTGCATTTATTGCCATGCAAGTTCATGTTAGGTCTAGGCCATATTATTTATGTCATGCATTTTCCTTACATTTAGTTTTAAATCCATGCATTTCATGCATTATGTTTTCTGCATTATTTCATGCATTTCATGTTCATGCCACTTGAATAATGAATTGAGCCAATTAATGGTTCAAGGTCATGCTCTCTTGAGCACACTTGTGGAAAATTAAGTTTGTCAAATTGATTATTCTACCTTTGTGATTTTTTTTTACTTAGCCAATTTTTATCTAACTTTCAAAAAGTCTTAGCTACTGTTTTCAAGTCATTCTATGAGTTCCAAATATTTTTATTTTGATTTTTAAATGATTTTATCAAAGACAAAAAAAAAATGTGTTGGCAAAGCAGTTTTTTTTTTTCCACCCAAAACTCGTACATCTCCGATTTTTCTGGGAATTCATCTTTGATCAGAAAATTAATTCAATTTTTTCCCATGTATTTTTACATGTCCTGAGTCTCCAATAATTTTTTCAGAATTTTTGGAATTTTTAAAAATAGGGTAAAAAATCGTGGATTAAAACTGGACAGTGGAGTCAAAATTGATTTTAAAGAAAAACAAAACAGTTTTTTTTCTCCTCCAAAAACTCATACATTTCTGATTTTTCTGGGAATTCATCTTTGATCAGAAAATTAAGTCAATTTTTTCCCGTGTATTTGTACATGTCCTGAGTCTCCAATAATTTTTTCATAATATTTGGAATTTATAAAAATAGGGTAAAAAATCATGGTTTAAAACTGGACAGTGGAGTCAGAATTGATTTTAAAGAAAAACAAAGCAGTTTTTTCTCCTCCAAAAACTCGTACATCTCTGGTTTTTCTGGGAATTCATCTTTGATCAGAAAACTAAGTCGATGTTTTTTCGTGTATTTTTACATGTCCTGAGTCTCCAATAATTTTTTCAGAATTTTTGGAATTTTTAAAAATAGGGTAAAAAATCGTGGATTAAAACTGGACAGTGGAGTCAGAATTGAATTTAAAGAAAAACCAATTTTCTGTTTTGGTTAATTTACTTAGAGTGGGCTGATTAGGAGGGTTAGCTACTGACTTAGGGTAATTTCTAAGCCTTTTTAAACTCTAAAAATGGTTTTTCAAGTCCCGGGTTAAGGGTAGCCAAGTCTGGATTTTTTTTAAACTTAGGAAATTAGAGTCATTTTAAAAATTTTAGCCCAGTTTTTATTTTTAATTCAAGCTTTTCAAAATTGTTTTCAAACAATCACAAAGTATTTTGGTTTTAGAATATTTAATTTGATATATTTTCCTAAGGTAGCCGGATATCTTTTTAGATATACGGATTTCCTTAATTAAAGGAAAAAATACATTTCATGCATCGCATTTTTATATTCATGCATTTCATATAATATGTGATTCTTGCCATAATAATTTCTATGTGTCATGACATTTAGGTTGCATTATATTATTTAGATTTTGCTATGTCATTTTATTTATGTCATGCCTATACACATTCATTTCTTTTAAATGTTTTCAAAAAAGATAATGGTTTTCAATAAAAATAAAGATATTCCCGAGTTAAAATAATTCATGAGTTCTCTACCGGGTTTGCTGGAGGGAATATCATCAATTATTATTAATAAAGGAATATCTTTCTTTCAAAAAAAAAGAGAATAATTCGGAAAGTTTTCCAAAACTAATAAAAATTTCTATATTTTGCCACGTTTGTTGGGGAATATAGGAAAATTTTGAATTTATAAATTTCGGATCATTTTCAATAAAAAATGGAATTATTTTTCTTTAAATTGGGAATTAATTTGAAATACTAAATTTAAAACCAACTTTTACCGAGACTTGAGATAACACACGATTAATAAGGTACCGATTTATACGGGCGTTGTGGGGGTGCTAATCCTTCCCCGCACGTAACCGACTCCCGAATCCGCTTCTTTGATTTCTCTGGTTTAAAACGCAGACTTGAAATTGGTTTTTAAAATGTTTTAATTAATTTTTAAAATATTTTATAAAACCGGTTTTAATAGGTGGCCGATCACACCTAGCTAAAAAAGATTGGTGGCGACTCCATGTCTTTTTTAAGGTCATTTTCAAAACCTTCATTTCTAGAGGAATTAAGTCGACTTTTCCTCGGTTTTTTTTTTTTTATGTGTCACGCTCTAACGAATAATAAAGTCTTGCGATGAGACTCGTCGTTATTTTTTAGGTTGCGACAGCTTGGCGACTCCACTGGGGACTTATTAGAGAGTCAGGCCTAGAATTGGTCGTGTGTTATCAAAGTCTCGGTTTTGTTGGTTTAATTGGTATTTAATTTTAATTCCCACATTTTTTTAATATAAGGAGAATTTTGAAAATAATAAAATGTTTTTAAATATGTTCATACTCATGTGCATGCATTTTATTTTTGTTCTCTAGTTATTTAAGGTTGTATATTATAATTGCTTGTCGGTTAATGCGTTACACTATTCTTGAATGTTTTAATTGCTAGGGCATTTAGAATAAGGTTTGTAGAATAGGTAGTGAAAGGTTTGATATTCCTCCACACACACTACACGTGCATTTGCATAACATTAATCCTATACCCGGATTCCGTCCTTTTAAGTGGGAGTAAAGTAACTACGCCTTCGTGATGATCCTCCGTATGGGCTAGTGAAACACTTTCGGAGTATAAAGTACCTATTGCCTTCGTGATAATCCTCCGTACGGGCATAGGAAAATATATTCTAACGAATTGAACCCGCTTTTATCAGGGTGCCTTACTAGCCTTCACCAGCGACAGTGAGGAACAATTCGGGGCCTTAGAACCGATTCACCCTCATATAGTGAACCTAGGCGAAGCCATCCCGAATTTCCGTTAGATATACCGAAAATAGGAACACATGGAGGGACATTTCTAAACTTTTTGTTACCTGTTTTACACTCCGAATAAGTGTGGTAGATTGGGCAACGATGTACGTACATCGCCCGTAATAAATGTGATACTCCGCCTCGAAGGCATCGTGATGCCTAAATAAGCAGATATTACTGGGGCAGATGTTCATTAGCTGTTTTTAAAAAAAAAAAATCTTTTTTCAAGCATTTTGCATGTTGCACATTTCATACATGTGTGAATGGAGCATGTACATTTTTGGTTGTGTTATTGATCTCATTCTTTGCAATAAACAGTTGGTAATTTCATTTGATGATTTCATAAAACCGGTAGTGTCACATGAACATTTGCATATGGTACCATAGTGGGATCCACCCTAAAATTCTTTTGAAAATAATGTGATTGGTTTTTCATAAATAAATAAAAACACAAAAAAAAAGCATGTTAAAAAAAAAAAATCATAAGTTAGGAGGCAAATCTTGCATAATGAAATTTTTGAATAATCAAGATTTAGGTCCCACCAATTTCGTGTAATCATTGGTTAATTTATTTGTGTCATTTTGACATCGTGTTACAGTCATAACATGCATGATTATTCATTTTAGAATACATTTGTGATATACATGGTCATTCTTTGTACCTACCTTTGTATTAATTCATTTATTCTTAGCATGTATCATTTTGACATCATAGCATGCATGGTCATTCATTGTAGGACACGTTTATGACATGCATAGTCATTATCTGTATATACCTGGCATTAGATTGCATCCATAGCATACATAGTCATCATAATTTCTCTGTATATGTTCATGCATTAATCGTCAGTTTATTCATGCACATAGGAATAGAGCATGTACATTCATAATCTTAATCTCATGACATTTTCATTTGCATGAAAGGGGTTCGAGATATGAGGAATGAATCGAAGGAACGATTGGGTGCTTTGGAACGCAATCAAGATGATTATGGACATGAAATCCGAGAGGTGAAGGAACAACTTGCCAAATTGCTGAAAATGGTTGAGGATATGGGTAACAGTAAAGGTGAACTTTCTCAGGGCTTCGCATCATCTTCGGATCAACCAAAACCATTAGGTCCAGAACATACAATCCTTGCTGGATCCTGCACTTGTCAATGCCACAAAGGTTGCAATCCTGATGAAATTGTGGACAAAATCATGAAAATAATTAAACCTGAAAGCCTGATACCAAAGACAGAAACCTCGAATCCAGTACCATACCTGCAAACTGTTCTAGGTCCAAACCAGTATCCCCACCCTACTATGGTCCAATCGTCCATTGGGACGACCACTACGGGATTCCTGAATCCCACTCCATCGTTACCAACTACCAGTTCATACTATTTCCCTCATCAATCACCTTATCCAGTACCTGGGATAGGAACCTCAAGCTATGTACAACCTCTAAAGGCCCCGTGTCCAAATCCATACCCTTACCATGCTGTTCCGCCACATCCCCATGTAAACACTCCGGTTCGAACCTTAGTGCCACCACCAAGTGCCCCAACTCCTAGGCCATGTGTGACTAAGAAACGATCCCAGAATAAGACCCAAATGCATTTTGATCCCATTCCAATCAGCTACCAAGAGCTCCTCCCTATACTGATCCAAAATCACATGGTTGCCTGTGTCCCATTGAAACCCCTGTTACCACCATATCCAATATGGTATAATCCAAATGAAAGATGTGATTATCACTGTGGAATTGTTGGCCATAGCATCGAAGATTGTATAGCAGTCAAAAGGAAAGTGCAAGCTCTCATAGATGCCAAGTGGTTGGATCCAACGACACTGATTGATAAAGGACTGGGAAAACGCCATTAGGATTGGGAGATTTACAGCATTGAGGTGGAAAGACTTCGGTCTTATATGATGTAATAGGATTTCACTTTTTCAGTAGCCGGCTCTTATAGCCTTAGGATGCTAGGAAGAATAAAATGCTTGTAAAGACAGTTTTAACTACTGCTCAAATTTTGTAAAACATGGTTTATACCATTGTGAACATTGATATGGGAATGAATTGAGTATGCTTCAAATTTATAAGATGTTGATGATTAAGTTCCTCCGATTCTTATTTCCTCCGTGATATCTTCCCCTTTGCATTTTGCATCCCATCAATTATTTGTCAGGTTGCATTCATGCATTCATAATCAGCATGATTTTTCTGTATATATCCATGCATTAATTTGCTTATTACATACATCATGATTAGCATTAGGTCACATTCATGACACACATGGTTAGCATGATTTTCTTTGTATATACTCTGTATCAATCATTCATTGTTTGCATAATTGACACCGTGTTGCATTCATAGTGTATGTGATCATTCATTGGGAAACATGCTAAAATACATGATCAGTCATTGCATATATTCATGTGTTGATCTGTTTATTCTTTGTTTGCAACATGTTGGCATTGTGATTGCATTTATCACATATATGGTCAGCATGTTTCCATTATACATATCCATACATCATATTGTTTAGGCTTCACATGCATCAAATTGCATTCATGGCTCATTCATCATGACATACATTTGGGGGAAATAAAATAGAAGTTGGCTTGGCTTTAGGAGTCTTTGAAAGAATTTCCATTTCAAATCAGAAGAAGTACTGAGTACACTTTTAATACAGGCTGGTGCTATGGAGGATGAACAAGTTGCCCGAATGGAAAAAATGGAAAGGGAACCGAGAGAATTGCGAGAACAGCTAGCAAAATCTCAAGCAGAATCTAAGGATCAGATGACTAAACTGATGGAGCTAATGTCTGCTGTAATCAAGGGAAAAGGATACACCGAAAACTTTGTCGCCGGAGAAGGGTTAGAGGTACAAAAGGGCCAAGATGAGGTCGCAATAAGTGATGCCTAGAACACTGTTAACCCCGTCAATGTCCTAAACTCAGATGATCCAGCTGAACAGGCAAAGTTGAAAAGGGTTGCAGTAAATGAGGTTGAGTTGGCAGATTCCCAAGGGAAATATCAGTTGTTAGATGAAAGGCTCCGGGCAATAGAAAGAACAGCTGTATTCGGGAGTGTGGAGGCGAAAGAACGATGCTTGGTCCTCGATTTAGTCATTCCTCCGAAGTTCAAGATCCCTGACTTTGTGAAATATGACGGGACGACCGATCCATCAGCCCACATCACTATGTTTTGCCGAAAGATGACAAGTCAGATAGATAATGATAAGCTTTTAATTCACTGCTTTCAGGATAGCCTCAGCGGGTCCACAATTAGGTGGTATAGTCAGTTGAGCAAGGATCAGATTCGCTCTTGGAATGATTTGGCTAGGGCTTTTCTAAACCAGTACAAGCATATGACCGACAGAACACTTGATCGTCTCACTTTGCAAAATATGGAGAAAAAAGCTACTGAGCTTCAAAGAATATGCACAACGGTGGATGAGCCTGGCTGCCCAAGTACAACCACCCTTGACACAAAAGGAAATCACTATCCTTTTTGTGAATACAATGCAGGCCCCGTACTATGACAGACTCGTCGGCAATGCTTCGAAGAATTTTGCGAACATGGTAATTTCAGGGGAGATGATTGAGAATGCTATCAAGAGTGGGAAACTTGAAAAAGAAGGAACATCCAATACCGAGAGAAATAAGGCACCAAGAAAGAAAGAGGAAGATGTCCAAACTATGGGAGATTTTATCCCATATTCCCAATTTCCCTCATACCAATCATGTTACCCTACTGAGGTATCTCCAAGCCTTTATCCTTACCTACCTACCCAAACACCTAATCCTATACCAGCCCTTGCAACAAGGCCTACTTCTAGAAAACGACCGCGAGAAAATCAAGAAAGAATTCCAATCCCCATCCCTGACCTACTGCCATTACTAATAAAGAATCAGTACCTTACCCCGGTACCTTTGAAAATGGCTCCGAATCCATCAGCAAGGAGTTATGACCCTGACAGCAAGTGTGATTATCACCTAGGGGTAGTTGGGCATTCAACTGAAAAATGCAGACAACTGAAGGAAAGGATTGAAAGTCTTATCCGTGATGGTATGTTGACACCGGAGCTTATCAATCAATGGAAGGCCGCTTAGCCCTAAATCAGTTTCTTTCAGGGTTTTAGGGGGAGAATTACTACCTTTGAAGGATGTCAATAGGAGCATTTTTGACGCATGTAGTTTTATACACTGTGATGATGAAAGCACTTGTCTCATGTTAACATCTACATGAATTAAATGAATTTTAAATGCTTTGTGTTTGTTGTGTTTTAAATAAACGTGAATTTACAAAAACAAGCATTAAGGAAGTTTTAATAATGGATAGTCTCAAGAAGATTGATGATCAGTGTTAGAAATGACCCAACACCATCCCCCTCCTTTTTGGGCTTCTCTATACCTAAACCTTGAATCAATAACACTTGAAAGACCTAATGCTTCAAGGAAAAATGAATGAAAAAAGAGAAGCATTGTCATTGCAAAATAAGCAAGGATGTAAATCCTAGTCTAGGCTATGAACAAAGGAACGAACTTTTTGAAAATTTTCGAATTCCTTGAAAATCAAACAAATGAGACATTCTTTCAAGAGTCTAGATTTTGATAATTTGGTGTGTGTCAAGATTGTGCTAAAACCATTCATGACCTTTCCCAATAACCACAAAACACTAATTGCCCAAACATCACTTCATGATTGACATCCTGGGGCACAATGATTAAACTAGATTATCCCTTGTCCCAGAGAAAACCCGTTTTTGGGTCATATTTTCCTTATCTCTTCAAAAAAACTCAGATTGGAAACTCAGCCTTTTCAAAATAGACCTAGACTTGCTATGTTCCTCGTTGATACAGATTCTCATGGTTAATCAAATTGGGGCATCATATAGGGAAATGATGGACACATGGTAAAGAAGGATGGGCTAATGCATGAATCATTGGGGGGATGCGACGAAAAAAAAAGAAAAAAAAAAGAAAAAGAAAAATCGTGATATCATGCATGTGAGAATTCGGATGATTCCAAAGTGCAAAATGAAATTCTGAATATCTATTTCCCCTGGGGATTGCTTTTCAATGTGAATATTTGTGCTTGACATGAGAAATGGCCACCTTTCATATCCCCTTCACACAAAAAGAAATTATCCATAGTCACCCCTTTGGAGCCAAAAGAATTCTTTCTTCTTTGAACCCTGATCAAGGATTACCCTCTACACTGGGGGGCAAATGCGAGGAAAGATCTTTTCAAAGATCATTGAGAAATGAGTGATAGCTCAAGGACAGACACAAAGCAAATGGAGCCCCGAATAAATACGGGCTCACTCTGTCAAAGAAAAAGAAGAGAAAAAGATGGTGAAATGAAAGCCAAGAAAAACAAAAGAAAAACACAATAAAAAAGAAAACAAAATGTGTGAAAGACATGGCAAATGGAAAGCCAAAAGCAAGGAAGAAAAAGAGCAAAGTCAAAAGGAAAGAAATGTCCAAGAAGGGACAAATGCTTCAAAGAGAATCCTCCTCAAGAAATGATCCTTGATCTGATTACCCTCAAACACATATTTTGGGCCTATTTATCCTTTCTTTCTGAACCCTGAGCTATGGCCTACATTATATGCTTTAAAAGTCCATTTTGATCAAGCATGAATATTTAATTTGAAAGGTTTTTCCTCAGATTTTATCCCATTTCATCGAATTATCATTTCACTAAGAAAGAATTTAGAATTCTCAAGTGCATGGTAAAACAATGAACAAAAAAAAATGGAAAGAATGGGACTCTAGGGCGAAAACCCAAAAATGGGCGGTCTAGAGTAAATTTGTAAATTTTCGATGCCATCTATGATAGTGCCGATACCCCAAAAGAAAAGATTTTATTAAAGGAGTGGTCATCGAGGAACATCTAGGAATTCCTGAACCCCCCAAATTGTCAGTTCTCATTCAGAGGATTGTCTTCAAAAACTGAAACTTTTTTCCTCCAAAATCAACTTTCCAGTTTAAACATCCCGGCCAATCTTGACGCTTGTCAAAATGCCTTGATATGGAAACTAAAAGAATGTTGAATTTGTTTGGTTCTCAATGAATTCATGATTTATAAAAACTGTTCCATTTGTGAGCCTAGAAGGGATATACATTTTTGTCATGAAGTTTTCCTGGAAAAGCCAGAATCTTGTTATACCAAGCCTTGCCAATCCCAGTTGAAAAAAACAGATTGATACTTAGAGAAATTTCTAACAACGATCATCAGTCTTCAAAAGATTTGTACATCATACATTGTGGGGTTAATATTTTTTGTTCAGAAGTTTTCAAAATGCGAAAACAAATAAAAATATTTTTGAAATACCCATTTTTTATGTTGACATGAGACAAGGCTTTTTCTAACCCAAAGGTATAGAACTGCCAGGATAGGTCCTGACTTCCAGATATGAGAAGAAGAAATAGAACCCGGTTCAGATCTCTGTTGATGAAAGTTTGAAAAACTGTTGGGGCAAAGAGAATAGCCAAAATGAATTGAAGATATACTCTCATTTGAAGAGGAAAAATGAATTTGAAAGGCTAAGCCAAAGTCTAGAGGAAAAACCGGGGGCATTTGCATCACTCATGAGCACTCATCTCTCTATCAAGCTTTTACATCTGCACAGTGTCGGCAAGCATTTGCATCATTCATGGGTATTTGCATTGGCATTATTCCATAAGCATCTGCATTTTACCTTTACATTTACATTCTTCATGGAATTCGTATTTGTGTCATCTCAAACAATTGCATCATTTCTAGAATCATTGCATTTTCATTAATGTGTAGTAATTGTAGTTACACCATTCATAAACCAGTTACATGAACACAATTAGTAGGGGCATCTGCATCATGAAACATGGGCATCAATCCAAGTCATTTACATTTGCATTAAAGACATTTGCACCAGTTTAAGTCATTTCGTATCTTATTCAACATATGCATTTGCATCAAAAAGCATTCGCATCTTCTCAAAATCTGTAGGTTAATTTTCAACAATTCTTCACCACAATCTTTAAGACCTCCGACCATAACTTTTTTCAGGGGTAAGGCCTATGGGCACCATTTTTAAGACCTCCGGGCATAACTTTTTTTTCAGGGGTAAGGCCTATGGGCACCATTTTAAAGACCTCCGGGCATAATTTTTCAAATCACAGGTAAGACCTCCGGGCAACATCTTTAAGACCTCCGGGCATAACTTTTTTTCAGGGGTAAGGCCTATGGGCACCATTTTTAAGACCTCCAGGCAACATCTTTAAGACCTCCAGGCATAACTCTTTTTTTTCAAGGGTAAGGCCTATGGGCACCATTTTTAAGTCCTCCGGGCATAATTTTTCAAATCACAGGTAAGACCTCCGGGCAACATCTTTAAGACCTCCGGGCATAACTCTTTTTTTTTCAGGGGTAAGGCCTATGGGCACCATTTTTAAGACCTCCGGGCAACATCTTTAAGACCTCCGGGCATAACTCTTTTTTTTCAGGGGTAAGGCCTATGGGCACCATTTTTAAGACCTCCGGGCATAATTTTTCAAATCACAGGTAAGACCTCCGGGCAATATCTTTAAGACCTCCGGGCATAACTTTTTTTTTTCAGGGGTAAGACCTATGGGCACTATTTTTAAGACCTCCGGGCATAATTTTTCAATCACAGGTAAGACCTCCGGGCAACATCTTTAAAACCTCCGGGCATAACTTTTTTTTCAGGGGTAAGGCCTATGGGCACCATTTTTAAGACCTCCTGGCATAATTTTTCAAATCACAGGTAAGACCTCCGGGCAACATCTTTAAGACCTCCGGGCATAACTTTTTTTCAGGGGTAAGGCCTATGGGCACCATTTTTAAGACCTCCGGGCATAATTTTTCAAATCACAGGTAAGACCTCCGGGCAACATCTTTAAGACCTCCGGGCATAACTTTTTTTCAGGGGTAAGGTCTATGGGCACCATTTTTAAGACCTCCGGACATAATTTTTCAAATCACAGGTAAGACCTCCGGGCAACATCTTTAAGACCTCCGGGCATAACTTTTTTTCAGGGGTAAGGCCTATGAGCACCATTTTTAAGACCTCCGGGCATAATTTTTCAAATCACAGGTAAGACCTCCGGGCACCATTTTAAGACCTCCGGGCACCAATTTTTAAGACCTCCGGGCACCATTTTAAGACCTTCGGGCATCAATTTTAAAGCCCTTCGAGCATAAATTTTTCTTTTGAAAATCGAATTCGTTTCCTTAAGACGAATCGAGCCTTGTTTAGGCAGGGAATTCAATTTAAGGACAAAATCTTCAATTTATTGTTTAAAAAAAATAAAATAAAATAAAAAATGAAAAAGAGAAAATAGAGAAAATAGAAAAAAAAATAAAAAAATAGAAAAAAGGAAAAAAGAGAAAAGAAAAAAGAAGAAAAAAATGAAAAAATGAAAAATAGAAAATGAAAAAATGAAAATGAAAAAGAAACCCCTTTCCCTTTCCTTCACATGTGATGTCACTGACCGTACAAAATTAGTGTCGGTTTATCTTTGCCTGATTCCTGATTCACAGCAATAGCCAAAGAGGGGCAGCTGTAGACACCTAATTTTGTCCGGACCACTAAACAGGTATGTTTTCTTCCCATATTGATGTTCCCGAGTGTAAAAAGACTGTTTTCATTCTGCAGGTGGTACTCCGAGACTTAGTTTAAGAGGGCGAGCACAAAAAGTCAAACTTGAAAAAAAAGTCAACCTCGAAAAAGTCAACCCTAGAAAGTCAACTACTGAAAAAGTCAACCCACTTTCAAAATCAAGATTTTAAGTTCAATTGAAAAATGGAGAAAGAATTTTGATAATCCGAGATCTACATTGAAAGATATGGAGTTCGGAAGTTGGGATTTGGAGATTCAGTAGAAAAGAAACCCTAATCCAAGAAATTTGGGGAAAAGTGCTTAAACGATCAAACTGGTCGAAATTGAAGGTTCCAAATGAAAGATAAGCACTGACTACGGGTAATGGAGAAGCCACTTGCAAGAAAAACCGAAAGGAAAGTCAATCCGGGAGAAAACCGAGAATTAGGGTTTTTAGTGGATTTCGGTGAAATCGGGAAAAAATCACAGAAATGGCCCGACTTGGTAAGACCAAAGCCCCCAATGGATGAGGAATGATTAAAAAGGATGGCCCAAGGCTCAGATTGAAGAAAATCTGAAGATCGGATTTGTTTTGAGCAAAACCGGGTTTCGGAGGTAAAAGGGCAAAATTGGAAAATTTTGGGAAAAATAGCAAATGGACTCCGAAAATTATGGAAAATTTGTCAATCTCATTCTTAAATCATTTGAAAGAGATTGGCGAAAGAAAATTTTGATTCCGAGTTCGTTTGCAAAATGGCCAAATCCCGGGCTTCTTATGCAATAATTCAAAAAGGAAAATCCCGAAAAAATAGCAAATGGACTCCAAAAATTATGAAATTTGGAAAATCTCATTTTTAAATTATTTGGAAGAGATTGACGAAAGAAAATCTTGATTCCGAGTTCGTTTGCAAAATGGCCAAATCTCGGGCCTCCTATGCAGTAATTCAAGCCGATAAATCCCGAAAAAATACCAAATGAGCTCCAAAAATTATGAAAACTTCCAGATCACACTTTTTAATTATTTTGAAGAGATTGGTGAAGAAAAATCTTGATTTGGAGCTCGTTTAAAAAATGGTAAAATGTAGGGGCATAAAAGGGCATTTTTGGGAAGAAAAAATCCAAATAAATAGCAAACGGACTCGGATAATTTTGAAAACTTCCAGAACTCAATATTGTATTATTTTGGAAGTATTAAAAAAAGAAAAATTGAATTTGGAGTCCGTTTTCTATTTACTTGCATCCGGGGGGCAAAATGGTCATTTCACCCAAGCAACCGAAAAGGGCTTTTTTGGGCCTTTCAAAAATCAGAGCTGGGCTGAAAAAGGGAAGTGCTGGCCTGCCCAAGCCCAAAGGAAGGAGGAAGCTTATGATTTTTTTTCAATCAAGTGGTTAAAAATCAAGAGTTAGTTAACCATTCTCTTTGATCAAGCCATGGTGATTAAACCACATAGGTTAAGAAAGATGTCAACATTATTTTTGGATAGCTGTAATTTGAGAGGGCTGAGATGCTAATCCAAAGGTGGTAATTTCATGACTTTTCATCTTGAATTATTGGCCATTTGATGGAAATTAGGTTACACAAAAATGACAACATCTTGGAGTCCATATATACCATATTTTCGGCCAGCCCTAGGGGGAGGAGGCAGATTTTGTTTTTTCGTTTCCATTTTGGCTGATTTTTCTTAGTTTTTCTTAGTTTTTATCTTCTTGGTTGAGAGCAAAAAAAGAAAAGTTTAGAAAAAAAAGGAAAGTTTGAAGAGAAAAGCTTGAAATATTAGCTTCTTGAGGTTGCTCTTGAGCACCAACTCTTGCACTTTCATTTTCTATTCTTATTTTTTTCTATTTTAATCTCTACTTGGTGAGTTTTCATTTTAAAATAATGTTTCTTGTTCTTCCTTCATTTCCTTTCTTAAGTATATTTTTTTTACATTTTTGTTTTTACAATAAACTCACCATGGCCAAATGGCCTACATTATTTATTTTAAGTTGTTGTTTCGATTCATTTTACCATATTGTTTATGCTATTTTCTTTGTTTTTGATGTTTTAAATGTTATGTTATTTCATGTTCTTGAGTTATATTTTAATTTGGTTGCTTTGTTTGTTGCCATTTATGTCTTAGATATCATGTTTTTGCATTTTTAATTTTTTGTTTTCATGTTGTTTAAATTTGAGCATGTTTTAAAGTTAGCATATTAAGTGTTTGTGAAAATGCTTGTGTGATTCTTTGCATGATTCTTGTTTTATATCTTAGTTGAGCATGTTTTAGATTTAGCATATTAAGTGTTTGTGAAAATGCTTGTGTGATTTTTGTGTTATGACTTAGTTTTTCATGCTAGTATGCCAAGTGTTTGAGAAAATGCCATGCTTGTTGGAGCTTGAGGCCATTTGGCTACTCCATGTGTTTTGCATTATGTGTTGCATTTTTTGTCATGCTAGTTGTTAGGTTTTTGCATTTGCATGATATTTGGTTGGATTTTTGAATTAAGCATGCCTTGTGTTTGTGAAAATGCCATGCATATCTTAGGTCTAGGTTGCATTTATTGCCATGCAAGTTCATGTTAGGTCTAGGCCATATTATTTATGTCATGCATTTTCCTTACATTTAGTTTTAAATCCATGCATTTCATGCATTATGTTTGCTGCATTATTTCATGCATTTCATGTTCATGCCACTTGAATAATGACTTGAGCCAATTAATGGTTCAAGGTCATGCTCTCTTGAGCACACTTGTGGAAAATTAAGTTTGTCAAATTGATTATTCTACCTTTGTGATTTTTTTTACTTAGCCAATTTTTATCTAACTTTCAAAAAGTCCTAGCTACTGTTTTCAAGTCATTCTATGAGTTTCAAATATTTTTATTTTGATTTTTAAATGATTTTATCAAAGACAAAAAAAAAAAAAAAAAAGTGTTGGCAAAGCAGTTTTTTTTCCACCCAAAACTCGTACATCTCCGATTTTTCTGGGAATTCATCTTTGATCAGAAAATTAAGTCAATTTTTTCCCGTGTAGTTTTACATGTCGTGAGTCTCCAATAATTTTTTCAGAATTTTTGGAATTTTTAAAAATAGGATAAAAAATCCTGGATTAAAACTAGACAGTGGAGTCAGAATTGATTTTAAAGAAAAACAAAACAGTTTTTTTCTCCTCCAAAAACTCGTACATTTCCGATTTTTCTGGGAATTCATCTTTGATCAGAAAATTAAGTCAATTTTTTCCCGTGTATTTTTACATGTCCTGAGTCTCCAATAAGTTTTTCAGAATTTTTGGAATTTTTAAAAATAGGGTAAAAAATCGTGGATTAAAACTGGACAGTGGAGTCAGAATTGATTTTAAAGAAAAACAAAGCAGTTTTTCTCCTCCAAAAACTCGTACATCTCTGGTTTTTCTGGGAATTCATCTTTGATCAGAAAATTAAGTCGATTTTTTTCCGTGTATTTTTACATGTCCTGAGTCTCCAATAATTTTTTAAGAATTTTTGGAAGTTTTAAAAATAGGATAAAAAATCGTGGATTAAAACCGGACAGTGGAGTCAGAATTGAATTTAAAGAAAAACCAATTTTCTGTTTTGGTTAATTTACTTAGAGTGGGCTGATTAGGAGGGTTAGCTACTGACTTAGGGTAATTTCTAAGCCTTTTTAAACTCTAAAAATGGTTTTTCAAGTCCCGGGTTAAGGGTAGCCAAGTCCGGATTTTTTTTAAACTTAGGAAAGTAGAGTCATTTTAAAAATTTTAGCCCAGTTTTTATTTTTAATTCAAGCTTTTCAAAATTGTTTTCAAACAATCACAAAGTATTTTGGTTTTAGAATATTTAATTTGACATATTTTCCTAAGGTAGCCGGATATCTTTTTAGATATACGGATTTCCTTAATTAAAGGAAAAAATACATTTCATGCATCGCATTTTTATATTCATGCATTTTATATAATATGTGATTCTTGCCATAATAATTTCTATGTGTCGTGACATTTAGGTTGCATTATATTATTTAGATTTTGCTATGTCATTTTATTTATGTCATGCCTATACATATTCATTTCTTTTAAATGTTTTCAAAAAAGATAATGGTTTTCAATAAAAATAAAGATATTCCCGAGTTAAAATAATTCATGAGTTCTCTACCGGGTTTGCTGGAGGGAATATCATCAATTATTATTAATAAAGGAATATCTTTCTTTCAAAAAAAAGAGAATGATTCGGAAAGTTTTCCAAAACTAATAAAAATTTCTATATTTTGCCACGTTTATTGGGGAATATAGGAAAATTTTGAATTTATAAATTCCGGATCATTTTCAATAAAAAATGGAATTATTTTTCTTTAAATTGGGAATTAATTTGAAATACTAAATTTAAACCCAACTTTTATCGAGACTTGAGATAACACACGATTAATAAGGTACCAATTTATACGGGCGTTGTGGGGGTGCTAATCCTTCCCCGCACGTAACCGACTCCCGAACCCGCTTCTTTGATTTCTCTGGTTTAAAACGCAGACTTGAAATTGGTTTTTAAAATGTTTTAATTAATTTTTAAAATATTTTATAAAACCGGTTTTAATAGGTGGCCGATCACACCTAGCTAAAAAAGATTGGTGGCGACTCTATGTCTTTTTTAAGGTCATTTTCAAAACCTTCATTTCTAGAGGAATTAAGTCGACTTTTCCTCGGTTTTTTTTTTTTTATGTGTCACGCTCTAACGAATAATAAAGTCTTGCGATGAGACTCGTCGTTATTTTTTAGGTTGCGACACTTGCCATTCGTCTAGCTCCTGGGGTTTGGGAGTATACTGTACATAGCTCTGGATAATAATTCTATTCCTCTCTATGTCCATTGGTAACGACATGGAATTCCTCAATTGGCACCTTTTTTCTAAAGCATAATCATATGATAATTTTGTTTAGTTAATGATTTTATGATAATTTTGTTTAGTTAATAACGACAGGATGATTTATTGTATTTTATTATTTATTCATTTATTATATGATTTATTATTTGATTTGTTTTATAATTAGAGGCATGATTATATGATGATTTATATTTATTTATTGATTATATATATGATTTCTTTTCATGTTTATTATATATATATATATATGCATATAGCTTTATTTATTTTATTTATTAATTTATATATATCATTATTTTTATTTTGTGTTATTATATATGATTGATTTATTATTATTATTATTATTTACTAACATTATTTTTTTTATCTCATGTTTTAGGTCTAAGTTTTTTTTATTTATTTAATTCTTGAATAATTATATTTATTATTGAAAATATTGTTATGATTAACTTTTATTTGATTTTTTTAATATGTGTAAATAACTGTATATTTATTATTTATTATATTGATTATTTATTACATGTTTATTATTTGCTTATTTCTTCTTCTTCTTATTATTATTATTGAATTTGAGTTAGGTAAATTTTATTTTTGCTAGATTGAATTTTATTGATGGATTCTTATTTAAGATAAAATACATTAGGTAAATTTTAGGATAGATAAAGATCATTTAGATAAAACCAATTTAGGATAATATGTGATTAATATGGTACTATCTCTAGATAGGCGTTGTGGCGGTGCTAATCCTTCCTCAAACATAACCGAACTCCCGAACCTAGTTCTGAGACGTAGATCGGAACCTATTCTTTTTAGGGTGCCTTAGTCAAGCTTAGGATTATTTTAAGAAGAATAGATTCATAAAGGTGACTAATCACACCTAGTTAGATGATTAATGGCGACTCCATGTTTGCGTCTAGCTTGCTAAATTCGTATTTGGCACGTTATGACAGTTTGGCGACTCCGCTGGGACTTTAGAGAGTCGAGCCATAGGTTAGTCACATGTTATCTTTGGTCTTGAATTTTGGTTTTATTATTTTATAATTTATTTTTTTTGTTATTGTTTTATTGGATTTCTAACTTTTTTTAACTTTTTTATTTTGCAGGTATTTTTGTGAGTCAAGGTTTGTTTCTAACATTTTTTTATAACTTTTTTAGTTTATTATTTTGCAGGTATTTTTGTTAGTCAAGGCTTGCATTATTTCTTCGCACACACTACACTGGCATGAACATAAGCCCTATACCCGAGCTTGTCCCTTTTAGGAGGGGGCAAAGTACCTACGCCTTCGTGAGGTGATAACCTCCGCAACGGCTAGCGAAACACCCTTAGGGTGTAAAGTACCAAATTTTTCGTGAGGTAATAACCTCCGCAGTGGCTTTGGAAAATACTTTTACCTGAATTGAACCCTTCCGATTGGAGCCTGTAATAGGTGAGGAATGGGGTGCCTTACTCATCCTCCATGGATGTAGTTAAGGAGCAGTTTAGGAACCTTTTTAGCTTGGTCGAATATCCTGAACCCAGCATATAAACAACACTTAAGAGGCCAACCTTAGGATAGAGCCATGTCAACCTTGTATAGAGAATTACCCGAAATAGGACACATGAAGGAATGTTCTTATATATTTATTTTTCTTCATTTTACATTTTCTTATTAAAATTGTTGTGAATATCACTTGTGTTTTTCTTCGACGTAATTTGTACTTAATTTTCTTGTGTCAAGCTTTGTAAAATCACTGTGTATATCATAACTTCATCATTTAGATATTTTTATCATGTAATTTCTTCATAATGCTCATGCATTTATCATGTACATTTTTCATAATGCTCATGCATTTATTATGTACATTTTTTTTAATGCTCATGCATTCACCATGTGCACTTTTGATAATGCTCATGCATTCATCATGTACATTTTTCATAATGCTAGTATTAAACATAGTAATTTTTTTTGGGATTGTCATTTGAATTAACTTATTTCATTTACATCTTTGAAATACTTATTTGCTCACTCGAAATTCATGCATACATTTTTCATAATTGCTCATGCATTCATCATGTATATATTTATGTGTAAATAATGCATACATACTTCATTCATTCATAATACTCATGCATTCATCATGTAAAAAAGGAAAATGCAGGGAACTGAAGAAGAAAATTGAAGATATCATCAATAAGGGCACCCTGACTTTGGAAGTTTTTGAACAATGGAAATTTGAAGTTTGAAGATGGGGAATGTCACTCGAATGTTCAATCTGGATTACTCCAAATTTATGATGTTTTTATTTTTTTTCTAGGCATGACATTATAAACATTGATTAGGTGTTTGACAGTTTTGTTTCTTTTTTTTTTATTGAAAATTGTTTATGTTTGCACGACTTATTTTTGAATGAAAAATGTCTTGGATCTTAAAGAAAATTGGTGATTATTGTCAAGAATGAACTTTGCAACCCATTCCTTTGTCCAGTTGCAAATCAGACCACATGAAAGCTTGATTCCTTTGATGGTATAAGTTTGAAATTTCATGAACTTTCTTTTCCATTTGGCCATGAAATGAATTCCAAAAGGTCAATTATCTTCATATGAGCAATGAACAATGAAATGGTTGTATTAATATGCAAAAACATTTTTTGATAACCAATACATGAGGCACTCTTTTGAAAGAGTCTGGATTCTGGCAATTTGATAAATGTTAAAGCTATCAAGAGCTTCAAACACATCACCTTTACGTTCCTTCACCATGCTCGAACTTTTCCCTTCTTGAATGGTGTCCTTTACTCGCATCTTGGAGCAAAATTACCGTAGAGGCTATGTTTTATCAACATCCTTGAAAACCTTAGCTTGAGAAACATGCATTTTTATCCTTTGCCCATATCTTGGGGCAAGATTACTGAAAACCAAATTAGTCGACGTTTCTAATATCCTTGCACACAATTCTGATTTGTGCAAACTTTGTTTTGTTCTATGATGAACAACCTGAGTAAACATTGGGAAGTAAGATCGTTGGATGGGGTCTTTATTTAAATGGCATATTGAGATGAGGAATCTTGGAAATGAGTTGTGGAAGAAAAAGAAAAAAAAGATTGTGACATTATGCATATGAGATATTCAAAGGCAAAAAAGAGATTCTGATTATCTACCTCACTTGAGGATTATTCTTCAATGGAAATATTCATACTTGACATGAGACATGGCCATCTTTCATATTCCTTTCACAAAATGAGAAATTATCCTTTGCTACCCCTTTTGAGCCTATTGAATTCTTTATAGAATGAACCTTAACCAAGGATCACCCTCTACACCGGGGGGCAAGTATGAAAAGTTATCTTTCTATGGAGGAATGAATGTTTGGATCATATTTCTACGCCACGAAAAGGATACCTTATGTCATAGAGGCAAATGTTGAAATGGATTGAGTTTCAAATTTTCAAACTCACTTTGTGACAGGAAAGTCTGTGAATAGAAAGAAGGAAAAGAAGAAAAAAGAAAAAAAAAAAAAGAAGAAAAGAATAAAAAATGAAAAGAAAAGTTCACAAGATGAAATCCTCATGAAGAGAAATGATCCATGGTTTGATAAAAAGAGAGATGGGAAATATTATGAGAAGTAGAAATGATGAAATCTTCATGAAGAGAAATGATCCATGGTTTGATTACCTTCAAAATGAAAAAGAAAGATATGAGATATTTTGAGATGAAGAAATGATCCTTGGTTTAATTACTTTAAACACGTTTTTGGGTCTGATTATCCTTTCTTTCATAACCCCAAACCTTGGCCTACATTACAAGATTTAAAAGTCTATTTTGATCAAGTATGGATGTTTAAGTTGAAGAGTTTTTCCTCAGATTTTATCTCATCCTTTTGAATTGTCATTGAAGAAGTTTGAATTCTCAAATGCATGGTAAAGCAAAAAAAAAAAAAGAGAATGGAGCTCCGGGGTGAAAATCCAAAAACGGGCAGTCTAGAGCAAAATTTTGAAAGCAACTCTGCATGACTGTGCCAAGGCCTAACAAAAAGTACAAGAGAAATGATATTTTGAACCCACCAGGAAACACTGAACACTCTTGAGAAGCTTAAGAAGGTCAACATCATTTGGATGACTTGGCCCAAAAATGAAAATCCTTTTTCCTTTCTTATCCAAAATTTGAACCTATCATAGATAGTCTTGACATTTGTTAAATTGCTATATATCAAGAAACTAAGAAATAGTGCCAAAATGGATTGTGTTTTCAAAATAAAACTTTTTGTGAAAACTTATTGTTGAAGGAAATTCATTGTGAGTTTTGATGAAGAAACATTGATTTTTCCCTTATGTGATGAAACCTCTCTTGATAACCAAAACCTTGACAAATTGAAATACTCAATGAGCCAAATTGTGATTCACCTTGTCCATTCTTGCAGTAATCACCAATTTTCTAAGAGATCCAAAGTCATGTTTTTATTTAGAAAAAGGGAACTTGATTTTCGAACATGAAAAATAATGATATGGGGCAATTTTCATATGGGCATGATTGAAAAATGATTTTTGGACAAACTCTTTCTTTTCAAAGAATTTTCAGAAACATAACATGAAAACATTCAGGTTTGGAATGATGCATATTTGAGTTTTGGGATCAATATGATAAGAGTGACATTTTTGGGGGTAACAAGAATGCTGAGAAAGACTTTGGGTATTCAGTTTCATGATGAGAGAAATGGTTTTCAAGAATGGGATATGTTGCGTCAATAAATGGTCAAAAGAAGAATGAGATGATAACAATGAAAAGCCTGGGAATATGAGTCTTCTAAACCTTGAAGTTGAGAGATTTTTTTGAGAAAGAAAGCTTTGATCAATTGATGAAATTGACGGAGATCAATCCATTTCTAAGTCTAACGTTTGAAAGCTGAAAAAGGATGACACAATGAGCTTGAGTATCCTTTTGTCACAATGAAAGATTCATGATAATAGTTTGCATTCTATCACATGACATTCATTTCATATATTGCATTTCATGACATTCATTACATTTTATTGTATTCATGGCATTCAATGCATGCATTAAATATATAAGAGAGAAAAAGATTTTGATTTTTTGAAGAATGATTCAATAGGGGGATATGAATTTGTCATGAACCTCGTTGAGATGAAATCTTTTAAGTCTTGGTTGAGGAAAACTCTTTTAGATTTTGCCTTTTGGTTGAGGAGATGGTTTTAGACCTGTGTAGAGGTGAGATTTTTTTAAAGATAAGGGTCTTAATTTCAAATCTTGAGAATGAATTTTTTTTCAACGGTGGGGTTTTTAAGATTAGATTTATTGTTATCAAAGGTAAGAATTTCTAAGTGAGAAACCTTTTGCCTTTTTAAAGTTAGGTGAGAACCCCTTTATTTAAAAAAAAAAAAATCGTTTTAGTTTAGTGAGAATCTTTAGTTTTGGGTGCGAATCCTTTAGTTTCAGTAAGAATACTTAGTTTTGGATGCGAATCCCCAGAATCCTTAATTTTGGTGTGAATCCTTTAGTTTGAGTGAGAATCCCTCATTTAGGTGAGAAATCTCATATTTTGGTGAGAATCCTTTATTTAAGTTATTTTCAAGTTGTGAATCCTTTATATTGTAAATTTTTAATTTTTTTAAGTGAAAGATTTCAAAGTTGGTATTTGGTCTGAATAAAGGGAAGCCTTTAGGATGAAGTTAATTTGGAAGAAACGAAGAGGCAGTCGAATTTTAATTCAACAGTTGGAAATCCCAATAGAGGTTGAGGAGATGAATAATGAGCTTGAGAACCTTCTTATCTTGATTAGAGATTCAAAAAGTTGATTTTATCCATACATTGCATTCATGACATTTGTATTTCATGCACTAACGTGATGTCATTCATTGCATTACATTGCATTCATGACATTTGTATTTCGTGTACTACATGATGTCATTCATTGCATGCATTTAACATATGAGAAAGATTTTAGTTTTTGAATTTTGAAATTAAACCTTTTTCAAAGTGAAATTCTTGAGCTTCGTTTGAGGAAGGATTTTCCAAATGTATTATTGTATAAAGAAGTCTTTTAAGGTGAAATTTTCGAGTCTGGAGAAAACTTTTTGAAGGTTAAATTTTGAATTTCAATTGAGGATATTTTGGAGATAAATTTTTGAATCTAGATTGAAAATTTTGCAAGATAAACTTTTTCGAAAATTAAATGAGATTTTAAAACCTCTCTTGAGGAATATTTTAAGTTGAATGAGATGATGGAGACTCAATTAAGAGTTGTAAACCCAAGTGCAGGTTATGTTCAAGTAATAAATTCTCGGGTGTCCGAGATCGAACCACAGGGAAGCGTATTAGTAAGTATAAGTTTATAAATATATAAGAAAAAGAAAGCAACCAAGATATTAGGGAATCAACAACAAAACAAGATAAACAAGATATTAGAGAACAAAACAAACAAAATAACATAAAAGAAATTAAACAAGATATAAAAAACAATAATAAAAGATGTTGAGGTTAGAGAATCCACTCTTGGTGTTATGCTAAGATTAATCTAGTTTTATTACACAATTGAAATTCACGCATAAGGGAGGTTCCAATCGGAAGGTTTAGCAATTCAGTCCAAATTGTCCAACGTCCATAGCATATGATATTATGTTCATTTGGTGTCCTCAAAACTCATAAAAAGAGTCCAAGCATTCCTTATGCCAAGGTATATGTCTACAACAAATCAAGGTTATGAAACCAAGCATTTACTGTGCCATTTTCATTGTCAATAATGAATCAAGATCTCTACTTTGCAAGTATGATTTTAAACCAAAAGAAAATATTATCTATACTAGTGTTTATAAATGATGATTCATTTTAGCTCATGTTTAAGAGACTAACCTTAGCATTTACCAAAAGCTTCACCTCATCACCTCAACAATATGATTAGTAACACATACTAGATATGAATAAAATGAAAAGAAATGTAAGAAGCATAAGTAAATAAAGAAAAAGAAAACTAGAGAAAGGAAAGAAGAAGAAAACTTAGAGAATTTTATTACAATGGCTAATATCCTACCAATGTACAATAATGTTTCTTACAATCATCTAAGGCCCTCTATTTATACACATTTTGGAGAGCTAAATGACAAGAGACAAGCTTTATAAATTTCAAAGGTAGGTATAATAGGTGGGTGCATTTTTCTAACAATTTTCGTCATATTGTATGACAATTCTGATCAGCCAGCTTGATACCACATTTTGCTAGGGAAAACGACTCCGTTTCAAGAAGTGTAAAGCATGAAAAAGATAGATATGCCTCTTAACTTTGTACTGTAAAAATTTCAGCCTTAATGCTTCAGTGAAACTCCAGATATAGCTGATATGGCAAAAGGTGTCGGAACTGGAACTGAACTGGATTTGCCCTTAATTCTTGATTTAACCTAGTAATCTGAAATCACTCAAAGAAACTCGTGAAAAACACCAAATTACATAAAAATATAAAAGATCATAAACACAATTAGACTAAGCAATAATAACTCGTATTTGACACAAAACAATAATAAAACATAACTAAAAACTATATAATTATACTAGTTATCACACCCCCACACTTAGATTGTTGCTAGTCCCTAGCAACGACTCAATCCTAGAAAAAAAAAATAAATAGGAAAACAAGTTAAAGGGATCTAAAACAAACAAGCAAGATCAAGTGTAATAATTGGCAAGGCATCTAATTAAGTATCATTGGCATATTAAGTTCGAGTAAAGGGTCAATGAGATTAAAATTGAAGGCATTACCGTACGATTGAGGAACTTCCTTCTTGGCGAGACTTTAGCTAGCCATGGAGGACTAGGCAAACTATAGCTTCATAAGTACACATGCTAAGATCCTTGTCACCGCAGTTTACAAGTGAACTCGACAAATCTGATCGGTACAGAGATGAATCTGAGGCTTATGGACAAGTGAGGGGTGGAATGTTCAAACATAATCTGAGGTTTATCACAAGTTAGGCTCAAGAAATATAATAATAATGTGATCAATCCTCTCAAAATATTTCCATTCTCACTCATCCTTAGTCCTATGTTCAACATTAATATTTTGAAAAGAAAACAAAAAGCAAGAAAAGACTCGATCCAAAGAAAATAGAAAAGTAAAAACCTCTCTATAATGAAGAACCTCGAATCTTGAATTCTGATTTTTTTTTAAGCATAAGTGATTTCCTTTTGATTTGTGCCCTCATTGGGACATCTTTTATGCACAATCACATCTATTCATAATCATCATTCTTGTTTTTTTTTTCATAAATCACATTGGATTCCATACTTTCTTTTTCTTTCTTTTCATTCAATTGATCAAACAAGACAGATTTTCATCAGCTCTTTTTTTCAGCATCTTTTTCTCAACTCATCACAACATTGTTTTGGCATCAATAAGTTCGAAGTTCACGACTCTAAAAACAGTCAATCATTCTAACTACCCTCTTTTGCATTATTCCCATTTTTTTTTCAGATTTCAAAAGATAACAAAATAAACAAGAAGGAAACACACAATCCCAAACCCAATGATCACAAATATTATCATAAAAGTATAAAGAGGGAATGGGGGTCGGGATCGTATCCGTTCACTTTGGCATAATTTCTGGAGTTCATATCTAGGGATCCAACCCGAAGGTTTACAACCTATGGGCTCCTAATGTAAGGGGGCAAAGATAAGGGGCTTTTTGGATAGTGACTTTGTTCTAAGATCATATCATGTATAGATGCAAGCATCTATGTGATGACCTAAATCTGCATGTGGAATGAAGAGAAAAAGTAAACTTACTATGTCTTCCCAGTTTTCCGTGGCTTTCCAAAGGCTCACCATGAATTCACATTCCAACAAAAATCGAACCGATCTACCAAAAACAATCTCAAAGACATTTGATCATCAAAAATATTCAATTTTCAGAAAACCAAATTGAAAATAACATAGATAACTTAATCAAAGCCTTTGTAACTCTATTGCTTTATCCACATGCTTGCCAAGATTATACTAATACTCAAAAAAAAAAAATACATACACGAAAGTAGTAAAACACATGCAGATAATAAATGGACCAGATAGTTTTTTTTTTTTTTTAAAAGATTAAATCAAACTGACAAGGTATGTCTCAAGTCTCCCTTACTCAGACCTTGTTCAGAATAAATACTTCTAAATGGCTTAAAACACAACAATTTTTTTTTTTTTTTTTTACAAATTAGCAAAATATGTCCTTTACCCCCTACTAAAATATGACATTGTCCCCAATGTCAAATTTTAAAGGTAGAATTTAGGAGATATTACCTGCAGAGGTTGCTAACCACTTATTATAACTGAGACACAACAAACAAAATGTTAGATAATGTCACAAAGACAAAGTGCAATCTACTCCTTGCTTGTCTATATCTCTTTTTCTTTTTCCGAGCGTTTGCAAAACAACCGTAGCAGGTAAATACTCATAAGCTTGGAGCTTTTTGAGTAAATCTTCAATGGTTGTAGCAGAAATTATGGTTCTCCTTGCCTCTGAAAACATGAATCCATTTTCCACAGCATTATCTAAATATGAAAGCAAATTACTAAAATAACCATTAATATTAAGCAAACCAATGGGTTTCTTATTTGTGACCAAAGATGACCAAGAAGCCACGCAAGCTATTTCTTCCAATGTACCCAGACCTCCTGGTAAAGCAATGAATGCATCGGCAGAATGGTACATGATTGTCATCCGTTCAGGGATACTCCAGACTTGTATTTCCTTACCCACGGTAGGTCCACAAAAACCTGTGAATAGTTTTGGCACGATTCCTAGAACTGGACTTCCTCCGGCGTGTGCTGCTGTAGCGACTGCTCCCATTAAACCCGTACTACCGCCTCCATAAATCAACTGGATCTTTTGTTGGGCAAGTATTACTCCAACTCTTATGGCTTCATCAGCTAATATTTTATTTTTCCCTGGATAAGCACCTCCAAAGACACAAATTTTTTCAATGCGCTGGGACGAAATACTTTCCATTTTTTTTTCGAGTGCCTGAAAGAGAATGAGTACATGGTGTAATATATAGAGGACTGAGTAGTGAATCAGACAAGAGTAATAATGTCGCCGAAAGTGTATTTGACCTGTCAGAAGAAAATGTTAACCTAACAAAAGATTTTTGCGTGATTTCAGGAAGAAAATCAAAAAGAGAAGAAAAATCAACCGTAAAAGACCAATAAATAAAATAAAAAAACGAGAATAATTACACAAATCGAACAACACGTAAATTAAACCGAAATGAAGTTATTGCAAATCAAACCAAAAGCTGAGAAGTCATTTATTGTAGTTGTGATTGTGGCTCACATCTTCCTATGGTTTTACGTCCAGAAACGGCTTAAACGCCTTCTATGAGTCGAGGATATGCTTCCCATCCAGTTTTCTTACAAGCTGGCAAACAGGGTCTTTTAACATCAGATTCCCAAGATGTTGCCATTCCCTTTGGAATTGCGGCCATAAATCAAGAATTTCTCTTTGTACGTCTCCACTAGGATGCGTCTCAAGAGAAAGTTGGATATTACCCAAATTCTCCTTACTCAGTCCATCCTTAATGAATTCAATTTTATCATCTCGATTAGAGGACGGAATCCCAATAGAACGACATTTACCGTTACACGTCCATCGTGCACATTTGTGGCAGTTTGAACTCATGCGCTTTGCTCGTCGCTTCTTTGCAAAAGTGCTTCTACCTGTACCTGGTAAATGCAAAACAGGAAGATATTCATCTTCACGTACCTTGGCTTCAATTATCCAACGTATGTCTTCAGGAATCCCTTTGTGCATAAGCATTCTTAATCTTTCAAATCGAACTTGGTAAAGCTTCAGTAAAATATTTCGAGGAAAAGGAGGAAATCGTTTCTGCAATCTTGTGAGAATATCATCCATCCTGAAAAAAAATGAAAAAAAAATTGAAAGAGAAATTTATATACAATATCAGTTTTGTGGGTAGCTGATGGAACCGACTTAAATAATCACGGAGTACCGTTATCCGCCATTTAACCGGGGTTAAAAAAACTAAAAATTATATTTACATCTAGTTATTTTCAAAACAAGGATCAGAAAGAAAAACAACCTCTTATTGAGTAACATGATTTTCCAAAAAGAGTTTGAGTCTTTGTCCATTTACCTTGAATACGTTACCATTTTGAGGATTCTCAATGTCAACTGCTCCATAATGATACACATGCTTAACCACAAATGGGCCAGTCCATCTTGATCTCAACTTACCAGGAAATATGTGAAGTCTAGAATTATAAAGTAGAACTTTTTGCCCAACATCAAATGTTTTTCTTGAAATTAACTTGTCATGAAAGGCTTTAGTTCTTTCTTTATGAATTTTAGAATTCTCATATGCATCATTTCTGAGTTCCTCAAGTTCATTTATTTGTAATTTCCGTAAATTAGAAGCGTCATCAAGGTTTGGGTTGAACATTTTAATGGCCCAATATGCTTTATGCTCAAGTTCCACAGGTAAATGACAAGGTTTTCCATAAACTAGCCTATAAGGAGACATGCCCAATGCTGTTTTAAAAGTTGTTCGATAGGCCCATAATGCATCGTTAAGTCTAAGAGACCAATCTTTGCGATTTGGATTAACCGTCTTTTCCAAAATTTGTTTAATCTCCCTATTTGCTAATTCTACCTGTCCATTTGTCTGCGGGTGATAAGGGGTTGCAACTTTGTGTGTAATGGTATATTTCTTCATTAATGTTTCAAAAACCTTGTTGCAAAAATGTGTTCCCCCATCACTTATGATAGATCGAGGAATTTCAAATCGACTCAAAATATTTTTTTTTAAAAATTTAATCACTGTTTTGTGATCATTATTTCGACATGGAATTGCCTCTATCCACTTTGAAACATAATCTATTGCAACTAAAATGTATAAGAAACCAAAAGATGGTGGAAATGGTCTCATGAAATCAATACCCCAACAGTCAAAAATTTCAATTACAAGAATTGGGTTCAAAGGCATCATGTTTCTTTTCGAAATGGAACCTAATTTTTGACAACTTTCACATGACTTGCAAAAATTATATGCATCTTTGAATAAAGTTGGCCAGTAAAATCCACACTGTAAAATTTTTGCAGCAGTTTTCTTTGATGAAAAATGACCACCACATGCCTCGGAATGACAAAACTTAATTACACTACTTACCTCATTGTTGGGAATGCATCTTCGAAAAATCTGATCAGGACAATATTTGAACAAGTAAGGGTCATCCCAGTAGAACTTCTTTACCTCATTCAGAAACTTCCTTTTATCTTGGGGGCTCCATTGAGAAGGAATTTTTCCTTCTTGTAGTTCATGAAGATGTGAAGAAATTATGACTGGAAAAGTTTCATTCTCTCCCAAAAAGGAATATTTTAGCTCGGATGGCAATGGTTTTAAATCCAGCTTGGGTGGTTCAATAGTTGATGGTACAGTGACATTTGTGAGTGATGGAAGTTCCTCAAACTTTTGTTTCCAACAATGCTTATCCTGAAAAGAATTTAACAAAGAATCAGTGTGTGAAATTTCTGAAGCATTATCAAACTCACATTCAATTAAATAAGCTTCTAAAGGATCATGGAATGTGGTAGTGGTGAGATGTTCATGAACAAGTTCTTCAATGAAATCCACTTCATGTACTTCTGAATCATCACCAAGTTGCTTGCAAATGTTGAACACATTTAATTCTAAAGTCATATTTCCAAAAGAAATGTTCAAAATACCATTCCTGCAATTTATCAGAGCATTAGAAGTTACAAGAAATGGACGGCCTAATATAACAGGAATTTGAACATTTGGATTTGAAACAGGATGTGTGTCCAAAACAATAAAATCAACAGGGAAGTAAAAATTATCAATTTGAACCAAAACATCTTCAACTATCCCTCGAGGAATTTTTACAGAATGATCAGCTAGTTGAAGTGTAACAGGTGTTTCCTTGAGTTCACCTAAACCTAACTGTTGATAAACAGAAAAAGGCAAAAGATTAACACTAGCACTGATAACTCGTATAATTATATAGTTTTTAGTTATGTTTTATTATTGTTTTGTGTCAAATACGAGTTATTATTGTTTAGTCTAATTGTGTTTATGATCTTTTATATTTTTATGTAATTTGGTGTTTTTCACAAGTTTCTTTGAGTGATTTCAGATTACTAGTATTAAGGGCAAATCCAGTTCAGTTCCAGTTCCGACACCTTTTGCCATATCAGCTATATCTTGAGTTTCACTGAAGCAATAAGGCTGAACTTTGTATCCCTGTAAAGCTAAGAGGCATATCTATCTTTTTCATGTTTTACACTTCTTGAAACGGAGTCGTTTTCCCTAGCGAAATCGACCATCAAGTTGGCTGATGTGCAATGACGTCTGTTCTGCACCGTTTTGGTATTTTGACCATATCTTCCGATCCACGTGCGCAAATGATCTGATTCCAACGGCTATGGATCCGTAACTGATAGGGGTATATTTTTCTAGAAGACCATTTTATCAGATCGAGCCTCCAACATTGACAAAATCGACCATCAAGCTGGCTGATCAGAATTGTCATACAATATGACGAAAATTGTTAGAAAAATGCACCCACCTATTATACCTACCTTTGAAATTTGTAAAGCTTGTCTCTTGTCATTTAGCCCTCCAAAATGTGTATAAATAGAGGGCATTGGATGAGTATTGGGATACATTGATACATTGGTAGGATAGCCATTGTAATAAAATTCTCTAAGTTTTCTTTTTCTTTCCTTTCTCTAGTTTTCTTTTTCTTCTTACATTTCTTTTCATTTTATTCATATCTAGTATGTGTTGCTAATCATATTGTTGAGGTGATGAGGTGAAGCTCTTGGTAAATGCTAAGGTTAGTCTCTTAAACATGAGCTAAAATGAATCATCATTTATAAACACTAGTATAGATAATATTTTCTTTTGGTTTAAAATCATACTTGCAAAGTAGAGATCTTGATTCATTATTGACAATGAAAATGGCACAGTAAATGCTTGGTTTCATAACCTTGATTTGTTGTAGACATATACCTTGGCATAAGGAATGCTTGGACTCTTTTTGTGAGTTTTGAGGACACCAAATGAACATAATATCATATGCTATGGACGTTGGACAATTTGGACTGAATTGCTAAACCTTCCGGTTGGAACCTCCCTTATGTGTGGATTTCAATTGTGTAATAAAACAAGATTAATCTTAGCATAACACCAAGAGTGGATTCTCTAACCTCAACATCTTTTCTTATTGTTTTTTTTTATATCTTGTTTAATTGCTTTTATGTTATTTTGTTTATTTTGTTCTCTAATATCTTGTTTACTTTCTTTGTTATTGATTCCCTAATATCTTGTTTATTTTCTTTTTCTTATATATTTATAAACTTATACTTACTAATACGCTTCCCTGTGGTTCGACCTCGGACACCCGAGAATTTATTACTTGAACATAACCTGCACTTGGGTTTATAACTCTTAATTGAGTTTCCATCAAGTTTTTGGCGCCGTTGCCGGGGAAGCAATACTAAGTATATAAGTTTATAAGTATATTTATTTTTATTGGCTGGTTATACCGCCTAATTTGTTTATATTTATTTTTATTGGCTGGTTATACCGCCTAATTTTGTATATTAACTTTGTTTTATGCTTGTTTGGCGACGTGATTTTAGATCTCGTCGTTTAGTTAGATTTTATTGTGAAACTTTTTCAGGTAATCTTTCTAATACAACTCCTACCATGGCTGACAATAAAAGTGTTCATGCTGAAGATGAGACCAGACAAGTACGCACCATGCGTGACTACTTGCAACCAACTCGAAGCTCATCACCCTCTTGTTTTATTTTTCCTCTCAATGCAAACAACTTTCGTTTTAAACCAGGTATGATAGCTTTGCTTCCAAATTTCTATGGGTTGGAATCGGAAAGTGCTTACTCGTTTCTAAAAGACTTCGAAGATGTATGTGTCACCTTTAATGACCAACAATGTACAAATGAAATTGTCAAGCTAAAATTATTTCCTTTTTCTTTAAAAGATAAAGCAAAAATTTGGCTTCATAATTTAAAACCAAGGTCAATTGGCACATGGCAAGAATTACAAACTGAGTTTCTAAAGAAATTTTTCCCAGCACATAAAACTACTGCTTTGAAAAGACAGATTCAAAATTTCAATCAAAATCAAAATGAAGCATTTTTTCAGTGCTGGGATCATTTTAAAGATTTGTTAAGTTCTTGTCCACATCATGGTTTTGAAAAATGGCGTCTTATTAGTTTCTTTTATGAAAGTTTAACTCCCGAAACTAAACAATTTGTTGAAACAATGTGTAACGGTGAGTTTCTAGAAAAAGAACCTGAAGAAGCCTTTGACTACTTAGACCATTTGGCAGATAACTCTCAAGCCTGGCACACAGATAATTCCTCTGAAAGTTCCAATAGATCTAATCCTGTTTCTAACAGAGGAAAATATCATTTTAGTCAAGAAGATGAGATAAAGGCTAAAGTAGCTAATTTGGCTAGAAAGATTGAAGCCATGGAACTTAGAGAAGTAAAAGAAGTCAAAACGGTTAAAAATGAAGAAAGTTGTGGAATTTGTGAAATCATGGGACACCCCACTTCTAAATGTCCAAACATTCCCATTCTTAAAGAAGCGTTGCATGATCAAGTAAATTCCATAAACACATTTAAAAAGCCTTTTCCTTCTCCTTACTCTGAAACGTATAACCCTGAATGGAGAAATCATCCCAACTTCAGTTGGCGGAATAATAATCATGTTCAGGTACCACAATCTCAAAAGCCGGGCAACACTTTTTCCTATCAACCTTCACGTGTACAAACCTTGGAAGAGACATTGCAAGCATTCATGCAAACACAAGCAAATGTGAATAACCGTACTTCACAGGACATCAATGAGATCAAAAACACCTTGTCCACATTGACAGCTTCATTACGCACTCAAGAAAAAGGTAAGTTTCCTGCTCAACCTCAGCCTAACCCTTCTACTCAATGTCTTGTTTCTTGCTCCAATGAAACTCAACAGGAAAATGCCAGTTCTATCACAACTCTTCGAAGTGGAAAGGCAATTGACAAAAACATTCCATCAAAAGACCAAGATCCTCCTTCCCCTCCGAAAAGTAATGGTAAGGATGATGGTAAGTCTAAACTTCTTGAAAATTTGGACAAAGAAAAAGGTATGCATCCTGCTCCTTTTCCTCAAAGGTTGCAAATAATAAAGAATTTGAATCAAAATGCAGAAATTTATGAACTTTTCAAACAAGTTAAGATTAACATTCCTTTATTGGATGCAATCAAACAAGTTCCATCTTATGCTAAATTTTTGAAGGACATGTGCACAGTTAAAAGGAAACATAATGTACAAAAGAAAGCATTTCTGACGGAAAGTGTGAGCTCAATCATTCAGCACCTTACTCCACCAAAATTCAAAGATCCTGGATGTCCAACAATCTCATGCATCATTGGAAACACTAGAATAGAACGTGCATTGCTTGATCTTGGTGCTAGTGTTAATCTTTTGCCTTTTTCTGTTTATCAACAGTTAGGTTTAGGTGAACTCAAGGAAACACCTGTTACACTTCAACTAGCTGATCGTTCTGTAAAAATTCCTCGAGGGATAGTTGAAGATGTTTTGGTTCAAATTGATAATTTTTACTTCCCTGTTGATTTTATTGTTTTGGACACACATCCTGTTTCAAATTCAAATGTTCAAATTCCTGTTATATTAGGCCGTCCATTTCTTGCAACTTCTAATGCTCTGATAAATTGCAGGAATGGTATGTTGAACATTTCTTTTGGAAATATGACTTTAGAATTAAATGTGTTCAACATTTGCAAGCAACCTGGTGATAATTCAGAAGTACATGAAGTGGATTTCATTGAAGAACTTGTTCATGAACATCTCACCACTACCACATTCCATGATCCTTTAGAAGCTTATTTAATTGAATATGAGTTTGATAATGCTTCAGAAATTTCACACACTGATTCTTTGTTAAATTCTTTTCAGGTTAAGCATTGTTGGAAACAAAAGTTTGAGGAACTTCCATCACTCACAAATGTCACAGTACCATCAACTATTGAACCACCCAAGCTGGATTTAAAACCATTGCCATCCGAGCTAAAATATTCCTTTTTGGGTGAGAATGAAACTTTTCCAGTCATAAATGAACTTGAGGAACTCAGAAATGATGCATATGAGAATTCTAAAATTCATAAAGAAAGAACTAAAGCCTTTCATGACAAGTTAATTTCAAGAAAAACATTTGATGTTGGGCAAAAAGTTCTACTTTATAATTATAGACTTCACATATTTCCTGGTAAGTTGAGATCAAGATGGACTGGCCCATTTGTGGTTAAGCATGTGTATCATTATGGAGCAGTTGACATTGAGAATCCTCAAAATGGTAACTTATTCAAGGTAAATGGACAAAGACTCAAACTCTTTTTGGAAAATCATGTTACTCAAGAAGAGGTTGTTTTTCTTTCTGATCCTTGTTTTGAAAATAACTAGATGTAAATATAATTTTTTTTTTTACCCCGGTTAAATGGCGGATAACGGTACTCCGTGATTATTTAAGTCGGTTCCATCAGCTACCCACAAAACTGATATTGTATATAAATTTCTCTTTCATTTTATTTTATTTCATTTTTTTTCAGGATGGATGATATTCTCAAAAGATTGCAGAAACGATTTCCTCCTTTTCCTCGGAATATTTTACTGAAGCTTTACCAAGTTCGATTAGAAAGATTAAGAATGCTTATGAACAAAGGGATTCCTGAAGACATACGTTGGATAATTGAAGCCAAGGTACGTGAAGATGAATATCTTCCTGTTTTGCATTTACCAGGTACAGGTAGAAGCACTTATGCAAAGAAGCGACGAGCAAAGCGCATGAGTTCAAATTGCCACAAATGTGCACGATGGACGTGTAACGGTAAATGTCGTTCTATTGGGATTCCGTCCTCTAATCGAGATGATAAAATTGAATTCATTAAGGATGGACTGAGTAAGGAGAATTTGGGTAATATCCAACTTTCTCTTGAGACGCATCCTAGTGGAGACGTACAAAGAGAAATTCTTGATTTATGGTCGTAATTCCAAAGGGAATGGCAACATCTTGGGAATCTGATGATAAAAGACCCTGTTTGCCAGCTTGTAAGAAAACTGGATGGGAAGCATATCCTCGACTCATAGAAGGCGTTTAAGCCGTTTCTGGACGTAAAACCAGAGGAAGATGCCAAATACACTTTCGGCGACATTATTACTTTTGACTTTTACGGTTGATTTTTCTTCTCTTTTTGATTTTCTTCCTGAAATCATGCAAAAATCTTTTGTTAGGTTAACATTTTCTTCTGACAGGTCAAATACACTTTCGGCGACATTATTACTCTTGTCTGATTCATTACTCAGTCCTCTATATATTACACCATGTACTCATTCTCTTTCAGGCACTCGAAAAAGAAAAAAAAAATGGAAAGCACTTCGTCCCAGCGCATTAAAAAAATTTGTGTCTTTGGAGGTGCTTATCCAGGGAAAAATAACATATTCGCTGATGAAGCCATAAGAGTTGGAGTAATACTTGCCCAACAAAAGATCCACTTGATTTATGGAGGCGGTAGTACGGGTTTAATGGGAGCAGTCGCTACAGCAGCACACGCCGGAGGAAGTCCAGTTCTAGGAATCGTGCCAAAACTATTCACAGATTTTTGTGGACCTACCGTGGGTAAGGAAATACAAGTCTGGAGTATCCCTGAACGGATAACAATCATGTACCATTCTGCCGATGCATTCATTGCTTTACCAGGAGGTCTGGGTACATTGGAAGAAATAGCTTGCGTGGCTTCTTGGTCATCTTTGGTCACAAATAAGAAACCCATTGGTTTGCTTAATATTAATGGTTATTTTAGTAATTTACTTTCATATTTAGATAATGCTGTGGATAATGGATTCATGTTTTCAGAGGCAAGGAGAACCATAATTTCTGCTACAACCATTGAAGATTTACTCAAAAAGCTACAAGCTTATGAGTGTTTATCTGCTACGGTTGTTTCGCAAACGCTCGGAAAAAGAAAAAGAGATATGGACGAGCAAGGAGTGGATTGCACTTTGTCTTTGTGACATTATCTAACATTTTGCTTGTTGTGTCTCAGTTATAATAAGTGGTTAGCAACCTCTGCAGGTAATATCTCCTAAATTCTACCTTTAAAATTTGACATTGGGGACAATGTCATATTTTAGTAGGGGGTAAGGGACATATTTTGCTTTAAAAAAAAAAAAAAAAAATTGTTGTGTTTTAAGACATTTAGAAGTATTCATTCTGAACAAGGTCTGAGTAAGGGAGACTTGAGACATACCTTGTCAGTTTGATTTAATCTTCTTCTTCAAAAAAAAAAAAAAAGCATGTTTAGACTTAGTGTGTTTTTTTTAGTTACTTTCAATACAATGATGAGATATGAATTGCATAAGTCTAAAACAGATTTATTAGTGAGAAGATTTTCATGAGAATTGAGCTTGATGTCAACCTTTTTATGAGCCAATGTTAATATGATATGTTGATTGAGAAAGAAGCATGTTTAGACTTAATCTGACTTGTATAATCATCTTTGTGAGTTTTTGAGCCTATAATGATTGATGCATTATACAAATCAATCTAATTTCTTTCTTGAGTGCTCTTATGATTACATGATTCTCTAGAACTTGCTTTAAACCGTTTGAGACTATATTGATACATGTGACAACATGAATATGATAGAGGCATTAGGATTATAACCAGAGCCAAACAGCCATCCATTATTAATGTTCTACGAGAACATCCCCACTAGTGAGCCAATTTGAGCCTACATTAAATATGATGTTTTATTGGTAACCACAACTTACACCTAGCCTAAATATACTTATATCCTTACCCTTGTTCTAAAGATGAATTTTATATTTTGAGACATATTGCAAAAAAACAAGGGATATTTTTATTTGAAAATTTGGGTTAGAAACAAAAGATAAGTGTGGGGGAAGAAAAGAAAAGAAAAAGTCAAGAGAAAAAGAAAGGGATCATTGTCAAATACATTCCCATATTAAAAAAAAAAAAAAAAAAAAAAATAAAAAATCTTCTCTTGAACTTCTAGAAAAAGATGTTACAAAGTTGGTTAGAATGATGCAAAGGCTCAACATGAATATTTAGCCTATGTTATTATGTGCTTTATAAGAGTTTTGAGAAGTTTTATTTGTATGATCTTATTATGTCTCTAAAATCTATGAACTCTTTGGAACCTTTGTGATATCTTTATCCTTTTGTTCTTTAACCACATTATAACCCTTTGGCCCCATTACAACCTTGAATAAAGACCTCTTGATTTATGAAGTTGTATGATCTAAATAGTGGAGAATAGGTGGACAAGCAAGCATATGGTAGAAGTGTTTTCATGAGATTGATTGAGTGTAAACACTTTACCACTACTTTAAAGAGTGAAAATCAAGAGAGTATCCCATGTGAGAAGTTGAGATTAAGTTTAAATATACACTATTTTGATTGAAATATGTTATGTTAATATTGGCTTAACTCATTTATTTACATTCAAGCAAAATTTTTGTGAAATTCTTTAAGCTATTGATTAGTTTTTAAGACTTGTCCAATGATTATCTCTAATTTATATTGGAAGGATTAGTTATAATTATTATTTTTAGTTTTTCTTATGTCTTCAATGTTTGTGGGTATCGTCCTAGTAAACCCTCACGAGACTAAACTCGTCCACTAGGGACACCTAGGGGTTTAAAGGCTTGTGTCACATGCTAAGTGCCACCGTGATTTCCTACGAAAATGGATTAGATTAGATTTTCTTATTTTATTTTTATTGAGTCGTTGCTAGGGACTAGCAACAATCTAAGTATGGGGGTGTGATAACTCGTATAATTATATAGTTTTTAGTTATGTTTTATTATTGTTTTGTGTCAAATACGAGTTATTATTGTTTAGTCTAATTGTGTTTATGATCTTTTATATTTTTATGTAATTTGGTGTTTTTCACAAGTTTCTTTGAGTGATTTCAGATTACTAGTATTAAGGGCAAATCCAGTTCAGTTCCAGTTCCGACACCTTTTGCCATATCAGCTATATCTTGAGTTTCACTGAAGCAATAAGGCTGAACTTTGTATCCCTGTAAAGCTAAGAGGCATATCTATCTTTTTCATGTTTTACACTTCTTGAAACGGAGTCGTTTTCCCTAGCGAAATCGACCATCAAGTTGGCTGATGTGCAATGACGTCTGTTCTGCACCGTTTTGGTATTTTGACCATATCTTCCGATCCACGTGCGCAAATGATCTGATTCCAACGGCTATGGATCCGTAACTGATAGGGGTATATTTTTCTAGAAGACCATTTTATCAGATCGAGCCTCCAACATTGACAAAATCGACCATCAAGCTGGCTGATCAGAATTGTCATACAATATGACGAAAATTGTTAGAAAAATGCACCCACCTATTATACCTACCTTTGAAATTTGTAAAGCTTGTCTCTTGTCATTTAGCCCTCCAAAATGTGTATAAATAGAGGGCATTGGATGAGTATTGGGATACATTGATACATTGGTAGGATAGCCATTGTAATAAAATTCTCTAAGTTTTCTTTTTCTTTCCTTTCTCTAGTTTTCTTTTTCTTCTTACATTTCTTTTCATTTTATTCATATCTAGTATGTGTTGCTAATCATATTGTTGAGGTGATGAGGTGAAGCTCTTGGTAAATGCTAAGGTTAGTCTCTTAAACATGAGCTAAAATGAATCATCATTTATAAACACTAGTATAGATAATATTTTCTTTTGGTTTAAAATCATACTTGCAAAGTAGAGATCTTGATTCATTATTGACAATGAAAATGGCACAGTAAATGCTTGGTTTCATAACCTTGATTTGTTGTAGACATATACCTTGGCATAAGGAATGCTTGGACTCTTTTTGTGAGTTTTGAGGACACCAAATGAACATAATATCATATGCTATGGACGTTGGACAATTTGGACTGAATTGCTAAACCTTCCGGTTGGAACCTCCCTTATGTGTGGATTTCAATTGTGTAATAAAACAAGATTAATCTTAGCATAACACCAAGAGTGGATTCTCTAACCTCAACATCTTTTCTTATTGTTTTTTTTTATATCTTGTTTAATTGCTTTTATGTTATTTTGTTTATTTTGTTCTCTAATATCTTGTTTACTTTCTTTGTTATTGATTCCCTAATATCTTGTTTATTTTCTTTTTCTTATATATTTATAAACTTATACTTACTAATACGCTTCCCTGTGGTTCGACCTCGGACACCCGAGAATTTATTACTTGAACATAACCTGCACTTGGGTTTATAACTCTTAATTGAGTTTCCATCAAGCACCAAGATCAAGCAATGCTCGTTCTATTCTAGTGTTTCCAATGATGCATGAGATTGTTGGACATCCAGGATCTTTGAATTTTGGTGGAGTAAGGTGCTGAATGATTGAGCTCACACTTTCCGTCAAAAATGCTTTCTTTTGTACATTATGTTTCCTTTTAACTGTGCACATGTCCTTCAAAAATTTAGCATAAGATGGAACTTGTTTGATTGCATCCAATAAAGGAATGTTAATCTTAACTTGTTTGAAAAGTTCATAAATTTCTGCATTTTGATTCAAATTCTTTATTGTTTGCAACCTTTGAGGAAAATGAGCAGGATGCATACCTTTTTCTTTGTCCAAATTTTCAAGAAGTTCAGACTTACCATCATCCTTACCATTACTTTTCGGAGGGGAAGGAGGATCTTGGTCTTTTGATGGAATGTTTTTGTCAATTACCTTTCCACTTCGAAGAGTTGTGATAGAACTGGCATTTTCCTGTTGAGTTTCATTGGAGCAAGAAACAAGACATTGAGTAGAAGGGTTAGGCTGAGGTTGAGCAGGAAACTTACCTTTTTCTTGAGTGCATAATGAAGCTGTCAATGTGGACAAGGTGTTTTTGATCTCATTGATGTCCTGTGAAGTTTGGTTATTCACATTTGCTTGTGTTTGCATGAATGCTTGCAATGTCTCTTCCAAGGTTTGTACACGTGAAGGTTGATAGGAAAAAATGTTGCCCGGCTTTTGAGATTGTGGTACCTGAACATGATTATTATTCCGCCAACTGAAGTTGGGATGATTTCTCCATTCAGGGTTATACGTTTCAGAGTAAGGAGAAGGAAAAGGCTTTTTAAATGTGTTTATGGAATTTACTTGATCATGCAACGCTTCTTTAAGAATGGGAATGTTTGGACATTCAGAAGTGGGGTGTCCCATGATTTCACAAATTCCACAACTTTCTTCATTTTTAACCGTTTTGACTTCTTTTACTTCTCTAAGTTCCATGGCTTCAATCTTTCTAGCCAAATTAGCTACTTTAGCTTTTATCTCATCTTCTTGACTAAAATGATATTTACCTCTGTTAAAAACAAGATTAGATCTATTGGAACTTTCAGAGGAATTATCTGTGTGCCAAGCTTGAGAGTTATTTGCCAAATGGTCTAGGTAGTCAAAGGCTTCTTCAGGTTCTTTTTCTAGAAACTCACCGTTACACATTGTTTCAACAAATTGTTTTGTTTCGGGAGTTAAACTTTCATAAAAAAAAACTAATAAGACGCCATTTTTCAAAACCATGATGTGGACAAGAACTTAACAAATCTTTAAAACACTCCTAGCACTGAAAAAAATGCTTCATTTTGATTTTGATTGAAATTTTGAATCTGTCTTTTCAAAGCAGTAGTTTTATGTGCTGAGAAAAATTTCTTTAGAAACTCAGTTTGTAATTCTTGCCATGTGCCAATTGACCTTGGTTTTAAATTATGAAGCCAAATTTTTGCTTTATCTTTTAAAGAAAAAGGAAATAATTTTAGCTTGACAATTTCATTTGTACATTGTTGGTCATTAAAGGTGACACATACATCTTCGAAGTCTTTTAGAAACGAGTAAGCACTTTCCGATTCTAACCCATGAAAATTTGGAAGCAAAGCTATCATACCTGGTTTAAAACGAAAGTTGTTTGCATTGAGAGGAAAAATAAAACAAGAGGGTGATGAGCTTCGAGTTGGTTGCAAGTAGTCACGCATGGTGCGTACTTGTCTGTTCCCATCTTCAGCATGAACACTTTCATTGTCAGCCATGGTAGGAGTTGTATTAGAAAGATTACCTGAAAAAGTTTCACAATAAAATCTAACTAAACGACGAGATCTAAAATCACGTCGCCAAACAAGCATAAAACAAAGTTAATATACAGATAATATATTTATATAAATATGAACTTTACAATATAAATATAAATATATAGAAAATTAGGCGGTATAACCAGCCAATAAAAATAAATATACTTATAAACTTATATACTTAGTATTGCCTCCCCGGCAACGGCGCCAAAAACTTGATGGAGACTCAATTAAGAGTTGTAAACCCAAGTGCAGGTTATGTTCAAGTAATAAATTCTCGGGTGTCCGAGGTCGAACCACAGGGAAGCGTATTAGTAAGTATAAGTTTATAAATATATAATAAAAAGAAAGCAAACAAGATATTAGGGAATCAACAACAAAACAAGATAAACAAGATATTAGAGAACAAAATAAACAAAATAACATAAAAGAAATTAAACAAGATATAAAAAACACTAATAAAAGATGTTGAGGTTAGAGAATCCACTCTTGGTGTTATGCTAAGATTAATCTTGTTTTATTACACAATTGAAATTCACACATAAGGGGGGTTCCAATCGGAAGGTTTAGCAATTCAATCCAAATTGTCCAACGTCCATAGCATATGATATTATGTTCATTTGGTGTCCTCAAAACTCATAAAAAGAGTCCAAGCATTCCTTATGCCAAGGTATATGTCTACAACAAATCAAGGTTATGAAACCAAGCATTTACTGTGCCATTTTCATTTTCAATAATGAATCAAGATCTCTACTTTGCAAGTATGATTTTAAACCAAAAGAAAATATTATCTATACTAGTGTTTATAAATGATGATTCATTTTAGCTCATGTTTAAGAGACTAACCTTAGCATTTACCAAAAGCTTCACCTCATCACCTCAACAATATGATTAGCAACACATACTAGATATGAATAAAATGAAAAGAAATGTAAGAAGCATAAGTAAATAAAGAAAAAGAAAACTAGAGAAAGGAAAGAAGAAGAAAACTTAGAGAATTTTATTACAATGGCTAATATCCTACCAATGTACAATAATGTTTCTTACAATCATCCAAGGCCCTCTATTTATACACATTTTGGAGAGCTAAATGACAAGAGACAAGCTTTATAAATTTCAAAGGTAGGTATAATAGGTGGGTGCATTTTTCTAACAATTTTCGTCATATTGTATGACAATTCTGATCAGCCAGCTTGATACCATATTTTGCTAGGGAAAACGACTCCGTTTCAAGAAGTGTAAAGCATGAAAAAGATAGATATGCCTCTTAACTTTGTACTGTAAAAATTTCAGCCTTAATGCTTCAGTGAAACTCCAGATATAGCTAATATGGCAAAAGGTGTCGGAACTGGAACTGAACTGGATTTGCCCTTAATTCTTGATTTAACCTAGTAATCTGAAATCACTCAAAGAAACTCGTGAAAAACACCAAATTACATAAAAATATAAAAGATCATAAACACAATTAGACTAAGTAATAATAACTCGTATTTGACACAAAACAATAATAAAACATAACTAAAAGCTATATAATTATACGAGTTATCATGAGATTTTAAAACCTCTCTAGAAGAGTATTTTTAAATAGATGAGATTTCTAAGTCTCTCATGAGGATGTTCGTTTTCAAAGCCTCTCACGAGGACGTCGTTAAGCCTCTCACGAGGATTTCATTAAGCCTCTCATGAGGATGTCGCTAAGCCTCTCACGAGGATGTCGTTAAGCCTCTCACGAGGATGTCATTAAATCTCTCATAAGGATGCTTTCAAAACTTCTCACGAGGATGTCATTAAATCTCTTATAAGGATGCTTTCAAAACTTCTCACGATGATGCTTTCAAAACCTCTCATAAGATTATTCTATTTAAAACCTATTTCAAGGATATTTTTTATGCCTCTCTTGAGGATACTTCGTTAAGCCTCTCACGAGGATGTTTACGTTTCTAAGCCTCCCACGAGGATGTTTCAAAGACTCTCATGAGGATGTTTTCAAGCCTCTCTTGAGGATATTTTTGCCAAAATCTTTGTTGAGAATTATTTTAGACGAGCCTATCTTGAGGAGCATTTTCTTGTTTGAAAATTTTAAAGTCTATGCCTTATTTCGGAGAGTTTTTTCGTTTGGATATTTTTAAAGTTTATGTTTTTTTGGAAGGAGTGATGTTTCATTTGTCCTCGTTGACTTGAGCTAACTATGAGGTGTCTACGTCTTTGCAAAGTTCCTGGTTCATAGCGAATGCGCAAAGAGTGACAACTGTAGACACCCGTTTTTATCCGGGTATTTCAATTTGGGCCTCAAACCATTTTTTGGGCTTAAAACCCATTGGGCCGATAGGTCCAAATCTTTTGCTTTTCTTTTATATTTATATTAATAGTTATATTTTATATTTTATTCTTATTTTATTTCAGGAGTTTTGGATAAAAAGAAAAAAAGACTTTGAATTCGAAATGGAATGGACTTTTGACAATTTTGAGAGTGAGATTTTGATTGAAAGACAAGTTGAAATAAATTAAGAATTTGATCTTTAACAGAGAATAAAACCTAGATGAATTAAAACTTTTGGATTTTTTTTCTTATAAAAGCAACAGAAACAATCGGATTCAAGGGAGGATTCACAATAGAATAGAGGAAGAAAATAGCGAATAGGAGTAGTGCTTGAGAGTAGCAGTGCTTCACATTAGCAAAGAGAAACAGCACCAGCGGATAGAAGCGACATTAGCAGCAGAATTTTGGAGAGTGGTTACTGTTCAAGAACAAAAAACAATGGCTGCAGGAAGCGTTTGTGAACGTTTGGGTGAATCTCTAGCTACTCATCCAAAACAGGCAAAGTCTATCTTGTCAAGGATTGAAAGCCTTGGATGGGGCATTCATAAGTCTCATAAGCTGCTATCGATTCTCGATAAGGAGGTTGGACAGCAAGCACTAGATGGGATAGTTGTCGATGTCCTCAGGTCCACTCAAGAAGCTATAGTGTCGTCTCCATTGGTTGCCCTTGTTATTCGTCTAGCTCCTGGGGTTTTGGAGTACACTGTACAAAGCTCTGGATAATAATTCTATTCCTCTCTAAGTCCATTGGTAACGGCATGGAATTCCTCAATTGCCACCTTTTTTTTTAAAGCATAATTATATAATAATTTTGTTGAGTTAATGATTATATGATAATTTTTTTTAGTTAATAACGACAGGATGATTTATTTTATTTATTTTATTTATTCATTTATTATATGATTCGTTATTTGATTTGTTTTATCATTAGAGGCATGATTATATGATGATTTATATTTATTTATTGATTATATATATATGATTTGTTTTCATGTTTATTATATATATATATATAGCTTTATTTATTTATTTTATTTATTAATTTATATAAATTATTATTTTTATTTTGTGTTATTATATATGATTGATTTATTATTATTATTATTATTTTATCTCAAGTTTCAGGTCTAAGTTTTATTTATTTATTTAATTCTTGAATAATTATATTTATTATTGAAAGTATTTTTATGATTAACTTTTTTTTTTTTTAATATGTGTAAATAACTATATATTTATTATTTATTTATTATATTGATTATATATTACATGTTTATTATTTGCTTATTTCTTCTTATTATTATTATTGAATTTGAGTTAGGTAAATTTTATTTTTGCTAGATTGATATTTTAATGATGGATTCTTATTTAAGATAAAATACATTAGGTAAATTTTAGGATAGATAAAGATCATTTAGATAAATTCAATTTAGGATAATATGTGATTAATATGGTACTATCTCTAGATAGGCATTGTGGGGGTGCTAATCCTTCCCCAAACGTAACCGAACTCCCGAACCTAATTCTGAAACGTAGATCGGAACCTATTCTTTTTAGGGTGCCTTAGTCAAGCTTAGGATTAGTTTAAGAAAAATAGATTCATAAAGGTGACTAATCACACCTAGTTAGATGATTAGTGGCGACTCCATGTTAGCGTTTAGCTTGCTAAATTCGTATTTGACACGTTATGACACATTAATTATTAATTTAATTATTTATTAATTAGGATGATTTTTAGTTAAGTTAAGTAAATTTTATTGTGCCTACTAATTAATTTTTATTAATAGAGTTTTATTTTAAAAAAATTATTATTAATTAATTTAAAATAATAAATAGAAATATTTTCCGATGATGAAATTCGAAGAAGTTACGATTGGTTGATTTCTGAGAAATTTTTAGGTGAGAAAACTCTCTTAAAAATTCTCAAGATCGATGGAAAGGTTTTTAAAGGATAATTTTCGATATTGAAGTCGAGATTTATTTTTGAGCAAACATGAATAAATAGAAGTTTTTAATTATGAAGATTAGACTTAGGTTTAAGTGCCTTGCATAAAATTTAACTTTTCTAACGACGGAACCTTTTCAAGAGAAAGATCAATTTCTTTTGAATACTCTCGAGGTGACTAGTAATTCCTCCAGATTAATGGAATGGAGATCTAAAAATGATTTTCGATATTTTTAATTTAAACAATTTAAAATGAAGATATGATAGATAAGACCATGTGATTAAGACTTTTTAGTTTCACCAGACTAATTAGGTACTATCTCTTAGATACGCGTTATGGGGGTGCTAATCATTTCCCACACGTAATTGAACTCCCGAACTCAGTTCTGATAAGTAAACCACAACCTATTCTTTTTAAGATGCCTTAGTGAAGCTTAGGATTACTTTAAAAAAGATAGACTCGTATAAATGACTAATTACACCTAGATAAGATGATTACTGACGACTCCATGATTTGTGTGTAGCATGCTGAATTCGTATTTGACACGTTATGACAGGTATAATATTTTATTTGCGTTTATGAAGTGATTTTTTTATGTTACTAGATTCAATTTTTAGGTATAGTCTTAATATCTTTTTTCTAGGGAGTAAAATTGGAATTTGACTAAGTACTTTCTCTATTTCAAAATCTTAATTATACTATTTTTTCTCTGCTGGAATTTGCACACTATATGGTATTTACAAATATTCTGCTTGAAGGGGATGCTTTACCCTTTACACTATATGGAATTTGACTCAAGATTTGTCCTCCTTGATAGGGAACTTCTTGAATGAAGCCAAGCTAGCCATGTCCAGGAAAGAGAGACTTTCGGGTGCTGTAGAATACAGCATGTGAGGCAAGAATTTCATCATTAACATTTCTTTACATATCATGAATCATAAGGCTATAAGTTAAGTTGTTTTGCTACATTAATTTGTAGTATAAATTTTTTCAAATTGTGAAATACATATGTTTTGAAGTTGGGATATATATATATATATATATATATATATATATATATATATATATATATATATGTGTGTGTGTGTGTGTGTGTGTGTGTGTGTGTGATTGCAAATTTATGTAATAGTATAATTTATATATGACTACTTTGAATATTTGATGGAGAAAAAAGTTTTATGACTATTTGAGTTAGGTAGACATGGATTTAGGATATGAATCATTTATTCATGACTAATATAATTGTGGTAATTTCTCTGAGAATTTCACTCATTGCTTAAAAAATGAAATTTATTTTTTTGAATTATTGTTTTTAGAAAATTATTTATCGCTCGCATAAATTGAAATTCTTTATCTTCAATTACAGCATTTACATTAAAATATATTAATCTCTATTTCAATTTGCTGTAATTTATCTTTTTATCAAGAATTTATTTTAATCTAAATTAAATCATCTAATAGAAAATGCAATATTATTGCCATAAATTATGTTATTAAAACAAGTTTATCAGAATTGTTTCCTCAATTCTATCCTTAAGTTGACCTCCTTTTAAAACAAAAATAACTTAAAAACTTTTTTTTTTTCATAAGAGTAAGGCAACTCAAAATAAAAAAAAAAGAAAAAAAGAAAAAAAATAAATATGTCCAAATCATGTCAACAATATTGGTTTGCTATTATTATTTAGTTTAAGAAAAAAAATTAAGGGAAATCAAATAGAATTTAATTAAGCTATCACCTATATTCCCACACGTGTAAAGCATATAGTAAGCTATACGATTATATAATTTATATAGTAGATTATACGATGGGATTCAAAAATGTATTCATCTATTATTTATCTTACAAGTGTAAAGCATGTGATCTTTTACTATTTTTATGTATTCAAATTTATTTCAATATTAGTTATATCAGAAAAAAAAAATCCTAATATTCACCTCAATTTTTTCTTATATATAACCTATGAGAATTTTAGCTTAGCAAAATTTTAATACAAAGTTAGATGATATGTCGGTTTATAAAATTGATATTATGATTTTACCAATTTCTTTAGACTAATAATATTTGTTTTTTTTTTTTGTTTATAATATGATATGCTTGAAACTAACTTTTTTAATTATTTTATAATTTACTATGAAAAATAGTATAGAAGAGAAAAGTATGTATGGAAAAAGAGATATTTACTAAAAGTTCTCTCTCAAGAATTTTTTGATTCGATGGACAAATATGTGCATCATTTTTGAACTCCTATTTGAAGTTAAGGCATAAGTAGAAAGATATAATATGTTTTAGCCTCTTCTTATTTTTTTTAATTGAAAAATATAATATGTTGTGGCATCTTATTATTATTATTATTTTTTAAACAACCATATAATATAATAATTAAAATTATTTTATTAGCTATTTTAATAATAAGTTTTTAATCTATTCAAGCATTTGCAAATAAAACGTTTTCATTATTAAAGTAATTAAAATTTTGAGTGATATCATAAAAGAAAAATGATTTGGATGACGGAATTTAAGATTATAATAATAAATTATTTGTTAGATTAAACAAATTTAATAAGATATAAATAAAGGCTATTAACAATTTTAATATAAAAGATCTATTTTACTTATCACTCAACACATGAAACATATATATACTTCTTAGCAATATACCTTATTCAAAACATTCAAAGTTAAAATGCAGGATTTTTTATAAAAATAATTTTAATTTTTTATTTACATAAATAAATTAATAATATAAACATCAAATAAGCAGCATCACACATGTTACTTGATAACGATGATGAGGACAACATTACTTAAAGCAATTATGTCCGATATGTAATTTTTCTTTTAGTAAATTAAAATATACCAAATTTAAATAATAAAAATTAAAGATATTATATTTGCATTGATGTTAAATTTAAAATTTTATAATTATAAATAAATTTATTAAAATATAAATATTTTCACGTGCAATGCAAGGGTTTAAAACTAGTATGTTATAATAAAAGAAGTTAAAAATATCTTAATGATATTTGAGGGTATCAGGATTGAATTCTTATCACTGAAATTACAAGTCCAACACTCTACCAATAGATCACACGACTGTTGACAGTTAGTGCATATTAATATATTCTTGTTTATATATATGAATATCTTTATAAAAAAAAAGAAGTTAAAAATATCTTAATGATATTTGAGGGTATCAGTATTGAATCATGATCACTGAAATTAAAAATCCAACATTCTATCAATAGACCACATGATTGTTATTGGCAATCGGTGCATATTGATATACTCTAGTTTATATATGACTATGTTATAATAAAAGAAGTTAAAAATATCTGAATGATATATGAGGGTATTAGGATTGAATCCTGATCATTGAAATTAATAATCCGACATTCTACTAATAAGATCACATGACTGTTGACAGTAAGTGCATATTAATATATATGAATATGTTATAATAAAAGAAGTTAAAAATATCTTAATGGTATTTGAGGGTATCAAGTTTAAATCCTAATCACAAAAATTAATAGTCGGACACGCTACTAATAAATCACACAACTGTTGAGAGTCAGTGCACTCTAGTTTATATATGAATATCTTAGAGAAAAAGAAGTTAAAAAAATCTTAACATGTATTTGTATATATATCTTAGGCAACAGGCTTTATACTTTGTTGAAAATTGTCTCACAAAACTACAGAAGCATAAAACTAGTGGCCAACAAAACCTAATAAAGCCATATAATGAAATCTGTTCTTTTCCACCATTGTCTTCTTTATTATTTCTTTGGGATTTTAATTAAAAAAAATACGTCCAAAAAGTAGCAAATATTCCATGCAGAAAGTAACCAAAATCAAATCTTCTTCTCATCTCTTTCTTATTATGATGGAAAAGTTGAAAGCGCTCCTTCACACTAATAAGGCTGGTGGCTTTGCCTTGGCCCCAGCTTGAATGAAGGAAAAAAAAAAGGCAAAATTCTATGATATCAATCGTGACATGAAAGGCATAATTTTGCCACTACTTTGGATTGGCTCGACATGCATTTGGGCAGCCTCTTTATATATAATAATAATAATAATAATAATAATAATAATAATAATAATAATAATAATGAAGATTCTTTGACATATGCTTATTATCAGTGTTAAAAAAAATGGAACGAATCGATCGGTCGGATCAATTAAATCGAAATTCGGTGATCTATCCGGTCAGGTATATATCATAAAAATGAGAATTATTTAAATCGGTAAAAAATCGGTTGAACCGGTAAAAACCTGGAAAAATCGGTTTTAAACATTTTTTAAAATTTTTTTAAGAAAAATTATTATATGTAATGAGATTTGAACCTTTAACTTCTTGAATCAATATTAAAAATCATACCATTTAGCCAAATACATATATTTATTAAGTATTTACTATATTTAATATTAAAATTATTTATTTAATACAACCGATCGATTCAACTGATTCAATCGGTCGAACAAATTAAATCGATGATCAGAGGCCTCACTAGTTTGACTTTCTATCTGATTTTCTAAACATTGCTTATTATATAAGGACAATTCGAGTAAATTTCTTTCATAATCCTTAGCATTTTATTATCATTTAACTTTAGTCCTAATCTCTTAATTATTTCATTTTGGATCCTTGAAGTTTTAAAATAATTTCATTCTGATCCTTTTGTTACATTGTTCCGTTAACAATTGAAAAAAAAAATGGTAACGTGACATGTTAATGGAATATTCATGTGGACTGCCAACAAGTTCTTGGCTGAGTGGCCAAGAGTCTTGGGGGCATGAAGTCTTGGGTTCAAACCCAAGCAACCCCTCCCCTTACCCAATTATCAAAAAAAAAAATATTCATGTGGACTGCCATGTAATTTACAAGGTGGATCGAATGTCTAGTGTTTAAGGACTTAATTATTTGACAAAAGGAACAAAGAAAACCATTTTAATAGGTACTTGACGACGACTCAAATAGAACAATTCAAGGTTAGAGAGACTAAATTGAAATTAAAAATAAAAGATTAAGGACTACTGAATGAAATTTACTCGGACAATTCACTTTCTTAACGTGCTAAATTCTTATCAATTTGGTTGGCCTTTTATGTTATTAAGAAAGAAAAAGACAATCATATTCCTTTTTAGGTTATAAATATATATTTTTCGCTTTAAAGTTGTCAGAAATTAAATTTTGATTATTAGAATTAAGAGTTCAACTATGAATAGACCACAATGGCAGTAAATGAAAGAGAGGGGATTTGGATTCCATCTGACTTGCTTTGAACTTTTAGAGAATTGTTGTAGCTTTTTTTTTATTTGTTTTCCAAGTATATACAAATACATAATAAATCAAAGTGAAGGAGGAAACTTGAATTTTGGACAAATTCGGAGCTTAGTTAAGTTGATTCATAAAGATATTTTTTAGAAGTGGCATTAAGCAAATTTAAGAATCAAATCCCAGCATCTGCAACCCCTCTCTTTATCTCCTAATTACGATCTCCTTTGTATCAAAAATTTGAATCTTGGATATGACCTTTTTATGAAAGTAAATGCATTTCATTTAACTTTTATGTTCTCAAAGATCGAAAGCTACACATACTATATATATATATATATATATATATATATATATATATATATATATATATATATATATATATATATATATATATATATATATAGAAAGAAAGAAAGAAAGAAAGAAAAGTTATTAATTTTTGTTGAATTCAATAAAAGTAATGTATTAAATATAAAATATTTTTTTAAAATGATAAAAAAATAATTTTTAACCAGTGCTTATAGGCACCAATTAAACGAACCCATATATATATATATATATGCATTAAATAACGTTCAACAATTTTTATTTTTGCACCGAAAAGAGAAATATGAACCCTGGGCATTGGAAGGACTCAGGGATACAAAAACCATGGTGCTGAGTAGACCTGTAAAATGCGGGTCGGATTGAATTTGGGTTGAGTTATTTTGGGTTGGGTCAATTCGGGTTTTAAAAAAATCGAGTCAGTTTTGAGTTCGGGTCATTTGGGTTCGGGTCATTTCGGATTCAAGTCATTTCGGATTCGGGTCATCTTGGATTCGGGTCATTTCGGATTCGGGTTATTCGGGTTTGACACTCGGGTTAATCAGGTTCAGGTCATTCTGGTTCGGGTCATTTATTCGGATTTGAGTCATTCTGGTTTAGATCATTTCGGGTTTGACACTCAGGTTATTTGAATTCAATTTATTAATTTTTAAAATCGAGTCAGATTGAATTTAAACAGATTATTTGATCGAATCAGATTTTATTAAAATTTTCTTAAAGATAAAAATAAAAAAATTAATTATATTTAAAAATAAAATGGATATTATCGTGTATCTGAAATCGTTAAATGAATCTATTTAGTTATTTGAAAAATATATAATTTTATGTTTATTAAAACGTTCGAATCTTGATAAGTAATCCTTAGTACTAAAAATTTTACCAAGTGAACAAATTTTAGAAATTGAAATGCTTTTCTAATAAAATTAAATTAGATTTAAGAACTTTACATTAAAATTTAATTATCAAGTGTAATGAAATATAAATAAAGGCTTATTCAAAATAAAAATATAATAATAAATGTTATGAAATTAAATTAGTTAATCATGCTAAATATTTTTAAAATTTAAACATAATGTATAAAATTAAATTAATAAAAATTTTATAATAAGTAAAGGTGCAATTCTTAACATATTGAAGCACTGATATATATAATATTTTAGTATAATGTATAATTCTTATTTGAGGAGAGATCCACTTACACTAGTATAAAACTAAATTAGTTTACACACTTTCATAACTTTTTATACGATTAATTTTTAACAATCCGACCGTCATATTTCATATTCTATTCACGTAGATCATGCACATCGAGTTTTAAGTAAATTAAAAATGTCTAACTATTTTTTCAATGTAAAAAAATTCGATTGTTAAATATATATTGAAAAAGACAGTATTCTCGATCGATATGATAGAGATATCGGATCGTTTCGAAACTTTATGTGCACGACGAGTACAATTATATTTCTAAATACAATGGTCAGTTTATTAAAATATTAATCGTATAAAAAGTTATGAAAGTGTGTAAAATTAATTTTGTTTTTTCTAGTGTAAAACTAAATTAGTTTACACACTTTCATAACTTCTTATATGAATAATATTTTAACAATCCAACCGTCATATTTCATGTTCTATTCATGTAGATCATGCACGTCGAGTTTTGAGTAAATTAAAAATGTCTAACTATTTGTTCGATATAAAAAATTTTCAACCGTTAAATATATATTGAAAAAGACAGTATTCTCGATCGATATGATAGAGATTTTGGATCGTTTCGAAACTTTACGTGTACGGCGAGTATAATTATATTGCTAAATCCAAGTATAAAACAAAATTAGTTTTACACACTTTCATAACTTTTTATACAATTAATATTTTAACAATCTGACCGTCATGTTTCATGTTCTATTCGAGTATTATTATAATAAAAAACATTAATTTATTATATATCACAAGATAAAATATTATTATAATGTATAAAAATCATTATAATAAAACACATTTCAATTATCTATTTTATGTGTATTTTAATATATATATATATATATATATAATACGCATTATCATTGAATGTTTAACTCAATAATTAATGCATTTTTTAAAAAATATTAGGATTCAAATTTTTTTTTTCAAGTAAAAATTTTAGTTTTTTTTCAACTAAATTGAGAGTGAATTACTTTAACTAGATCTGTTCACAGGTCAGACTATTCGTACAAATTCAGATGTAATATTTTTTCAAGTTCAAACAAATATTTGTTTTTACTTTGAGACGTTGATTAAAAAATTCAATTCAATTCAATTCCATTTCATTCCAAATAATATAATATATTTTAAAATTATAATAGCAATTCAAAAAAAGTAAACTAATCACATGATTAAAAAATTATCATAATAGTATAATTATAGATCTTGTATTATACGTGTATAGTCACTACACTATTTTACATATAGAGAAGAGAACAAATATAGGAATATGATCAATTTATACATACCAAATGATAATTGCATATTTTATCACATTTCAAAATGGTAATTACAAGTTATAAATTAAAACAAAATAATAATTTGTGTTATAGGTATTATTTTTATTAAATTAATTTTTCAAAATAAAATTATACTTAATTTAAGTTTAGGTCATTTCGGGTTAATTGTTCAGGTCATTTCGGGTTCAGGTCATTTCGATTTCGGATCATTCTGGATTCGGGTCATTTCGGGTTCGGGTTGGTCGATTTTGGGTTGTTGACCTTTTTTTATCAAATCGGATTGGGTCGGGTTTGGTTTTCGGCGAATTAGATAGGTTTTTCGGATTCAGAACAAAATTGACAAGTCTAGTGCTAAGGTTCGCACCACCTAAGCCGGGGAGAATGAACCACTAAGCCAAAACCTATGGCTCGAACAATATTTAATAATTATTGCCTATTTGGCTATTTATTAGTAGTAGTTAGTAGTTTTTGGTCTTAGCTGCATTGGGCTTTAAGGCTAGGTGGACCGCCGATGTATGCGTGTTTTCGAGGTTGGGTCGAGCCCACTAATGCTAATGTTGTTTTCAGTTTTCAGGCTGGGCTATATCATAAATACTCTTGAGATTGGGCTTTAATATATGTGCAATACCAATAATTCATTTTATTTTATACTAGAATTATGTACAAGTGAAAGAAAAAATAAAATACTAAAGTGTTTTATAGAAAATAAGAAGTTATTTATGATAAATAATTTATTTTTAAAACATATTATATAAAAAATTAAAAAACCAAAAATATTTCTATTTTATTATTTGATATCATTATTTAATTTAATTTATTTATTTATTATTTTTTTTTTGTTTGTATTTTGTACAATTGAATTGATGTCATTTAATTCAGTGATATCAAACTCAATGAGTTTTTTTTATTAATAGTATAGATATGAGAGATACAAGAAAAAAAGAGTAAGAATTCGAAGAGTAAACCTCAATCTTCGGATAACAAGGCTATATTCTATCAGTGTTTAACTGGGCCAGGCCTAGATAGGATATTTTGTGATCCGGATCGACCCGGCTTGGATTACTGTTTAACTATTAAAATAATATTATTTTATTTAATTTTAATTATAAAAATATAAAAAATTAATAAAAAATTAAAAAATTTATTTTTTAAATAGGATGAACAGTACTCACTGGCCCTCCAAAGCTGGATCTCGACAAAGAAGTTTAATAAGAAGATTCCTCATCTAATCACGGGCTCATAAGCATCTCTAATCACGAGTCTAAATTTTATTACGTGTGATATACTAAAATGATAATGTAATGGAATCGAAAATTTCTTTTCTTTTTTATTGGAAGAAAAAATATTTGAACTTGATTTTCTGAATAGTGGGATATATATTTATTATCTATATCTATATCTATAATAATAATATATATATATATATATATATATAAACACAAATATAAAATAATTTTTGAATCATTGTTATTCATTAAATGCTCTTTGTAGGATTTGAGATAGGTTAACACTACAGGTGTTGGTTGATTCCTCTCTAATAGACACCATAAGGTGTTGGAAAGAAAACATCGTAAAGAAGCCGATGAGGGAATCACAAGTTGTTAGGATCACTTAAGCCTAGTTTAGCATTGCTGTTGAAAAAAGCTTGGGTTTGAAAAAAGCTTGAGTTAAAAAAAGTATGTTTATAAAGTGTGGTGAAAAAGTATGGTTTAAAAACTTTTAAGTGTTTAGTATTGCTGTGAAAAAGTGTTGTACGAAATTGAAATATCAAAAAAAGATATGTTTAAAATAAAAAAAGTATAGAGATGTGAGGATAATAAAGTCATTTTATCCAAAAGTCTGCTTTTAAAGCCCAAAAGCTATATTTTTTGGCTTTTTGGTTTGACTTTTCAAACCATGGTTTCAACAGCAGAAGCCAAATTTTTTTTATCTGTTTAGCATTGCGTTTGCGGTGAAAAGCAGCTTTTGACCTCAAAAGCTGTGCCAGAAACAATGCTAAACGAGGCCTTAGACAAGTCTATGGACCGGGCCAGGCTACAGCCCGAATTATTTTTTTATCCTTTACTTAAATCTAATTTAGATTGGCTCGTAAATCCGAATTTTTATTTAAAAAATATTAAAAAATTTATTTTTATATTAATATTTATATATTTTTATAATTAAATTTAAACAAAAAATTTATTGATAAATAAAAATCCGAGCTGACGAAACCGGTTCAAATTGAAAAAAAACTTGTCCAGATCCGATCCAATACAAATCGGGCAGGAAGATAGCCCAGCTGTTGAATAGGTCTAAAACCACTAGATCTCCTTTTAAAAAATAAATAAGTTAAAAAGTACATTAATTTTTTTTTTTAGTATTTTTAATTTTACATTAACATTAAAAATAATAATTTTTATATTAATTTGATATAATTTATACATGAAACAAATTTTATATGTTACTACAAATTTCGTTAATAAACATTTTATTAATTTTATTTATTTATAAAATATACATTTATATATTTAAAAATACATAAAATAACGAAAATTTATGTACACGCGTAACAACAAAGACTAATATGTAGTCAACTCAAAAGCTCAATTGCAAATAGATAACTTCTTCAATGTACCCAATTGCATATCGAGTTAATTTTACTAATTATTTTTCATAAAAAAAAGTTATTGATATTTTTACGAATTAATAAATTCAAAAATGCTAAATCCAAGTCTCCTTTTAATGTTACTCACCAAAGTAGTTAGGTTTTGGTGAGTAACCCTCAGTTGCAGCCAGGGGGTTTGTTTCAGTTGGGTGACATCGAAACGAAGAATCTGGGACTGGATTAACCCATAATCTTTTCTTTTGTTTAGGTTTAATTACTTAATGTCATTGAACTTAGTGTTTAACCCAGTTGATTCATGAACTGAATTCTAGTACACAGTCAAATTACAGCATCTGTAATCCTTTTCCTTATTCGAGACTGTGTGTCATGATTCTACAAAGGAGTCATGAATCTCACGCTGGTTGTATGTTAGAGTTCAATTAGGTATATAAGTGTTCACATCATTTTTAACCTGTAACGTGCTTTTTGTAAACAAAATCGTGAGGCACAATAAGTCGAAGTGAACAATATCTTATAGGTTGGTGTAGACCGTAACATTTAATATCAGAGTCAGCTCTGAAAATGCTAACGATGTGTCATTGAAGACAATAGGTCATCGTTGGATTGGGGGAGGATGTCTTAATCTTAGAGATGAGCCATGAATCTCATATTGACTGTGTATGATGCACCCAAAAGAGTGTATCTTATTTAACCTTGCACTAAAAAGATAAATTGTAAGTATTTGACACAAAACAATAATAAAACATAACTAAAAACTATATAATTATACGAGTTATCAGTGTACTAGAATTCAATTGGATATATAAGTGTTCACACCATCGTCAACATGTGAAGTGTTTTTTGTGGACAATACCGTAAGATCCAATGAATCGAAGCGAATAATATTTTGCAGGTTGATGTAGACTGTGACACTACTACTTACATTGTACCAAAAAAAAAATAATAATAAGAAGAAGAAGAGGAGGTAAGGACAAGAAGAAACAATTAAAAAGAAGGCAAGACTTAGGCAAATTAGATACTTTTATTAACAGAGTTATCACTAAATACAAACCCCTCCTTCAGAAAACACAAACAAAAAAAGGAAAAAAGGAAGAAAAAAAAGAAAGCAACCATAAAAGAAAAGATTCAATACAAAAACATAGTTAACAATGTTACAGGCTTGAATAACTTTTAAGTCCTTAAAACTCAGACCAAGCTTCCTCCGGTTCCTCTTCCACCACAGACACCAAATACGACTTGTTATCGGTATTCCTCACCGAGCAATTAGCACGAATTTCCCCGTTGATGCCAGTCAAGGCACTCAACTGCCCCATCTTTATCATCGACTGCACAAACTTCTCAAAGAAGAGAGTCTCGTTTATAGCAAAGCTAGTAACGATTCCCTTTGTCCTGCTCTCAGTGTACAAGTCCTGGTCGGAGGTGAACAAACCCTGGCGGTTCATGAGATCAACGTAATATTTATTATCGAATTTGTTAGGGCTCCTTATATCTAACACTGTGGTGTTTGTAGAATTTGTTGTAGGACAAATTCCCTTGAGGTTATTGGCAAAAGTTTTGTCCATACTAGGGTCTTGAGTAGGGTAAAGGCGGGTGGTGAAAGAGGTGCAATGGCTGATGCCGATCGTGTGGCCACCGGAGAGAGCCACAACATCGGTCGGGTCGAAATTTTTGGTGGCGAGGCTGGCGAGGATGGTGCTGGCATTGGCGAAGGGTGGTGGTAAGTTCTGCAATGTAACATTTCTTGTGGCAAAAGTTAGTCCATCCCTTCTTCCCAGTGGCACATCATAGTCCGGGCCTCCTGACTGAAATAGTGAAGAAAATTTTGGATTAATTAATTCCATTTTCAACTCCATGACAAATTCATTGCCATGAGATCATGTTTAACTTTTAAAAGTAATCTCTAAATATTATTTGGAGTTGGTGAGCTCCATGGAACTTTCACATGGCAAATGTTGAAGAAGAACTGTTCTATGATACATATATATATATATATATATATATATATATATTTTATAAAAGACTCAAGAGTTAGTGAGTTTCATGGAACTTTCATCCTCTCCTTTTCCAGGAAAAAGAACTTGGTCACAACGACAGCAACTACCTCAATAAAGTTATTCAGATTTCAGTGGCGTAATTTTAGATTTTGTAATTTTAGACGGGACACGGAAAAAAAAAAAAAAAACACGATATGACACAAAAAAATAAAACGAACATAATGTGAATGCACTAACGTATCAAAATTTTTATAAAACGAATTATTAACATGTCAAAATTTATATAAATATATAATACTTTAAATACAATTAGACCTGCTCACGGGTCGGGCAGCCCCATAGATCAGGCCCGTATTGGATCGGGCCTGAACAGGAATATTTATAATCCGGCCTGATCCTGATCACTGTTCATATATTAAAAAAAATAATATTTCTTAAAATTTTAATTATAAAAATATATAAAAAATAATAAAAATTAACAGTAATTCGAGTCTGCCCAAGACTGGTCCTGGACAAAGAAAATAAAAATATTTCGGGCCGCGGTCTGATTCAGTCCATGAACACCTCTAAATACAATTATGATACGAAAAAAATTATATCAACACGATATGAATACATAAATTATTCGATTTAGTTAAGGGTAAAGAAATCAAGGAAAGGAACCATGGACAACCTAACTTTCACCTAACTACCAAAGCTTTAATAAATTTAGGCTTTATGGCACCAAAGTTGACTCTTGCTCCATTAATGAACATTTGGAACAATTTCAAATCCTAAGGTCCCTATAGTGAGAAAAAGTTAGCAAGCCGTGTGCCACACACTCCTTTTAAGTTTTTAATAATTACCCCGTGAAGCAAAACCATAAGTCAATAGTTTGAAATACTACTTTTTAGCTTATTAAATTATAATTGTTTCCTCTTTTGAATATATAAAAAGATTAAATAATTTAACAAGTCCTAATTGCCAAATCTTAATTTACAAGGCATAGAAAATATTATATTATATATCAAACATTATATTACTCGAATTTGAAGTGAACTGATCCACAAAGATCTGTTCAATTTTTTAAAAATTTTGCGTCGACCTTGAAGTGAATATATTTTATAAAAGACTCAAGAGTTGGGGAGTTTCCTCGAACTTTCATCCTCTTCTTTAATTTCCAGGAAAAAATAACTTGGTCACAGCATTTACCTCAATAAACAAGTTATTCAGAGGCTAAACGTAGATCCGATAATTTAGATACGATACGATTATACAATACGAATATGATATGAGAAAAATAATTAAAACACAAAATGACACGAAAAATAACACGAGCACATTATGAATACACGAATTTATCAAAATTTATATAAAATAAATTATTAACATATCAAAATTTATATAAATATATAATATTTTAAATACGATTATAACATAAAAAATAATATAAATATAATATAAATACACGAATTTCATATCTAATTAAGGGTACAGAAAACAAGGAAAGGACCCATGGACGACTAACTTTCACCTAGCTACCAAAGCTTTAATAAATTTAGACTTTATGGCACCAAAAAATTGACTCTTGCTCCATTAATGAACATTTGGTACAATTTCAAAGCCCCTATAGTGAGGAAAAGTTAGCAAGCCGTGTGCCACACACTCCCTTTTAAGTTTTAATTACCCCTTTTGTGAATCAATAGTTTGAAATACTACTTTTTAGCTTATTAAATTATAATTATTTCCCTTTTGGATATATAATAAAAGATTAAATAATTAAACAGTCCTAATTGTCAAAATCTTAATTTATAAGGTAAAAATCTAAAAGATAAAGTCAGCTCTGTTTAAAAAATATTATTTTTATATTAATATTTTTATATTTTTATAATTGAATTTAAATAAAAATAAATTTTATTAATGAAATAAATATTTCGAATCGATGTGGATCTCAAATATCTTATTTCAAACCTGATTTTATTCTAATCGAATTCATCAAATCAAGTTTACTCGAACTCGAGGTAAATTTCAAATATATATATATATGTATTCGATAAAAATTATGTTTAATTTTTAATTTTATTTTTTTACATATTTACAGGATCGGATTTCTATTCCATTAAATATGTGTTCAATACTTAAAAAAATTCACAACGGCATAAATCAAAATTATATATATATTATATATAAAAAAAAGTAATTAATTAATTAACAAATTAGTTGAGTAATTAGTAATTACCAGGTAAACAGAGTCACGAGCAGCAAGAGCGACGATATCAGCACAAGAGACGAGTCTTCCACACTCCTTGTGAACACGCTCACGCAGGTCATCAATGATCTGGAAAGCCTTGGCTCTCAAGCTCAGGTTCGGGGGAGCATCCTGCTCGCTTGGCCCACTTGCCGATCCATCCAGCAGCACCGATGCATCACATCCCTGCAAATATTTTTTCATGTATATAACAAAATATAGTTAACTCACATGACCCTGACGGCCTGACCTGACCTGACCTGATCATATTAATTTCTCCTTCAAAAATTGACCAACTCGCTTGGCTACATTAAAAGTGTCTTTTTCATAAAAACCCAGAAAACAAAATGAAGCAGATGTTCATTAATTCTTGTTGGTGAAAACTAAAAAGAAATGTATCCGAGGCAATTTAGTTCAAAACCCAGAAAACTTTTCTCTTCATATTTTTTACTCTTAACTCTTTTAGTTGTAATTTCTATAAGAAATGATTGTTTCCATGAAAACGGGTTCAGTTTCAGACAAGTGAAGAAAACACTGATTAAGATTCAGACTACTTTCTGGAGATGAATCCGTACTGTTCATACTCAAAGGGAACAACCTTAAAAAACAATTACTATTACTCAATTAGACTTTTTGGATTTGGATATTAAATAGCTATGTTGCTTTCATTTTTTATTTTTTTAAGTATTTGCGTTCGATGCATATTCAAACATAGTTACGATTATATGATTTCAAATATCCTCTAAATATATGAAAAAAATTTAGAATAAATCAAATATATCCGTATCCGGTGTCCGAATAACATAGTTAAAGGTACCTGAACAAAGCAGTCATGGAAATGAAGACGGAGCAAGCCAGCAGCTTGGCCAATGTCCTTGTTGAAGACCTTCTTCAGCTGTTTTCTGATAATGGATTCGACTTTGGGACATGAAGATTTGTAGAAAGTCCAAGAGAGACCAGTCACTATAGGAGCAGAGTTTTCTGCCTCTGAGATAGAAAAGTAAGGAGCAAGAAAAATAGAAGAGATCAAAAGGACAGCAGGGAAAGATGTAGCTTTAGCCATGGCTTCTTGTTGTCCTAGACAAAGCATAACATACTCTTATTTATAGCCTGTTCAAGTCATTCATTAAGATTTATTCATAACAGTCTTCCTTTTTTTATCCTTTTTATTTTTCATTTTTCTGCACGTTTAGTATTTTTTTATTTTTTATAATGTCATCGGTCTGTATTCAATTTTTTTTCAGTCAATTTTAAAAGCACCTTTATTAATGTAAGAATTATTGAATTACACTTGCTACAAGATATTATTGTGCGGGCTTGAGACCGTCTTCATAATTTTATCTTTTGAAAAAATACGTTGCAATAAAAAAATGATATTATTATTTTATAAAGTTATAGTCCAATTCTTAATTATTAAATGTGAGATCGTTTTTCTTTCAATATTCATCCTAGTCAAGAGTGTGGATTATATTTCGTTGATGACCAATACTGACCCGGAACGGATTAGACTGTACCAACACTCAATGAAAATATAGTCTACACTCTTAATTAGAGACCAATATTGAGAAAAAAAATATAATCTCACATTTAATAATCAAGAATTAGATTGTGAATTTATAAAATAAAAGTCACTCTTCTATTATCGATACATATTTTCTCAAATAACAAAATCATGAAAATAAACTTTGAAACCCTTAAAGCAGACAATATCTCATAACAAATGCAGTCCAATAATCATTATATTAACACCTCTTTTGTATCATCTAATAAATTCAAGCTTTTACTCTAAAAATACTATCATTAACAAAAACAAAACAAAAAAAATTAATCTCACTGTCAACCTAACTAATCTTAGAAATTTTCTTAGTTGAATAGTATATAACGTTTTTATAGTAATAGTTATCCGAATAATATATAGATATAGATATGTGTTGTGAACTTCCATGGTCAAGAATGATTTGGCAAATTAAAAAGAAACAAATTGACAAAGTAATTTAGACTTTTGAGAGATTGGGAGAACAATTAACAAAACTAGAAAATAGCAAGTGGTGAACACATCCCTAACTATAATAATGTGTTCGCATCTCATCAAATTGCAACTTGTTGGGACTTGGGATGCAAAGAATGAGATATGCCTTATCTAAAACTAGTGTACTGGATTCTTTACGAGCAAATAAGTGTTTTTTTTTCCTTTCTATTTGGTGATAAAAACATATAAGTATATTACAGAAACACTATTCTTTCACGTCTTGTCAAACTTGGCGCCCAAGGATATCTGCCGACATATAAATTAGAGGTGGCAATTGGACGGGTTCGGGCGGGTTCGGGTCGGGTTCATTCGGGTTCGGGTTTATTTGGGTTCGGGCTCATTCGGGTTCGGTCTGGGTTCGGGTTCTGTCTGAGTTCGGGTATGTTTTACATCATTTTATTTTATATTAGATGTAATAATTTTTACGTAATTTAAATATTTATATCTAAAAACAAATTATTAATTTATTATTAATTTTATACTTTTGCTATTATATGATATTTTTAATTATATTTATTTTTTAAAATTAATATTTGTTAGCACCAAAAGAATAAGAAATTAATTTGTTATATAAAATCAAATTTTGAAATAATTTATTATAAAAAATATGATATATTATAAATTAATCATATTGATATTTAAAATAATTGATTTGATGAACTCGAATTTCAAAATATAAATACATTATAATTTATATTCACTATAAAATAAAAAACTTTTAAAAATAAATTCTGGCCTTCATCTATTCGTTTATATACTTATAAAATGCAAAAAATTTATGCTTATAGTCAATATATATATATATATATCTATCGAGTACTTATATTTTTTTCATCAGTAAAAAGTATAAATTATAAAGTAGTACTAAAAAAATATAATTTATATTTAAATTATACGTAATAAATATATAATTAATATGATTATTTATTAATATATAATAAATATACCAAAAACCAAAAGGCCATAAAACCCAAAACCCCATTAAACCCACCTGCTAAAATAAAATCACATGAAAGCCATAATCCAATTAAACCCAACCTAACCTAATTACCTAACCGTATAAGTATAACCCAAAAGGCCAAATAATTGAATTATTGTCAAATTTTTTTACCCTTAAAGAATAATTGAATTATTGTCAAATTTGTATTCACATCTCTAAAATTTTCAAGAATTTAAAATATTTAGATTGTAAATTCATCATGATATAAGACGTTAAAGTTATAACTTATAAGTACAAAATATAATATACTTTTTGATAAAATTATTATTTCATCATCATATATATATATAATATTAAATTTTAATTAAATTATTAAAAAAAATTAGAATAAAATTAATAATTAAAGTTATTGCTTTGTAAAAAAAATAATAATAATTGCAAGTTGATTATTTTTATTTTTAGTATTAAATTCGGGTTCGGGCTCGGGCCGGTCTCGGGTTCGGGTCTATTCGGGTTCGGGCTCATTCGGGTTCGGGCTCATTCGTGTTCGGGCCCATTCGGGTTCGGGCTCATTCGGGTTCGGGTCCATTCGGGTTCGGGCCCATTCGGGTTCGGGTTTTTTCGGGTTCGGATTTTTGACTTTTTGGTCAAATCGGGTTTGGGTTTTTCTGTACGGGTTTTCGGGTTCATTTTGCCACCTCTAATATAAACACATATATATATATATATTATTTTTTTTATTATTTCAAGGTTCATTGTTTTCTTTTCTTCTCCTCAACAACTCCCTTTTGGTGTAATATAAATTCACAACTAAAAAGGTTTGTTATTAAGTGTTTGAATAGTAAAAAATATTATATAGTTAAGATTTAATTTAATTATTAAAAAATTATTTTTATTTTTATATTTTTAGAATAAAAATAATAATTCGAAACAAATCAAAATCTAAAATATCATGTCATAAATCGATTTTAATATGTTTAATCAAACAAATAACTCGATCCTCAAATAAATTTATTCACGACAAATTGTTAAAGAAGTTAAAATATATATATTGACTATTTTTTTGCCTATATTATATATATATATATATATATATATATATACGTTTATTGACATCAATGTTATTTTAAATAGGGGAATGTAAACAATGTTCAGAGTACACGACAAATTGTTAAGGAAGTTAAAAGACATTTATATATTGACTATTTTTTGGCCCATATTATATATATGTACGTTTATTGACATCAATGTTATATTAAAAGGGGAATGTAATAATGTTAGAGTTTATATTACAATATATAGGTTTTATACATTGTTAATGCATCATATTACGTCACATCAACTATTAGTAAAACATTGTCAGTGCATCATATTACGTCACATCAGCTATTAGTAAAACAAAAAATTATTAAGGATTGAATAATAAATATTAAATAATTTATTTAAATATAATTAAATATTAATTACCAATATTGATTTTTATCTCTCCTGAACATCTCTAGCGTTTTTTTTTTCGTTCTCTCTAAAAGCTACCGATTTCATCCTCTCAAGTTTTTGCAGATCAGTTTCTCTCTTTATTTTTTAGGATTTAGATTTATCTTCTTAGTTTTTTTTATTTTTACAGATCCGAGCTCCTTGGTAATTTTTTTTTAGTTTGAATTTTCTTTTATTTGGCTTGATCAATTGTTTGTGATTCTTGAATTTTGGGTTAATTTTTACAGTCTAGTCCTAAATTTAAAGTTTTGAATTTTGGGTTAATTTTTGATTAATTGTATGTTAATTCATGGGTTTTAGGCTATATAAGTCAATTTTGTGCTTGAAGTTTGATTGTTCAATATATCTTATTAGAGCTTAAACTTCTTTTAGGGTTATTCATTTTTTATTTTTTAAATTGTGATATTGTTTCTTGGTTAATTATATATTTAAATTCTTAATATTTTTTTGTAGGCATTGCTTGCAACTGGATCAAAACAAGTAGAGTTTGTCGAGTATTGGAACATTTAGAAAAGAGCAACTTCTGTGTAAGTTCCTATTTTGGTGTTGTATGAAATTGAAATTTTTATTTCTTTAAACTTCGGTTAGCCTGGTTCAGAGTAAAATATTCGTCTGGTTTGTCTAATAAAAAACTAAACCTGCTTATTGGATTTCTCAAATTTCGTCTGCTTTATCTGAGAATTGGTGGTCAATTTCTTTGTTACAAAAAGAGGAAATAAAAAAATAGGTGTTCAATTCATCTATTTTGTTCTAAAAAGAAGAGCTAAGAAGATGTTGTGGTAGTGAAAAGGAGAATATTATTGGATATTCCTTTGGGATTTTATTTTAATCTCTCTAAGCTTGCTATTTGACAAGTGAGAAAACTGGTGAGGAAATTTTTGAAAAGGACAACCATGATCAATGGTGGGTTCATGTTGGAAATGAAAAGTGAGCACATAATTACCACCAAATTACACATCTTCATGTGAATGGAAAAAAATCTTACTCCTTTCGTTAATTTTTAAAAATTAGTAGGTACGATTTTAGAAAATAAGAGATTCGAACGTAATAATTTTAATTAGAAACACTGAACTTCCTATGATTTACTAATTTTTATTATATTCTCAACTCTATAAAAGAAAATTATTGAGGTTTACGTAACCCCATTATCTTATTCTTGGTTTACGTAACACAAGAAAAATATTATATTCATTTATATAATTACAAGTTACAACAATATTTTTCATTGTTGCTTGTACAATAATATTTTGGTTTATGTAACCCCATTATTTTATTTTTATCCTACTTAATTTGTTTTTATCTTATTAATTGATATGAAATTAATTTTTTGTTACAGGTTTATGATGATAAAACTTTCTGATAAAGAAGTGGATGTTGATGGAATTGATCAAGATTACGCTTCTCAAATTATTACAGAATTGAATGATAAAGATCATGATGAAGACAAGAATGAGAAAAATATGAATCAAGAGTGTCTAGAACCATTTATAGGAATGGAGTTTCAATTGTTGGAAGAGGCTTTAGAGTACTATCTAAGTATGCAAGATGAATAGGATTTGGGATTCGTAAGAGTCGCATATCAAAATCTCGAAAAACTCAAGAGATCATTGGACAAGAATTTGTTTGTTCAAAGGAAGGTTATCGTGCCAAAAAGTATCTTGAAAGAGAAGATAGAATTCACGAACCCCGGATGAGACACGAGTGGGATGCAAAGTCATGATTTATGTGTCCAAGAAAGCTGATGATAAATTGTTAATTTCTAGATTTGTAAGAGATCACAATTACAAGCTTGCTGCTCCAAAAAGTGCTCAATTTTACATGTTCACAGAAAAAGGACAACAGTTCAACAGAATTTAATTGATGTACTTGATGATTCGAGAATTCGTCCTAGTAAAATAATGTCAGCTTTAGCTAATGAATCTGGAGGCATTGATATGGTTGGTTTAACTGACCGTGATATTCAGAATTATTTGAGTAATAGAAGGCAGAAACAACTTGAAAAAGGAGATGCACAGTTAATGCTTACTTACTTCAAGGAATATCAGTCCAAGAATTTGGGATTTTTTTATGCAATACAAATGGATGCTGAAAGTCAACTAGCAAATTGTTTTTGGGCTGATGCTAGGTCTAGGATGGCATATAAGTATTTGTTAAATTGTCCAATACCAGCCCAAGGAAAAATAAAAGCCTAACAATGTGTGGTTGCAATTGTGTGGTTTAATGTGTGGTTGCAATTGTGTGGTTTAATGTGTGGTTGTAGTTGTGTGATTTAAATGTGTGGTTGTTATTAAACAACAATGTGTGGTTGCAATTGTGTGGTTTAATGTGTGGTTGTAGTTGTGTGATTTAAATGTGTGGTTGTTATTAAACAACAATGGGTGGTTGTAATTTATTTAGATTTTATATTTGTGTGGCTTGTGTTTGTCTTGGTATTGTATAAATACCCCATCCCTTGCATTTGTAAATCATCAAGTAGTAAGCTTCAATAAGCAATAAAAGTTCTAAGTTTTCCTAAAGAGTTCTTCTCTAAAGAGTGTAGTCTAGAGTGAAGTGTGAGCATTTGTGAGTTTTCCTAAAATCTAAACCTTCTTCTTTGAGTGGTAAAATTAGAGTTATCTACTCTAAGCTTTTCTCAACAATTGGTATCAGAGCCATTGGTTCGTGGTCCTTATTCCGCTGCAGTGAAAGTGTTGGTTCTTAGTATGCTCTGTGGTTGCAGTATTGTCTGATCTTCCACATCAGAAAAGAATTATTCTTGTTGCTGGAAATAAAGTGTGGTAGTGTGAAAGTGTCTAGGGAAGTTCTGGCTAGGAAAGACTTGGTATTTAAGTGTGTCTATCAGTGACCCACCTCTCTTTCCTGGGAACCTACCTGGTGCACTATTCACGGGCTACGGTCACTGTTCCAGTATACGGTCACTATTCACAGATACGGTTACTATTCATACGTGTGGTTGTATACTTTTGCAGTAATTGTTAACGTATACTGGATTTGTTCTAGTGTACGACATACGTACAATACTGTTCACGTATACGGTACTATTCACGGTGAAATAGTTATTCAGGTACTATTTTTGGTTTGAGCGTTCTTGAGTTGTGAGGAGTTTGTACTCTACAAGTTTGTGTCTCAAAATCAAGCTTGTTCGGTATTGTTAGTCTTGCCGACACGATGGGTGATCTTCAAGTAGTTGGAGGAATCAAGAAGCTCAATCACAAAAATTACAACACGTGGAAGACGTGTATGATGTCTTACCTACAAGGTCAAGACCTTTGGGAAGTCGTTGGTGGTAGTGAAGTTACGAAGCCCGAGCAAGAAGATGCTCAAGGAACCTTGCGCAAATGGAAGATTAAAGTGGGTAAAGCCATGTTTGCCCTTAAGACCACAGTTGAAGAAGAAATGTTGGAACACATACAAAAACTAGAAACGCCAAAAGAAGCGTGGGATACTTTAGATGCACTCTTTTCGAGAAAGAATGACACAAGACTTCAACTTCTTGAGAATGAATTGTTATCAGTTGCACAACGGGATATACCGATTGCTCAATACTTTCACAAGGTAAAAACGTTATGCCGTGAAATTTCTGATTTAGATCCTACAGCTGCTATTGGAGATACCAGGGTAAAAAGAATAATTATCCATGGTTTGAGGCCCGAATATCGCAGCTTCGTTGCCGCTATACAAGGATGGCCAACTCAACCATCACTTGTAGAGTTTGAAAATTTGCTTGTTGGTCAAGAATCTATGGCCAAGCAAATGGGAGGGGTCTCGTTGAAAAGTGAAGAGGAAGCACTCTACACCAACAAAAGCAAAGGCAAATTCAAACAGCACGTCGGTGGTGGATCTAAAAAGTATGGTGACAAGACAAAAAGTCATCAAGGAGAAGGGAGCTCTCGTCCAGGGGGAGCTTCAAAGAATCGTAGCAACAATAAAAGATTTGAAGGTAACTGTTACAACTGTGACAAGAAAGGTCACATGGCAAAAGATTGTTGGTTTAACAAAAGGCCCGCTGAGAGCAATGCTGCTACTTCTAGTACAAAGGAGAAAAGCGAAGATGATTGGGACGCTGAAGCATTTTTTGCTATGGAAGAGGAAGAGTTAGCTCTCACAGTAACAACGGCTGACCGAATTGACTATGAGAATGACTGGATTGTCGATTCAGGTTGCTCAAATCACATGACAGGCGATAAACAGAAGTTGCAGAACCTGTCAGAATACAAGGGAAATCGCATTGTTGTGACAGCTGATAATTCAAGATTACCGATTACTCACATCGGTAAGACGGTAGTAGCACCTCGATATAGTCATAATCAGGTACCACTACAAGATGTTTACCATGTCCAAGGCATGAAGAAAAATTTGCTTTCAGTGGCACAATTAACATCGTCAGGTCACCATATTCTGTTTGGTCCAAGGGATGTGAAGGTATATCGTGATCTCAAAATCTCAGGACAGCCGATGATGGAAGGACGACGTCTGGAGTCAGTCTACGTGATGTCAGCAGAGTCAGCATATGTAGACAAGACAAGAAGGAGCGATACAGCAGATTTATGGCACATGCGGTTAGGTCATGTTAGTTATTCCAAGCTAAGTATGATGATGAAGAAGTCGATGCTTAAGGGACTTCCTCAGCTTGACATAAGAACAGACACAGTTTGTGCAGGATGCCAATATGGTAAAGCACACCAATTGCCATACGAGGAGTCAAAGTTTAAAGCAAAAGAACCATTAGAGTTAGTTCACTCTGATGTATTTGGACCCGTTAAGCAACCATCAATTAGTGGAATGCGGTACATGGTGACGTTTATTGATGATTTCTCCAGGTATGTGTGGGTTTTCTTTATGAAAGAAAAGTCTGACACTTTCTCAAAGTTTAAAGAGTTCAAAGAGATAGTTGAAGGAGAAGTGGGAAAGAAGATATGTTGCTTGCGCACAGACAATGGAGGAGAATATAGCTCAGGCGAATTCTCTCAATACCTACGAGAATGCAACATACGTCATCAGTATACTTGTGTCAATACATCACAACAGAATGGTGTAGCAGAGAGAAAGAATCGGCATCTTGCAGAAATTTGTCGGAGTATGCTGCATGCAAAGAATGTACCCGGAAGATTTTGGGCCGAAGCTATGAGAACCGCAGCCCATGTGATCAACAAACTTCCTCAACCAAGGTTAGAGTTTGTTTCCCCCTTTGAGAAATTGTGGAAAATGAAACCTTCAGTCAGCTACTTTCGAGTATTTGGTTGTGTATGTTATGTATTTGTTCCTGATCATTTACGTAGCAAGTTTGATAAGAAAGCAACTAGGTGTATCTTTGTGGGATACGACAACCAAAGGAAAGGGTGGAAATGTTGTGATCCTACGAGTGGAAGATGTTACACTTCACGCAATGTGGTATTCGATGAAGCATCTTCCTGGTGGTCCTCAGAAAAGGAGGTGTTATCAGATTCAAAAGAATTTGAAGACATGGTACAACAGAAAATGGGAGAGTATATTGTCCAACTTCAATCAACTTCAGACGAAGTAGAAGACCTATGTGATGATAACGATGATGAGCAAGTGTTAGTCCAGAGTCCTTGGCAAACTGGTGTGTATCAACCAGATGTTAGATCGAGTGAAGTAGAAGAACCATCTCCACAATCACAAATCCGAAGGACAACAAGAGCACGGAAGCCAAATCCCAAATATGCTAATGCAGCCATAGTGGAAGAACCAATTGCAACAGAATCTGAGACGTTTGAAGAAGCATCACAGAGTTCTGAGTGGATTATGGCTATGAAAGAAGAGATCACTGCGCTTGAGCAGAATCAGACTTGGGATCTAGTGCCAAAACCAAGAGATGTGAAACCCATATCCTGCAAGTGGGTTTACAAGATAAAACATCGTCCAGATGGGTCGATTGAAAGGTACAAGGCACGGTTGGTGGCTCGTGGTTTCTCTCAGAAGTATGAGCTAGACTATGATGAAACATTTAGTCCGGTGGCAAGACTTACAACCGTACGAGTCCTACTTGCCCTTGCAGCCAACAAAGACTGGAACTTGTGGCAGATGGATGTGAAGAATGCATTCCTTCATGGAGAGCTAGATCGGGAAATCTACATGATTCAACCATTGGGATTTCAAAACCAAAATCATCCTGAGCATGTGTGTAAGCTGCGAAAGGCACTTTACGGATTGAAACAAGCACCTAGAGCATGGTATGGTAAGATTGCTGAATTTTTAACTCATAGTGGTTATTCAGTGACACCTGCAGATTCCAGCTTGTTTGTCAAAGCTAATGGAGGAAAGCTAGCTATCGTATTGATATATGTGGATGATTTAATCATAACTGGTGATTATGAGGCAGAAATTCTTCAAACCAAGGAGAATTTATCAGTTCGTTTCCAAATGAAAGAACTTGGACAACTCAAGCACTTTCTTGGTCTAGAGGTTGATCACAGACAAGAAGGAATATTTCTCTGTCAACAAAAATATTCTAAAGATTTGCTAAAAAGGTTTGGAATGCTCGAGAGCAAGCCAATTTCAACACCGATGGAACCAAATGGCAAGATGTGTGCACTTGAAGGCAAAGACTTGGAAGATGCAACTATGTATCGACAATTGGTAGGTAGCCTGATCTACTTAACCTTGACTCGACCTGACATTTCTTATACAGTTGGTGTGATGAGTCGGTATATGCAAAATCCGAAGAAGCCTCATTTAGAAGCAGTTCGACGAATACTGAGATATGTGAAAAGTACAATAGATTATGGTCTTTTGTACAAGAAAGGTGAAGACTGTAAGTTAGTTGGTTATTGTGATGCTGACTATGCAGGAGATCATGACACCAGGAGATCAACAACTGGGTACATGTTTAAACTTGGTTCTGGAACAATTTCTTGGTGCAGTAAGAGACAACCAACGGTATCATTGTCAACTATCGAAGCTGAGTATCGAGCAGCAGCAATGGCAGCTCAAGAGTGTACGTGGCTGATACAACTAATGAGTGATCTACATCAACCAGTAGATTATGCAGTTCCGTTGTATTGCGACAACCAGTCAGCAATTCGTTTGGCAGAAAATCCAGTCTTTCACGCAAGAACCAAACATATAGAAGTGCATTATCACTTTATCAGAGAAAAGGTTCTACAAGAAGAGATTGAAATGAAGCAGATCAAGACAGATGATCAAATGGCAGATTTATTCACAAAAGGTTTGAGTATCAACAAATTTGAAATGTTTCGTCGTCAACTCAACATGGTGCAAAGAGGAAGAGCTGGTATTGAGGGGGAGTGTTAAATTGTCCAATACCAGCCCAAGGAAAAATAAAAGCCTAACAATGTGTGGTTGCAATTGTGTGGTTTAATGTGTGGTTGCAATTGTGTGGTTTAATGTGTGGTTGTAGTTGTGTGATTTAAATGTGTGGTTGTTATTAAACAACAATGTGTGGTTGCAATTGTGTGGTTTAATGTGTGGTTGTAGTTGTGTGATTTAAATGTGTGGTTGTTATTAAACAACAATGGGTGGTTGTAATTTATTTAGATTTTATATTTGTGTGGCTTGTGTTTGTCTTGGTATTGTATAAATACCCCATCCCTTGCATTTGTAAATCATCAAGTAGTAAGCTTCAATAAGCAATAAAAGTTCTAAGTTTTCCTAAAGAGTTCTTCTCTAAAGAGTGTAGTCTAGAGTGAAGTGTGAGCATTTGTGAGTTTTCCTAAAATCTAAACCTTCTTCTTTGAGTGGTAAAATTAGAGTTATCTACTCTAAGCTTTTCTCAACAGTATTTTGGTGATATTGTGGCTTTTGATCCAACCTATTTAACAAATACGTATAAAATGCTTTTTGTTCCTTTCACTGGAGTTAATCACCATCATCAATCCATTTTATTTGGTTGTGCTTTGTTGTGGGATGAGACTGAAGAAATATTTGTCTGGTTATTGAACACTTGGTTGGAAGCAATGTTTGGATATCATCCAAAAACAATCATTACAGATCAAGATGCAGCCATAACTAATGCAGTTGCAAAGGTTTTACCACATACTAAACATCATTTTTGCATGTGGCACATTGAAAAAAAGTTTTCAGAGTATCTCAGTCATATTTACCATCAATTAGATGACTTCAAGAATCAATTTTTTAAGTGCGTCCATTATACATTGGTTCCAGATGAGTTTGAATCAGAATGGATAAAGATAATTGAGAAGTATGGTTTACAGGAAAATAGTTGGCTGAAGAAGTTGTATTCCATTCGAGAAAAACGGATCCCTGCTTACGTGCGATGCAACTTTTGTGCTGGAATGTCCACTACTCAAAGAAGTGAAAGTATGAACAAGTATTTCAAAGATTATGTCAACTCGAGTACATCGATGAGTAAGTTTGTGATTCAGTATGAGAAGGCCCTTGATGCAAGATACAACAAGGAAAGGGAATTTTTTTTCAAAAACAATGAATTCGAAGCCAGTTTTGAAGACATTGTACCCAATGGAGAAAGAAGCTTCAGAGGTTTATACAAGAAAAATGTTCAGAACATTTCAAGATGAATTAATTCATTCTCAAGAGTATGTTGCAAAAAAGATCGCTGTAAATGAGCAAGTATACAGTTACATAGTGCATGAGTTTGACAAAGAGAAGGCAGAATATATTGTGACATTTGTTGGCTCGTCAACAACTACAACTTGTTCATGTCATATGTTTGATTTTGTAGGCATCCTGTGCAGGCATGAATTGACTGTTTTGATTAAAAAAAAAGGTTCACTCATTGCCTAACCATTATATTTTAAATCGATGGACAAGAGATGCTAAAAATGGAGAAGTCAAAAGCATATGTGATGAACAATTTGATAATGCTTTGCAGTCTTCAATGATGTTGTTTAATAGTGTTATGGTTCATTCTTTGGAGCTTTCAAAAAAAGCTTCAAGATCTCAAAAACATTATGATGTGACAATTGGAGGTTTACAACGATTATTTGAAGAGCTTGATGCCTTGAAAATTGAAGATGAAAAGACTAGTAGCGCCGACATTTTGACAAGTAAGGATTCTCTTAAAGATGTTACCTCAAAGAATATAACATTGCTTGATCCTCCATATGTGACTACTAAAGGGCGTCCTCGATCTCTAAGGATGAAAGGAGCTTTAGAGGAAAAAAATAATTCAAAAAAATGTTCCTACTGTAAACAGAAGGGTCATACAAAACGCACTTGCCTACTACAAAAGCAATCAATGTACTTTTGATGTTTAATGCTTTTAGTTTTTTGTTATAAAATATATGTAGCATTTTTTAACGTTTATACTTTTATCTTTTTTGAAGGTGTGATTCTAGTCTAGAGATAAAGTCAAATCTCAATAATGCTAAAAATTGTTGTTCCATTCAAACAGATGAGGTAATAATTAAATATTCTAATTAATTATTCTTATTTTTTTATTTTGTTGAAACATGTTATTTAAAATGTTAAAAAGCAATTTTTAAAATTTTTATCAATCTTATTGCAATTATGAGTGACTTGAAATATCTTCGTGTATGTATGATTCAAATGCGGCTCAAAATTGGTATCAAGGACAAGGAAGTATGTCTTTAGAATCTCATCCTACAAATTTTATGGTAAAATAATTTAACTTTTATATGATTTATCTTCTAAATATTGATAAAATTTTATAAAAATATTTTATTTATATATTCTTTTTAATAAGTATTATTATTGATATTTTTTAATCTAATATTTTGTAGGATTTAATAACGGCCGTGCAACAATTGTCGATTGGAGCTAAGAAAAATGTTTAAGTATGATTAAATTTGTTGATTACAAGAACATTTTGGATTTGTAATTGATTTTGCAGGCGGTCTAGTATAGAAGTTTGTTTGCCATATAAAATCTCTTTTCATGCTATTTGAGAGTACATGCAATACTTGATGTGGTGTAATGGCTATAATGTAATCTATATGTTTTAGTTTGTTTTTATGATCCTCCAGTTTGATTGTTTTAAAGACTAACTATTTAAACTAGGACTTGGGATGTAATTGTAAGTTAGTAAGTACTTCATTTTATTTTTAAAGCAACTCTCTATTTCACCAAGGATAAAAGATACCATAAAGAAAAGAAAAAAGGTATTTTGCTACGTTAAGAGAACTATTCATCAACGCAGTTAACTTCAATTTGAGGGGAAAAAATTATATATAAAATATAAAATACAATTGGAAAGATGAAAATTTTGAGAAGATAGATGCCTGAAAAGTTTGAAAGAAAGAAAACAGAAAGAAAGAAAAGCCATTAGATTGCCTGAATTAGGGAGCAATTGCAGTCCTCTGACCTAGACTCCAGTTTTCAGTAGCTCTGAAATTTCTCTCATTTCCATGAATTTGTTCAGCATTTTCTAAACCTAATGAATCAAGAATGCAATCAGAAAACCAAATTCTTGTGCCAACCCACCAAACCAATAGATAATATCAAAATTTTATTATAAAAAATTTAATACTTCTTTGCCTACAATTGATAAGTGAAGATAGATACAAGTAATTTCTGAAGCTTAACAAGTTTCTTTATTTACAAAAAGAACACTATTCTTATAACAATTCAAGGGTATTTCCTTGGATGAAATTTTAGGTATCTAGAAATTAATAGAAACACTACTCAAATACAATAAAGTGCGTGGGGATGTGGATTTCCCAAACAATGAACACCATGGTTGAAGCTTCTTCTTAAGGACTCTTTCAGCTTTTGATGTTAATCGTCAAGATTGGTTCTGAGCTTTAAAAGTGGACGATGTTCTTCTTCCTTTCGTTGCATCATGTGTGATTGCCTTGTGGAATTTTCACCCATAAGAGAGTTTGATCAACCTTGTTGGTGCATTCTTCCCTCCTGAAACTTGAATAATATGACATCCATCTACGCTGCTCTTACCATCTGCTGGGACTGGGAGTACTTCCTCTGAATCCACTGCATTCGAGGTCTTTCACTAAGATTAATAGATAGACCAACAGACAAGAGAACCATGTAAAGTGCGGCAAGCAATAATATCAAACTAATTGTAGTACAACTTTTTATTTTCACTATTGAGTTATAATGTATTAGTCTATATCTGGAACCCTACACCTTTTCTCTAACACCAGAAACTCCTCATCACCTTTTGGGGGAGGGGAGGGGAAAAGGCGAAGAGCGATGGTAGAGACTACTAAAGTTTCACAAAAAAGTAAAACCCCAAATCGTGCTAAAGTTGAAATAATTCTTTATTAACCACAAAAATTCATTTTCTTTTTTATTCTCTTTCAATCTGTTACAAAGTTGAAGTGAGGCATTGTCTGTCAGGCCCCAAAACAAATGAATAAATGCACTAATTCTGTTTATGAGTCACAAAACCTACAGAACCAAGCTACTATATGCCAAATGCCTGTGGGGAAAGGTATTTTAGTGATAACCCAAAGAAAAACTAGAGGTTTATGCAAGCACAACATTGTTACAGATATCTAATTAAAGATTAAACCTTGACTAAGAAACAATAGCAATTATATATAGAAGAATGATACACATCGTTATAGATATCTAATTGCATATTGTCTTTTTAGAATGGAAGTGGTAATTACATGTTTCATTGCACAAAAAAAAAAAAAAAAATGCCTTAAGCATATGATTCATCTATCAAACCCAATAAATCAAATTAAAAACAAAATTCAAATATTGAGCAAAGAACAACAAAAAAATGTAAACTTTAATTGATCTCAATTCAGAATTTGGAATATTAGCTAAGTGGTGATTATATAAACCTAAATGGGTGATTATATAAACCTAATTTCTGGGACCTGGTAGTTGAGAGAGCGTAATTGATCATCTGAATAGCGATTGGATTGGAACTAAGACCATTGATTCCATCATGGAGAAATCTCAAAGGTTCGGATCCGTAAAAATTAACCAAAAATTCAAGAATCAAACAAATAATTGACCAACCCAAACAAAAGAAAATTCAAAAACTGCAGAAAAAAAGTTACCAGGGAGATCTTAAGGCTCGAATTTGTAAATATCGATAACAGATATCTTCTTCACTTCTTGTGTTTCTCTTTTCAGCAACTTCCAAGGCACCTTGTGCCTTCTCCTATGCATTTGAAGGTTGGTTGTAGATCTCACAATCATACTTGTCTGATTCCACCAACGTCACCTCTACATCAGGATCTATATTAACAAACATAAAAAAAAAACAAAAAACAAAATCATAAAAAACTAAGTATTAGGGAGCTCGGATCTGTAAAAATAAAAAAACTAAAAAGATAAATCTAAACCCTAAAAAATAAAGAAAGACACCGATTGCAAAAACTTGAGATAATGGAATCGGTAGTTTTTGGAGAGAACGAAAAAAAGAAAACGCTAGGGATGTTCAGGAGAGATAAAAATCAATATTGGTAATTAACATTTAATTATATTTAAATAAATTATTTAATATTTATTATTCAGTCTTTAACAACTTTTTGTTTTACTAATAGCTGATGTGGCGTAATATGGTGCATTGACAGTATATAGGACCTATATACTGTCAATGTATGAAATATAAACTCATAATGTTATGAGTACTTGTGAGTAGACCTATTCATAAGTTGGGTTGGGTTGCGATCTAAAAAGATTTTAAGTCTCTTGCCCAAGCCTGATTCTGTGTGAGCTCGGACCGGTCCGAGGACCCGAATCACTATTATTATTAATAATAAAATAATATATTTTTTTATTTTTTTTCTATATTTTTATAATTAAATTTAAATAAAAATAATATTTTATTTCATGAATAGTAATTTAGGCCGGGCCACAAAATTGCTCACCCAAGCCCGGCCCTTGAGCAGGTCTACTTGTGAGTAGGGGTTAGAAATTAATTAAGATGTTTTTGTTATTAAAAATTATCATTAAAAACACAAAATTTATTAATGGGTTGAAGTGTAAATTTACCATGTAGTATAGGTGGATATTGAAATTTGTCACTATATTTTATTTTTATTGATATTTGTCATTGAACTTTGAAATTAAGTGTAATTTTGTCACTCTACTTTTATTTGATTGAATTTTGTAACTAAACTTTGATTTTTTTATTGAACTTTGCTACTCAATGTTGATTTTGAATGATTTGAAGATTAAATTTAACAAAAAAAATTCCTTCAATTATTTCATTTTAATAATTAACAATAGTAAATTAATTTATAAAAATATTAAAAATTAAAAAATTAACATAAAATTTTTATTTATAAAAGAAAGACAAAAAAGAGATAAAATTAAGTTTAGTTTTTTATAAAATAAATATTATTTTTAATTTTTTTAATATTAAATTTTTTATTAATTAATTAATTTATTATTAATTATTATAATAAAATAAAATATTTTATTAAATTTTATCTTCAAATCATTCAAAATTAAAATTGAGTAAAAATATTTAATCAAAAATCAAAAAAGCCTCGCTTCGTCGAGGTATTTTTAATTTTTTAATAAAATTTTTAATTAATAATAAAAATTTACTTATAAATTGTTCTATTAAATAATAATAATTATTTAAATTTTATAATTTTAAATTGTAATAATATTAATATAATTATATTTTATTAATTATGAAAATTAAATTTATCATAATTGTTTATTTATAAATTACATAATACAAATGCATTTTTAAATGTTATTTATATGTATTTTTTAAAAATGTGTAGATTTTATTGTATACTATATATTTTTATTTATAAGAGGTAAAAAATAATAAATGAAAATAAGAAAATAAAATTGTGGTTTGTATTTTATTCTCTCGTAAGATCGATTTTCTCACATATGTTAGCAGTAAGTTTGTTTTTTTTCTTCTTTTTCTCCCAAAGCGGGTCGGTACGGATCCTAAATCGACCCGCTAGTTAACGTGCGAATCAATCCCTTTAAATACATCATTTAAAATTAAAATAATTAATAAAATAAATTTATTTTTTAACTTTTTTTCGAGCTGGTCGAGTCACGGATCCTAAATCGACCAGCAAGTCAACGTGCAGACGAACTCCTTTAAATACATCATTTAAAATAAATAAAAAATAATTAATGAATTTTTTTTTAATTTTTTTTTTCGAATGGGTCGAGTACAAATCTTAAATAATTAATTAATCGAGCTGTTGGGAAGGGAGGATCATGTTTTCTCGCCTTCTAGACTGCTGCTGGGAGCTGCCACTCTTAGCTTGACAAAGTCCTCATGTTTGGTTTGGACGATTTTACGAGGTTGTTCAAGAATTTAGTATGATGAAAAGTAATTGTGACCAATAATATGAAACAGGTATTATTTTGTTGATTGTGTATGTTAATGATATTATTATTATTATTATTGGTATTAACAATGCATGTATCTCAACTCTTAAATCTTTTCTTCAAACATGTTTCCAGACAAAAGATTTGGAAATATTAAAATATTTGTTGGGTATTGAAGCTGCAAGATATAAGAAGGATACATATTTCTATCTCAAAGAAAATATATTCTTTGACAGATATTAGGAAGTTGGAGGCTAAACCTTGTAGTGCACCAATTATCGTCAATATGCAATTTACGACTGAAAATGGAGAGTTATTTGCAAATCCTGAGATGTATCGCAGATTGGTTGAAAAAATAAATTATCTTACAGTTACTCGTCCTGACATTGTATATCCGGTTAGTGTGGTAAGTCAGTTCATGTCTTCTCCACGAACTACTCATTGGGCAACTTTGGAGCAGATTTTATGTTATCTTAAGGGAGTTTCAAGACGCGATATATTATATAACAATCATGGTCACTCTCATATTGAGTGTTTCGCAGATGTAGATTGGGCTAGTTCTAAAATTGATAGAAGATCTATTATGGGATATTATGTTTTTGTTGGATGTAATTTGGTTAAGAAGCAAAATATTGTGTCTAGATCTAGTGCAGAATAAGAATATAAAACCATGGCACAATCCTCGTCGTTCAACATCAACAGTCTATAAGTCTTGATTTCCGTGCTCACCTTTTGAATCTTCGGTAGGGCCTTTAGTTCTTGATTTGATTAAAGGTCGCGAAAGAGCAGAGAGTACCAACCTGCCGTAATCTCGAGTCTTTTTATAATCTCGAGTCTTTTTATAATCGCAACTGTTGTCATAATCAACAAGGTTGAAACTTTCATGAAAAAACTTGGAATTGACACAGGTGAACAAGTAGAATATAGTAGGGCGCTTGAGAGAACCATGTCGAAGGAACAAGTACCGTTCTCATAACCCCGGCCTATTATTGTAGATGATCTTTTGAGAATTAATTATATGCCAGCATAGCGAAGTTATTTCTGTTACTATATATTCTTCAGTCCCTTGTCAAAACTAGTTAGTAACGAGCATGATGCATGGTGATACTGTTAATGTCTCTATGTAAGTATAAATGCCTGTATGCTTAGTTTGAGATGTGATTCATTAAGCTATAGCAAGCTTACAATAACGCAACCGAAGGAAGTTAACTTAAATGTTATTTATAATAACTAATTACTGTCATGCCCAGTCGCCCATGTTTTGTTGGTCTTTATTAAAGACCGTCCGTCAATAACTTTGATGCTGCATTTTTTTCTTTTTCCATTTTTCTCTCATATGAAAATTTTTTCATAAAAAGAATTATTTAAGCAAAGAAAATTATCTCATTTTACCAATGAACTTAAATTATGTTGATGTCTTTTTGGAGATGGAGTTGACGAGATTCTGAAGGTTGTCAGACAAAGATTATGATTGATCTACAGGCACAAAGAAGGTCAGAAAAACATTTTAGTTTGGTTTTCGAGACACCTTTCGATGCTTAAATCAGTATGTATTTTAGAAAGTATTGAAAAGATAGGAGGAATAAACATGAGATTTCTCACGAGATTTTAGTGTTTTTGTTTTTCTTTACCTGGATCAATGTTTATTTACCTTTATATATTTGCCTATTGAGTGCTTATAAGTTCAACAGGTGTAAGACAAGTATCTGCTCTATTTGGAGTTACTGATTAACTATGAGCCCGTCAAATGTCCTCCATGTCGTGGGACTAACAAACTCAAACAAGAAATTGTTTATAATGTTTTCTTTGAAACTCAACTTTTGTGGCATGTGGAATAAATACTTTTGCCATATTACCTTTTTCCACAAAAATTTTATGAATTTTTTTTTCCACATGGCCTTTTTGTGTAGAAAAAAAAATATTTTTGGCCTTTCCATTCACTTAAATCATTTATTATTTAAACTCATGCTTTTTCTATCATTATATCTATTTACTGTGTAATTTATGTCTATTATCAATTAAGTTTATAATCATTCCCTCATCAACGGCGGACCCTTTAAGAAGCTTGAAGGGGCCTTGGCCCTCCCAAAAATTTTGAGGTTCTTTTAAAATATATATTAAATAAATTTAAATGATTTTTTAAAAATAAAATTGTTAATTTTGTTTATTTATATGATTTTTTATTTAATTTTATGCATTATAATTTAAAATGGTTAAAATCATATTACTATTTGTTTATTTATTGTATTAACTAATCATAACTCATAAATTTTTAAAATAAAAAAGTTTGTTACAAAAGTTAAATCAAAATTATGTAAATTTAACAGTTACTAAATTCATTTTTTAGCTTCTTCAATATGACTGCAATCAAGTAGCAAACATTTTTTTTAGGTGACTACAGTTTTTCTTTTCATATAATTTTTCACTTTTAATTTTATCCTAGATTTTTTTTTTCTATTATCATGCAACTTTTTATTAACACAAAAATCAGATTGGAACCACTTTATAAAAGATTATAAAAATATCCTAACTTCTAAACTTAAACTTTCAACTTTATTATTTTAATGTCTTTTTTTCTTTGTCTTTATGAAAAATATATTGTTTAGCAATTGATATATTTATATTTTTTTAAAAGAAAGTTGCTCACAATTTTAAGTAAAATTATTTATTTGATGTATTATGCATAAAATTATTTATTTGATGTATTATGTTTCTTTATAAATTATTTTATGAATTGATAAAATTTATAATTTGAAAGCTTATTTCTTTTTGTTAGTATATTGCTTGCATATATTTATATTAATATAATAAAATATATTTTGACAAAATTAAGATCTACTAAAGTATTAATTGACACCCCCAAAATCAAATGTCAAGATCCGCCATGACCCTCATGGCCCATTTCCATAGAGTTTGAAACTTTCTTTGCCCTAGATCTATCCAAAGTCGGGCTACTCGCCCAGCTGAATTATGCCAGATCTGGACAAAAGTTTTTTTTATTCGAATCAACCTTATCCGAATTACTATTCATCTACTAAAATATTATTTTTATTTAAGTTTAATTATAAAAATTAATATAAAAATAATTTCTTAATATTTTAATATTTACAAACAGTAAACCAGGCCTACGGTCCGACCAGAGCCGACAACAGCGGCTCCTCATGGGAGCCTGAGGGGTAGGGCTGTAATCGAGTCGAGCCTGAATAGTGAGAAACTCGAGCTCGACTCGAAACTCGCAGCTCGAAACTCGGCTCGAGCTCGATCGAGTATCATTTTTTAAGCTCAGCTCAGCTCGAGATGAAATCGAACTATTCGAACTCGCTCGATTAGGCTCGATTTCTATACTCGAGCTCGAGTTCGAACTAAAATTTTTCATATACAAATTTTTACTAAAAATAAATTCTTCATTTGGTTCTTACAACCTTGTCAAAAAGCATCAAAACCTTATTTGAAGAAAAACTAATGGCATAAATAGAAAGCTTCAAGGCAACAAAGTCATCATTCCATACATCATAAATCAAATCTAATTTTAATTTCCTTGTAAAGAACAGAAGCCCAGAAAAACAATCATGAACAGAAGCACCCCCAAAGTAATTACACTTAGATCTAATGTATTCCTTTCAATAAGCAAAACAAAGTCAGATAAAGTAGAACTAAAACGTTTAAATCAATTTGAACAAAGCCCATTCCATTAAAGTCCATCAAAATCTGTTTTGCAAGAGAACTTGTTTATTTCATACAAAGCTTGTCAAGGTCGGGGAAGATGCTGTTGTCGTTGCCATTGATGTTGCTGCTATCGTTGCTACTGATGTCGCTTGTTGCTGATGTTGTTGCTGCTGTAACTGTCATTGGCTAGAAGAGAAAAGGGTGGATCGAAAGGATAACGTTGGGTGGGAGTAAGGTGGTTGCTGATGAGATTGGGAGAGAAGGAACATTCATATCAGAAAATAAATTTGTTGGGTGAGAAAGGAAGGAGGCGCAGGTTGAAAAGAAGCAATGAAATGGGAAAATGAAATTAGGGTTTTAGGGTTTTTTTTTTTTTTAAGAATATATATATTAAGGGTAAGATTGTAATTTAATAATAAAAATATATATGAAAAATGAAAAGCTCGATTAGCCTCGCAAGCTATAAACAATGATCGAGCCGAATTCGATTTTTTTTCGAGTCGAACTCGAGTAGCTTGCGAGCACAAATGTCTCGTTTACAGCCCTACTGAGGGGGCCTTGGCCCCCTCAAAATTTTTAAAGTTATTTATATATATTAATATTAAATAAATTTAAATTCACTATAATTAATTTTACTTATTTATTTTATTTCATAATTTAATTTTATATATTATTATAATTTTAAAAAAGTTAATATTATATTACTATTTTTATTTTTGTACCCATCAATTAATACTTACAAATCTTTAAAATTAAGTGGCTTATTATTAGTTTTAACTTTTAAATTACAATCATGTGAACTTAATAAAAACCAAATTTATTTTTTGAATTTTAACAAAATTTTAAAATTTCAACCAAAGTACCAAATATGTGTTTTTTTCTTTTCTTTCTAGTTTATTACAATTTCTCCTCTTCATTTAAATTTTCACTTTTAATTTTACTCTAGATCTCTATCGCATATTGTCATATAATCTTGTTTCAAAAAATATATATTTCAAATTGGAAACCACTTTATAAAAGGTTAAGATAAAATCATAATTTCAAATTTTCAAGTTCATTATTTTAAAATTATATTTATTTTTCTTGTTGTTGAAAAATATATTGTTTGTTGATTGGTTTATTTACTTTTTACTTCAATTTTAAATTGTCAAAAAAAGTTCTTATTGATAAGTGCTTAAATTCATGTATTTTCATATATCAATTCCTTATATTTTATACTTAGTTCCTTGAAATCCTTGATAGTTTACTATGGTTTTGTGTTTTATGTTTTGTAGGTGTTTTGGAAGATAAGGATGGCTGTAGAGTTGAAAAGAATAAATTTGGAAAAAAAATGAAGCTTCAAGCACAAGGGACACGTCAAGAAGACTAGATGTGGCTGCCTACATCTCATTCCCTAAAAACCCTAGTTGGAAAACCTACTTTCAAGCTCAAAAGAATCCTAGCGACAACTTTTATTTTGCCTTGAAGAATGTCAGCCGCCACCCTTTATTTAAACAATATGGATTCTTTAATTTATCCTTTGATAAATACCCTAGCTGAAATATATGTCTTTCCTTGTCAAAGTAAGATTAGTGGCTGTCAACTTGCATTAATTGCAAGAATCTTTCCTTAAAGCTAATCCTTGTCAAAGTAGGAGATTTAAATCAACAATGACTTTCCTTATTTCTACATGTTTTGGCTGCAAGTAAAACATCTTTCCTTGTTTAAGAGTTCTTTGGTTGCAAGTAAACCTTTCTTTCCTTCGGTAATTAAACCTTGGCTGCCAAGTCTTGTATTTTTCCTTAAATACATAAAGTCAGCAGCCACTTTTCCTTACATTACCTAACCCTAGTCACAAGTCAGCCTACACGAAGAGGAATAGCCGAAAATCACAAGAGGGATGCCTTATCCATTGCCTATAAATAGAGAACAAAGGGGCAGCCGAATTTCACACTTCTACAAGCTTTTATTTTTTCTTTTCTTCTTTGTTTGAGAGAGTTTGAGAGAACTAGAAGCTGGATAATTAATATTCTTCTTCTTCTTCTTTCTTTCTTTAGTTTTTCTTCTTATTTTCTTTTTAATTTCATGTTTTTGTTTACAATGCCTATGCTAGGCTAAACTTTTATTTGGTTAAGGGTGATTTCAAAGCTCTAGACATGTTTTTAATTAATTCTCAGAATCTATCTATCATTGTTTTCTATCAAAGTTGCTTATGTTCTTCCATTAAAATTGTTCATGATGATGTTTTGATTTGTTTAGGTGGCCAACTAGATATATCTTGATAATTATCCAATGCTAGTTTAGGAGTCTTGATCCATAATTGTCTTGATTTCCTATTCATAAGTAGCAATTTGTGATTAATGATTATGGTCAAATTTTCAATAATTGCAAAGTGGAACATAACCTAAGTTGAACAATCTGAGCCTATGTGTTTGTTACTTAGATCAACCTATCTTTCTCATCATAAAGCTGCTATTAAATTGAACTTATAGATTTTATTCTAGGTTGTTTGATAGTTAGAGATTAAATAGAGAGCTTGTTCTATTTACGACGAACTAAGGAAAGATTGGAGTAACAGAGCTTGTTGTTATCTACGGTTAATAACTTTGATAGTTGATTGATGTTGATAGATATGAAATTGATTCTCAATGGTGTCTAGTGGTGGCGAATGACCTATTAACCATACGTTTCTCATATTTGAATTCTTCTATTTTACTTACTTCATTCTAAATTTTCTAATTTGATTTACTTTTTATTATTTCAAAATTTTCCCTTTTTATTTTCTTTTCTTGTTTTAGAACTAAAGTTTTGAACCGACCAACTTCTAAATTAAAGGCAATCTCTGTGGATTTGATCCTTGCATACTATTATACTATAATTGATCATCTTAAGTGCAAGGTTTAATAAAGATACACTATTTTTAGTGCATCAAGTTTTTGGCGTCGTTGCCGGGGATTGCTTCTTTTAGTTTATTTGTTATTTGGTTTATTCTTACTTTCAATTCTAATTAGTTACTTTCTTGTTTTTGTTTTTCAGTGAATGTTCCAAGCTCCCGAAGAAGACTTAAGACTTAGAAGAATCTTGGAATTTGTTGCTTCATACAAAAGTTTAAGTGAAGAGTTGATCCAAGACATCCAAGAGGAACAATGAGAGATGGCAACTGACAACTGAACTCTCAAGGAGCTAGCCATTCCGGACTTGGGTCAACTACCATTATGCATTGAATATGCTAATCTTGAGGTAGCTTTTGAATTAAAATATGGTTTGATTCATCTTCTCCCAACTTTTCATGGTTTTGCAGGAGATGATCCTAATAAGCACCTCAAGGAATTCCATGTAGTTTGCTCAAGTATGAGACCAACAGGGTCACGGAAGAGCTAGTTAAGTTGAGAGCCTTCCTATTCTCTCTAGCTGATTCGGCAAGGACCATAACTACATGGAATGGTATGAAGAAAGCATTCTTGGAAAGGTTTTTTCCAGCATCTAAGGCTGCCAACATTAGAAAAATGATATGTGGGATTCGACAATACAACGGAGAGTCCTTGTATGAATATTGGGAGAGGTTCAAGAAACTTTGTACATCATGTCCACACTATCAGATAAGTGAACAACTACTCATCCAATATTTCTATGAAGGTCTCATGCCCATGGAGAGAAGTATGATAGATAACGCAAGTGGGGGAGCTCTCGTTGATAAGGCTCCCGGAGCTGCTAGAACTCTCATCTCCAACATAGCAGCCAATTCCCAACAATTCTTAATGAGACATGATCCACCATCACAACCCAAAAAAGTCAATGAGGTAAGTACATCATCCCTTGAACAAAAAATTTCTCAACTGACTTCTCTTGTTCAACAATTGGTTGTAGTTAATATACAACAAATTAAGGCTTGTGGCATATGTTCTACCATGGGGCATCAAATTAATATGTGCCAAACACTTCAAGAAGACACCAATGAACATGTGAATGCCATGGGTGGATTTCGGAACCAACCAAGGAAGTATGATCTCCACTCAAACACTTACAATCCAGGATGGAGGGATCATCCAAACTTTAATTATGGAGGAAAGCAATCACAAGCTACTCCCCCACCCATTGAGAATAGACCATCGGGTTTTCAGCAAAGAATGCAATAACCATACCAAACCCGACAACAAGTGCCACCACCATAAAATTCAAGTGAGTCTCTAGTAGATCTTGTCAAATCCCTTACTACTAATGTATTGCAACTTCAACAGGAAACAAGGGACACAAAGGCAAGTCTCCACAATTTAGAGACTTAAATAGGACAAATGGCAACAATAATGAGTCAATCACAAGCAAGGATTTTGAGAAATTACCTTCTCAAACTATAGTGAATCCTAGAGAACATGTGAATGCCATAACTCTAAGAAGTGGGAAATAGCTTGAGACACCACAAAAGGATAGTGCTCAAGGGGAGGACAACACCATGACATCATCTTCACATCCCAATGAGCCACTAGAAAAGGTAACTCCTAAACCATCTTTTCCTTCATATATAACTCCTCCACCTTTTCCTAGCAGGTTATCAAAGTCCAAGAAGGAGGAGCAAGAGAAGGAAATTTTGGAAACCTTCCGAAAAGTAGAGGTGAACATTCTTTTACTAGATGTCATAAAGCAAGTGCCCCGTTATGCAAAGTTCTTGAAAGAATTGTGCACATCTAAACGGAAGCTCAAAGGTAATGAGAAGGTAAGTATGGGAGAGAATGTCTCGGCTGTTCTTCAGAAGAAACTCCCACCCAAATGCTAGGATCCAAGTATGTTCACCATTCATTGTAAGATAGAAAACACCAGGTTTGCACATGCTATGCTAGACTTAGGAGCATCTATCAATGTTATGACATACTTAATTTATGCTTATTTGAAATTAGGACCATTAAAAGCAACCGGTGTTATTTTACAACTCGTTGATTGTTCTATTACTTATCCAAAAGGAGTTGTAGAGAATGTTCTTGTGCAAGTTAATGAATTGGTCTTTTCAGCTGGCTTTTATGTGCTTGACATGGAAGATGAGATGTCTTCCAACCCAACACCTATTTTATTAGGAAAACCATTCTTAAAAACAGCCAAGGCAATAATTAATGTTAATGATGGCACACTCACTATGGAATTTGATAGTGATGTAATCCGTTTCAATATCTTTGAAGCCATGAGATATCCTAGTGACATACATTCTGTTTATGCAATTGATACATTTGACTCTTTAGTGCAACCAACTTTTGAGTTAAGAGGCAAGGATACAGATATTGACAAACACCTTGGCATAGAGACCTCTAAAGATGAAATCGTGTTAATTGAACATGTGGAGGAAGCATTGGCAACTTTGCAAGTGTTTCTATCTTGTAATAAAAGGTTCGATGTTTTAGCTATTAATCTTCATTTATCTAATGAGAACCGTCTACCTTTTCTTTTGCAGGAACCAACATTGAATTTAGAACCACCACCGGATCATTTGAAGTACTCAAGGATACGGTGTGGATGATGGCATGGGTCTAAGTCGGGCTGAGGACAATAAACCAAGCGCTTCTTGGGAGGCAACCCAAAAGAATGGAGAGCATATATGACAATCAGATTTGCTATTTCTTACTCTCCATCATTCTATCTTTTATTGCTTTTCTTTAGTTTGCTTTGTTTAGTAATTCTTTTCTTTTACACATAATTCTTATATTTAGGATAATAGTATTACGTTGAGGACAATGTAAGAATTAAGTGTGGGGGGGATGAATTTAGGATTTCCTTTAATTTTTTTTTTTTTAAAGTTCTTTTTAGTTTGATTTAGTGTGTTTTAGTTACTTTCAAAACTATAATGAGATATGAATTGCATAGGTCTAAAACTAGTTTATTGGTGAAAAGATTTTTATGAGAAATAACTTGATACTATATTTTCTTTATAAGCCAATGTTAATATGATATGTTGATTGAGAAAGAAGCATGTTTAGACTTGATATTGACTTGTATAAACATCCTTGTGAGTTTTGAGCCTATATGATTGATGCATTATACATATCAATCTAATTTCTTTCTTGTGTGCTCTCATGATTACATGTTTCTCTAGAACTTGCTTTAAACCGTTTGAGACTATATTGATATATGTGACTACATGGATATGATAGAGGCATTAGGATTTTTGCCAGGGCCAAATCAGCCATCCCATATTGATGTTCCAAGAGAACATTCCCTTTAGTGAGTCAATTTGAGCCTACATTGAATAAGCTATTTCATTGGTAACCTCATCTTTTACCTAACCTAAATACACTTATATCCTTACCCTTGTTCTAAAGATGAATTAAAATGTTTTAAGATGTATTGCCAAAACAAGGGAGATCTACAGAGAATTTGGGTTAGAAATAAAAGATAAGTGTGAGAGGAAAAGAAAAGCAAAAGTCAAGAGAAAAAGAAAGGGAACATTGTCAAATACATTCCCATATATTGAAAAAAAAATGAAAAAAAGAAAAGAAAAATGAATCATCTCTTGAGTTTATGGTTAAAGAAAAGAATATTACAAAGTTGATTAGAATGAAGCAAAGGCTCAACATGTAATTATGTACTTCTAAAGAATATTGAGAAAGTTCTATTTGCAAAATCTTATTTTGTCTCTAAATTCTATGAAGTCTTTGGAACCTTTGTAATATCTTTTATTCTTTAGCCATATTATTACCCTTTGGCCCCATTACAACCTTGAATAAAGACCTCTTGATTTATGAAGTTGTATGATCTAAATAGTAGAGAATAGGTGGACAAGCAAGCTTATGGTAGAACTGTTTTCATGAGATCGATTGAGTGTAAACACTTTACCACTACTTTAAAGAGTGAAAATCATGAGAGTATCCCATGTGAAAAGTTGAATCAAGTTGAACATGCATTATTTTGATTGAGATATGTTATGTTAATATTGGCTTAACTTAAATTTTTACATTCAAGCATGATTCTTTATGAACTCTTTAAGCTATTGATTAGTTTATAAGACTTGTCCAATAATTGTCTCTAATTGTTATTGAAAGTGAACTAGATTCAGTTTTCTTACTTTGTCTCTATTTGATTTTGCTCGAGGACTAGCAAAAGACTAAGTGTGGGGGAATTGGATAAGTGCTTAAATTCATGTATTTTCATATATCAATTCCTTATATTTTATGCTTAGTTTCCTGAAATCCTTGATAGTTTACTATGGTTTTGTGTTTTGTAGGTGTTTTGAAGATAAGAATGGCTATGGAGTTAAAAAGAATGAATTTGGACAAGAAATGAAGCTTCAAGCACTAGGGACACTTCAAGAAAACTAGATGCGGTTGCCTATATCTCATTCCTTAAAAACCCTAGTTCAAAAACCTACTTTCAAGCTCAAAAGAACCCTAGCAGCAGCTTTTATTTTGCCTTGAATAATGTCAACTGCCACCCTTTATTTAAACAATATGGATGCTTTAATTTATCCTTTGATAAATACCATAGCTGAAATATATGTCTTTCCTTTCAAAGTATGATTAGTGGCTATCAACTTGCATTAATTGCATTAATTGCAATAATCTTTTCTTAAAGCTAATCCTTGTCAAGTAGGAGATTTAAATCAGTTATGACCTTCCTTATTTCTACATGTTTTGGTTGAAAGTAAGCATCTTTCCTTGTTTAAGAGTCCTTTGGCTGCAAGTAAACCTTTCTTTCCTTAGGTAATTAAAAACTTGACTGCCAAGTCTTGTATCTTTCCTTAAATACACAAAGTCAGCAGCCACCTTTCCTTACATTACCTAACCCTAGTCGCAAGTCAACCTACATGAAGAGGAATAACCGCAAATCATAAGGGGGATGCCCTAGCTATTGCCTATAAATAGATAACAAGGGGGCAGCCGAATTTCACACTTCTACAAGCTTTTATTTTATTTTTTCTTCTTTGTTTGAAAGAGTTTGAGAGAATTCGAAGCTGAATAATTAATATTCTTCTTCTTCTTTCTTTCTTCAGTTTTTCTTTTTATTTTCTTTTTAATTTCATGTTTATGTTTACAATGCCTATGCTAGGCTAAACTTTTATTTGGTTAAGGGTGATTTCAAAGCCCTAGACATGTTTTGTAATTAATTTTCAGAATCTATCTATCATTGTTTTCTATCAAAGTTGCTTATGTTCTTCCATTAAAATTGTTTATGATGATGTTTTGATTTTTTAGGTGGCCAATTAGATATATCTTGATAATTATTTAATGCTAGTTTAAGAGTCTTGATCCGTAATTGTTTTGATTTTCTATTCATAAGTAGCAATTTGTGATTAATGATTATGGTCAAAGTTTCTATAATTGCAAAGTGAAACATAACCTAAGTTGAACAATCCGAGTCTATGTGTTTGTTACTTAGATCAACCTATCTTTCTCGTCATAAAGCTGCTATTAAATTGAACTTAGAGATTTTATTCTAGGTTGTTTGCTAGTTAGAGATTAAATAGAGAGCTTGTTCTATTTACGACGAACTAAGGAAAGATTGGGATAACAGAGCTTGTTGTTATCTACTGTTGATAACTTTAATAGTTGATTGATGTTGATAGATATGAAATTGATTCTCAATTATGTCTAGTGGTGGCGAATGACCTCTTAACCATACCTTTCTCATATTTGAATTCTTCTATTTTACTTACTTGCATTCTAAATTTTCTGATTTGATTTACTTTTTATTATTTCAAAAATTCCCCCTTTTATTTTCTTTTCTTGTTTTAGAACTAAAGTTTTGAACCAACCAACTTTTAAATAAAAGACAATCTCTGTGGATTCGACCCTTGCATACTATTATACTATAATTGATCATCTTAAGTGCAAGGTTTAATAAAGATACTCTATTTTTAGTGCATCACTTATAATTCATTGAAAGACTGTGTAATTAGTAATTTTACTATAAATAATGCTACATGTACTTATCTCATACATTCATTTCATACACTCACTTCTTATATACTTATCTAGGGACTTAAGTTGAAAGTACTAAAATTTTTATAAGTTATAATAGAATTTTGAAAACTTATATACTATATGTGTATAAAATGAGTACAATTAAATGAATGTATATGCTTTTTTTTTTCATTTACTATTAATTTGAAAGTCTTTATATCCTTAAAATTTTAATACTATCATAAAAATATTTTTATTTTATAATTTTATGAAATTGGTCACATTTTATTAATATATTATTTGCGCGTATATATATATTTGAACAAATTTAATATAAAGTATAATATTAATTAACCCCTCCAAAATCAAATGTCAAGGTCCATCACTGAGAGCCGGGCATGGGTAAGAGAAGAAAAAATCAAGCCATGACTCGGCCCGGCCCATGGACAAGTATACTTTGCCCCATCTGCAGAAAAACACCTGGTCTATATAAATGATCAAAATGAGGAACTTGTATACTTGAAAACCAAGCAAACTGTTCGGATACAGCTTGTTATAATCGAATGATCAAGCAACAAGAATAGTAAACAGCTTGCTCAAGAAGTTGCAAACAAAACATTGGATATAACTACAGAAATGAAAAATTATAAATAGCAAGCATTGAGGTACAAGGAAAAGGAAAAGAGTCAATCCAAATCTATTATCCCGAAATTGGAGAGCATGATCTTTACTTGATCGACAAAGTTGGAGCCTGTTGCATACTCTGTTAGCATCCCAACGGCAAAACCAAACATTGCCCATCTACAAACAAACCACCAACATCCCCAAAATCAGTCATAATATAGCAAGTAATTGCATGATTATTTATGTACACAGACAGAACCAAGTAGCCAGGATAAGGATTTTTACAAGTTAAATGTAAAATAGAAAACTAAAAACAGAAGTGCAATCTTAATGAAAAGGTCAAACATTTGTAACAATGAATTATGCTCTATGTTGCTCCGACTCTTCAATTTTCTTGAAGTATCCGTATCAGACGCATCTCCGGAGATGAGTATGAGGATATGATCTTTTAAAGACCCTCCAAATACATAGAAATCTTAGAAAAAATTGAACATATCCTTGTCAGACACATATCCATGTCTGACACTCACACCCGAGTCCGAGTAACATAAATTATGCTAAACCAAGTCAAAAGAAAGAGGCCTTCAAGTTTTAGAGTAGGTATGTTGACATCATGTTAAACAATATCAATGTCCAGGAAACAAAAAAAGGACTAAAGTTCTATTGTAAACCATGCCAGGAATTGATGAATTCATCTATGAATGAAACGTAGGTAAGAAGCTATGTTGCTCCGACTCTTCATCTTTCTTGAAGTATCCGTGTCAGACACCGGTGTCCAATGCATATTCGGACATGAGTATGGGAATATGACCCTTTAAGGACCCTTCAAATACGTGGAAAAAATTAGAAAAAACTGAATATACCCGTGTCGAACACATACCCATATCCGACATTCACACTCAAGTCATTCGAGGAGGGAGTAGCACAAATTGAGCTTATTACACCATATTCCTTTGGTATAGATTTAGGTCAAAAGTATGATGTATAGAGAGATGCATCCTCTTCCGAATCCGTTACAGTGTACATACAAACTGGTGAATCTTAAAATTTAGATATGAAGATTTTCTGGGCATGGAACCCATGGGCACTTGTATGAAATATTCTCTCAACATCAAGCAAAGTGCTCCTAAGCTATTGTCTTCAACTACCAAAATTGTAAATAGTGATCACTGGAGGCTGGCTAATCTACCCAGATAGACCAAGAATCAGAACTTTTATTCTTTTCTTTATTGGTTTCTCAATCGACTCTACCTTGGAGTCCTTACAGTCCTATTATCAAAAACTTTCATAAATGAGCATCATATCCATCATCAATGTATTCTTAATTAAGACAAGAAAGTAACTTCCTTTAACAGGATTCCTCAAAACACCATACCCCAACCAACCAAAATTATGATAAAATTAAAAAGTAAAAAGAAAGAGGGCATATTCAATTACCTTCCATTAGAAATCTCATTCTTTCCAAGGAATCCAAAGAAAGGCCCTTGATTTGATTCCTCAAGCTTCTTCTGCTTAAAGTAGTCTTGCAGCTCCTTTGCCTTCTGCCTCTGAAACTCCAAAGTAACCACATTCTGGTCTCCTACAGCTGCCAAAGAAGCCAGCTTCGGAGGCTGCGGCGGCAGAGGCGAAGAAGAAGGAGCTGATGGTGGTGGTGATGGTGATGGTGATGGTGAAGGAGAAGTAGGAGGAACTGGCTTGATAGGAGGTGGTGGAGAAGGTGCCACAGGTCTTCTCAAAGGACCTTCAGTTTGAGAACTCCTTATAGTCACAATATAAGGCTTGGTTGTTGTAGACAATCTGCAACTAATTGAAGATGATGATGATGAAGAAGAACATGGGGATGAAGGGTTTGGGATTTTGATACATGGGATTGAGGATGCCATAGACATTGTTTTTTCTCTTTCTCTTCGTTCCTAAATTCTGTGTTGGTTTTTTTTTGGGTGTTATTTTAATGTTCTTACAAGTTAAAGATTGTGTTAGAATTGGGGTGTGTGGATAAGGCGTCGCCAAGTTTCAACAGACAGATGGCTCAAACTATAGTTAGTCTCTCGATCGTTGGTTGCCTGATTGGCGCCACTGGGTTCTTAAGCGTGTGAGAAACACGTCATCCCCCTAACTTGGTTTTGCCATATCACGCGCTTCCTGTGCGAGTGGGATACTAGTTTTTTTATTTTTCTAATTTCCACATTTGACGGCTGCAAAGTGAAATGAACAATCTGTCAAGGTTAGTCTTGTAAATTTTGAATTGGAGTGAAACAAAGGTTCAAAATTACACCTGATAATTTAAATTTTGTATATGATAAAAAAAATACAAATACAACACATTAAAAAACAAAAATAATATAATAAATAAAACACAATACGTTTAAACACGATTAACATTACATATTTAATACACATTAAATTCAAGTTTAAAATTTTGATACATTTAATAATTTATATTATGTTATATTTACACGGTTCACAACGGTTCACACAGGAAAAAAAATATATAAAACACGACATGATACACGAATATCAAATTTATTCATGTTAATCAATTCACTAAAATCTATACAAAAACCCCTTTCAATGATCATTCACCCAACTTTGCTGTCACAACCCCAGTAACAATATTTCTAACCAGGAGGAGAGAACAAGCACAGCATTAAATTCCTTTTTAACTAGACATGATTGAGCTGAAAAAAATACATATTAATTACCATGAAATAATGGACAACAGAGTCATGAAACAAGAATAATAATCATATAAGAAAAAAACAAAGTGAAGCCCAGGGCAGGATGACAAAATTGAAATCTCAAATTAAATATTAAATATTATAGACACAGAAAGATCAGTCCAACTAAGGTGGCCCAGAAAGAAAGCTCCTCTCTATTGGTTGCATTCCCATTTCCATGTAGAATCACAAAAACTTGCTTCTTCTTTGCCCACAAATCAACTCAGCATTTCCAACATAAGATTAAGCTTTGTTAGCAGCAATTTACCTGATGCATCATTGAACAGCTTGACATAATGGCCAAACTACATAATTGTACATGCACAAGTTCTTTCACTTCCATTATCGAATTCATCATCCGATTCACCTGTTTCACTGACATTATATAAAGGTAAAATATCAGCACAAGAATTCAAGGTAATTTGAAAATAAACAAAAATTTAAAGTGAATAAAGACTGAACAAGCAAGGAGAATATATGAACAGTTAAATAAAAATAAACAACAAACATAGGATCTTCACCATCTGACATGAAAAAAAAAAAAAACAAGGGGATGGAGGATAACCCTTGAATGGTGATCTATCTAATGCTATATAAGCAGATGATATTACCATTCTGGAAAACACATGCACCAAAAAAACAAAAGAACATATTCAACTGCTCAATTATGCAGATGGGATCTCATTCAAGTTGATCAAACAACAAGCAGACAAACATGTGTTACGGTAAGCACTCGTAAAATTTTGCATCCTTTTTTCTGTACAAAATAGGCTTCTTCAATATGATCAGAGCTTTCTTGTTTCCTTTAAAGAAAGAGAGAAAGGAGGTGAGGTTACAAAAATCAAGGTATCATACAAACCAAGGCATGATCTTTCATTGCAACACAGAAAGGTAAGGGGAAAAAAATCACCCCTTGATATTGGCAGGGAAGAGAGTGAAGAAAGCCAATTGTATTAAATGATAATTTATGTAAGTTTCACAATGAAATAAATGCTAAGTGAGAATAAAATTTATACCCCAGAAATGAGAATAAAGAACTTAGATTAAATTTTCAACCCTTCTAAACCAATAAACCTATTATTGAATAAGTCATAATTACAATACCTATGAGTTAAGTGAGGTTATACAAAGGGACAAAAAATGCATAAAAAGAAAGCATAATCGTATTTGACTAGTGCACGACCTTAAAAGTTAACAAAAAAAAAAAAAAAATAGTACAATCCATGAGGGAAAGTTCTTCCAAAGAACAGGCATGTTTTGCACCAAGAATGCCGTAGCATTATGTTATTGAGGTCCGGTCCTTACTCAAAATGATAGCTCCCTTATATTAGTTATACGAGACACAACAAATTTTAGCCATCACTTTAATGACATGCAAGCAATGATCCACCATTCATATACCACAACACCTTGAACAGCTTAAAGGTGTCACAGAAGAATGCCTTCATGCACAGCAAACAAAGAGCTCCATAATGTAACAAAAGTTCAATATCTACCAACCGAACACCCCTTATATGGATGAAAAAATAAGATAATCAGCTATCTTTCCGTTTAGTTGCTTTTTGATATGTTGACATGTGATGATCAAGTAAAATTGATATGAAAATTACATACTTCTTAAATCCAAACAAATATAAATAAATTTGAAAATAACATAAAAGTGGTGGAAAAAGTTATAAACTTTCAAAACTTGAGTTGACTTTTCAAGATCCATATTAAATCACGTATCTTCTCTAAAAAATGGAGCTAACATATTAGCTACCCATGTGAAATAAATACATTCAAGAATCTTCTTCCCTCATAGAATAAAGCACTACCCTATCTCAGTGATCTTAAGGAGTAAATACTGAAAAGTATCCACCTTGAATTTTCTAACACTTTCCTTCTTCACATGCTTGAAAAGAACTTTACTTCCAAGTTCCACCTATATAATTTTGTACAGTAATCTGTCATAACTCATAGTAATACTATACCAGCTACTATGGAAATGATGCCTTCTACTCAATTGTTCACATAACAACTTAAATAGGATGGTAGGGCATATCAATCACATTTTCATTCTTATTTTGTTGTCTAATCAAATTAATTAGTTTTAGGCTATGTCAAGGAGTTTCTCAATATTTATTTTATAACTAAATTTTTTAAAATATATACTAGAAAATATTTCCCCCTTCAAACTTAATTCTTCTTTACATGAATAAACACCGCCAAATAGTAGTTATTAACTCTGAAATAAATTTTATTAACCCTGTTTTGAAAGAATCACTACCATAAAATCAGCAGAGAATGAATCTGCCAATCAGATAAACAAGTTATATATAATTCTTCACTGCATTAGCATACTCCTCAGATAGGTGGCCACGTATGAATGCCCTACCATATTCTTAATCTATTAGCATAGATACCATATGTATCTCCTCCTATTAGCCATCATTGTGCAGAAAACATGGGGATGAGAAAATTTGTAGACACAAGACAGCTGTATCACCATAACACAGGACTGGTACACCTACTAATACATAATTCAGCTAAAATACATCAGAAGCAGTACAGTGTGTTGAACCTGATAAATTATATACTATTTAAGCGGCAATTTCTTGTAAAGACAGCTACCATTCAAATTAGTATCAAAGAAAGATCTCAAACACCTTACAAAATCCACGGATCTATGCTAAATATGCTGACACATTCATACCACAACTTCAACATTACGTCAAACAGATCACATACATAGACACGTCTCATGCGTGAAATCTTAAGAGCCAATGCTCTAAAATCAGATCTATGCATGTGGTCTGGTAGCATCTACCTATTCACATCTTTGTAGACTATAAAAACAAATTCGAAAAAATATATGGGCTATATGCCAAGTTTGTTTAAAGGGTGTCATAGCAAATGAACTCCAATAATTAGCAAAGAAAGTATGTTTCTGAACCTTAAAAAACCATATAAACCAGGAATTATGCAGTCGTGAATCATAACCATGCAACCAGTAGCAAGGCTTCCTTGTAAAGCAACCAAAGGTTTCACAAATTTTGGTAAAAATAGAAGATTTCAGTTCAGATATACGTGGCATGTTGTAACATCATTCAGATCCAATTTCAAGTTTTCAGACCTTACTACATGTGCTTTTACAGTTCTAAGAAGTAAATACCACAAAATTTTCCTATGGTTACCATTCATTGAGGAAAACAATGTATCAGAATAAGACTGCACCAACCTGTTTTGATTTATAACACAAATTGCAAAGCAATCAGCATAAGTTACAGAAAAGTTTTAGTATTTTCCGAAGCAAGGAAACACGTTATTTGAATAATCAGAATATATTTACAACCTATGAGGCATGAGTGTCCGTAGATTTACAGTGGATGCTATTCAATAATGCCAAAACATCTTAATATAACTAGCTTTAGGAAAACAAGAAAGTATGACAAACTTAGTGGTAATTGATGGAAACATAATATTACTTAAGTTCATGATGCACATTAACTAAGACACAAACAGCATATCATAATAGCATATAGAAAAACTTAAAATATGTTTGAAAATTGTACTGCATTGCTCATACAACTTTAATTTAGAGCAGAAATTTCTTGTACCTGGGCTCAAATTCCCTGATTTCAGCAAGCTCACTACCATAAGCATCTGTCCACTGCACCTTTCTTCGTTCTACATGACTAGGGATATCACCATCCTTTTCCCCTGATGCCTCACGGCCATTAACATCCTCAAGAGGAACTTGAGTACTACTTGTTCGCTTCTTCAAACTGCTTTTAAAGGCAACCTTTCTTGCATTGCTATTGCCATCATCAAGTTGAGTTGCGTGATCATTAGTCTTATCTGAAACAAGAGACCCTGGCAAGAGATCCTGCTGTTGAACAGGACCAACTTTCAAAGGCGATGGGGTGTCAAGCCCTGCGGAAGTGCGACCAAAGCAGACAAAAGAGGCACACCCGCGGGGAAGGCGGTTCTTGATGGAAGCCAGCTGGAGGTCAGGATCAGGTTCTTGGTCTACCAACTGGTAATGGTTCCACGGCGAAACTCTCATGGACTTGTCCTCGTGCTTCTGACCCAAGAGAAGAAGGGTCAAGCCCTTGCTATACCCAGACGCTGAAGAAGAGAAGAACCCTCCTCCTTCTACTGTCAATAACATCAGTTCATCTCATCTGGGGCACCCAGACAACACTCTTTTTTTTTCTTCTTTTCAACTCCCCTCCAGTCACAACAAACTGAACCACACTACCCCCAATTCCTTCAGCCACCCATATTTCACAATCAGTGAAGTTATCAAAACTTCCCAAATAATGAAATTTAACAATCAATGAAAACTCTTAAATTCCATTTATAGTTACTAATGAAGTGCAACCCTAAGTAACCAAAAGTTATTGCAGACATTATAAAGTACTGAGTTCCCAAAAACTGTAATAAAAAAAATATCAACATGGTCACCCCCCTCATTAAAAATTTTACTACCACACATAATTAAGATCTATAAATTTATTAAATGTATAAATAAAATTCAATAACATTAATTTTTTAAATTTTAAAACTCAAAAAGAAAAGAAGAAACAAAATCAAGAAAGAGAACAACATTATTGAATAAATATAAAGAAATGCTTAAGAACATCAACGTCAATAATAAAAATTCAATTAAAAAATAAACTCATTTAAGAGTGGTTTAAGATCTGTTTACTTTTTAACGTAACAAGGACCAGCTCAAAGCAATGCTCTCTGTTTGATTGAAGTGAAAGCATTAAAAAATGGAACAGAGAAATGTTGACAGTGGACAGTTCAAATTGAAAACCCTTTTTTTATTTGTTCTCCTTTTATTTTCTCGGGAAACAAACAGGAAATCAGATAAAAAGGCGTGTGAGAATTTACCTGATGGCGATTAAACGGATCTGGAGAGTAGAAAAGAAGAAAACACAGGAAACTAAACCGGCGGCGCCGGGATATTCGATCGTGGCTAACGTACGAATTAATCGGCGAGGAATTGGAAAATTGGAGAGGGGAAATATTTGAGAGAAATTATAAATAATAAATAAATAAAAGGGGGGAAAAAATATATTAGAGGTGGACGGGGGAATAAAAAGACTGAGTTTATTTCTGGTTGGAATTATTTAAAGTGAAGGATAGGGATAGTGACATCCAAGGCGCGTGATAGCGATTCCTTTTCTCTTTTTCTGGATTTTGGTTTTCTCAAAAACTTTCCTATTAAGAAAAAGTAAGATGTGTTGTGAAATTGTGTGTTGGGTTGTGAAGATAATTTATCTAATGATAATATCAGGAATAGATTCTGAAATTTATTAATATGATATATATATATATTTTAAAAATATTTAATGTGATATATGTATTATTAAATTATATATTATTGTGATATTTTTATTTATGATTATATAACATTGATCAATCAAATGTTGACACGCTATTTTTTAGAAATTAATATATGATTTTTTGTAAAAAAAAAAATTTTAAATGTAAAAATGTAAAAAAAATATTAAAATATTTAAATTTATATTTTTTTTAAATTAATATCTATTTTAAAATATATATATTAAAAATTTAAAATTAAATGTTTAAATATTAAAATTTTTTTATTAAAATTTTTTTAAATAATTCAAAAAATATTTAAAAATTAAAATATTTAACGAAAATTATTTTTAAAATATAAAATATTTTAAAATTACTTGTTAAAAAATTTATAATATCTAAAAAATTTTTAAAAATTATTTTTAAAAAACAATTATTTTTAAAAATTACAAAATTCAAAATATAAAATTATTTTATTTTATTTTATTGTTTTAATTTTTTTAAATATTTATTAAAAATTAAAAATATTAAATTATTAAATTAAAATATTTTTATTATTTTTATTTTTATTAAAAATATTTATTAAAATTAAAAGGTGGAGAGAGAAAAAAAAGTTTTTTAAAATTAAAATAATAATTTTTTATTATTACACGTGGCATCACTATGTGTTGCCACATGTAAAAGGAAAAATATAATTTTAATTTTTAAATTAAAATAATAAATTTTTTTGGTAATACATGTGGCATCATTATATATGCCACGTGTCAAGTTTTTATTGGATACAAAAGTCACGTCATCAATATTTAACGGTGTTACTGACAAGTAGTACAATAGCAAACAGAGCAAAAACGTTAAGTACCCAAATAGATATTTTTAAAATATAAGTACCACATTGACAAATTTAATAAACTTCAAGGGTTATTCATGATATTATTATTCCTTTATCTAAAGAGGAATGAAAGCTTTCCTTTGTTGCTTGCTTATAATGGCTTTGCTTTGTAGCAAAGTTAAAAAAAAAAAAAAAAAAAAACGGATTATCAATTGAATCGATCAAATTTTTTATTTTTAATTTAATTGATTGAACGATCTATTTGATGATTTTTTTATATTTAAATAGTAAATTTATTATTAAATGAATATTAAATATAATTAATAATTAATAAAAATATGCATTTGGCTTGGTGGTGTATAATCTTTAATATAAAACAAAGAGGCTAAAAGTTCAAATATCATTAATTACAAATAAAATTTTGAAAAATAAAATAAAAAATATATATAACCAATTTTTTATTGGTTCAATCCGATTTTTTATCGTTTTTAACCGATTGAATCAGTTTATCCCAGTTTGATTAATGTTCGGTTTAAATATACTATCCGACCCGAACAAATTATTGATTCTCAATTCAACCGGCCGGTCCAGTTCGATTCTTTAATCAATGCTTTGGAGTCTTAATTGGAAATATGACATATTTATATTTACTAATTTATCTTGAATTTTATTATCGAATGTTTTAGGACATTTGTTAAAATTAATTAAGTTACTATTTATAATAATATTTTATTTTAAATTTAGCTATTGTATATTTTCAGAGTACCTTTTAAAGTTAATTAATATATTATTTAAATAATAATTTTGTATTAAATATAATAATTAATAATTTTAATCATGATTTTTAATATATTGGATAAAAATATTACTATATAAAAATTTTTAAAGTATTCTTATGACACTCGTTTACAAAATACTTTTATATTCAATATAATAATTAATAGTTAATTCGTTAAATTACAATGCACTAAAATCAGAACTTAACATGATAATTTTAAAATAACCTTTGAAAATTAGTTAGCAAACTCATTTATCTCTTATTTTTTCTAAAAGTGCTAAAAATATATTAAAAAATTTATTTTAAAAAAATAAATTTAATCAATTAAAAGTAGTTTGAATTGTTTATGGATGTACTTTGTCTCTACCCTTTCTAGAACTATGTGTCCAAAATCAAAATATAATAATGACACTTACTTTGACAAAAGAGAACAAAAAATTACATTATGGTGTTAATTTTAATTTTGTGTAATTGTAATTGTTAAAATATGATTTTATTTCTATTTCCTTTTTATTTTTTTCTCAAAAATGATAATAAACTTGAAATAACATTTTCTTTGAAAAAAAATATGAAGAACAATTATTGAAAGAAAACTAAACATCCTATATTCATAAGTGAGATTTCAAAAGGAAAGCCAACTAATTATTTTTTTTAACATATTTTTATTTCTTATTTGAACTAGATTCAACAATCTTAAACTTTGTTAGCGTTAAAAAGGTAGATGTTATTTTTTTTTCTATTTTTTTTTACTTTTTTTATTAAAAAAAAGAATTTAAACTCGATTTTTTGAATAAAAAAATACATGCATTTATTAATGGGTAAAATACTTGGATGCCATAAAAAGAGTGAAAGATTGATAATTTTGGTATTAAGCATTTACCGCAAGGGTTAATAGGGTGACACTCTTTAAGGTATACTAAAAAAAAAAATTAAAAAAAGTGAAACATATGATAATTTTTTAACCCAATTTATAAAGTTAAAAAATTCTCTGACAATGTAAAAAAAAAAAAAACTCATATTGTTTCTAAGTAATTTTTGGAGATACCATCTTTCAATATTTGGAATTGGAAACCAAATACAGATAAAAAAGGTGTTTGTGAGGTTGTGATTATTTTACTAGGAATTTTGATAAATGCTTTAAGTACTAGGAGGATTTTTACATTTTACAAGATAGATGTCCGCGATTTGTTGCGGGTATGTTATCGGATTTGAATTGATATTTTGTAATAAATTTGAAAGATAAATAAGTAAGAGGAGTAAAGATCATTTAAAAAATAATAACTCTTATCCTTATATGACATCTGATATAAAATTGAGAGTTATTTGAATATGGTCAATTATATCCGGTAATTTCAGACACAACATAATTATACGATACGAATATAACATGAGAAAAATAATTAAAAAATAATATGACACGAAAAATGATATGAACACAACACAAATACACGAACGTGTCAAAATCTACATAAAACGAATTATTAACGTGTCAAAATTTATATAAATATATAATACCTTGAAAACGATTATGACAGGAAAAATTAAAACGAACATGATGACACACGACACAAAACTAAGAGTTATTTGAATAGTGTCAATTAGACTTGGCAATTTCGAAAACAACATGAAAAAAATAATTAAAATACAACACGAAAAATAATATGAACACGACACAAATACACGAATGTGTAAAGATTTACATAATGAATTATTAACGTGTAAAATTTTATATAAATTTAAAATATTTTAAACACACGATAAAATAACACGAACATGTTATGAGCATATATACAATTTTTCTCTAAATTGAATAATTATGACAAATTATGCAAAATATGGGATGAAATGAGACACGACACGAACACACAAAATTTTTTCTAAATTGAATCACCATGACAAACTATGCAAAATATTTGAATGAATCGAAACACAACACGAACACATGAAAAAAATAATTAAAATATGACACGACACGAAAATAACATGAACACAACACAAATACACGAACGTGTCAAAATCTAAATAAAACGAGTTATTAACATGTAAAAATTTATATAAATTTATAATACTTTGAACACACGAAAAAATAACACGAATACAAACATGACACAAAAAATAACATGAAAACGATACGAAGAAACGAACGTGTTAAAATCTACATAAACCCAAAATCATTTAAAAATCAACCCTAAATCAATCCAATAACATGACCTAATTAACCCTAAAAACATTGATTAAATTATTGTTTAGTTGGTGTTAGCTTAAGTGGTGATTAAATCAACAGGGATGTGAATTGATTTCTTAAAAATTAATTGTAAAATTAAAGCACATGATGTGAACCCTAAGGGTTAAACCCTTTGAACCCACTAACAAATTGAAATACCCTAACCCCAAGAAAGCCAAGATTCAGGTAATGGAACTTAAACCCGTAGAAATCTTGTTCCAAAGAACCTAGATTAGCTAAGCTAATTAAACTCCAAGAACACTTGTTTCTAGAACCTAAGTTTGATAGGAAGAACGCCACAAAGAAAGGATTTTTTTGATAAGTTCACTAGTTCTGTCAAGAACTAGAAAGAGTGAAACACTCACTTGAATAAATCAACTCAATAGATTAATAATGGTTGCTGAAGTAGATATCTAAACAAGGGTATTTATAGCCTCCCTACTAACCCTAATTCAACTAGCCTAAGAACTCCTAGTACAAATGAAATTCCTTGGTAGCCAAGACTTACTACTTACATAATTAAATGAAAGCTTAACTATGGGCTAAACAAGTTCAAGCCCAATCCTAATTATTTATAAAAGATGCCCAATAGTTTAATGAAGGTAGTCCCCACAAGCTTATTGGACATGTTACACAAGTCAGGCCCAAAAGACTAAACTAAATAAAAACTTAACACAAGCCCAAATATTCATTTAATAGGCGCCACATAGTTTAATGAATTGGTCCCCACCCTTGCCATGCCATTTAATGAATAGGTCCACTTCATCAAGCCTTATGCCGCCACCTTGCATTCTTCTAACGGCCATCTTGTGAAGCTTGGATCACATGGACCAAGTCTTGTTCTTCCTCATTCAAGCCCAACTTGAATGTTTTGACATTGCTTAAAAGACTTGTAGAATCAACCCAAGTCCTTTGCACCAATCCTTGCATAGCTTCTTTGATCTTCTTGGATCTTGACCTTGTAATAGGCCCACTTTGGAACATGCAATGGATCTTGAAATCCAATACCATTTTGGTTCTCATCATTCCCCCTTTCCTCAAAAGGATTCGACGTCGAATCATCACCTACATCATAAAAGGAAAGATCAAAAACGTTAAATGAAGCAGAAACAGTATACTCAGCTGGTAAGTCCACTTTGTAAGCATGGTCATTAATTTTCTCAAGGATTTGGAAAGGCCCATCTCCTCGAGGATGCAACTTAATTCTCCTATGGGCAGGAAATCTTTCCTTACGCATATGAACCCAATTACCTAGTTCGAAAGTAACTCGCCTCCTCCCTTTGTTTGCTTGTGAAACAACTTTTTCATTCTTTTTCTCAATTTGTAGCTTTACTTTCTCATGAAGAGACTTCACCAATTCAGTTTTTTTACTCCTATTCAAACTATTCATTTCATCAACAAGTAAAGGCATTAAATCTAAAGGAGTTAATTGATTAAAACCATAAACAATCTCAAATGGAGAATAAGAAGTAGTAGAATGCACAATCCTATTATATGCAAACTCTATGAATGGCAAACATTCTTCCCAAGTTTTCAAGTTCTTTTGTATAACAGTGCGCAAAAGTTGTGTTAAATTCCTATTAACTACTTCAGTTTGCCCATCAGTTTGTGGATGACAAGTAGTAGAAAACAAAAGTTTAGTACCCAATTTCTCCCACAAAACCTTCCAAAAGTAACTAAGGAACATAACATCTCTATCAGACCCAATGCTTCTAGGAACACCATGTAGGCTCACTATCTCCCTAAAGAACAATTCAACAATGTTAGTTGCATCATCAGTTTTATGGCATGGAATAAAATGTGTCATCTTGCTAAACCTATCCACTACCAAAAAAAAATTGAATCCCTACCCCTTTTTGTCCTTGGTAAACCCAATTCAAAGTCCATAGATATGTTTACCCATGGTTCACTAGAAACTGGTAAGGGTATATACAACCCATGAGGTAAAACCTTAGATTTGGCCTTTCTACATGTAATGTATCTATCACATATGCGAATAACATCCCTTTTCATTTTAGGCCAAAAGAAATGTTCATGCAATATTTCTAAGGTTTTCTTAACACCAAAGTGTCCTATTAAACCACCACCATGTGCCTCACGTATTAATAACTCTCTCATAGAACAATTAGGCACACATAGTTTATTTTCTCGAAACAAAAAGTCATCATGCTTATAAAATTTACCAAATGCTGCCTTATCACATGCTATGTATATATCACAAAAATCAACATCATTGCCATACTTCATCCTTGACATACTCAAATCCAAGCATTTTAGCATTCATAGATGTAAGAAATACATACCTCCTAAATAAAGCATCAACCATAATTTTGTCCTTACCTTGCTTATATCTAATGACATAAGGAAAGGTCTTTATGTATTCTATCCACCTAGCATGTCTCTTATTCAACTTACCTTGACCCTTGAGATGTTTCAATGACTCATGATCAATATGTATCACAAACTCCTAAGGCCATAAGTAATGCTGCCATGTCTCCAAAGCTCTAACAAGTGCATAGAACTCCTTGTCATAAGTGGGATAATTCAATGACGCCCCACTTAGCTTCTCACTGAAGAATACGATTGGACACTTTTCCTACATCAAAACAACTCTAATTCCTATTCCTGAGGCATCACATTCAATCTCAAAAGTTTTGTTAAAGTTAGGTAATGCTAAAACAGTTGTTGAACATAACCTATCTTTAAGATTAGCAAATGTTTTTTCTTGTTCATTGCCCCAATGAAAACCAACATTCTTTTTAATAATTTCAATGAGTGGTGCAGCAATAGTGCTAAAGTCCTTAACAAAACGCCTATAAAAACTAGCTAAACCATGAAAGCTTCTTACCTCACTTACCCCTTTAGGCGTCGGCCAGTCCTTGATGGTCTTGACTTTCTCTTCATCCATTTCAATACCTTTTGAGCTAACAACATATCCAAGAAATATAACTCTATCCATGCAAAAGGTACACTTCTTAAGATTAGCATACAACTTTTTAGTTTTCAACACATTAAACACAAACCGCAAATGTTCAACATGCTCATCTAAGCTATTGCTATACACTAAAATGTCATCAAAGTAGACTACTAAAATTTACCTAGAAACTCTCTCAAAACATGATTCATTAATCTCATAAAAGTACTAGGTGCATTAGTAAGTCCAAATGGCATGACTAACCATTCATACAACCCAAACTTAGTCTTAAAAGTTGGTTTTCCATTCATCACCTTCTTTCATTCTAATCTGATAGTAACCACTCTTAAGATCTATTTTACTAAAAAAACAAGATCCATACAATTCATCTAGTATATCATCTAATCTAGGAATAGGATAATGATACTTTACCGTGATATTGTTTACTGCTCTAAAATCAACACATATCCTCCAAGATCCATCCTTCTTTGGCACTAGAAGAACTGAAACAACACATGGTCTCATGCTTTCTCTTATGTACCCCTTACTCATCAAGTCTTCAACTTGCCTTTGAAGTTCTTTTGTCTCCTCCGGGTTACTTCTATAGGCTAGTCGGTTTGGAATGACTACTCCGGGTATAAAATCAATTTGATGCTCAATGCCTCTTATGGAAGGCAACCCACTTGGCATTTACTCCGAGAATAACTCTTCAAATTCTTGTAATAAAGAAACAGCAACACTAGAAAGAGCTTAGTTAGATGCATCAAGATTAAGATATGATTTTTTATAAACAAGGAAGATCATGGGCTGATCTTCTAAAAAAGCCTTCTTAACCTCGCTCTCTTTTGCATAAAAGCTTATCTTTGTTTTTGCTTTTCTTTCTTTTGGCATCACTTTCTTTTTTTCAGCCACTTCTTTGTTTTTTTCACTTTCTTTTTCCTCCTCTTTTTCGGCCAATCTCTTTTTTTTCTTTTTGTTCTCTCCTTTTTTCCTCATTAGATTCGGTCACACTCAATTTTTTTTTCTCAAAAACAGATTTCAATTTCAATTGGTCTTCATAGACCTGTTTTGGTGTTAAAGGAACAAGGTTGATGGTTTTGCCATCTTTTACAAAGCTGTACATATTCCTAAATCTATCATGTGTAATCCTTCTATCATACTGCCATGGCCTCCCCAACAATAGATAGCCAGCATGCATAGGCACTACATCACAAAACACCTCATACCTATACCTCCCAATAGTAAAAGCTACTCTTACTTGCCTATTCACCTTAACCTCTCCACAGTTATTCAAGCATTGCAATTTGTAAGGCTTAGGATGTTTAAGCATAGGTAAACCCAACTTTTTTACTAAGGTAATACTAGCTACATCGGTGCAACTCCCCCATCAATTATCATACTACATACTTTATTGTTCACAAAATATCTAGTATGAAAAATGTTTTTCCTTTGTTGCTTTACATCATCTATTTTAATTTGTGTATTCAAAGCACGCCTAGCGACCAGAGATTTACCTTCCACGGGGTAGTCTAATTCAGCATCATCATAATCACTAGCATCCTCCAATTCTGGCATGTCATCAAAATCATCCTCACTTTCGGTCATGACTTCACTATTAGCATGCATGATCATCACCCTTTTGTTTGGAAATTGAGATGCATTATTGCCTGAACCCAAACATTTAAAGCATTTAATATCTTTATTCCTTGGAGAATTGGAATTCAAAAATACCTTGGGTCTGTCTTTGCTAGTGCTCTCTTCTTTTCCCTTTGGTGGTTAAGTTTTGCCTTTGACAACAACCCGATCTTTGTCCCACTTTGGTTTCCAAAGAGTGCTAGAAATCGAAGAATATTTGCTGCCCCTTTTTTTTTTTCAATTGCCTCTCCATCTTCATAGCCATGTGCACCATGTCTTCTACCTCCATATAATGCTGCAACTCCATAACATTGGCTATGTCTCTATGTAACCCACTCAAAAATATAGCCATGGTGGCTTCCCTATCCTCATCTACATTGGCTCTAATCATAGCCACCTCCATCTCCTTATAGTAATCCTCTACACTCCTAGACCTTTGGGTAAGGTTTTGAAGTTTTGGTAAAGGTCCCTATAATAGTGGCTAGGTACAAACCTCCTTCTCATGAGAGCTTTCAATTCCCCCCATGTCTCTATAGGTCTCTCATGGTTTCTCCTCCTACTGGTTACTAGTTGATCCCACCAAACTATGGCATAATTGGTGACTCAATGACTGCCAACTTCACCTTCTTCTCTTTTGAGTCAAAGATTAACTCTAGCTTCTTCTCCTATTTTAAATACACCTCAGGATCAGTTCTACCTTGGAATGATGGAAATTTCATTTTAATATTTCCAAGGTTTCTATCTTCTCTATTTTCCCAATCATGACCCCTAGTGTTTCTCCTATGCCTTCCTCCATGCCTAACTCCTCCAGGTCTACCCATATCAACCTCCTCATCATCCTCCTCCTCAAAGTCATGCTCATCAACCACACTATGCTCACGCCTAACTCTTTTACCTTGCCCTCTTGTAGACTTTTAATGGCTGTCGATTGTGTCTATATCTTGTTTGTCATATTTTCCATCAACAAATTGATACGCTCAAAATATTGTTCAATAGCCTGCATTGTGAAGGCTGTTTTATCTTCTTCCCTCTTGTGTGATGATTCATTTTGATGAGACATTTGAAATTGCTACAAAACAAAATGTCAGTGATAATAAAATTAAGCTCACACACTCCATTAATGTTTACACTCTAAGTATGATATCACTCCGACTCTTGTTTGCACTCTTTTAGGTTTTTTATTTAATAATCTTACTCACTCTTGCCTTTTACCACTTTATTTCTTCTTTCAGGTTCTTTAGGAACTAGAAGAACTCTTGAAGAACTCCCTTGCTTAATTCTACCTAGCAAAAAGACTCAAGAAATAAGAAATCCAATTAGTAAGAAGGTAAAACAAGTAAAAACAAGAACAAGATTACCAAGAATTCAAATCTTTCCTATTTCCCTTTATCTTTTTCGAATCTTTCTTTCTTTTTCTTGTTGTTCGAACACTTTTCTTATTTTTTTTTTAAAGAACGAGACTTCTTGATTTTCTTGAAATCTCGGATGAACTTCTTTTTTTCTTTCTTGGGACTGTTCGAATGCCTCTCTGAATTCTTATTTTTTTTTTAAGATTCGGATCAAAATCAACAATAAGAAATTTTAATAGATCAAGAATTCAAGAAACGAAATCTTGATCTAAACCAGTTTTCAGACTGAAACCCCAAAGTAAGAATGCCTAAACTAACCCTAAAATCTTGTCAGATTGATAAAAGGGATGAAACCCCAAAGTAAGAATGAAACCCCAAGCAATATGATAACTCAATGCAAGAAATAACAGCATAAAAGACCTAATTGGAACCCTAAACTCTGAATATCAACTAATATGAACTCTAGGGGTTAAACCCTTTGAACCCACTAACAAATTGAAATACCTTAACCCCAAGAAAGCTAAGATTCAAGCAATGAAACTTAAACCTGTAGAAATATTGTTTCAAAGAACCTGGATTAGCTAAGCTAACTAAACTTTAAGAACATTTGTTTCTAGAACCTAAGTTTGATAGGAAGAATGCCACAAAGAAAGGATTTCTTTGATAAGTTCACTAGTTCTGTCAAGAACTAAAAATAGTAAAACACTCACTTGAACAAAATCAACTCAATAGATTAATAATGGTTGCTGAAGTAGATGGCTAAACGAAGGTATTTATAGCCTCCCTACTAACCCTAATTCAACTAGCCTAAGAACTCCTAGTACAAATGAAACTCCTTGGCAACCAAGGCTTACTACTTACATAATTAAATGAAAGCTTAACTATAGGCTGAACAAGCTCAAGCCCAATCCTAATTAAATTTAAAAGATGTCCAATAGTTTAATGAGGGTAGTTCCCACAAGTTTATTGGACATGTTACACAAGTCAGGCCCAAAAGGCTAAACTAACTCATTTAATAGGCACCACATAGTTTAATGAATTGGTCCCCACCCTTGCCTTGTCATTTAATGAATAGGTCCACTTCATTAAGCCTTATGCCACCACCTTGCGTTCTTCTAACGCTCATCTTGTGAAGCTTGGATCACATGGACCAAGTCTTGTTCTTCCTCATTCAAGCCAACTTGAATGTTTTGACATTGCTTAAAAGACTTGTAGAATCAGCCCAAGTCCTTTGCACCAATCCTTGCATAGCTTTTTTGATCTTCTTGGATCTTGACCTTGTAATAGGCCCACTTGGAACATGCAATGGATCTTGAAGTCCAATACCAGCTTGGTTCTCATCAGCACAAGTGATGAAATTGAGAAATTTAAATAATATACTCAAAATGACAAGTAAATATGCAAATAGAGTATGTAAAAGAGTAGGGAAAGAAGATCAAACACTAGTGGTTTACAGAGGTTCGGCCTTATGCCTACGTCCTCTCCCTTAGCTTTTCTTGCCAAGAAGTTCCCAATTCACTATCCTGAATTGCTACCTTTTCTAGGACAAGGTATAACCTTTACAATCTCTATCTTTTGCTTAGGCTTAGATAGCAACCTCTACCCCTCTATCTTTTCAAGGCTTAGATAGAACCTCTCTACTTTTTTAAGGCTTAAGTAGTAATCTCCCCTTTTTATAAAGGTATTTGTGTAAACAAGATGAACCTCTAGTAGGCTAGGTGTTTACAAGGTTAAGCTCAACAAATAGAGACTATACAATGGTGCTTTTACAAAGGAATACAAGAGAGATTGAAAGGATTTAGCTTAGAATAAAGAAAACTTCTTGAAAGCTTGAGAGAGATGAAATATATGGCTTTGATCTTTATCTCTTGGTGTCCCTTACTCTTGGAAGTATTAGAGAGTCCCTTTAATACCTTTGATATGATTTATGACCGTTTGGAGTTGATTGGAATGGAAAAGAGCCGTTGGAGCTTCAAAAAATCGTATTAGAAAAATTGTCGAGCAGTCAATGGATCGATCCTCTACATGAGCGGATCGATCCCCTACTTGTTCCAACCCAAAATATGACCATTTGAGCCTATGGGATCGATCCTCTCCTTGTGGGGATCGATCCTTTACTATCCTGCAAATTCAATTAGCCACTAATTCTCATGGGATCGATCCTAGGGTCAATCCCGGGATCGATCCTCTTATTGAAAAAAATATTTTCTTTGATATTTAAAAGAGGTCAAATTGTCTTAAAAATATTTTAAACATATACATATATTTAAGAACATGTATTTTTGAGAAAATGAAGGAGTTTAAAATGTTTTAACATTTTCCAAAATATTATCAAAATGATTCAATGAAAAATGCTAAACTAAAAATAATTTAAACTCAAGCTAATTAAGCTTAAGAGTTTGTCATTTCAAAATTAAGATCAATTCAAATTTAATATAGCTAACAATCTCCCCCTTTTTGATATGACAAAACTTAAGATAAATTTGCTTGTAAAAACTCCTCCTTAATTAAAGAGACTAGGATTTTCAATAAAAACCCCCCCTTAATTAAAGCATTCTTCCCTTTTTGTTCATTTAAAGCAAATTTGTCCATAATAAACTTCTTCCCCTTTTTGTTATATCAAATCTCAAGATCAATTCAAAGATAAAGACAATGTAACAAGAGAAACACACTCATGTATACCAAATGTTAAGCAATGACGTTCAATACCAATTGTTAAAATGGACAATGAAGTTCAATCAAGAGTTCAAGATAATCTTGTATTCATTTGAAATCATTTAAGCACAAAGTCTCAAGATCATGAGTAAAAAAAATATCAATTGTTATTAAAACAAATACCAATTGTTATCTTTATGCATAATATTCATAATCAAACAATCATACATATTGAAGTCATTTAAGAACATAAAAAAAATTCTCATACATATGAAAAATATAAACTCACTTATGAAATAGACATGAATACCAATTAAGCAATTAAGAAGAAAACTATCATACCAATTGTTATTACTAAATGTTAGTACACAAAACTATACCAATTCTAATTATTAATATTTTCATGCTAATTGTTAATACAAAAGCATAAAAATATAGCAATATGCCCAATTCAAATATATGCAAGAATGTGAGCACAAAGTAATATATTAGTTGTTGTTAAAAGAGATGGTTAAACTCAAAGATTCATACAAGGCAAACTTTTCAAGCATACATGATATAAAGATATACCAAGTGTCATTCAACTCATGTATGTTATCAAACTTAATACCAATAGATATGAGCTTGTATAGCATAGAAATAGCATTTACCTCCATTCTTACCAAGCTTTGTTGATATGCTCATTTGACTTTGAATCCTTCATACCAAATGTTTAAGCAAGTCCTTGAAGTACTAGGCTTGATTTTGATGAAGATGGCATGCTTTGTTTGCTTGTATTTGAAATGCAAGTATAAGTTCTCCACAAAGGAATGTAAGCTTTATCACCATTTTACCTTGCATAGATTTAGAGAAATTCTTGAAAAATATATTCATTAGTAGCACCAAGATATCAAATGTTATGAAAGTATATTCATTACGCTCAAATGATACCAATTTTAAAAAATAGTATTCAATGAAAATCATTAAGCATTTAACTTAACAATGGAAATTTTAAGCATATAAGGTCAAGCTAAAACAATAAACATATAAGCATATATCTTGACCAAAGTAATAGATGAACCAACAATCAATGTATTTCAATAAAGATCAAGGAGTTCATTATGCACAAATTTACAAGCATAAGTTATGAATTTTATCTTGAATTATCAATAAAGCACAAAGAATCAATATATATCAAGATTCTTTCCATAATCATGCCATTTTATTTGTAAAACTATTCATCAAGAGTGAATTCATACATATAAGCACATGATGATTCAAGAAATAATGTCAATCATGATTGGGAAATCATAAAATTGAAACAATTAGAGCAAAATCCCACTAAAAATGAAGAAAATAGCATTTTTGGCCCAAAACTGGCCTAAGGGATCGATCCTCTTTGAATGAGGGATCGATCCTTCCCCTATTTTCTAGTAAAAACTCAATGCAATTTTGTAATTTTTTTATTTTTGATACCAAATAAGGATGTGTGATGTTTTTAATGAAAATAAGACTTGTAACATGTTAAAAACATCATTTGAGACTTGTAAGAACATGAAGTTTGGATCAAAAACAACTTTTAAAATCATTTTTTAAAAGATTTTGCAAATAAGTCAATTTGGTCTTTTTAAAGTATGTGACTTAGTTGGAACAAAGTCTATGCAATAAGACAACTTCCAACATGTTTGAAATATGCCTATCAACATGACAAAAACACATATATTCATCAAATACACATGTATCAAGTTTTCACTAGTTCAAAGCTCAATATGATACCAAATGTCATATTCAAAGTTCCTTGATGCCAAAAGTGATGGAGACAAGTTCACAAACATATTCAATAATTAATAGACTTGTCCAAACCTTAAGAACATATTCATATGAGCAAATTTCATAATCAATCACTTTAGGCCTTATATAAATCATATAACAAAATAGCATTCAAGAGGCAAAAAATTTGTTAAAACAAATTCATGGAACGAAATTCATTCAAACAAGTTTATTTATACACAACATTGTAGACTAGATCAATCAAAGCTTAACAATAGTTTATTTATTCAAAATTTTGATTTTTGGTACTTTAAAACTCCATTTTTGCTTGAAAAGGCCTAAAAGTAATACCAAAGTAATTAAGCACATTTTTAATCAACTTGAACATTTCCAAAAAGTTTCAAATGATAAAACAAAGTTGTTCAAGTGATCATGTGGCCTTAGAAACAAGGAAATCAAAAAATCAACTCTTGGAACCTGATTTTCCTTGAAAATGCTACTAGAATGGGCAAAACAATAGGAAAGCACTTTAAAGCTCTTTAAACCATTTAGAAATGTTTTGTATCATAATTTCAGTTTTTTCAAATGGTTTCTATGCCCATAATTTCAGTTTTTCCAAATGGTTTTGTATCATAACTTATTCTATTTTTTTTTTTGGATAATTGTAAATAAATATAACTTATTCATTCAAGCATACAACATAATTTTTTTTAAAGCATGATACCATAAAAATCAAACATTTATGCATAAGATCATGCTTAAGCTCATGCTCCAGTAACAATATCTCAATAAATTAAGCACAATATCAATTTCACCAATCAAAGAAATATATTAATATTAAGCACTCAATAACAACACTTCCTTCAAAATTATGCGTGTGAAAGTATTTATCACATCAAATAAATTTTGCATAATCAAAATATATCAAGTAAGTTCGAAGGAAAGCTTATGCACTTAAGATCAAAGAAAATAACATATTTATGCAATTCAAAATATGTAATCAATGAAACAAAAATCAAACAAATTTTAAACATCAAATAATAAAACATGAATAGGCAACCAAAATTTTCATCTAAAAAGCTTTTAAGCAAAGAAGTTACCCATCTTTCATTTTGTGTGTCTAAAGCATCCAATCAAAGCATTTTGTTCCTCCTTGCTCTAAGACATCTACAAGAGACAATCATTTGGATTTTGGTACCTAAGTTGCTTTGGATCCTTGATAGTTAGTCACTAAGTCTCTTGTTCCTTTTGGAACCCATACTTGCCTAACTCTATATGGAATCTTTTTCTTAATAGAACAAGTATGTGTAGTATGACCATGATAATTACAATAAGCACATTTTGTCATTTTGGAGTGTAAAGATTTTTCAAAAACTAATTGTTTTTCAATTTTCAAGTTTCATTTTCAAATCAAAATTCTCTTTTTCCAATTTTCTCATTGGAAGCATCAAAATTGTTTTTCAAATCTTTATTTTGATTTTCTAAGTCAATCTTTGTTTTCAATAAAAAATCATTTTCAACATTAAACTTTGAAATCATTTTCTTGTATTTCAAATTCATTTCTTCAAATTCTATGGCTAACTCATCAAATGCATCTTGCAATTCATCAAATGTATAGGAATTGGAATCACAAGAGTTAGAGGTTACTTTGGGCTCTTTAAGAGCCATGAAGCATAGGTTAGGCATTAAATCATCATTGGAGTCATAAACATCATCGGAAGTGTCACTTCCACTCAATATGGCTAACATTGCTTTCTTCTTGGCCTTTTGATTCTTCCATAAAGGACAATCATACTTGACATGGCCCGATTTCTTGCACACATAGCACATAACTTGATCTTTCTTGCCATTTTGAGATCTTTTGCCCTCGTTCATCTTGATGAACTTCTTGAACCTCCTGGCAAACATGGCCATCTCTTTATCTTCACCATCTTCTTCATCATCATCATTCTCTCTTTCTTTGATGGTTGATTTTGAGGCAACACTATCCTTCTTTGGTTGCTCTTGTCCATACTTCATCTTCATTTCACAAGTGAAGAGAGAACCAATAAGCTCATCCAATGAGAGAAAGTTGAGATCGTTAGACTCTTCAATAGCGGTCACCTTAACTTCCCAAGATTTTGGAAGACTATTCAACAATTTCTTGACCATCTCCTTGTTTGGATATGTCTTACCAAGGGGCTTTAACCCATTAATGATATCCGTAAATCTATAGGACATATCCTTGATACTTTCATCGGATTTCATCTTGAAAAGCTCATAGTTAAGTGTGAGCAAGCCAATCTTTGATTCCTTGACTTGACTTGTTCCTTCATGAGTGATGGCCAACTTATCCCATACTTGTTTGGCATTATCACAAAGGGATACTCTATTGTACTCATGAGGACCCAAGGCACAAAAGAGAGTGTGCATAGCCTTGGCATTGAGTTGAGCCATCTTTGTATCTTGTGCATTCCATTCCTTTTCTTCCTTAGGCATTTCCACATTACCAACTTTCTTCATTGGAATGAGTGGACCATTCATGATTATTCTCCAAACCTCATAATCATTTGCTTGGACAAAGAGTTTCATCCTAGTTTTCCAATAAGAGTAGTCATCACCATTGAAAAGTGGAGGTCTCACAATAGAATGCCTTTCTTGACCAATAGGTGTAGCCATAGTTTCAAAGGCCATGAGACATACTTCATCATTTACAAGCTTTGAGGCATTAAGCATCTTGTCACCACTTTGCATTTTCTTTGAACTTTGAAAAGGATCTTTTCTCAAGGTTGTTAGACCTATAAAAGAGACCAAGACTCTGGTACCAATTGTTAGCTCAAGTAGTGATTAAATCAAGAGGGGGATGAATTGATTTCTTAAAAATTAATTGTAGAATTAAAGCACAAGTAATGAAATTAAGAAATTTAAATAATATACTCAAAATGAAAAGTAAATATGTAAATAGAGTATGTAAAAGAGTAGGTATAGAAGATCAAACACTAGTGGTTTATAGAGGTTCGGCCTTGTGCCGACATCCTCTCCCTTAGCCTTCCTTGCCAGGGAGTTCCCAATTCACTATCTTGAATTCCTACCTTTTCTAGGACAAGGTATAACCTTTACAATCTCTATCTTTTTCTTAGGCTTAGATAACAATCTCTGCCCCTCTATCTTTTCAAGGCTTAGATAGAACCTCTTTACCTTTTTAAGGCTTAAGTACTAACCTCCCTTTTTACAAAGGTATTTGTGTAAACAAGATGAACCTCTAGTAGGCTAGGTGTTTAAAAGGATAAGTTCAACAAATAGAGACTATATAATGGTGCTTTTACAAAGGAATACAAGAAAGATTGAAAGGATTTAGCTTAGAACAAAGAAAACTTTTTGAAAGCTTGAGAGAGATGAAATATATGGCTTTGATCTTTCTCTCTTGGTGTCCCTGGCTCTTGGAAGTGTTAGAGAGTCCCTTTAATACCTTGGATATGATTTATGATCGTTTGGAGTTGATTAGGATGGAAAAGAACCATTGGAGCTTCAAAAAATCGTACTAGAAAAACTGCCCAGCAGGCAAGGGATTGATCCTCTACATGAGGGGATCGATCCCCTACTTGTTCCAACCCAAAATATGACCGTTGGAGCCTATGGGATCGATCCTCTCCTTGTGGGGATCGATCCCTTACTGTCCTGCAAAGTTCAATTAGCTACTAACTCTCATGGGATCAATCTTGAGATCAATCCCGGGATTGATCCTCTAATTTAAAAAATATTTTTTTTTGATATTTAAAAGAGGTCAAATTATCTCAAAAATATTTTAAACATATACATATATTTAAGAACATGTATTTTTGAGAAAATGAAAGAGTTTAAGATGTTTTAACATTTTCCAAAATATTATCAAAATTATTCAACGAAAAATGCTAAACTAAAAATAATTTAAACTCAAGATAATTAAGCTTAAGAGTTTATCATTTCAAAATTAAGATCAATTCAAAGCTAATATAGCTAACAGTTGGCTATTAAAATGACCTAATTAACCCTAAAAATATTGGATAATGTCATTGCTTAGTTGGCTATTTATCATGTTTCCAATTTCTCTAATTATTGCCTCTCATTGATTTAGGGGGTTGCTTTTAAGGTTTGTTATAGATTTGATAGGAAGAGAAAAAAGTTAATCTAAAGGTTAAATTAAATTATTAAAGTATATTATGAATCTCAATCATTAAATTATTACTTTTTTTTTCTTCTTCTTTCTTTTCTTTCTACCAAATAGAGTCTTAGACTTGATTTGTTTCAGCAGCAACTTTCATTTTGGATAATTATTCTGTATTATTTTGCATAAATTCTTTTGCAATTTTACTCTTAAAACATCAAATGATCTTAATTTAATTTTAACCATGTACTTTAAATAACAATTATATGTAATAGCTTTTTATTGTTTAACAATCTTTAATTAAATTTTGTGTATATATATATATTCAAAAAAAATTATTTGATACACTGTCAATGGAGTTTAAAAATTCTCAGCAAGTTTAGCAGGATGACACATATTTTTGTAAGTATAATAAAAATATAGATTTGTCATTTTTCTAACTTCACTTGTGAAATTAAAAAACTCCACCAACAATATATAAAAAATGAACTCATATAATTCATATAATTATATTTATATATTATTTTTTATTAAATTATGTGTACAAATAAAAATTACAACCACAATCAAATATTTTAATAAAATAAAATCAACAATTGGATCGAATTTAGGTTTCTCATTTTGTTTAATCATTTTTAATAATAAAATTTTAACATACTTCACTTAATTAAGAATTTTAAAATTGATGCTAAAATGATAATTAAGTTAAAAACTCTTGCTTTGGCACTGGCAGTAGACCTGCTCAAGTGTTCGCCTGACCCGACAGGTTCGACTCGCAATGTACCTGGTCTGGGCAAGATATTTTGTGATCCGGGTCGGTCCGAAATATGGGCCTCAAATTCTGCTCAAGCCCGCCTATATTTGTAAATGGATAGTCCAAACCCGTTTAGACCCACCCGTATTTTTTTTCTAAAAAATTTAAACAAATATTTTTTAATAATTTTATCTCTTTTTTCTCTTTTATTAAGTTCTAAAATATGGATAACTTAGCATATTTTTAAATGTTTACACTATAATATTATATGTATTTATTTTTTATATAATATAACAAATAATATATAAAATATAAAAATATTATATTATATTATGTAAATGAAAAATAGGCCAGGCTATTCATTTTCTAAATGAGCCTCATTTTTTTTGCCCAATCCCATGGTCTTAATAATTTTGTCCAAACCCTCCAAAATATGGGCGGCCTTTCGAGTTTGGGCGGGTAACCGACCCTTGAGCAGGTCTATTTGGGTGCAATAAAAATATAATAACTAATCTAAGTAAGTGGTAAAATTCAAAAGTTTTTTATTTTTATTTTTATTTTAGCCATTGATATATGTATTTATAATTAAATCAAAATCTTGAGATTTTATCTTTTTGGTTAAACTATTAAAAAAAACCCTTAAACTTTATAATTTTACTTAAGTAAGTACCTATACTTTTATTGTACTCAAATAAGTTCTTATTTTTTTTTTATTTGTACCCAAATAAATCCTTATATCAAATAAAAGATTGATTTAAGTTAAGAGTTTTTTTAGGTATAAATTAAAGGTTAAGGGCTAATTTGAGTAAAAATTAAAGGTTAATGGCTTATTTGAGTGCAAATTAAAGGTTAAGGACTTATTTGAGTGTAATTAAAGTATCAGGACTTATTTAAATAAAATTATAAAATTTAAAGGCTTTTTTATTATTTTAACCAAAATTACAGTTATGAGCAATTTTGATCAAACTAAAATTTTAAAAATAAAATCCGGGACAGATACTTGTACGTCAATCCTCAAAAAGAAAAGAAAAATGTATCTTACATTAAAAATTAGCACATATAATAAATTAAAATTTTGAGTAGATTTATTTATGGGTCGGATTAAATTGGGTGAAACTCGATTGATCATTAAAAAGATTTTGTTCAAAGTCTGTTTGGTCCGTCAAGTTCAAAAAATTCATTTTACTATTAAAAATATTTTATAATAATATTTAAATTTTAAAATTAAATTTAAATAAAAATACTATTATTAATTAAATAATAATTCAGGTTCGAACTTAAAAAATTATATTCAAAATTGAATTTATCAAATCAAACACGTGAATAAATCTAATTTTAAATATGGTATCACTTACTATGTAAGTGATCGAGACTGAACGAACTTAACTGTTAAAATCAACCTCTTAAAAATCGACTGTCATTGATATAACGTAATGAAAGCAAACAAAATTTTGATTAATAGGAAAAAGAATACTCCATCCGTCCTTTAAAGATTGTCCATCTTTATTTTCACGGAATTTAAGAATTTCTTTTTAGTATTTAATATTAATTTTTAATTTTTTATAAAATTGAAGTTCCACAATTTTTAATATTAAAAAGTAAAGAAATCATGAAAAATAATTTTAAAATATAAAAAAGTAAGAATTTTAAGTGTTGAAAAAATAATAAGTTTAGGACATCTTAGAAAGGTTCTATGAACAAAAAATGGAAGGGAATAAAAAACAAAGATAAGAAAAGTTTGTTGAATGCTCATGTATTGTCTGCCATTAATTTGATAATGTCCTAAGGACCACAAAACTTTTTAGAAGGTAGCTTTGTAAATTCCAAATCAAAGCTGAATTCCAAGGAAAGGGAAATGTGAATTAATGTATTTATGTCATATTCATATTATTTTTTATTGTCATATTCATATTATTTTTTATTATAATTATATTTAAAGTATTACATATTTATATAAATTTTAATATATTAATAATTTATTTTATATAAATTTTAACATATTTATATATTCATGTTGTATTCGTATTATTTTTTTTTTGTGTCATATCATATATCGTATTTTAATTATTTTTTTTTATCATATTTAAAATTTTCAAGTCTAAAAACGGTTTAAAAAAAGGATTTTGAGAACTGTGACACTGTTGTAAGAACTTTAGTCAATCATTCATGCTCCACTCTACCTTTTTTAAGATTTTTTATTTATTTATATTTTCCCACATTAATCTTCAGGGAGCGTCATGGGATTTTAATTTTTCATGTTTGGTATGTACCTTTTTTTGGAATATAGGTTATTCTTGGATATCACATTACCACAAATTATAGGAATGTCATTTTCATAATAAATAGATTTGTTTAAAGATCGAACGGATATTATAAGAATATCATTTTCATGGAAAGTAGATATGTTTAAAGGTAAAGCGATCTGCCCTGCTCGACAAGTCTGACTCGTATTGAGTCGATTTGTACATAAATTTTTTTAATTCGGACCGGCTCGGTCTGATTACTATTTATCAATAAAAAAAATTCTATTTAATTATAAATATTAATATAAAATAATAGTTTAATATTATTTTAAATAATGATATGGACTTTCGCGCATGCCCAACCCGACCCAAATTTAAATAAAAAAATTTGGGCCATAACTCGATCTTTGAACAGGTTTAATGGTGGTAAAATAATTTTCCCAAATTGTGAGAAAATTAAAATTTTGAGATAAAATGTCATTTTCACGTTTCTTTTAATTTCTCTAAAACCCTATTCGCTTGAGCTGCTGCACTCTGTTTGGTTGTCGCCCAATTCAACCTCGTTATTCTGGTTAAATATAGTTCAACTCTTTCTTCCGATGATAGCCTGATAGATAAGTAATCCGATCTTGAATCTTTCGTTGATTTTGCAAATTTTTATTTTTAAGACTGTTTAAAATTTTTAATTGAGATTTTTAAGGGTATTTGTAGATGTTTATCAAATTATGTTCATGTTTAAAATACCCATAAACATATATTTGCCCAAAATTCATTATGAAAACAACAAAGTCATGCCCAAGATCCATTAATAAAAGTATCAATCACGTGGAACCTAAATATTTTATATTTTTTAAGGTATTATTATTATTATTATATTTAATATAAAAATATTATTTTTAAAAATATGGCTATTTATAATTTGCTGAAAAAATATAAAATATTTTTATATTTTATAAAATATTTAAAATATTATTTTTAAAATTTAAATATTATCTATAAATATATATTTATTATATTCTTTTTAAAATGTTATTTTCAAAATATTTTTAAATATAATTCTTATATAAAATTTATAAAAATATATTTATATATTATTTTTTTAAAAATAATTTTATTATTTTAATTTTATAATTTAGTACTAAATATAACTTATTTAAATTTTTTTATATTAATAATATTAATAATATTATATATATTTATATATATTAATAATATTATAAAAAAAATATTATGTTTCAATTTAAGATTAAAACAATAATTTTATATCCATTTCCGACTTATTCTTTAACATCGTTTTAACCAACTAAATAATGTAATAGTATTTTTCTTTTATTCCATTCAACTAATTAAATTGCTAATATCTATTCGCCTCTATTTTATTCTTACCAAATAACTATTTTATTCAACTATCATTTTTTACTTTGTCAAGTGAGGTTTGTATAGATTTTTTTTGCTTGCTTTTGCATAATATAAACAAAGGCAAACTTTTCCATGCACGCCTAATACTATTTCAGGTTAGACGTGGCTGGCAATGCACTCATACTCCACACTAATTTGGCTTTTCCTACTGAGAAGCTAATCAAAACCAGCTGATACTCCCAAATCAATTTGCTGCTGCTAATTATCATCAACGTTGGGAAGTTATTCTCTTTTTCTTTTTCTTTTTTTTTGTCAAATAAACATCTTCGTACATTGAGTTTGGAGTTTTTTGCAGTTCAATTAACCCTAAAACTATCATTGTATGATAGTAGAGATAGTCATGAGTCGGACCGGGTTCAGGTTGGGCTTATGTATGATCTAATATTTTGGACTTCATTTTTTTGCCTAAGTTCATATTTCGAATTTATATTTTGTCAAAATCCTCTCAAATATCGAACGAATCTTCGAACTTGAACGAATAATTCGATCCTTGAACAGGTCTATGTAAGAATTTGATCTCATTTTATATTTAGAAATTTAAATTCATACTTATAAGAATTTTTTAAATAAAATTATAACATTTTTGAATCAAAATATATAATCATTATATTATAAAGTGAACAAAACAAAGTTAGAATATTTATATTTGGTGTTGGATTGATAGTTTGAAAATGGAGTGGGATAGTCGATCTCAGGTAGGCCATTGCCATACAATTGATTTGATTTTCCATTTTGTTTGGATGTGTTCCCTCTAAATGTCATGATTCATTGCACTCAATCATATGTTCTACGGCAGTCATAACGTTTATTTATTTTACACCTAGTTTTCAATTTGTATTTAATTGGCCGCAAGAAAATGAGCTATGTTGGCAAATTTATTTTCTTAACAAAAAAAAAAAATGAGATAAATAAGTTGCTTGCTTTTCAAACAAGATAGATAGTAAAAATTTAGATATCTGACATTATTCTATTCGATTTTTGCAGATTGAGATATTGTGGATTTGGATAATTTTTCGATTTGGATATTAGATTTACTATTTGTAGCGGATTTGAGAGTGGATTCGGATAGAAATCTTTGGATATATTCAAATCTGTTTTGGTTTTGGTTCGGATAGTTTCGAATATCCGAATCCATTTTACTTATATAAATAACGGATTCAGATATCCGATATCCGTTTATATATATCTAATTCTTGTTTAATTTTATATTTTAATCTTTAAAAAATTAATATTCAGATAATAAACGGATAATAAATGAATTCAAATATCATGTAAATTAATCTAATTTGAATATTTCAAAAATTAAAGATATATGATAAGCTGCCATCCTTAGGGATGGCAAAACCTGATTCGCTCCATGAATTCCGCACCAATCTGCTCCGAATGGGGAGGTTTTGGTAAATGCTTACTCCACTCCGCCTCGTCCTATCTTTTAAAATTATTATTCTACCCCTTAAAATATTCTACATATCCTTTTTATATTTTTAGTATATACTAGGTTTAGCTAAACATGCGTTGCACGTGGATGATATATCATATAATTAATATATATCAAAATAATAATATATAATTAATGTTAATAATAATATAATTGTTATCTCTCTAAAAAATATTTAAATTAAAATTTCAAACCGATAGTACTTTTTTCTTCTTTGACGTTAGTGTACACCGTCAAAATCAATTCAACTTTTTGTTGACATTTGAGAATGCACTATTTATTCCTTGGACTTTACCATTTGATATGATATAAGTCTTATTTTTCAACAAAGTATCTTTAAATTTCAATATTGCTTCAATAAACAATATTGCTCAGATTTTATTCCCCTGTTAAAACAGAATTTTAGATCCAAACATTATGTTAAACTAAAAAGTAATAATGAAATCTTACATCTTCATCTATTAAATCACCTTCTATAGTTTTTCTGATTTTGATGGGCCAAAGTAATGTTTCACTCTATGTTGAGTTCTTGAATGTGCATGAACTACAATATCATATTCAAATGAAAATTTTGGATTGTTTACTGATGGAGACTCAATTAAGAGTTGTAAACCCAAGTGCAGGTTATGCTCAAGTAATAAATTCTCGGGTGTCCGAGGTCGAACCACAGGGAAGCGTATTAGTAAGTATAAGATTATAAATATATAAGACAAAGAAAGTAAACAAGATATTAGGGAATCAACAACAAAATAAGATAAACAAGATATTAGAGAACAAAATAAACAAAATATAAAAGAAATTAAACAAGATATAAAAAACAATAAGAAAAGATGTTGAGGTTAGAGAATCCACTCTTGGTGTTATGCTAAGATTAATCTTGTTTTATTACACAATTGAAATCCACACATAAAGGAGGTTCCAATCGGAAGGTTTAGCAATTCAGTCCAAATTGTCCAACGTCCATAGCATATGATATTATGTTCATTTGGTGTCCTCAAAACTCATAAAAAGAGTCCAAGCATTCCTTATGCCAAGGTATATGTCTACAACAAATCAAGGTTATGAAACCAAGCATTTACTGTGCCATTTTCATTGTCAATAATGAATCAAGATCTCTACTTTGCAAGTATGATTTTAAACCAAAAGAAAATATTATCTATACTAGTGTTTATAAATGATGATTCATTTTAGCTCATGTTTAAGAGACTAACCTTAGCATTTACCAAAAGCTTCACCTCATCACCTCAACAATATGATTAGCAACACATACTAGATATGAATAAAATGAAAAGAAATGTAAGAAACATAAGTAAATAAAGAAAAAGAAAACTAGAGAAAGGAAAGAAAAACTTAGAGAATTTTATTACAATAGCTAATATCCTACCAATGTATCATGTCTCCTACAATCATCCAAGGCCCTCTATTTATACACATTTTGGAGAGCTAAATGACAAGAGACAAGATTTATAAATTTCAAAGGTAGGTATAATAGATTGGTGCATTTTTCTAACAATTTTCGTCATATTGCATGACAATTTTGATCATCCAGCTTGATGGTCGATTTTGTCAATATTGGAGGCTTGATCTGATCACATGGTCTTCTAGAAATATGTTCCCCTATCAGTTGGTGATCCATAGCCGTTGGAATAAGCTCATTTTCTGATGTGGATTAGAAGATATGGTCAAAATACCAAAACTTGTCAGCACAGACGTCATTGCACATCAGCCAACTTGATGGTTGATTTCGCTAATATCGGAGTCTTGATCTGATCAAATGGTCTTCTAAAAATATGTTCCCCTATCAGTCGGTGATCCATAGCCGTTGGAATCAGCTCATATGCTGATGTGGATCAGAAGATATGGTCAAAATACCAAAACTTGTCAGCACAGACGTCATTGCACATCAGCCAACTTGATGGTTGATTTCGCTAGGGAAAACGACTCCGTTTCAAGAAGTGTAAAGCATGAAAAAGATAGATATTCCTCTTAACTTTGCAGTGTTAAAATTTCAGCCTTATTGCTTCAGTGAAACTCCAGATATAGCTGATATGGCAAAAGGTGTCGGAACTGGAACTGAACTGGATTTGCCCTTAATTCTTGATTTAACCTAGTAATCTGAAATCACTCAAAGAAACTCGTGAAAAACACCAAATTACATAAAAATATAAAAAATCATAAACACAATTAGACTAAGCAATAATAACTCGTATTTGACACAAAACAATAATAAAACATAACTAAAAACTATATAATTATACGAGTTATCACACCCCCACACTTAGATTGTTGCTAGTCCCTAGCAACGACTCAATAAAAATAAAATAAGAAAATCTAATCTAATCCATTTTCGTAGGAAATCACGGTGGCACTTAGCATGTGACACAAGCCTTTAAACCCCTAGGTGTCCCTAGTGGACGAGTTTAGTCTCGTGAGGGTTTACTAGGACGATACCCACAAACCTTGAAGACATAAGAAAAACTAAAAATAATAATTATAACTAATCCTTCCAATATAAATTAGAGATAATCATTGGACAAGTCTTAAAAACTAATCAATAGCTTAAAGAAATTCACAAAAAATCTTGCTTGAATGTAAATAGTTTGAGTTAAGCCAATATTAACATAACATATTTCAATCAAAATAGTGCATATTCAAACTTAATCTCAACTTCTCACATGGGATACTCTCTTGATTTTCACTCTTTAAAGTAGTGGTAAAGTGTTTACACTCAATCAATCTCATGAAAACACTTCTACCATATGCTTGCTTGTCCACCTATTCTCCACTATTTAGATCATACAACTTCATAAATCAAGAGGTCTTTATTCAAGGTTGTAATGGGGCCAAAGGGTTATAATGTGGTTAAAGAACAAAAGGATAAAGATATCACAAAGGTTCCAAAGAGTTCATAGAGTTTAGAGACATAATAAGATCATACAAATAAAACTTCTCAAAACTCTTATAAAGCACATAATAACATAGGCTAAATATTCATGTTGAGCCTTTGCATCATTCTAACCAACTTTGTAACATCTTTTTCTTTACTTTAACTAGAAGTTCAAGAGAAGATTTTTTTTTTTTTTTAATATGGGAATGTATTTGACAATGATCCCTTTCTTTTTCTCTTGACTTTTTCTTTTCTTTTCTTCCCCCACACTTATCTTTTGTTTCCAACCCAAATTTTTAACTAAAAATATCTCTTGTTTTTTTTGCAAGATGTCTCAAAATATATAATCCATCTTTAGAACAAGGGTTATATTTAGGCTAGGTGTAAGTTGTGGTTACCAAATAAATAGCTTATTCAATGTAGGCTCAAATTGGCTCACTAGGGGTGTGTTCTCTTGGAACATCAATAAGGGATGGCTGTTTGGCCCTGGCTAAAAATCCTAATGCCTCTATCATATTCATGTTGTCACATGCATCAATATAGTCTCAACAAGGTCTAAAGCAAGTTCTAGAGAATCATGTAATCATAAGAGCACTCAAGAAAGAAATTAGATTGATTTGTATAATGCGTCAATCATTATAGGCTCAAAAACTCACAAGGATGATTATACAAGTCAGATTAAGTCTAAACATGCTTCTTTCTCAATCAACATATCATATTAACATTGGCTCATAAAAAGATTGATATCAAGTTCAATTCTCATGAAAATCTTCTCACTAATAAATCTGTTTTAGACTTATGCAATTCATATCTCATCATAGTATTGAAAAGGAACTAAAACACACTAAAAATAATAATAAAGACTCATAAAAAAAATAGTAGACAAAAATAAAAGAAATCCTAAATCATTCCCCCCACACTTAATTCTTACATTGTCCTCAATGTAAGTCTATTAACCCAAATGAAAGAATCATGTGTAAGAGAAAAGAACTAATAACATAAGAATAGGAACAACTAAGACTCAAAACAAAACAAACTCATGCAACCTAAATAATCCTAAAATACTAAACAAAAATTAACAAGTAAACATAAAAAGATTAAAATCAAACTGACAAGGTATGTCTCAAGTCTCCCTTACTCAGACCTTGTTCAGAATGAATACTTTTGAATGGCTTAAAACACAATATATATATATATTTTTAAAAGATTAAATCAAACTGACAAGGTATGTCTCAAGTCTCCCTTACTCAGACCTTGTTCAGAATGAATACTTCTAAATGTCTTAAAACACAACAAAATTTTTTTTTTAGTAGGGTGTAAGGGACATATTACCTGCAGAGGTTGCTAACCACTTATTACAACTGAGACACAACAAACAAAATGTTAGATAATGTCACAAAGACAAAGTGCAATCCACTCCTTGCTCGTCCATATCTCTTTTTCTTTTTCCAAACGTTTGCGAAACAACCGTAATAGATAAATACTCATAAGCTTGGAGCTTTTTGAGTAAATCTTCAATGGTTGTAGCAGAAATTATGGTTCTCCTTGCCTCTCCTGGTAAAGCAATGAATGCATCGGCAGAATGGTACATGATTGTCATCCGTTCAGGGATACTCCAGACTTGTATTTCCTTACCCAATGTAGCTCCACAAAAATCTGTGAATAGTTTTGGCACGATTCCTAGAACTGGACTTCCTCCGGCGTGTGCTGCTGTAGCGACTGCTCCCATTAAACCCGTACTACCGCCTCCATAAATCAACTGGATCTTTTGTTGGGCAAGTATTACTCCAACTCTTATGGCTTCATCAGCGAATATGTTATTTTTCCCTGGATAAGCACCTCCAAAGACACAAATTTTTTTAATGCGCTGGGACGAAGTGCTTTCCATTTTTTTTTTCTTTTTCGAGTGCCTGAAAGAGAATGAGTACATGGTGTAATATATAGAGGACTGAGTAGTGAATCAGACAAGAGTAATAATGTCGTCGAAAGTGTATCTGACCTGTCAGAAGAAAATGTTAACCTAACAAAAGATTTTTGCGTGATTTCAGGAAGAAAATCAAAAAGAGAAGAAAAATCAACCGTAAAAGTCAAGAGTAATAATGTCGCCGAAAGTGTTTTTGGCATCTTCCTCTGGTTTTACGTCCAGAAACGGCTTAAACGCCTTCTATGAGTCGAGGATATGCTTCCCATCCAGTTTTCTTACAAGCTGGCAAACAGGGTCTTTTAACATCAGATTCCCAAGATGTTGCCATTCCCTTTGGAATTGCGGCCATAAATCAAGAATTTCTCTTTGTACGTCTCCACTAGGATGCGTCTCAAGAGAAAGTTGGATATTACCCAAATTCTCCTTACTCAGTCCATCCTTAATGAATTCAATTTTATCATCTCGATTAGAGGACGGAATCCCAATAGAACGACATTTACCGTTACACGTCCATCGTGCACATTTGTGGCAATTTGAACTCATGCGCTTTGCTCGTCGCTTCTTTGCAAAAGTGCTTCTACCTGTACCTGGTAAATGCAAAACAGGAAGATATTCATCTTCACGTACCTTGACTTCAATTATCCAACGTATGTCTTCAGGAATCCCTTTGTGCATAAGCATTCTTAATCTTTCAAATCGAACTTGGTAAAGCTTCAGTAAAATATTCCGAGGAAAAGGAGGAAATCATTTCTGCAATCTTGTGAGAATATCATCCATCTTGAAAAAAAATGAAAAAGAAATTGAAAGAGAAATTTATATACAATATCAGTTTTGTGGGTAGCTGATGGAACCGACTTAAATAATCACGGAGTACCGTTATCCGCCATTTAACCGGGGTTAAAAAAAATGTTTTTTTTTTTTTTTTTGAAGATTAGTAAAAATTATATTTACATCTAGTTATTTTCAAAACAAGGATCAGAAAGAAAAACAACCTCTTCTTGAGTAACATGATTTTCCAAAAAGAGTTTGAGTCTTTGTCCATTTACCTTGAATACGTTACCATTTTGAGGATTCTCAATGTCAACTGCTCCATAATGATACACATGCTTAACCACAAATGGGCCAATCCATCTTGATCTCAACTTACTAGGAAATATGTGAAGTCTAGAATTGTAAATTAGAACTTTTTGCCCAACATCAAATATTTTTCTTGAAATTAACTTGTCATGAAAGGCTTTAGTTCTTTCTTTATGAATTTTAGAATTCTCATATGCATCTTTTCTGAGTTCCTCAAGTTCATTTATGACTGGAAAAGTTTCATTCTCACCCAAAAAGGAATATTTTAGCTCGGATGGTAATGGTTTTAAATCCAGCTTGGGTGGTTCAATAGTTGATGGTACAGTGACATTTGTGAGTGATGGAAGTTCCTCAAACTTTTGTTTCCAACAATGCTTATCCTGAAAAGAATTTAACAAAGAATCAGTGTGTGAAATTTCTGAAGCATTATCAAACTCACATTCAATTAAATAAGCTTCTAAAGGATCATGGAATGTGGTAGTGGTGAGATGTTCATGAACAAGTTCTTCAATGAAATCCACTTCATGTACTTCTGAATCATCACCAGGTTGCTTGCAAGTGTTGAACACATTTAATTCTAAACTCATATTTCCAAAAGAAATGTTCAACATACCATTCCTGCAATTTATCAGAGCATTAGAAGTTGCAAGAAATGGACGGCCTAATATAACAGGAATTTGAACATTTGGATTTGAAACAGGATGTGTGTCCAAAACAATAAAATCAACAGAAAAGTAAAAATTATCAATTTGAACCAAAACATCTTCAACTATCCCTCGAGGAATTTTTACAGAACGATCAGCTAGTTGAAGTGTAACAGGTGTTTCCTTGAGTTCACCTAAACCTAACTGTTGATAAACAGAAAAAGGCAAAAGATTAACACTAGCACCAAGATCAAGCAATGCACATTCTATTCTAGTGTTTTCAATGATGCATGAGATTGTTGGACATCCAGGATCTTTGAATTTTGGTGGAGTAAGGTGCTGAATGATTGAGCTCACACTTTCCGTCAGAAATGCTTTCTTTTGTACATTATGTTTCCTTTTAATTGTGCACATGTCCTTCAAAAATTTAGCATAAGATGGAACTTGTTTGATTGCATCCAATAAAGGAATGTTAATCTTAACTTGTTTGAAAAGTTCATAAATTTCTGCATTTTGATTCAAATTCTTTATTGTTTGCAACCTTTGAGGAAAAGGAGCAGGATGCATACCTTTTTCTTTGTCCAAATTTTCAAGAAGTTCAGACTTACCATCATCCTTACCATTACTTTTCAGAGGGGAAGGAGGATCTTGGTCTTTTGATGGAATATTTTTGTCAATTGCCTTTCCACTTCGAAGAGTTGTGATAGAACTGGCATTTTCCTGTTGAGTTTCATTGGAGCAAGAAACAAGACATTGAGTAGAAGGGTTAGGCTGAGGTTGAGCAGGAAACTTACCTTTTTCTTGAGTGCGTAATGAAGCTGTCAATGTGGACAAGGTGTTTTTGATCTCATTGATGTCCTGTGAAGTCCGGTTATTCACATTTGCTTGTGTTTGCATGAATGCTTGCAATGTCTCTTCCAAGGTTTGTACACGTGAAGGTTGATAGGAAAAAGTGTTGCCCGGCTTTTGAGATTGTGGTACCTGAACATGATTATTATTCCGCCAACTCAAGTTGGGATGATTTCTCCATTCAGGGTTATACGTTTCAGAGTAAGGAGAAGGAAAAGGCTTTTTAAATGTGTTTATGGAATTTACTTGATCATGCAACGCTTCTTTAAGAATGGGAATGTTTGGACATTCAGAAGTAGGGTGTCCCATGATTTCACAAATTCCACAACTTTCTTCATTTTTAACCGTTTTGACTTCTTTTACTTCTCTAAGTTCCATGGCTTCAATCTTTCTAGCCAAATTAGCTACTTTAGCTTTTATCTCATCTTCTTGACTAAAATGATATTTACCTCTGTTAGAAACAAGATTAGATCTAGTGGAACTTTCAGAGGAATTATCTGTGTGCCAGGCTTGAGAGTTATCTGCCAAATGGTCTAGGTAGTCAAAGGCTTCTTCAGGTTCTTTTTCTAGAAACACATCGTTACACATTGTTTCAACAAATTGTTTAGTTTCGGGAGTTAAACTTTCATAAAAGAAACTAATAAGACGCCATTTTTCAAAACCATGATGTGGACAAGAACTTAACAAATCTTTAAAACGCTCCCAGCACTGAAAAAATGCTTCATTTTGATTTTGATTGAAATTTTGAATCTGTCTTTTCAAAGCAGTAGTTTTATGTGCTGGGAAAAATTTCTTTAGAAACTCAGTTTGTAATTCTTGCCATGTGCCAATTGACCTTGGTTTTAAATTATGAAGCCAAATTTTTGCTTTATCTTTTAAAGAAAAAGGAAATAATTTTAGCTTGACAATTTCATTTGTACATTGTTGGTCATTAAAGGTGACACATACATCTTCGAAGTCTTTTAGAAACGAGTAAGCACTTTCCGATTCTAACCCATGGAAATTTGGAAGCAAAGCTATCATACCTGGTTTAAAACGAAAGTTGTTTGCATTGAGAGGAAAAATAAAACAAGAGGGTGATGAGCTTCGAGTTGGTTGCAAGTAGTCACGCATGGTGCGTACTTGTCTGTTCTCATCTTCAGCATGAACACTTTCATTGTCAGCCATGGTAGGAGTTGTATTAGAAAGATTACCTGAAAAAGTTTCACAATAAAATCTAACTAAACGACGAGATCTAAAATCACGTCGCCAAACAAGCATAAAACAAAGTTAATATACAGATTAGGCGGTATAACCAGCCAATAAAAATAAAACAAAGTTAATATACAGTATAAATATAAATATATAGAAAATTAGGCGGTATAACCAGCCAATAAAAATAAATATAGGCGGTATAACCAGCCAATAAAAATAAATATACTTATAAACTTATATACTTAGTATTGCTTCCCCGGCAACGGCGCCAAAAACTTGATGGAGACTCAATTAAGAGTTGTAAACCCAAGTGCAGGTTATGTTCAAGTAATAAATTCTCGGGTGTCCGAGGTCGAACCACAGGGAAGCGTATTAGTAAGTATAAGATTATAAATATATAAGACAAAGAAAGTAAACAAGATATTAGGGAATCAACAACAAAATAAGATAAACAAGATATTATAGAACAAAATAAACAAAATATAAAAGAAATTAAACAAGATATAAAAAAAATAAGAAAAGATGTTGAGGTTAGAGAATCCACTCTTGGTGTTATGCTAAGATTAATCTTGTTTTATTACACAATTGAAATCCACACATAAAGGAGGTTCCAATCGGAAGGTTTAGCAATTCAGTCCAAATTGTCCAACGTCCATAGCATATGATATTATGTTCATTTGGTGTCCTCAAAACTCATAAAAAGAGTCCAAGCATTCCTTATGCCAAGGTATATGTCTACAACAAATCAAGGTTATGAAACCAAGCATTTACTGTGCCATTTTCATTGTCAATAATGAATCAAGATCTCTACTTTGCAAGTATGATTTTAAACCAAAAGAAAATATTATCTATACTAGTGTTTATAAATGATGATTCATTTTAGCTCATGTTTAAGAGACTAACCTTAGCATTTACCAAAAGCTTCACCTCATCACCTCAACAATATGATTAGCAACACATACTAGATATGAATAAAATGAAAAGAAATGTAAGAAACATAAGTAAATAAAGAAAAAGAAAACTAGAGAAAGGAAAGAAAAACTTAGAGAATTTTATTACAATGGCTAATATCCTACCAATGTATCATGTCTCCTACAATCATCCAAGGCCCTCTATTTATACACATTTTGGAGAGCTAAATGACAAGAGACAAGATTTATAAATTTCAAAGGTAGGTATAATAGATGGGTGCATTTTTCTAACAATTTTCGTCATATTGCATGACAATTTTGATCATCCAGCTTGATGGTCGATTTTGTCAATATTGGAGGCTTGATCTGATCACATGGTCTTCTATAAATATGTTCCCCTATCAGTTGGTGATCCATAGCCGTTGGAATAAGCTCATTTTCTGATGTGGATCAGAAGATATGGTCAAAATACCAAAACTTGTCAGCACAGACGTCATTGCACATCAGCCAACTTGATGGTTGATTTCGCTAATATCGGAGGCTTGATCTGATCAAATGGTCTTCTAAAAAAATGTTCCCCTATCAGTCGGTGATCCATAGCCGTTAGAATCAGCTCATTTGCTGATGTGGATCAGAAGATATGGTCAAATTACCAAAACTTGTCAGCACAGACGTCATTGCACATCAGCCAACTTGATTGTTGATTTCGCTAGGGAAAACGACTCCGTTTCAAGAAGTGTAAAGCATGAAAAAGATAGATATGCCTCTTAACTTTGCAGTGTTAAAATTTCAGCCTTATTGCTTCAGTGAAACTCCAGATATAGCTGATATGGCAAAAGGTGTCGGAACTGGAACTGAACTGGATTTGCCCTTAATTCTTGATTTAACCTAGTAATCTGAAATCACTCAAAGAAACTCGTGAAAAACACCAAATTACATAAAAATATAAAAAATCATAAACACAATTAGACTAAGCAATAATAACTCGTATTTGACACAAAACAATAATAAAACATAACTAAAAACTATATAATTATACGAGTTATCATTTACTTCAACCCATATAACAGCAACTTGATCTGCTGATGGTCCATTGTAAACTCTTTGATCAAGATTAGCATTTGTTGCAATATGAATTTTAAAATCTTCGAATGAAGAAAAATCTTTTAATCTGCGCAAAAATTGGACATGGATTTCCTTCTAGAACTTTCATTAACACCTTTACAATTTCTGCATTTAAGTTTGCATCTTGTAGTATTCTCATCCTATTTTGAAGTTCATTGTTAGTAACATAGAAATATAGTTGGAAATAGCATGAATTCCCCACTTCAGGTATCAATAATGGAATATCATGATATATTTGTCATTGTGCTCGAAACGTATAAGTATTGTTTCTTTAAGATGAATATTCCTTATCTAGATGAACTCCAAAATATGTGAATGAGAATATACTATTGTACGCTTTTATTTGCTTTTGAAATAACAAAGCTTCCTCATATTGAGATGTAAAAAGATTATACAATTCATCTGTAATTTGAGTTGCAACTAACTTAAGTTTTTCATTGTGACAAAAAAAAATACGGTGTCTCATATTAAAATATTTTAGCACCACAATGGATATAAAAAGGAACCCTATGTAGCTAATGTACTGAAGAGAATGATGAATTGTTTAATATTTCTCCTCTACAATTAAAAAATAAGTTATTTTCTATTTCAATTTTAATAAGAAATTTTTTTAAATATTTGCTAAAGTTTTATCAGTTTTTATACATCAGTAACCTTTTTTTTCATATGGAGTAGATAAAGCTGCACATAACCACTCAATTGTTCTTTTTTTTTCTCTTTGTAGCTTGGTTGTTTGATGTCTCTATAGACTAAATATAATTGCAAGTTCTATGAATTGTACGACGAATTCTTGTATCCTCTGAAAAATATTTGTAGTACACAATTTAGATATGTAACAAATATATATAGAATTTTGAATATTAAATAATTAGATAAATATAATAGGATTCAAACCTTGGTTTGTTGGTATTTTTTCTCCAAAATTATGGATGTGATCTTTAATTCAATAAACTGGAGTTTCAAATATAAATTATCATAACTAAATTTAACAATAATGAGAATTAATAAGTATATAAAATGTTAAAAACAACATTCATAACTATTTTTAAAGAAATCTAAGATTTAATAAGTAGCAAAGTAAAAGAATCAACTCAATTAGTTTTAGCAATTGGCATATAACTATGCATAGGAAGAAGTTGACAGCATAAGCAATGGTTTATATAATCAAATCAATCATGCAATGGTAGATACAGCCACCTTATATTTTGAATTTCTTCTATTGAATAGCTTGAAGAATGCTCAACAATAATTCATGATTGTGCTTATTCCACACCTTTTTTATGAAACTATTCATGTAATAATTAACCACTGTCATAGGAGTTAGGATCCAATTTTCATAGTGAAATTGGCAATTGATAATGTTTCTTTCTAATAACACTAAATTTAAATCTTGCCTAATTCTCCAATTGAAGCTTTGCCGAGTATGTGTTAATCGAGAAAAAAAAATTGCTCTTAGAAAAGCACCAACCAATTTATATTATATTGATATTACAATTTATAGCAAATAGGCTCCTCCAATACATGCAGTAAAGCATAATAAAACTCATTAGAAATCTTGTGCTTATAATTAGACTAATTCAACTTCTAAATCAACTTATATTTAATGAAATTAAATTAGGAAAAGCATAAAGAATTGTTTTCATTTGATAACACAAACAAACAATTAAATATATATTTATATATATATATATATTAGTTTCTTAAAATTTTTGCATCAATTATAAGTTTGGGACTTTCTGCACACTTTCAGCTAATTTGTAAATGTTAACCACAAAACGAAATCTAAATTTTCAAGCTTCGTGTGGTTTGAAAATCAACTTCCCTTTTTATGTATGTGATCAATATATAAGCCCATAAATTATCCATCCAAGTAGTGCAAATTGGCTAAAGCAACATCTCAAAAAAGAAAAATAATGTCTCACTATTTGTTTTGCACATTATATGTATTTGCCAACAAAAGAAAACACATATATATCTTTTGTAGGATTCCATAAAAAGCTGAGTATAATAGGTTGTTACAAATAGGGTTAGAAAATCAATATAAATTACATTTTAGATAGATCATAAAATCAATAGAATCAACTTACTGTGCAAAATAAGCATGTTAATAAGGTTAAAAATCAATAGAAATTAAAACTTAGATATAGATCATAAAATTAATAGAATGAGCTTACTCTGTAAAAGAAGCAATAGCGTAATATTAGAATGCTAAGCAGACAAAAGTTCACAAAATAAATGAGCTTACTCTGTAAAAGAAGCAATAGCGTAATATTAGAATGCTAAGCAGACAAAAGTTCACAAAATAAATTAACCATGACTTCCATCTTTATATACAGAGACTTAATTAGGGTTTTTTTTTATTAAGAGCTTTCTCTACTTTGATTAGGATGCAAATAATAATAACTAATAAAATAATTCGGCCTAAAATGGAAGATGCAAATAGTAACTAAGCCTAAACTAATTAGGATTCATTAATGATTTGTAGTAGCATTAAAAGAAAATCGATTTTTTAAAGAAAAATTAAATAAATCATTATCAAGAATAAAATAGCTAAAAGAATTAATAAATCATTGTTAAAGATAAAATAATTAAATTTTAGCATTAAGGATAAAATAATTAATTTTAAAAATTAGCAAGGAATCGTAATATTATTTATTTAATTTTTATATTTGAAAATAGACAGAATGAATTCAAATTGAGGACCCACAAATCAAAAATGGATCTGTAACGGCTATTGTAAACTTAAACAAACAAATAATATATAGGGACGGCAATGGATAGTGCAGATTCAAATATTTGCAATTATCCGATTTGTTTTTTGCAGATTCGAATATTGTGGATTCGGATATTATAATTACTATTTGCAGCGAATTCAGAGCGGATGCGGATATGAAACTTCGGATATCCATTATCTAAATCTGTACTGCTTATACGGATATTTGATTCAGATATCCGAATTCGCTATCTGAATCCATTATCCGTTTATTTGAATTTAAAATTATTTTTTGTTTGATCTTATATTTTTATTTAATTTTTTTGACTTACTGAATTCAAATATTTAGCGGATTCGGATAAAATATTCGGATCTAATACGGATAATAAACGGATTCGAATTTTAAAGCAGTTTTGCGAATTCAAATTCGGATATTACAAAAAAATGAAGATATCCGACCCACTGTCATCCTAATAATATAACATTGATATTCGATTATCTCATGGTTCGAGTGATAACCTCTTTGAAAACTGCCTTCTATGGAAAACAAAAGGGTCCTTTTAGGTGTTTTACTGTCAAAGCTATTTTAGGAATTAATTAAAACTTTTGATTCTATATATAATTTTTCATTGATAGAATTAGTGTAAGTGTATATAAATGTTTAAAACTAATGCCGAAGGCAGCGGCTGTTTCAGAGGTGTTTGATATGGAAGAAAGCACTGACAAATACCAATTATTGTGACTCGAGAAGGCTTTAGGCATGGCTAATGAATCCTATTCAAGGATAAGAATTAAGCTTAAAATAAAAAGATTCAAATAATAATTATACTTAAAATAATTAATTTGTAGTAACCTATATAAAAATTAGATTTTTTATTAAAAGAATTAATAAATAATTATCAAAAATAAAATAGTTAAAAAATTATTAAATAATATTAAGAATAAAATAATTAAATTTTAGTATAAAGGATAAAATAATTAATTTTAAAAATTAGGAAGGGTATATGTCAAAATAATTAAATTTTAGCATTAAAGATAAAATAGTTAATTCTAAAATTTAATAAGGGTATATATGTCATTCACTATTTATAATTTTGGAGTTGGTGCTTATATACATATATAATATTAGTATATATGTGATTTTAGTATATATATCTAATATCTATATCTATCTATCTATATATATATATATATATATATATATATATCTATATCTATATCTATCTATATATATATATATATATATATATATAGATATAGATATTAGATATTAGATATATATACTAAAATCACATATATACTAATATTATATATGTATATTATATATATACTAAAGAATCATATATACTAAAATTATGTTCATGAATAAATTATAATATTTTTTTTTATAATATTAAATTAAAAATAATTAGTAAAAAAATAAGGTGGAGCAGCATGGAGCGTTTATGGATATAACCGAGATCCATGAATACATATGTTTTCAACATCTATATAAGAGTTAAATAAAAGTGGATAAGATAATCTGCGTCCCGTTTCCGCCCCGCTCGATTACCATACCTAGCCATCCTTAGTCTAAAGTCAGAAAAATATGTCTTATACCATAAAAAGAATGTACTAAGTGACCTGCATATGGTGGATTGGGCAGAAAAAGCCTGGTTCATGGGGTCACAAGCAAATGCAATGCAACAAATCCCTTTGTCAAAAAAAGTGTTCAGGAATTATTGATACGTTCTTTAGAAGGAAGAACATCAATCATTTCCCCAGACATGAAAGAAGGCTAACAAGTTGCATGGGATTCCCTAATTTAGGGGCTTGATTATGAGAGGATTGCAGGCTGGTACGTGAGCTGCATATTCAATTATTGTCAAAGCCAATGAAAGAGGCTGCTGCTCTGCTTTTGCTGCATGTGAAGCTTGGAATGATTTTTTTGGACCCCATCTGGCATTGTCTGCTATTGCAAATTGTGCCGACATGACGGTGTTAGGCTAGCAGCTTCCATGATTAGCATCAGGAACAAGATCATCTGCATTTCAAGTTTCTTCTTCAATCTTTTTCTTGTTTTGTTTTGATGAATCAATTTAGTGCGGGGGGGCAGTATAAAAGCTTCAGGTGGAGTTAAATAGGACAAGAAATGCAACTTTTTCCAACACAATTTGCAAATAAAGCTTTTATGTACTGCTTGTACCTCGTTTTTGTTAAATCTGTCACTTTAAAAACTGTAATTAGTAACTGCTATCCCCAATCTCTTTGGGCACAAAATAAATAAAGAATGAACTCGAGATATAATTTAATTGATTCATGCAATCATTTTTAAAAGATGATATGCAGTAAATATTAAATTCGAATCTAATAACTCTTTATCTATTTTCATACTGCTATTTTTTTATATTAAAATAAATAAAAAGCTCTATATATTTAGATTTTGACCTACAAATTCAATGCAATATCCACCAGTGAAGCAAAGACAGCTGTCTTTCAAAAAAGCAATTCTCCCTCTTTTTGCTGCTAGGCAGCTTAGCTTAATATAGGATTCCCTTTCCATTGAAGAGGAGAATCTGAAGAAAGTAACAAGATTGAGGTGTTCTAAAGGTGAGAGAGAAGCAATCTAGAGAAAATTTTATGAGGTTATAATACTTTTTCTTTTACCTTGATCTCAGGCTATGCGCGAAGGAAGGGCTGAGAAAAACCTGAATCTAACTATCTAAGCCAAAGCAGCACCAGAAACCCAGATTCAATTTCGTTTTGCTAAAGCTGTATGTATACCCGGGAGTCTGGCAGTATCAACTCAACTATGACTTTGACCTCTAAGGCTCAGATTCAAAAGTCTGAAATTTTCACCTCAATCTGCTGAGACCTATATTACTCGGATTTGAATGTGAATGTCGAGTACAGGTATGTTCAATTTTTTTTAAGTTTTTTCATGTATTTGAAAAGTCTTTGAAAGATCATATCTCTATACCCATATCCAAATATGTGTTGAACACGAATACTTCAAGAAAAATAAAGAGTCGGAGCAACATAAGCTCGGACCATTTTCAAGGTCTTTTCCTCGTTAATCCAGGAAAGGTATTCTATTCCAAACCCTTTGGTTACACATGCATGGTGAGTTAAATGCTAGACAATCCAATTAGGTTGCAATAATATCATGAATCACAAGTAGTTTCAATAACCAGAATCTGTATAGATGCTGCATAAAGCAATATTCAGAACTAAGACTTTACCGAGACAAAATGAATAAATCCTAATAAGAAGTCATAAAGAAACCTTAAAAGATAAAAAATTTGAGAGAAATTTAACAAGCAGTTTGATTTTTTTTTTTTTTTTTTTAAAGTAGCTGTATTGATTGAACAAAATGCTTTACATATGAAATTTAAGACCTCCAAGCAAATAGTGCAAAAGCACATAAACTGATAAATCCATACCATTCTGTGCTATGCAGACACAACACACCAAGACTATTCTTCTTCAATCACCAGTGCCATGAGTTTATTTTTGTATGAGTAACCATCTTTATGTTGAGCTTTCTTTACTTGGGTAACAGCAACGAACAAAACGGTGATGCAATCACAACGGCCTTCGGGATCTTTTAATTGTTGGGAGTTCACAACGGGGATACCATTGCATTCTCAGTAAGTAGATTCATGAGATGGACTATCTGCATGCATGTCCATTGAGGAATCATTGGAGCTGAGAGGATTAGAATCCCTAGTCTGGTGTTGGAGAAAGTTAGATTCATTATTCCTGGCTCCATTTCCTGAAGGCAGACCACCATTAGGACAGTAGCCTTCCTGAGCAATGTGATAATGCTGAAGACTCTGACGAACAGGACTTGATAAAGCATTTGAGAAAACTGAATTCTTGGACTGCTGATCACAATGATCAGGGCGAGTTCCCTGCCCAGCGGTTTGGCCAGATGAGCCTGAAGTGACCGTGAAACTGGTATTCATGAACTGCATTGTAGGCTGGGAATGCTGCTGTTGGCTTGGTGCTCTAGGTGACATTGATGGCTCCTCACCGCAGTAGTCTAGCTCATTCTGCAAGGAGATCATAAAATGTTCAGATTTTCAGAATATAATAGAGATAATCAGTTATCACAAATAGAAAGGATCAGAAAACACAAAAGTGTATGGAATGCCAAAAGAATCACAAGAAGGTTCCCACACTTCATAAGGGAGAACCTATCCTTGCCATCTTTGTAATAAGCTCGCTAGTGCTTGCAGACCTCTTTAGAGGCCAAAACTACTAGAATATTATAAAGGGTTTTGCTAATGAGTGCCCTTAGGGTACTCTTTAAGATTAGTTAATATACTATTTATAATAATAACATTGTATTAAATGCAGTAGTAGATAACTTTATTCATCATTTTCAATGAATTCAATGTGGTAACCTTAAAGAGTGCCCTTAGGACACTCGTAAGCAAAATCCTATTACAAAAGTAACTAACAATTTTCCAATTCCAAAAGCAAACAATACTTTTCACCATTATGGTAATGATGTCACTCAAATTGTCCTATAGTTGACATCCAACTCATTAGTGTGCACATTTAACTACTGAAAAACAGCATAATAACTCCTCTTATAAGAGTCTTTCAGATGCAAACTTTGAGAACTAAACAAAACAGATTTGAAGTAAGAGATATACTTACTACTGAAACAATGTGTAGGTTTCTAACAAATGAATAGACTATCATCCAAAGTAAAAAACTATGCTGCTTGTGGCATATCATAAGACATGTGCCTGGAAGGGTTTCAGCAGTTTTTGGTGACATAGACCCAACTGCAAGCCTGTTCAGAACTCTCGCCAACAGACATTTTAATGACTGGTTTCGATCGTGTTACTAAAATAAATAGGTATAATGATTTCATATTGATGTGTTTAGAGCCAGCATAAGAGAAAATAATAAATTCACCAAATGGTAAAGGGTCAGGAAATCAATCCAAGCTTATTATGGAGGTACAATGATCTTTTGTTTTATTTTAATTATGTTCAGGAATAATCACAAATCAATGAAATAAATTCAAAACTCGTATAATTAGTTATAAAAACATGCGAAATTGGGTACAAGGTTATCACCCCACGTTAGTAGAAACCCCTACTGCAGCAAGGAAGACTTGCATACCCTCATCATTGACTACTTATATGCAGCTAGATTAATCATCTACTCTCTATAATGGGAACAATAAGACTCTAGACTGGTAATTCTAGATAACTTTCTTCCTTCCTTGCTTATAATTTTCAGAAATAAAACCAAAAAAAAAAAAAAAAAACCACCTCTTCTTGTTACAATTCTCATCAGCCATTGCATCTCATCACTTCCAAACAGTTTAAATGTCTAAACTGCAAAATGCACAAAGTTTAATTCCAAGTTTTCAGTATGCCTCCTATTGGTCAAAACTAGTCGCAGAATCATTTAGAAACCAAAAGGAACCACACATGAATAGAGTAGAATTTCTTTGTTTATCTTATGATAAGAGCCTAAGATAGAATAAGAACCAGATATGGCTTTAACAGCTCAGAGTTTGCACATTGGTATATACCGTAAGGAATCCAATGCACGAGAAAAGAGGAAGAGATATGGCATTCAATTTCAAAACGACAGCCAAGGAAAAGGGATATGTCATTCAATTTCAAAAAGACAACCAAGGAAAAGGGATATGTCATTCAACCTTAATAAGAAGCCTAGACAAACTTTTCATGAGCTACATTAAAATAAAATGGCATAAAGCTTATCTTATGCACCCACATATATTAAGGTATCCATAACAGAACTCCAGCACAAACACATTCAAAGAGTGAATGGCAGATAGAGGTGGCAAACAAGCAGGTTCGATGAGGTCAGATCGGGTTCAGATCGTTTCAAGTTAGGAAGATTTCAAGATTGGGTCGGGTTTGGGTTAGAATAAAATTGGTTATTAAATTTTGCATTTTTTGTATTAAGTTCGGGTTATTACGGGTTTTGATCAGGTCGGTCTCAGGTTTGTTCCATTGGGGGTTCAGATTGCTTCGGGTTTGGATTCTTTCAAGTTCAGGTCTTTGACTTTTGGGACAATTCGGGTATGTGCGGGTTTGGATTTGGATTTTTTTCAGGCAGGTTTTCGGGTTCGGATTCATTTTTCCACCTCTAATGGCAGATTATAAAATAGTCAAAGAAGAATAACAAACCTGAAGGTAACTGAGGATATCCGTTGTTGTTATTCTTGATCCTCCCTCTTGTTGTCTCCAAATCCACTGATAAAGTTTTTCCTGAAAACAAATTGAAATGACTGTATTAGCATTAGTTCTAACTAACAACTAGAAGCACTTCACAGATGACGATATGAGCAAGTTAACAAATAAAAGCAGGAGGCCAAATTGAGAAAAAATAACAAATATAACAGCTGAAAATTTATAATTCTATAGATTTTACACTCGATGTTGTGTGAAGCGTAGAGCCGTAGACCTTTGCTCTTAACAAAGGAAACATGCAGAATTTATAAGACATCCAAAGTCCTCTTTAGAAGTTAAACTTCCAAGTTGAATATAATAATTCTAAAGCATGTCTGAGCACGTTTGAGTGAGTTGACTCTACCAATGATTTATAAGCTGCTGTCAAGCTGCCAATACACCCCTCCCATTTTTAATTACATTTTATTAACACTAAAAGGAGTTAACAGCAAAACTCTGGTAGGGTTCAAAACAAGCTGGTTGCATGACTTAGTGGCTAACAAGTTTCAAGCTTTAAACGGCATACACTTAAGGAGCAAAAAGCGATATTGATGGTTTCATTAGCTTCGCTTTTGAGAGGCCTAAGGAAGTGAAGACTGTAATCTTATCCTAAAAAACGAAAGAAAACATTCAGTACTCCAATTTCCACACTCCTGCATTTTCACAACTAAAGCACTGCAATAAGCGAGTACTGAGCATAAAAAGGAAGAAAGAATTCCTTTTGTTGATTTGAAAACCTTTGTTATAATGTATCAATGCCGACCAAAGATTAGCTCAACTCAAACTCACCACGAGTTTAAACATTACCTAGCAACCAGTTCCACTCTTAGCTCAAAGTACAACACAACAACATATCAACACATCAATAACAATTTTTTTTTTTAAAATACAATTATCATTTAGGTTTCTCAACAAAATCAAAATGCACCACACTGTCTTCAAGTTAACACACACACACAAATGCAATATATCCAGAAACACAAGCATAAAATAAGATAATCAATTTAATCCAAAACCAGTAAATCCCTAAGGACCCTAGCCATATTTGCATCAAAAATATATTTTTACCACAATTAAAGTATAAATAAATAAATAAATACAGCAGGCTTGATTGATCAAAATCATAACTTTGAACTACTCAAAGATAGATAAAACGCAAAACCCAGATGCAAAAACAGATATAAAAATCCATCAAGCTAAATTGCATACAAATAACAACCCAAAATTCAAGGAATATATATGTGTATACATATATATATATATATATATAGAGAGAGAGAGAGAGAGAGAAAGAGAGAAAGAGAGAAAGAGAGAGTACAAGGCTATGGCGTTTGCCAGCCTGGAAGGAGAGTTTCTGCTGGTTCATGGCCTGAGTATACAGCTGAGACAAGGAGTTAGCGGCGCTGCAAAACGAGGCGTACATAGTCCGATCCACCTCATCAAGGCTCGTCGCTATCGACTTCCTTTTCTTCACCATATTTTCCGATTCGCTCTCTCCTGCGATCGACAAAGTTTTAGATGCTTTAGGCGATCGACGAAAAGAGAGAATTTTTTTTTTTTTTTTTTTCACTTTCTGGTTATTGTAGAAGAATAGAGAGAAAGGTTGCTTCGTTTTTTGTACTTTTATTTTTTTAAAGACGAAGGTTGCAGGAGGTTCGAGGAGTGCGGTTGGACCGCGTAAACATATGGATTCCAGCTTTTAATTGGCGTTTGGTATTAGGAATATAAGCACATTACAAGCATTTTACTTGTGTGACAATGTTTGTTTCGTCACATGAGGAACGCCACATTTCTACGTGTATCTCATTTCCATTAGAAGAAGAATCTCATTACATCCCAAAAAAAAAATCTAAAATTTATTTTTTTGGATTAAAGGATAAATTTATTATTGTATTATAGGTCAATATTAAATTTTATTATTATATTTTATTTTGATTAATATTTTTCATTGTATTTCGATTAAAAGCAAATTTTTCATTATATATTATTTTATTGAATTTGTCATTATACTTTTGGGATTAAAAATAAATTTGTCACTATAATTTAACTATGTAGACACCGAATTTTATCCGGGATCGTTTAATTAGTAAATTTTAAATTTTGTATATTTTATTTTATTTATTTTTTAATTTAATTAAATAAAAAAGCAAAAAAAAAAAGGGAAAATCAAAACATAAAAAAAAAAAAAAAGAGAGAGAGAGGAAAATTCGAAATAATCAGAAAAATTAGGGAAAAAAAAGTTTGGGTTGAACTAAAATTCTTCTTTGGATTTAACTTGGACTCTAAGAGTTATGGTTGGAACAAAAAATCCTTTCTTGATCAGATTAAAGACTCCTAACTAGATTAAAACCCAAATTCCTTTTCTATATAATGAACCCAAGCCTCAACCACGAATCACATCAGAAAAATATAGAATTTTCGGAGCTATTAAGTAAGGGTGGTAGAAAGAAACTTTTTTTTCTTCAAAAAAAGCTAGTAGATTCAAAATTTGGGGGTTTTTAGCTCTAGGATTTGTTTTAAAGAGTGTTTAGTAGTGGAAAATCTTGGTTTTGATTAGACAAAGTTTAGGTTGGAGTTTGGTGATCGTTCGGCGGTCAACGGAGGAGATCGGAGAGGTTGAAGTTACAACTTTCAAACTTAGATCTAGGATTATTGGGTTAGATTCGAGAAAAACTAAGTTGATTTTTGGAAAGAGGAGATCGAAAGAAATTTTTAGTGATTTTTTGAAATTTTTCTGAACCCGGTGACCGACGGTGGTGACGAAGGTCGGCGATGGGGACGGCAGTGACCTGAATCTGGAAATTTTTCTGGGTTTGTACTTGGTGTTCTTGAGGAGAGAGATCAGAGAAAAGAAAGAGCTTTTTTTTTAAAAAAGAGGTGAGAAAGTGGACCCAAAACAAATTGGTTTAAAAAGGGAGAGGGGCCAGCAGTCGGGTCGGGTCAGACTCGCGCCCGGCCCGCACCTAGGCCCGACCCGGTTGCTGGTTTGTCTTATTATTTTTGTCTTTTCCTTTCTTTTGTTTCCTTTTCTTTTATTTCCTTTTATATCCTTTTTTTGTTACATCTTTTCCTTTTATGTTTTTTGGTTGATTTGAGTGTTTTTTTTTCTTTATATTATTTGTTTAAATGTTAATTAATTATTTATTGTGACTAATTTTATTTTTAGTTTTAATGTTTGCAAGTATATTTTTACCAATCAATTATTATATTATTATTATTTTACTATTATTTTTATTATACTATTCTATTATTATTTTTTTTTAACCATTATTTTTTTTACTATTATATATATATATTTTAACCATTATTATTTATTAGGGTTAATATGTAAATTAGCCCCTGTACTTTATGTTTTTTGTCCGTTTGGTACTTGAAGAATTTTTTTGTCACTTTGGTACTCCAACTATGCTGACGTCTATTAGTTTACCCCAAGAGCTAACTCCGTTAAGAAAAAAAAAAACTGACTTGTCTTTTAAAGCCAATTGGATGCGGACTTATGGCCGAATAATCCATGGAAAAGCCACATCATCCTTCATTTTAATAAGCCACAAAATTATAAAACGAAATTAAAAAAAAAAATTGTAAATTTGAAAAGTTACATTTCGGAAGAGGAAAAAAATTGGGGGTTTAGGTTATTTCCTTTGAAATAGAAAAACAAAAGTCGATCCTCTGAAATTATTTTAGAATTCATTCACTGAATTGGAGAACACAAGTTTATTGTTTTGTTCTTGTTTTTCATTCTTGGCTAAGGATCGATCGAAAGCAAAGGATCGATCGAAACAAGTAGCTGTCGGAATACGAAGGGTTAACGATTGAAGCAAAAAATTTGATTCTTGTTTTTGATTCTTGGCTAACTACGGATCGATCAAAGGGTAAGCATTTTGGGTTTAAAAATATCTTCTTAATGATTTTAGGGTTTGTTTTTGGTATTTCTTACTGAGTGAAATAGATTGATTTAAAATATTTTCTTTGAATTCATTATTTTGTGCAGCTTTGGTGAGAACTTATGGGCAGTGAGTCCTTCGAATATTCAACCTAAGCAGAGAAACAATAAAAATAAGAGGTTTGTGCCATGTTCTAGTCAAACCCTTATCAAAATCGAATATTCTTGTCATGTTGCTTTATGTCATGTGATGTTGTATTATAATAAAAGAACACAGATTTATTATATTTATGTTTGTTTCAGTTGCATAATATATTGTGGCAGACAAGGGTAATCTTTTGGCTTTTGTTTTTTGGATGTTGTGTTGATGCTGTGAAGAGTTGTCTGCTTTTGGGTCCATGTCTGCTTTATTGCATCAATACTACTAGGATCGAGTAATATATTAATTTTTTAAAACTTTTGTTGCAGTATACTGTTATGGCTTGGCTTAAGCATGAATTATGTATGCATTTGGGTGGAAACTTTGTCAAAAATCCAAATTTATCATATGTGGGTGGGAATATGGTTGAATGGGCTATTGATGCTGATTTTTTGTCTTATGGAATGTTGACTTAACTGGTTGAAGAGGCTGGTTATGCTGCTGTAAAATGGTTTTCCTATCTTGAACCAGGGTATGAGTTAGAGAATGGTCTAAGAGTAGTGTATGATAATGCTTCTTTTATATCTATGATACAACATATATCATATGTAGGGAAGTTAGATGTTTATGTGGAACATGAAGTTAGCACAGCAGAAGTTTTAGAATTTATCCCATTACTTTCAAATGGGCCACATTGGGAAGGTGCTAGAGATGTGGAAATGAATGAGGAAGGTGGTGCATCAACTGTTGGGGGGCCAAGCAGTACTGTTATAAATGATGCATCAACTGTGAGTGGTCCTACAACTACTCCAATAAACAATGATAATGTGGATGGGTCCCATGGTTGCAATAATGATAAAAGAGGTGATACTGTCGAGGTTGACTCAGATAGTAGTGATGAGGATGAGCTTTTGGAGGAGGATAAATGGATTTCAGATAAGGAAGATGAGGAGATAAGTGAAATAAGGGTACAATATAAAGAATTTAGTAAAAAAAAGAAAAACATTAAGTTCAGTTGTACTGATATCCCAGTGGAGCCAGATCTTCAAGAACTTCAAAATGAAATAAAAAAGAAGAAGACAGCTGCAAATAAAGTAGAAGCTAGAGTTGCAGAAGACAACAGGGGAGGTGAATCTAGTGGAGGTGAGACTGAGTACTTAGATTCGTCTGATAATGCTAGTTATGAGAGTGGTGAGGATGGTGAGGTTGTATGCAAGAAAAGCAAGAAGATTTTCTTTAATCCTTCTAACCCAGTGCCTAGTTTTGAAGTTGGTATGATATTTGAAGGTACAAAGCAATTCAAAGAAGCTTTGGACAAGTATGCTGTAGCTAAGAGATTTGATTTTAAGTATCTTAGGAATGAAAAAAATAGGACAAGAGCAAGATGTAAGGTTAAGGATTGTACATTCCTCATATTTGCATCAAAGGATACTTCTGATGGGTTCTTCAAGATTAAAACTTTGGTAAATGAGCATCAATGTTCCATTACTTTTTTGAACTCAAGGGCTAAGTATAAGTTTGTAGGAAAGCATTTTCTTAGTAAGTTGAGAATAATTCCTAAGTTGAAATTGTGTGAGATGCAAAGACTCGCTAAGGAGGAGTTAAATTTGGATATCAATCTAACTGTTTGTAGTAGAGCCAAGAGTTGGGCCATGGAGCAAATTAATGGCAGATTAGTTTATGAGTTCAGCAGATTGTATGATTATGCTTCTGCTTTGAGAAATACAGATCCTAGGTGTAACGTGGAGCTTATAGTGGAAAGGCCAACCCCAACAGAAACCCCAAAGTTTAGAAGATTTTATGTTTGTTTTAGTGCCCTTAAGGATGGGTTTAAATAGTTTTGTAGGCATATTATCCACTTGGATGGTTGTTTTTTGAAGGGACCTTTTAAAGGTGAGCTTTTAGCAGCAGTAGGTCGAGATGCTAATGACCAGATTTATCCTGTTGCATGGGCTATGGTAGAAGTGGAGAACAAGTACACATGGAGATGGTTTCTTGAGAATCTACAGAATGGTCTTGAGTTGAAGGATGGTGATGGATTCACTCTCATGAGTGACATGCAAAAGGTATTTTTTATGAATGTCTAGTTTATTTGTTATCTTTTTTATTTCATTATGCATTTCTTACCAGATATTTATTTTTTTCATTCAGGGTTTTAGGGATGAGATAACCTTATTGCTGCCAAAGGTTAAGCATCGGTTTTGTGCAAGACATTATTTTGCTAATTGGAAAGTTGACAATAGAGGCAATGATTTGCAGGTTCTTTTTTGGGCTTGCTGTAAATCAACAACTGAAGCAGATTTCAAGAAGAAAGCAACTGAACTTGGTGCTTTGAAAAGTTCAGCTTTGGTAAGCATTCTGAACAAAAACCCTAAACATTGGTCAAAGGCTTTCTTCTCTACCAGATGTCATTCTGATGTGTTGGATAACAATTTTTCTGAGGCCTTTAATGCTGCAATTATAGGAGCAAGGCATATGTCTATTATTTCTATGTTTGAAGAAATTATGCACTATGTCATGAATAGAATTGTGAAGAACAAAACAAAATGTGATTCTTGGAATAGTTTGTTTTGTCCAAGGATTTGTGAGAGAATAGAAGAAAATAAGGAATTTAGTTCTTACTGCCATGTTAGATGGAATGGTGCAGATGGATATGAGGTACAGTGTTATAGAGATACATATGTAGTTGATATCCATGCCCACACATGCAATTGTAGGTCATGGGATCTTACTGGGATTCCATGCCCATATGCAGTATGTGTTATACTGTTTAGGCGGGAGAACATTGAAGACTATGTTATAGAAGCTTACAAGAAAGACCAGCATGTGAAGTTGTATAATTCTGTGCTACCACCAGTACCAGGTGATAAATTTTGGCCACATACAAAAATGGGTTCGATTGATCCCCCAATTGATAGGAAAATGCCTGGTAGGCCTAAAAAAAGAGATTGAGAGAGGAGGGTGAGGCCAGTGGGACACACTTGTCATGAAGAGGAAGGAGAATGAGGTGTCAAAAGTGTTTTCACCTTGGGCACAACTCTCGAAAGTGTCCAAACAAGAATGATGAAAATGTAAGTTCTTCTTATGAATTTTTTGTTTTCATTTGCATATAAAGTACTGCCTCTAATTCTGTTATTGATCACATGTTTTTCCAAATGAGAGCCAATGAAGTTGACCATCAAACTCCTACAGATACTGAATATTGTACAGATGGACCTAGTACAAGGGGGCGGGAAGAGGTGCAAAGGGTAGAGGTTCAGTAGAAAGAGGTTCAAGGGGCAGAGGTTCAGTAGGAAGAGGTTCAAGGGGCAGAGGTTCTGCAGGAAGAGGTTCAAGGGGCAGAGGTTCTGCAGGAAGAGGTTCAAGGGTAGAGGTTCTGCAGGAAGAGGCTCAACAGTCCAGCCAGGTCCAACACAACTAGCTGCAACAGCAAGAAGACCAGCAGCAACCAAAAGTGTTCAAGTGGAAGCTACTACTTCAATAGCCCAACCAGGTCCAATACAAGTATCTGCAGCTACAAGAAGACCAGCAGCAACCAAAATTGTTCCAGTGAAAGCTACTGCTTCAACAGCCCAACCAGATCCAACACAAGAAACTGCAGCTACAAGAAGACCAACAGCAATAAGGAGACAACCACCAAATAACAAAGGCAAACAACAATTGGAAGAACTTCCAAATCCAGGGAAAGGCAAAGAAAAAATTGATGGGAAATTTGGTGTTGTTGGACCAAGGGGGAAGAAAATAATGCAAGGGCTTGGGATCTACACTAATGAGAAGACAAATTTGCAAATACTGAATGTAAGTGGTACACATGTTATTACTAAGTTTCTACTTTATGAGGCATTGAATTGTTGTTTTTTTATTTACAGCCTAGTTTTAGAGGCCAACAGTTGATTTACATCCCTAAAACAACTACCAAATCAGCAAACACTATCTCTACCTTTGGCAGTCATCAACCAGGAAGTGCAACCAGTGTTCAAGTGGAAGAATGTGAATATGAACGTAATGGATTTTTCAAGGTATGTGATTAACTGGTTATATATTGTTTAATCCCATCATATTAGCTACGTAAATGATGGATTCTAATATAATTTTTCGGCTGTTAATAGGATCTAAGAGATGAACTGTTGGGAACAAAAAGGAAAGGACAAGATATAGATGATACATTTCATTCTCAAGAAAGCACGTGTGATAGCAATACTAAAAACAAAGCAAATATCCCAAAGTCAAAGATTCTGAACATCTAGAAGTAGAGTTGAAGAGCAAAAGCTGGTTTTTGCTGTTATGAAAAAACTAGTTCATATTACATCTTCATTTTGGATCTTATATTTTGGATGTAATATATAACATGTTTAATATGAAAACTTCAGTTTGGATACTATATTCTCGATGTAATGTAAGTTTGGATGTTGACTCTTAAACATTGTATTCCTTTTGCTATTAATGAAACATATGGTTATGATCTTTTTCAATAGGGATCTATCCTTTTCAATATATAAGCAGAAAGATGCTAAGCAGGAAGATGTTGAATACATTACCCTTGTACATAAATTTTATCAATTTTATGCAGACATGCACTTGTTTCTAAACTACCTATAAACTACATAATACACTAAGAACATGATCCACGAAACCAACAAAGCAACCTTATAAAAAATAACTCATTTCTACTAGTTTCCACAAATCCTTTGTATGTTTTCATCTTCTCTTTCTCAGTTTTAACCTTGCTCACCAGCCTATTCACTTCATCAATGTTGACAAATTTCTTCAATTCTGTATTCTCAATCCTCAACTCTCTGTTTTCTGACAATAAGCTATTATTCTGACTGATTAGATCATCATTTACATATCTGCAATGAACCTCTCGACTGTGGTCATCACCAACTCTTTCAAACCACTCAAAAAAACCACACCCACCAGTCTGCAACAAAGATTGATACACCAAATCAGCATTGAATTTTGCTACAACTACATAACCAACAACATTAAATTTATTCAAAGAGATTACACAATCCATTATTTTCTTACACACCTCTTTGTACTGTGGGCAGCCATAAAATTTTTTTCCTTTTTTCCATGGAGTTGTCGAGGTGCAAAGTGGAGCCTTCAATCCACAATAACAAAAAATATTCTTTGAATGAGGAGTTGATTTCGAGCTGCTGCAAGACTTCTTTTCTGACATTTTTTGGTGATCTCAACCTTCAAAGCAAAGAACCAACAAAGAATGACTAAGCTCCTAAGAACCAAGAATAAAGCAAAAAAACCCAGTAAGAATCAAATACAAAGCTGCAACTAGGAATCAAAAACCAACATGAATAAAATTGCTGATTTCAGTGAAACATTGTTTCGACTGATTTTTTTTTTCTATTTCAGAAGAGTAAGAATCAAATACAAAGCTGCAACTAGGAATCAAAAACCAACATGAATAAAATTGCTTATTTCAGTGAAACATTGTTTCGACTGATTTTTTTCGTATTTCAGAGGAAGTAATCTGATTTCTATAACTCTAAACCCCCAATTTGTTTTCTCTCCCGAAAATTAACTTTTCTAATTTACAATGAATTCAAAGAAAATATTTTCAATCAGTCTATTTCACTCAGCAAGAAATACCAAAAACAAACCCTAAAATCATTAAAAATACATTTTTAAACCCAAAATGCTTACCCTTTGATCAATCTGTCGTTAGCCAAGAATCAAAAACAAGAATCAAATTTTTTGCTTCAATCGTTAACCCTTCGTATTCCGACAGCTACTTCCTTCGGTCGATCCTTTGCTTTCGATCGATCCTTAGCCAAGAATGAAAAACAAGAACAAAACAATAAACTTTTGTTCTCCAATTCAGTGAATGAATTCTAAAACAATTTCAGAGGATCGACTTTTGTTTTTCTATTTCAAAGGAAATAACCTAAACCCCCAATTTTTTTCCTCTTCCGAAATGTAACTTTTCAAATTTACAATTTTTTTTTATTTTCGTTTTATAATTATGTGGCTTATTAAAATGAAGGATGATGTGGCTTTTCCGTGGACATTGACATGGATTATTCGGCCATATGTCCGCATCCAATTGCCTTTAAAAGACAAGTCAGCTTTTTTTTTTAACGGAGTTAGCTCTTGGGGTAAACTAATAGACGGCAGCATAGTTAGAGTACCAAAGTAACAAAAAAAATTCTTCAGGTACCAAACGGACAAAAGGCATAAAGTACAGGGGCTAATTTACATATTAACCCTATTTATTATTATTTATTTTTAATTATTATTCTAATTATATTTTATTTATTATTTATTAATTATTAATTAGGGTATTATTAGTAAGATATTTATTTTTTTAAAATTAAGTTTTTATTAATTGATGATTAATTAGTTTGAGAATAATAAATTAAAATCTTTTCCAATGATGAAATCTGAGGAGTTCACATTTGGTTGATTTCCAAGGAATTTTTAGGTGAGATAATTCTCTTAAAAAATTTCCAGATTGATGGAAAAATTTTAAGAGATAATTTTCGATACAAAAGGTTGAAATTTATTTATTTTAAATTAATTAATTTTCAATAAAAAAAATTGAGTCATAATTTTCATAATCAATGCTTAATTTAAAATTAAAGATAAATTAAGATTTCTTCCAAGGATGAAATTCAAAGAAATCGCGATTGGTTGATTTTTTAAAAATTTCTAGGTGAGAAAAGTTTTTTAAAAATCTTCTAGATCGATGGAAAGGTTTTTAAGAGGTAATTTTTGATATTGAGATCGAGATTTATTTTTGAGCAAACGTAAATAAAATTGCAAGTTTTTAATTATGAGAATTACACTTAGGATTAATTTAATGTTTTCGATGACGGAGCCTATTCAATAGAAAGATTAATTTCTTTTGAATACTCTCGAGGTGAGGAAACGTTTTTTAGTAATCTCTCCAGATTGATGGAACGGAGACCTAAAAAATGGTTTTCGATATTTTTAACTTAAAATGAAAATAGGATAGATAAGACCATTTAATTAAGATTTTTTTTTAATATCACAAGACTAATTAGGTACCGTCCTTTTGGGATGGGCGTTGTGAGGATGCTAATCCTTCCTCACACGTAACCGTACTCCTGAACCTAGTTTTGATAAGTAGACCAGAATCTATTATTTTTAAAGTGTCTTAATCAAGGTTAGGATTACTTTAAAGATGATAGATTCGTATATGTGACTAATCACACCTAGATTAGATGATTAGAGGCGACTCCATGTTTGTGTCTAGCTTGCTGAATTCGCATTTGGCACGTTATGACAAACTCAATATTAAAATTTGTCATTCTACTTTTGTTTGATTGAATTTTGTCAATAAATTTTAATATTTTTGATTGAATTTCATCACTCAACTTTGATTTTAAATGATTTAAAGATAAAATTTAATAAAAAAAGTTATTCCTTCAAATATTTTATTTTAATAATTAATAAAAAAATTAACATCAGTTTTTTGTTTTTCTTTTATTCTTCAAAATGTTAGTGATGGGTGATGACATTAGTCAATAGTAATGCTATAAGATCAAATTTGACTACGGACATCAAATCTAGCATATCTCTTCCACAATGTTATTTTAAAAAAAAAAAATTAATGTTAGTATTTTTTTTAAATTTAAGAAGAATAAAATATTTGGCAAATTTATTTGAATATAGCTCATTTTTTTTTATTTTTAAATTACCGATTTTTTTTTATTTACCAGAATGCTCCTTTTTAAATTTATGAAGTATAATTTAAAAAATAAAAAATAAAAACAATGAAGGGAAGTCGCAATCTCAGATGACGACTTCCCTTCATATTTTCTTAAAAAAATTAAACAAAACAACAAGGGAAGTCACCATCCCAGATGGTGACTTCTCCATATAAAATTTTTATTTTTTATTTTTGTTTTAATTCATTTTGTTCTTCATGAAAATGAAGAACAACACTTTTTTTTTAAATATTAAATAATACAATTTAAATAAAAAATTTATAATTTATAATTTTAAAAAATAAACAATTTAAATAAAAATTTTAAAAAAAATAACAATTTACAAAAAAATTATATAAATTTTTTAATATAAAATTTGTTTATATTTTTTTAACTATATGTATACAATAACTGTATGTATAGCGGTATTATTGTTGATGCGAACTCTCTCCCAATGTATCAAATTGATAAAAACATTTTCGACGGCTATGACCTTCATTTCTGCATAATCCACAAAGCTTTGGTTGGTCTTTCTCCCAAAGGTCCATTTCATTACGAATATAAGTTGAAAGAATCCGATTGATATTACGATAAATCATCAATATTTTTTTAAAAAAATTGTAAATTATTTTTTAAATTTTCTTAAAAAAATTTATTAAATTTTTCTTTTTTAAAATTATAAATTATATTTTTTTTATTTAAACTTTTTTATTTAATATTTAAAAAAAAAAGTTTTTTTCTTCATTTTCATGAAGAACAAAATGAATGAAGGGAAGTCGCCACCTGGATAGCGACTTCCCTTCATTTAAAACAAAAAAAAATAAAAATTTTATATGGGAAAGTCGACGGCGACTTCCCTTTTTGTTTTGTTTAAATTTTTTTAAAAATATAAAGGGAAGTCGTCATCTCAGATGGCGACTTTCCTTCAAAAATTTAAAACGGAGCATTTTGGTAAATAAAACAAAAACATCGGTAATTTGGAAATATATGAACATGGAAAAAATTAGAAAAATGACATGGATATGTCGGATTTGGTGTTTGATTGTCAAATTTTATCTTTGAGTAACACTACTAATCAATGCCATCATCGATCACCAAAAACTTGAATAATAAAATAAAGACAAGAAAAGAATTTAAGTTTTAATTTTTTATAAAATAAAATAAAATTTCTATTGCTATTTTTTATTTTTAATATTTTTATAAATTAATTTATTGTTGTTAGTTGTTAAAATAAAATATTTGAAGGAATATTTTTTTGTTAAATTTTATCTTCAAATCATCCAAAATCAAAGTTGATGGATAAAATTCAATAAAAAAAATAAAAGTTTAGTGACAAAATTCTATCAAATAAAAGTAGAATAGCAAAATTCACTATTGAATTAAAATATAATTGCAAATTTGTCATTAATCTCAAAAGTACAATAACAAATATTATTCAAAATAAAAATATAGTGACAAATTTCAATATTTACCTATAATACGATGATAAGTTTAATTTTTAACCCATTTTTTGTAGTAAAACACTTTTTCAAACTTTAAAAAAAAAATTGCTAACAAATGTTTTTAGGATATTTTTTAAAAGGTTACTATACATAGTAATAGCTTCACTAATGCATTAAAAATAATGCATAACGTTATCAACTTTTATATTTAATACAATATTATTATTATAATAAATAATATATTAACTAACTTTAAAATTACCCTAATCTTAACAAAATTCTAAAGAAAAATAAGTTCTTTTTCTTTCTTTTTCTCTCCCAAAGTTGAACCGTAACTACCTATGAAGCACAGACACGGGGTTTTCCCTCTCATATCGGTATCGTACAGGCGTCCGACACGGACACATCGGAATACGTCTGGGACACCTCTGTACACGGTAAAAAAATAAAAATAAAAATGGACACGGTCTGATACGATTAAGACACGCGTGGACGCAGGAAAGTCAAGAAGGTTTGGACGTGGTGGTGGAAGAGGTCGAAACTAGAGGTGGAAGGTCTCGGTTTAAAACCTAGATCTAGGCTTTTTGGTGAAGCTTTTCGAAAATCTAATCCGATGAATGTGTTAAGGAGGTTGAAAGGAATCGGAAAAGGTTTTCTTTTTATTTTTCTAGCAAAGATAGCCGGCGGCCGACGACGGCCATTGGCTGATCTTCGGCGGATTCTGGGACTGATTTTTGGTTAAAGAAGAAGAGAATTAGAGAGAGAAAAAAATATAGAGAGAGAGAGAGGAAAAGAAGAAAATGAAAAAAAAGGAAATATTTTGAGATTTTAAAATTCTTTAAAACTCACCGTTTCAATTAGAATAAAAAAGGAAAGATTGTGCTGCTGTGGGCTGCTGATATTAGGACCATTACTTAGTCCAAATATGCTGTGAACTGTTATTTGAATTGGGTTTCAACCCAATAATCATGTCATATAATTAAAGGAAAATTATTTGGTACACTGTCATTCAAATATTTAGACTCCACAAGCAGGATTAATAAGGTGACACGTAGTGATAGGGTATAGTAAAAGAATAAAATAAAAATTAATTATAAAAAAAAGTAGGACATGTGGCAATCTCTTAACCCGCTTGTGAAGTTAAAAAGTTTGCACTGCCAGTGTACCTAACACGAACTCCTAAAGAAAAATTTTATATTATATTTAGAGAATATAAATTAATTTTAAAAATTAATAATAAGAGAGTTTTGTTAAAATATTGATTCTATATTAATGAAAAATATCAATATTTACGTTTATATGAATATTTTTATATAATATATAATATATTTTTATTACCGTATCCTGCCGTATTTGTGTCTTTATTTTTTAAAAATTATTGTGTCGTCGTGTCCGTGTCATATCGTACCCGTATTACGTGCTTCATAGCTAACTACCCATTCAAGCTTGTTGTTGCCCCATCTCCAAGCTTAAAATTTGGCCGAAAACTCTCCTCCTCCAATGCTGAGTAAGCAAATCATCACCTTAGTTGGATTGTGACTGTTGTTCGTGAAACTTGAGTTTGAGGAGGCACTGACTTTATTTCTGGGTTTGAACTTGTTGCTGTTGTTGATAAGTTGGCTGGGTTGGGTTGGTCTTGAAGGATGCCAACCCGTATTAATATGATTCTATATTAATGATAAGTTAGCCATTGTAATTAGCAGGTTCTGACTATTTATCTTCTTGTTACAACAACCCATCATGGCTCTACTAAAATAGTTTCAAAGAAAGACTTCAACTTCAACTTCAACTTCAACTTGGGATTTGGGAATTGAGTTTCTTGAAAAAGTTATGAAATGAGATGTAAAAAAGGTTAAAGCTTTGCACAAACAGATCAGGTTTTTCAAGCAAAACCCAGATTAAAGTTGAAGGATTCTTTTTTCTTTTTTTTTTTCTTGTTTCTTTTTTCCTGATTTGGATATGATTGTTTAAGTGAAAGTGTGTTAATTAATATCAGTGAAGAATGAAAACCAAAGGAAAATGTGTACCACGCTTTTCTACGGATACAAATTTTTTTAATATTTTTTTTAAAACGAAAAACTAATTTTATTTTATTTTATGTTATTTATTTTTGTTAGCAATAATATTTTATTTTAAATTAAAATTTTAAAGCTTTTGATTAGTTGTTGAGCATAATTTATATATGACTAAATTGCTAAAAAAAATCTTTGAATTATTCTATTTTTCTTAAGTAAGATTTTATATTTTATTGTATCTAAATAACTCATTATCTTTTTATTTGTATTCAAATAAGTTTTTGTTTCAAATTAAAGATTTTGATATTTCAATTTTAATTGTAATATGCACAATTATATGTCATTATCATTTGATTTGTACTCAAATAAGACTTTATTTCAAATAAAAGATTTTAAAATTTCAATTTTAATTACAATATGCACAATAATATATCATGAAATTTTATTATTCTGTATATGATGTTTGAACTTGGATATATGTTTTTAATATCATGTATGCAATTATTTATGGTATGCATATATTATGTAATGTGCCGTAACGTGTCAAATACGAATTCGGTTGTTAGACGCAAATATAGAGTTGCCACTAATCATTTATAAGGTGTAATTAGGTCACTTATATGAATCTTTCTTTTTAAAATGATCTTAAGCTCGATTAAAGTCTCCTAAAAAAAAATTCTGATCTACGTTCATAACTAAGTTCAATAATTAGGTTACATGAGAAGAAGGATCAACACTCCGCAATGCCTGTCTCAAAGACAATACCTGATTAATCTTGTGATATCCACCAAAGTCCTAATTTAAATAGTCGTTATTTCATTCATGTTTTATTTGAGAAGGAACGTTGATCTTTGTGTATTAACTATTAAATGATTCGTCTAAACTATCCTTCAATCAGAAAATGTGATATATTTATTAAATATAAAAATAATATAATAAATATGATATGATATATTTAAATATAATTAATATGATATATTTAATAAATATATTATATTTATATTTTAAACTTTTATATATTTAATAATTTATATTGTTCTTTGCATTTCGCATAAAAAGAAATACAGAAAACGCATATACAAATCGTGAAACGTCGAATGTTCTGATTTTGCTGCCTTTTCTCTGCCACGATCCCTTCACTTTCCAACTAATTTTTCCATATTTTTTTTTTTTAAATTTCCTTTATCTCCAATTATCTGGGGATCCAAACAAACTAATTAAACCCCCGGCTTAATTACACCCGCTTTTCTCGCCATTTCCAAACATTCCCTTTCCCTTCATTTATCTCTCTCGCTTTTTCTTTCATTCGTCGACGTCTGCCTTTCCCAAACGGTACGATGGTCCGTCGTTTTCATTTCTCTTTCAATGCGTTAGATCTGTTATATTCTTTCTCCATTTGATTTTAGTTCTGAGATTAAACACTGGTTTTCTTGTTAGATCTAATTTCCAATTTTATCATTTTTTTTCTTCTTTACTTGATCTGGATCTGTCGCTTCATTTATGAGAGATTTTATTTTTTTAAGTGTTAAAACAGTTCAATGTGATTCTCTTTGCTTCTTTTTTTTTTTTTTTTTTTCCTTTTCCCTTATTGATCACTTAACGAAATAAAAAGTAAATAGTCATAGTTCAATTAACTGTAATATTTTGCTCATTTATTTTTACTGTTTTATATTTACTGAGTTTAACTAATGTTGAAATTTCCATTTATGTTTGATGAGAAAAAATATTCTATAATTTGATGTATATTATTTTTTGCCAAAATTGTGTTCATAATTTGATTCAAAGAGGGAAAACATTTATTATTTGTTAGTTATTACAGAACTCAAAAATCATAAGTTGGCGTTGAGTTGAATTCATGTTTAGTGTCGCAGTCACGATGATCTGATGAGCACAATGATTTTCAGTGTATGGATGTTGTTTAGACGTCAATGTTTATATAGGAACTAATAAATCTGGTCTATTCTTGAGATTCATATTGATTTTGGGGTAGCTTTATTCCTTTAATGATTACTTAGATCTGTTGTCGAATGGGGTAATGCCTCAGAGGCCGAAGATGTTGTAGTAGTCAAAGATTAGGCATTGAGTTTGTTAGATGGGTATCTTGATTGTGCAATACTCAAATTTGCAAAATTTGGTTAGTATTTAATCGGAAAAATGTAGCTGAATAACTGTGTTTTATGCAGAAATTTTGAAAAAAAAGATGGTTTGGACATTTTCCCCTAATTTCCCTCCTTGAAAATTAAGCAAAATAAATTAAAATATGTTATTGACAAAAGGAGAAATAGTTGCAGAAAAGGTGAATCACTGCTAGTCAAAGGTTCCTAAAGGTGGAAAATAATTTTTAGCTATTTATAAGAGATGTAAAGCCACTCTTCTGCTTTTTGTTTATTCATGACATGTTATTTATGAAGCTATTAGTGGTTGGTCTTAGTTACAAACTCATATCTTTACTCTATTCATGTTATTTACACGAGTGTCTTATCGGCATGTCTTTGTAGACTATTCTTACTAGCATTTTAGTTGTGATTTCAATAAATTTGCAGTTGCTCAAGTTTTTTGTTTTCTCATTTGTTGCTATTATTTTTGTAGGACTTATTGCTGACGTGTTTGAGAACTCTTGGACATCATATGCATAGGGATGGATTACTTAAAGAACGTTGAGTGATCTAGGATTTGGGGTTTTCACTTGCAACAAAATATAAAATGGCTCCATCTAATAAGGCTGATAGAAAAGCAGTTCTAGATGCGGCTGCTTGGATGTTCAATGTTGTCACTTCTGTTGGAATTATTATTGTCAATAAAGCCTTAATGGCTACTCATGGTTTCAGTTTCGGTAAATTCCTTTCAAACTCTTCTGAATTGCTCCCTCCCACCCCTTTTTCTTCATATGCCACAAACAGTTAATGATGTTGTGGCCAGTTTATATTTCTATTGAATTTGGAAATTTTCCTGTCAAATTCTCTTATCTTTAAGACAAATATACAGGATCAGAGTGGTGAGCTGCCATGAAATCAACACATAAAATGCAAAAAGATGAGAATAGTTTGCTGAGCAATGTGATGTTTTAACAGTTGTGAGCATTATCTTGGAAAACGAAACCAGCAGTTGGAATGGTTCTAAAGGTTTGAAAATTTAGATCGTGGAGTGGTAAGGCTGGAGAGCAGATAAGCAATCATGCAAAAAAGCTGTATGATTGGCCTTATCATACGCAGAAATGAGCATGAGATTCAAACCTACAATATGTTTGGTGTAGCCGTGTAGGTTTGTGGGGGTTGTAAACGGTGGAGAAAATGAACAGCATGGGCTATGATTCCCTTCCGCACCCACCCTTCTCCTTTTTACATGTTCTAGAAGGAGAGGAAATGGGTTGTAGTGGAAAACAATTGAAAAAAAAATGTTATCATAAGTAGAGATGAAGAGGAAGCCTTGACTTGGAAGTTGGAAGTAGCTGGGATTCAGTGTAGGATGATTGTGATGCTGGTATAATGATCATCTGCTAGTAAATAAGCTAAAGATTCTGTTTTTTTAATGTTCTGCTTATGCTTGCTGGTTGCTGCAATAAGGATGTAATAAACTGTCACTAATCCCTTTGTATTTGATTGCAAATTGTTGCAGCTACGACATTAACTGGTTTGCATTTTGCTACCACAACCTTGATGACGGCTGTTCTAAGATGGTTAGGATACATCCAATCTTCTCATCTTCCCTTTCCAAAGCTTTTGAAATTTGTTTTGTTTGCAAACTTCTCTATCGTTGGAATGAATGTTAGTCTGATGTGGAACTCTGTGGGATTTTATCAGGTAAAGTATAATATTTTGTAGATTTTACTACTTGTGTTTTTGAGATGATTTGGAAATCATAGATTCTCTAATTCAATGACAGATTGCAAAGCTGAGTATGATTCCTGTATCCTGCTTTTTGGAAGTTGTGATGGACAAGATTCGGTACTCCAGAGATACAAAGCTGAGCATAGCTGTTGTTCTTCTGGGTGTTGGTGTTTGTACTATCACTGATGTGAGTGTTAATACCAAAGGTTTCATAGCTGCCTTTATTGCAGTTTGCAGTACTTCTCTACAACAGTATGTAAGTTGTTAATTCCTGTGTATTTAAATGGAATCTTCTAATGTTCAAACTGCTGTATTTTTTATTTTTTATTTTTTATTTTTTTTTAGAACTTACAATTGAGTCATTTATTTGTTCTTGTGTTTATTTGTGCAGTATGTTCATCATCTTCAACGAAGGTATAATCTTAGTTCCTTCAACCTACTGGGACACACTGCTCCTGCCCAGGCTGGAACACTGCTGCTATTAGGTCCATTTCTGGATTATTGGTTGACAAACAGGAGAGTTGATGCCTATAGTTATAACCTAGTAGCTGTGGTAAGTGTTCTATCTATTTGTATTCTTTGCTTTATGAGTTTTGTGCATCATGATTGTTGTTGTCATCAGTATAGAAAAAGGTTAGATTTATTTGTTTTAAAGTTGCTGTCAGAATCATGTTTATGAATAATTTTGCTTGTGTTCATGAATGTCCATACTGTAATTCATGCAGTTACTATATGCTCCGAATCTTCATTTTTCTTGAAGTACCCGTGTCCGACACTCGTATTTGACGCATATCCGGACATGAGTATGGCCGTATGGGGATATGATCTTCCAAAGAGCCTCCAAATACATGAAAATCTTTAAAAAAAAATTGAACATACCCGTGTCGGACACTAACACCCGAGTCCGAGTAACATAGGTTACTTGTCTGCCTTTCCTGTATGCAGTTATGCATAGGCCTAACTATAAAGTATTTGTGGGATGTGTGTAGTTCCAAATATAGCTTGGTATTACAGGAATAGTCGCTCACAGCTGTTTTGATTCTTGGTGTTTGCAGATGTTAATAATTATTTCATGTACTATAGCAGTAGGAACGAACCTCAGCCAGTTCATCTGCATTGGCAGATTTACTGCAGTTTCCTTTCAAGTACTCGGCCATATGAAGACAATCCTTGTGTTGATTATGGGATTCTTTTTCTTTGGAAAAGAGGGTCTCAATCTGCATGTGGTTCTTGGCATGATCATAGCTGTGGCTGGAATGATTTGGTATGGAAATGCGTCATCTAAGCCCGGTGGGAAGGAGCATCGGTCCCTTTCTCTCCCTACGGCTACCAGCAGACAATAAAAGCATGGTAGTTTGTCAGATTCTTCTAATGAACAAGCCCGGGCCGGAGGGAAGCTCGAATTCTCCATGTAGGTAGGATACAAGGTTAGCTGATTTCATAAACTTATTGGTTATCCATGATTACAAAAACCAACCATCATTTTACTTTTTTTTTTTTTTTATCCTGATTTTTCTACTTCTTAATTCTTTGGTATTGGGTTCACTCTGAGGGAAGAATGGATCATTTTCGGATAGGATTAGATGCTTTCGAAATTTTGCTTTTCTATTTCAGGAATATAATTTATATAAATTTTTTTTTCATGCGTCTTACATCAAATTCAACTGTCTCAGCAAGGTGTAAAAGGGTTCAAGATCTTCCTTTTGAACAAGACCAGGGTGGTGGTGCCTGAAGCACTTTATTGGTTCTCTAATAAAAGAACCAAAATGGTGGAGCTGTTCTTATAGTTGCTATAGCCACAATTACAAGAGTGACCCAACCTGTGGTCGTCGGGTCCACTTAGGCTAAACATCTATATTTATACGACACGAAAATGAAAAAATAACTAAAATGTAACACAAGGGAAAAAAATCACGGACACGACACGAACACACGAGCATGTCAAAATTTATACAAATAAAAAATATATTAAACACAATTATAACATGAGAAAATATATGGATATGATACGGATATATAAATTATCAGGACTAATCTATACTTACAAAGGTAGTAAATTTATCATCAAATATTTAAAAATCAATCCATGAAAAAGGAAAACATAGAGAAAGAAAACTGTAACTAAAACGTAAGAGGAAACACGTTGTATTGCAAGAACTATCTGATAAACAGACAGCCATGTGAGTAGTTCTTGCAATCAGTCTACAAGTTAAGATACAATATTGTTTTATGCCTACTGAGTACTGTTGTACAAAATCTGGAACAAACAAATATGAGAAACACTAGTCGTTTGTCTAAATCATCATGCCAGCACGGCAGCACCTAATGCTTGGTGGATAACTCCCAAAGGCCTGCTTGCTCCAGCATCCTCATCATTGTGCTAATTCTTTCTGAATTTGAACCATCAGTAAGTATTCAGCAAAGGAAAGCCCACAGGAACTTCTCTCATATGCAAATTAATGTATGCTTGCAAGTTGAAACTATGTTATCTGGATTATTATTTTTTTTTTTCTAAAATACTCGTATCCGACATCTGTGTTTGATACATATTCGCATATGGGTATGAAGATTTAAAAATATGAATTTTTTTTTTAAAAAAAATTGAGTAAATATGTATTCTGACACTCACCTCAAATTTGATATTTGCACTGCACAACAAAGCGAATTGCATTACCTATCAGTAACCTGGTTACCCTCTCTACGGTAAAAAGAGATTTGCACTGCATAACAAAAATGTTAGCAAAGCTAAGCTATCAAGGGGAAAATGAAGAGACTAGGTTATTCCTAAGGCATGACAATATCCTCCCCTGCCGGTAGAATCAGTTTTGGGCTAAGGTCATCTAAACTTTCTGGATGATAAAATATCCTCCTCTATGCCATCAGCTCTGCCACATATCAGAGGAAAATACAAACATGTATATCATAAAGGGGAACCTTTTATCACACCTCCAAATTCAGCATTGCTAGGATTCCCTAGTGCTAAGAGTAATTAGTTTAAATTTCAAACCAGTAAATTGGATGAGGGGTTCATTGAAGAGATCACACAAAATGGGGTGTCTTGGGCCAATTTAGTAGAAAGCTTTGAAGTTTCAAGAAAAATAGCTCTGATTCTAAATGTCATGCTATTAGTATTATAACACTATCATTGTCGCCTATGTTATTCGGACTCTTTATTTTTTTTAAAAATATTTGTATCCACACATATTCGGATATAGGTACGAAGACATGATCCTTTAAATATATATCAAAAATAAAATTAAAAAAAAAATTAGAAAAAATTAAACATACTCGTATCGAACACATACACATACTCATATCCACATTTACTTTTGATGAAAGAAAGGAGAAACAGAACAACCTTGGGATTATTATCAAGACCAAGAAGTCGGATGAAAGCATTAATCTTCCTTATTTGTATCAGTGGAAGCTAGTGAAGATAAAATATATATATATATATATATGTATTGCTGAGAAAAATAACAGTCGAAGAGCACTTCTAGCTGAAAATTCTCCACTCTTGCTAGAGAGACCCAACAGAACAGTTTCAATGTATAATTCTATCTAAGCTTGACATCCCATCCCATTGTGTTACAATCAACGATACAATGCCCTGTTAGATTATGATTTGAAGTAAAATTCCAGAGCTGTAAAAATTCCTGATAATGCCACCAAATTTAAAATTGGAAACCCTAACTTTTTTTTTTGTTTTTCTAAACGAAAATTAACTAGCAAAAGAAAAAGAAAGCAAAAGCATTTAAAGAAACATGTAAGATTAGTAACGTTATTGCTGTAGCATAAATACCGCAAATTCCGAAAACCATCAGCGCATGGACATAAGGATCTTAATTTTCCATTGGCGGGCGGTTTTCGGATTTTTTTGGGTCAGATTGTCATGGAACTAAGGGGCACTGGCAGAATGAAGCTGATGCAGCTGAAGGTGGAGCCGAATGAAGTTAAAGGCCAGCTAAGAGCCAAGGAAATGAAGCTGATAAAAGGAAAAGAAGCTAATAAGCTTATGGATGCAGTTGAGGTAATAGCAACAATGAAGGATGGAGCTGGTACAGCTAGTGGAGAATGAGTTGGTACGGTTGATGAGTCAGCAAAAGGAATAATTCTAGAGTAATGTAGCAGTAGTGAATTCTGTTATGTAATTCTGTGTACTGGTCATTTATATAGTACCAAGTTGTACTAAGAAAGGCATATATGAAATATCAGAATTCTTCTTCTCTTTCTTCTCTCTTATCTTTCTCTCCTTCTCCTTAATTTCTGAAACTATTCCATTATATTCCTTAGTCATCAATCCGTGACAAATTGGTATCAGAGCTAGTAAACATCCATTTACACTGGCAAAAAACAGAAAAGGAAGAGAAATGGTAGAAAACACTAGGCTTAACACCTTGCAAGAACAGATACAGAGCTTGCAGCAGCAAATGGAGTCTATGAGAAAGGCAGAATCCACGGTTCTAGTCTGGTGGGATGAGCAAAGGAAGGGCATAGAGACTAAGTTAGCAGAAAATCAAACTTGTATGTCTCGAATGCTTGAGCTGATGCTCCAGAAGTCAGAACCTCCAGTGCAACCAAAACCTGCAAACAACACTAAGGGAATGAGTTTACAACCTGACTCTACTGCTCAAGTGAAGAAAGCAGGTAAGTCTACTGTTAAAGTTGTAGTGATAGATGAGCATGGCAAATATTCATATAATCCTAACCAACCTGGTATATTAAACAAAAACCAGCAAGGAACAACTACTGGCCAATTTCAAAACAATGAATATGTTGAAGGATCTAACTCTAATGCTAGTATCAATGCTTTTGCTCCCAGACCAAAAATTGAGTTGCCTATGTTTGATGGGGTTAATCCTAGGGGTTGGCTGAAGAAATGCCAAAAATACTTTGCATTTTCTCCATCTTTGATCATCAAAAGCTGGAGATAGCTTCGATGTATTTGGTGGGTAAGGCTGAAGTTTGGTTTGATGGCTATATTATGCAAAAAGCTTATGTATCTTGGCAAGATTTCTCTGTGGATCTATGCCTAAGGTTTAGTGATCGAACCTGCTCAGATGTCATTGAGGAATTTAATAAGATGGTGCAAAAGTCTTCAATGGAAGAATATCAGGAGAAGTTTGAGGAATTACGACCTTACATGCTATAATACAACCCATACCTTTTGGAAAATTACTTTGTGTCTAGCTTTATCAGTGGGCTCAAGGAAGAACTAAGAGCTAGAGTCAAAGTAAATGATCCTGCCACCTTACCCTCTGCTTTTAGACAAGCAAGACTTCATGAACTTTCTTTAGAAATCGAAACCAAGAAACACAAACCACCTATTAAACCTTACTCATCCCAAATTCCTAGCACCTACCTCAAAAACACTTCCATACCAAAACCTACATACCAAACTCTATCCACTACCAATAGGCTACCCTTTATGAACAATGAAGGGCACAAAACCTGTGTTTCAGATGTGGTGATAAGTATCTTCTAGTTCATAACTGCAGAAACAAATAGCTGAATTCTATTTCAGTAACTGAACCAGAAACTGAGGTGATTGAAACTGTGGAAGAGCTTAATGATAGTGGTCAAGGTGAGGAACAAGAGCAAGACATTGCTGAAAATGATCTTGAGATTTCTATTAATGCACTCACTGGCAGTGCAGGACATAACACCTTGAGAATACAGGGGAGCATTAAGGGCAAACCGTTGAGTGTTCTTATTGACAGCGGCAGCACGCACAGCTTTGTGACTCCCAGATGGGCTAAGGAGAGAGTTGAGTTGGTTCATTCTAGTCCATTGACTATTACTGTTGCTAACGGGGAGAAACTCTACAGCTCTACAAAATGTAGACAATTGGAATGGACTATGCAAGAACACCAATTCACTCAAGATTTTAGAGTTCTGCCTATGAGGGGTAGTGATATGGTACTTGGGGTCGATTGGATGAAGGTATATAGTCCATTAATGTTTGATTTCAATGCCATGACAGTTAAATTCCAAAAAGAAGGTCAACAAGTCACATTGAGATGAGGATCTCATCATGCTAGCTTCAAGATCATCACTGGTGAGAAGCTACAAAAATGGGCAGAAAAAGAACCTGAATTGTTTGGGGAGTTGTATATGATCAGTGTAGACTGTGTGAAAACAGACATACCCTTCCCATTTCAGACCTTACTCTCTGCTTACAATGATGTTTTCGAAGAACCAAGGGACCTACCACCTAGAAGGTCACATGATCATTGCATACCTCTCAAGCATGATTTCCAACCTGTCAATTTGAGACCCTATAGGTTTCCACATCATCAAAAGGCTGAGGTAGAGAAACAAGTTTCTGAAATGCTCACTGCTTCCAGCATACAGACCAGCACCAGTCCATTTGCTTCACCATGTATTTTAGTTAAAAAGAAAGATGGCTCATGGAGGTTATGTGTTGATTATAGACAGCTTAATGCTATGACAATCAAGAATAAATTTCCAATTCCAATAGTGGATGATCTGCTGGATGAGCTTAAGGGGGCTGAGTACTTTTCTAAGATGGACTTGAGGTCAGGTTATTGGAAGATTAGAGTCAAGGAGGAAGACATTCCCAAAACAGCTTTCAGAACTCACCAAGGCCATTATGAATTCAAGGTAATGCCTTTCGGCCTCACTAATGCACCTGCTACTTTTCAATCATTGATGAATGATGTGTTTGTTCCTTATTTGAGGAAATTCGTGTTGGTATTATTTTATGACATTCTGGTGTATAGTCCTACCTTGGATAGACACATTGAGCACCTGCAGGTTGTTCTTGATGTTCTAAGGCAGCATCAGTTATATGCCAAAAAAAGTAAATGCTTTTTTGGCCAACCACAAGTTGAATACTTGGGATATATTATATCATCAGAAGGAGTAGCTACTGACCCTTCCAAGATTGAAGCAATGACTAATTGGAAGATACCTGCATCACTCAAATTCTTGAGAGGATTTCTCGGATTAACTGGCTATTACAGAAAATTCATTAAGAATTTTGGGGTGATTAGTAAACCATTAACAGAGATGTTGAAGAAGGATGGTTTTGTTTGGACTCCTACAGCAGTGTCAGGTTTTCACCAACTGAAGGAAGCTATGGGCAAGGCCCCAGTCCTACCATTGCCAAATTTTTCTAAGCCCTTTTGCTTGGAAACTGATGCTAGCAGTGGAGGTATAGGAGCAGTACTATCTCAGGAGGGCAAGCCAGTTGCATATCTCAGTAAAGCCTTGGGACCAAGGCATAGTGCCTTGTCCATTTACGAGAAAGAATACTTGGCCATTTTGACTGCTGTCAATAAGTGGAGGCATTATTTGGAAGGAGGTACTTTTGTCATTAAAATTGGTCATGAGCCTTTGAAATATCTCCTAGAATAGAAACTCACCCCTACTATTCAGAGGAAGGGCCTCACCAAACTGTTAGGATTGGATTATGTGATTCAATATAGGAAGGGAAAACTCAATAGGGTAGCAGATGCCCTATCCAGGCAGTATGAAGATGAGGCAGAACTGGCTGTGTTAACTTCCACCACTATTATGCCTCAATGGGTGATCCAAGTTGAGAAGAGTTATGAGAATGATGTTTTTGCTCAGGAGAAGATCACTGAGTTGGCTATAAATCCTATAGGAGACTCCTATTATTCCTTTACTAATGGAATAATCAGATATAAAGGAAGAGTGTATTTGGGAAGTCAGGGACAGTTGAGAGAGAAGATCTTGCAGATAATGCATGACTCACCTCAGGGTGGACATTCTGGGATTCAGGCTACTTATTACAGGCTCAGACTCTGCTTTTACTGGCCAATGATGAAGGGTCAAGTACAAAGCTACGTCCAACAGTGTGAGGTATGCCAAAGGAACAAGGATGAGCTTGTGGCCTACCCAGGTCTGCTACAGTCCATTCCTATACCTAGTCAAGCTTGGGATGTTATAACCATGGATTTAATTGAGGCATTACCCCTGTCACAGAAATTCAATTGTTGACTAGTGGTTATAGACAATTTTACCAAGTATGCACACTTTATAGCCCTCTCTCACCCTTTCACAGCAACCGAGGTGGCTAAGCTCTATTTAAACCAAGTCCACAAGCTACATGGCACTCCAAGGACTGCAATCTCAGACAGGGACAAGGTTTTTACCAGCTTGTTTTGGCAAGATTTAATGAAACAACTGGGAACTGCTCTACACCTTAGCACAGCATACCACCCAGAAACAGATGGGCAGTCAAAAAGGCTAAACCAGTGTCTGGAACAGTACCTTAGATGCATGTGCTCGTTAAAACCTAAATCATGGGCTCCATGGTTACCATTAGCTGAGTGGTGGTATAACACCAGCTACCACACTTCTTTTGGGATGACTCCCTTCCAGGCCTTATATGGTTATCAACCACCTAGCTTAGCTTGGGATGCTAGTTCTAAGGCAACAGTAGCAACGGTAGGGGAATTACTCAGAGACAGAGAACATGTAAGTAAGTTGATGGTGGATCAACTGAAAAAGGCTCAGCAGAGAATGGAGCATTATGCAAATAAGAAAAGAAGTGAAAGAGAGTTCCAAGTTGGAGATATGGTGTATATGAAACTCCAGCCCTACAAACAAACTTCACTAAGCCTTAGAAAGAATTTGAAGCTATCCTCGAGATATTATGGACCATACCCTATTGTTGCAAAATTTGGTTCTGTAGCCTATAAGTTGCAACTACCAGATACTTCTAGGATTCATCATGTGTTCCATATTAGTATGCTTAAAAAGAAAATTGGGCCTAAAGTGGTGTCAAGCATAGCTCCACCAGAATTGGGGGAAGAAGGGCAACCTCTGGTGTATCCTGCCACAGTGCTAGATAAGAGGATTGTCAAGAAAAACAACCAGGCTATCAGTTGGACCTGAAAATGCTACGTGGGAAGATTATACAGTCCTTAAGTCCCAATTTCCTTTGTTTGATCCTTATGGACAAGGATCATCTGGAGGGAAGGGTATTGTCATGGAAATAAGGGGCACTGGCAGAATGAAGCGGATGCAGCTGAAGGTGGAGCCGAATGAAGTTAAAGGTCAGCTAAGAGCCAAGGAAATGAAGCTGATAAAAGGAAAAGAAGCTGATAAGCTTATGGATGCAACTGAGGTAATAGCAGCAGTGAAGGTTGGAGCTGGTACAACTAGTGGAAAGTGAGCTGTTACGGTTGATGAGTCAACAAAAAGAATAATTCTAGAGTAATGTAGCTGTAGTGAATTCTGTTATGTAATTCTGTGTACTGGTCATTTATATGATACCAGATTGTACTGAGAAAGACATATATGAAATATCAGAATTCTTCTTCTCTTTCTTCTCTCTTATCTTTCTCTCCTCCTTAATTTCTGAAACTATTCCATTACACTCCTCAGTCACCAATCTGTGACACGGATCAGGATAAACGGTTCGTATTTCGCTTTCAGAGTGCAATGTGTTCTTGCTGATCGGGATTCTCTTTTCGCAAATGTCGTAGTAGTAGACAGGAGACTCGATCTTGATGGGCGCCAGGGGTAGAAGAGGAGAACAAGCTGCGTCTCCCTTCCACCGACGGCGATGTTGGTGTGACCGGTGACTCCGACCGCTTTCTCATTTTTTGAACAATCGACAGAGAAACTAGAGTTTTGAAGGAAGAAATTGAGAAGGTTAGACCGTTACTTAGCAATCATGTTTTTTGTTATATATCATTTTCCATTAATTAAATGACATTGGTTTTAGGAAATTGATACGAGATTTTCAATACAAGAAATTCCAACCGAAACATGAACTAAGACATTCAAAGAAATCTTTTAATCTAAATATCTAGCAATGCAAGTATAAGATCCAACAAAATAAAAGATCAAGCAATCGGATTAAAAGAACACTACTTGTCTGCAAGGGGTTTAAAACCAACTAAAAGCAACAAAATCACATCCCAAAATTTGTCTTGATGCAAACGGTGCTTAAAAGCAAGGAATAAAAATAACTCTCTGCCTGACAGAATAATATATAGATATGAAGCATTCAACGCTTCTTAGAGACACCAACAGTCTTCCCTCTGCGACCAGTAGTCTTGGTGTGCTGACCACGGACACGAAGGCCCCAGTAGTGCCTCAGACCACGGTGGTTCCTGCATGACAGTATTTCAAATGTTAGTTGCTCTCAGGGATTTAAATTGCGATCGCAAAAGCGTTTTCGGTGGTATCGTGTTTATCGTAATTGCGGACGTAATGAATGCTACCACAATCAATTACGATAATATCGACCGTGAATATCGACGACAGAGAGAGCCAAAATCGTAAAATAACAGCCGTAGCATTATGTTACGGCCACTATATAAATCTCAGGTTGCCATCCCATGCCCCAATACACAGAAGGTAAACCCCAAAATGTAAATTGAATCAACCAAGATGCAAACTATTTCTCAAGAATTTCTTAACCCACTGCAAATGAAACAAACAGAAACCGAATAAAGTAGATCCAAATAAGTTTTGCTAAGGAACATTTAAACATTTATATGACTTTACAATTTTACGATTCCATTATGGCTGGTAATTTAAATAGGGAACCAAATGCAATATATATGATGGTTTTCAGATTTCTGAGCTTTTGTTAATGTAGCCCTATTCTCATCTTAATCGATAACGAACATCATCAAGATACCATAAATATACACTTTTGCATTATGACAATAACCTGCCCACCAACAATAAATCAATAAAAGATGCTTATACATTCGAACAAACTTGAGCAAGTGAAATAATAACACAAAGGAAAGACCACAACACATGTTTTATTCAGACTCAATACAAGTTGTAGAAGAGAATCACCTCAAATAAGTTGTCTAAAATATTTACTTATAAGCTTGAAAATGTTTACTAGGAATGTGAAAGCAATTGCTAATAGTCAGAACTACACTGAGGAATTCATGAAATCAAATTAAACAGCAACACTCATGCTTAGATAGAGTAGGCTTGATTACATCTTTTTAAGCACCAAATAACCAGCACAAAGAATATATAAGGGCAAAGATTAACTCTAGCACAAATTAGTAAGAACAAAGAATTAACCTGATCTTCTTCAAACGTTCCAAGTCATCTCTCAACTTCATGTCAAGAGCATTAGACACAACTTGGGAATACTTTCCATCCTTGTAATCCTTCTGCCTATTCAAAAACCAATCTGGGATTTTAAACTGCCTGGGGTTCGCCACAATGGTCATGAGATTGTCCAGCTCCTGTGCAGTCAATTCACCAGCCCTGATAACAACAAGTAAATCAAATTAGAGCTCCACAACACTATGTTTACTCGGACTCGGGTGTGAATATCGGATAGGGGTATGTTCAATTTTTTCTAAGTTTTTCCGTGTATTTGGAGGGTCATATCTCCATACCCATGTCTGGATATAGGTCAGATACGGACACGGGTACTAAAAGAAAAATGAAAAGTCAGAGCAACATAGCCACAACAAACCACCAAAAACTGAATACCATTCATGGACTTCCTCATGCCACAGCCTGTACTATATACATAATTGCAGCCTAGAAGACTACTTAATCTAAAGTAAATAGAATAAACCAAAACTCATAATTTTCTTCTACAAATACATGAATACATTCGCATCTATGCCAAAATTTATAGTTTTGGACATGAAATACCTAACAGCATATCATATATCATTGTCTAAACTTTGTGGCATAAAACATCTCAGTTATCCAAAATTAAGACTTAAATTAACATAAAAACAGGTTTCCTTGTATATACATTTTAAAAATAAAACAAACCTCTTGTTCATGTCGACATCAGCCTTCTTGCAAACAATGTTAGCGAAACGTCTTCCGATACCCTTGATGGAGGTCAAAGCAAACATAATCTTCTGCTTTCCATCAACGTTGGTATTCAGCACACGCAAAATGTGCTGAAATTCTTCGTTGGCTACCAGAGACTACACAGAAAACAAAACAAAAAACATAAATAAAAAAAAAAAAAGTTAAAAGCAACTATCTTTAGGAAAGAAAAAAAAAAACATAAACCCCAATTAAAATCAAGCAAATCCCATTTTACAAAGGCTCATAACAACCCCTTCCCCGAAAAAAAAAAAGGGAAAAAAATGGAGCAGATTTAGATAAAAAATCAGATCAAGAAAAATAAAGCATATAAAAAAACCATAGTAAGAGATGAACTAATGAATTAATGGCAATAGATTTGTAAATATTGGGGATTCGGAGGAGAAAGATGGAACCCTAATTACCATTTTTGCGAGGGATGAAGAGATTAGGGAGAGAGCAGAGAAGAGGCCCTGGGTAACAGATGAGCTGAAGCGGCTAAACTAGGGTTTTTAAAGTGCCTTCTAACAAATATATATATATATATATATATATATATATATATTGATTCCAGTAGGGTTTTTAGGTTGGGTTTTGGGCTATTGATTGTATGGATTTCGGGCTAAAAAAACAAAATAGAAAAAAATGAAGAGAAAAAGAACGGATTGCTTCCATGATCAAAACCCAAAATCACCTCTTACAGACCTATATTTGGAAAGCCTTTAACGACCCAAGACTAATTTCAACCTAAAAAATAAGAAATATTTTTTGCTATTTTCCTCTTTAAAGTTGTTTACTTCATCATACACTTTAATCTATCTATATTTTTTACTTTTTTCTTATTTATTTATTTATTCTTCTATTTACTTAAATATCTTTAGAAGATTTATCATTTAAAATAATTTAACTTTTTTGTGAATTTAAGATCTATCAATTTTTTTACAGTTTTGCGAAAGCAATTGCACGATTTATTTATTCATAAAATGTTAAATTCTTAATTTTAGTAATCAAATTTTAATCCCATTTTGTCATGATAATTAAATATAAAAATCAATAAGTTACTTTAGAAACTTCGAGAATCAAAACCGTGATCCAAAATTTAAGATTCACAAGTATAAATCATCCTAAAATTTAAAAATTCACAATTAAATACACAAGATTAAGTACAATTTAAAAAAACAAAAACAATTTTTACTTGAATTTTACTTTCATCTATCAATTTATAAAATAAAAAAAAAAAAAATTAAAAACTTTAGGTACTGATGTGTTGAAAGAAACTGAATTTAACCAACTGATTGAAACTATGCAGTACCTTCGTGAGTTATCAGTATTTCTAGAGCTAAAAGAAAGAATTGCAGATACTGAGATTCGAATCTCAAACCTGTTAGATGCCATCTCTTTAAAAGTAATTTAATGAACCGACTGAACTAAGCTTCAGATTCGAGAATATTTCATGCTAATGGAATAACTGTCTAAGTTAACTGAAATTACATATAGTAATCCGACAAACAAATCGAAACCTGGGCCTATATCATACAAAGTTAACTTAAAAGCAAACTAAGATTAGACAAATGAAACCTCAGGGTGGCAGTTTACCATATATACACCAATACTTGCATGCTTGGAGAGTTTCACAACATTCAAAGGCTTCATCCCTAGCACTATTTGAAGAAACCATATCCTTCAAGCCACTTGAAGAAGTCTATTCCTCTATGTAGTCTCAGTTGAAAAGAAAAATGGATATTTATTCCGATAATCCGGAAAGTTAATCGGTGTTATATCGAAATATTACAGCCTAATTCTTTGGCAGCCGTATCAAGAAACTGTACAGGCATTCCTCTTGCAAGTTGACTATGAGCTTCCCATGTTAAGCACTTCTCAATATCAGTATGCCAGTCAATGACACCTACACTAAAGTACTGATAGGAGGAACCATGGATGCCATTTAGTTCCACCTTAGAATTAGAGTCGATTGAACCTGTATGCAAAATATCGCGAAGGACTGATGTGCTGAGAGCACGGACATGTGCACTTGGATGAGAAAGACATCGAGTCGTAGCTGGTAGTCGACACTGCATGAATCGACAGATTAAAGATCACATTAGCATAGATCTTGCAGTGACATCAGGGGAAAGAAGACAGAAAACTTCCTTTCACTCTATGTTACTCGGATTCGGGTATGCATCCACACGGGTATGTTCAATTTTTTCCAAGATTTTCATGTATTTGGAAGGTCCTTGGAGGATCATATCCCCATACCCATGTCCGGATATGCGTCAGACACGGGTACTTCAAGAAAAATGAAGAGTAGGAGCAACATAGGTTTCACTCCATGTTAATGGGCATTGGTATTTACAATAAACAGCCTGAAAGCAAGTTTTGATTTCAACCTTTAGAATATATCAAAAATTGGACTCTTCATTTTTCTTGAAGTATCCATGTCCGACGCATATCCGGACATGAGTATGGGGACATGATCCCCCAAGGACCCTGCAAATACATGGAAATCTTGTAAAAAAATTGAATATACCCGTGTCCGACGCTCACACCCAAGTCCTAGCAACATAGATGCCAAAAAGGGAATTTGCTCACCTTTAACAGGTTCGAAAGTCCGTCTGCTACTGCCAGTCCAGATTCCCCCCACTCTAGTACTGGCTGAACAGCTCTAGCTGTTGCTTCCAGCAGCTGCCATTTTTAGATAAAAACTCAAGACATTAATGAAGCTTTGAGATAAAACAGAATGCATTCGACTTCAGAATATCACAAGTGTTCGATTAAAAAGACATGGTGATTGGTGAATGATCATCTATTAGAGACAATAATTAGAGACAGTACCTCCAGTTGCGGTAAAGTGCAAGCTTCCCCGTCAACAAGCATCCCATCTGTGGCACGTAGAAGTAGATCAGAGGCACTTGCCACAATTACCAATGATTCTGGGCTATCATGATTTCTCATTAGTTCCACTATCAACTTTACAATCCGTTGGTTGATTCTCCACATCTTCTGACCTTGATCATCATTTTTGGCAATCCATGGCTGCAATTCTCTATCCGCCTACAAGAACAAAAGGCCATGAAAGTGACCAAACAAATAGAGAAAATAAAGTTAAAAAAAAAAAAAAAAACAGCTAGACAATAAGGCAATTTATGGCTGCTGGTTTGGACACCATCCAGATGACAGTTCATCCTGTATACAGAAGTGTTTTATCACAAATGGTAACTCTGAATTTTATTACCCTAAATACGAATTGGTGTCAGCTTTTACAAAAACATATGGTGTTCAAGTCAGCAGCCATAAAGAAAAGCTGGCCGTTTTGTCTTTCTAATTTTTGACTAATGTTTACAAGATGAACAAAATTTGAACCTGAAGAACAACTGCTGTAGCCGCTTTTGCCGGTGATGCTGATACGACATTGCACAATGCATCAACCACCTAATTCCATCCAAGTAGGGTAGTCAGACAAATATATTTCCATGAAAACATAATGATGAATTTACAGATGAACCATAGGGCAAACAGATGTATTCCGACAACTGTTCTACTCTTATACACTCTCTCATTAGTCTCAGCTAAATTTTATTTGCATTGCAGAATGTTACCAATTCACACAAGTATAACAAATCACATTTTCTGTTTAGAAATAAAAAACCATCCATGGAATCAGTTCAGTTGAATCCTTTTTTCATTAATTTTGAAAAGTGAAGATAGATGCAATCAAGTACTTTCCCACTCAGATATAGAAGAATGCTATTGAAGTCTTGAACACTTGAAGCAGCACCGTACTAACATATGCATCACACAGTGCTATTTTTTAGTCGCTATGAATTTTCCAATGCCATAAGAAAATGAGCATATTTACTGCATTACTATTGGGCTTCAAAATGCTGCCCCTTACACGGGTGGAAATGTGATTAAAGAAATACTATCCAACACTATAAGCAAGTAGCTAGAATATAAGAACCTATAAAACTATGTTGCTCCGACGCTTCATTTTCCTTGAAGTACCAGTGTCCGACACCCGATGCATTTCCAGACAAGGGTATGGGGATATGATCCTCCAAGGACCCTCTAAATACATGGAAATCTTAGAAAAAATTGAACATACCCGTGTCAGACAAATACCGGTATCCGACACTCGCACCCGAGTCCAAGTAACATCGATTGGAAGTTCGTGGGTTTGAGTTTAGTATTTAACAGTGTTGTGTCAAAAATGAACTTGACCCAAGAGTCACATGGAAATAACCATGCCATATTTGGGTTGACCTGCTTAACTCAAAATTGACACAGACTTGTATAGTTATAGTGCCAATGTGTCAACCTGTATAAGACCTAACCCATTTAAACCTGTTCATTGTTTTGTTTTTATTTGGGGATGGGGATGTGAATCCTGCTCAAAATGCATGCACCAACCACTGAGCCAAATGCTTAAGTGCATTCTTTTATTTTTAAAAACAATTCTAATCATTAATAATTTAGAGATACTGAATAATCACAAGTATCGGTAGTGTAAGGATAACATACTTGTACAAAAGAATGGATGGTAAAATAGTTAAGAAAAGAAACCTTATAATCGAGTTAAACCTATTTAGGACCTATCTAATTAAGCAAGTAGACAAGTTCATGTTAACCCAACCTTGACATGACTTGTTTTTCAAACAAGTTACACAGGTTGTTTTAAGTTACTTGTTTGATAAAGAGTGTATTCCTATAGAGGGTTCTAACATAATTAGTCAGATGAGTTGTGTTTGGTTAATCTATATCCTTTTACACCCATTTGTTGACATGACCCACCAACACAAATTGCCACCACTAAATTGATATTGTATCTTTTCCAAACTAGTAAGAAAACCAAGTCAAAAAAACATTCATTAATTTACAAAAAGCATTTAACGAAAGGCTTAGTCTAACATTCAGGCAGCCATCGACATTTGATATATTCTTAAAGACAAATTACATGTAGAAGTTGAAAGTCATTGCATCAAGGAGAAGCTGGATACTTGTCATGTTTATCCTTAATGTTTAAAGATAGGAAGAACTTGCCACATTGACATTCCAACAAACAGATGATTTATAAGAATTGTATATACAATTCTCGCTGGAAGGGCATGCTTGATGTATTAGGATTTGTTCATATACATATTCATTGTAGGGGTATATTGTGTCTCATCATACAGGGTCTAATGCATATGTTCTGTCTTAATGAAGGATTGAGATCATCTCAATACCCTTTGAACCAATAACTTTCAACACACTCATCATCACATCCATAGTTATCGGAACCACTTATAATTGTGAGTCCAACCCATGTGAATGGTGCTAATTGGGGGGGGGGGGGGGGGCTCCAGTATTGGTCCTAAAATTAATGGAGCGGAGCCAAGTCCCCTGTTGAAAGGCCCATGTCAAGATTTAATATGCCACCTAACAAACTGGTTATGCATCTAGATTCGAAGTTCAAATATTTGGATAAGTAAATAAGCATTCATGAAGAAATTACAGTGAAATACTGACTGAAACAAAAGTTTCAACTTTTTTACTGTTTCAACTGATATAGCTCATTGCAGCTTTCAATATTTAATTTTTAAAAAATTATTCCAAAGTTTGTTTCGACTAATGAAGATTATAATCTCGAAATTGCTGTTGTTTCTAATCAGGTGCTAATAATATGATAAGCAGATCTTAAAAAAAAAATAATAATAATACCACATGAAGCATGAAACATATCAGATTACCTGTCTCCATCCCTGTTGGGCGGATGTGCTTTCAGGACTGGGTTGTGTTTCAGGGACTGCTATCAGCTTGTGCCACAATAGTGAAACAACAGAGAAACATAACTCTTGTTTCTCCACAAGCACAGATCTTAGAAGAATTTGTGCACTGCAATTGAATCCTATGTGCCTGTCCATTGTGAGAAAATTGGCCAAATCTGACGCATCTAATGGGAAACTTGCTATACCTTTGCCCAAAGAATTTCCTGAGCCTTCATCTGATGTTAACAACCTCTCACATCTGAGATTATTGTGTGAACGAGTTAAATCTTCACATTCTGAAGCAGATGACTGCCCACGATCATAGCAAGTGGTATTTGTACGTTTGTTTTGTTTTCTGCCATCTAAACAAACAGGGGAATCCTTCCGAACAGGTGCATATATCAATTGTGCTTTTAATGGTTCAGCCTTGTTAATGATGGATGCAACAGCCTTTCTGTGAATATCAATGAGATTATATAACGATGATGCCCTGTCGTAAATTTCATTGTCCCACTTGCACCGCATTAGGACAGAGAGTGCATGCATGCAAGCCTTTGACCGTCTAAATAGTTCAGAAACATGAGCAGCAACCATAGCTGCAGCAACTATTTCATTTGAACTATAACTCCAAGAGGTGCCAACAGAAGACGGCTTCAGCGAAAAGAGTGCCTCTAAAATTGCTAAGATTCTGTGAGTATGGTGAATAGCTGAGTCAATACTATGTCCATACTCAATAGAAGATCCATTTACTTTTGCAGGGTTGGTTGTAGCTTGAACATCTTTAGCAGTTGAATGAGTATTTCCTCTTTTAACCAAGGGGAACAACTGAAGCTCGCAGGCAAGAGCACAAACAGAAGCCAGCACATAAGAATCAAATGCGGCTACAGGCCCTTGATTTTTTGTTTTTCTAGGTTTTATGTCTCTCGGCTTTTCAGATTGTGCCTGTGACTGTGATTCCTCAATGCTCTCATCAGGAGGATAACTTTCTTCACATCTTGGTCTCTTACTCCCACTGAACTGGGCTTCATGGCTAACACACACAGTTAAGACAACAAAAAGTAGGCGTGAAGCAAGCTCTACAGAAGCACATGATTCTAAAAAGAGGGAATGAACCATTGTACGAAGCTCTGCCACAGCAAGATTCTTGGAGGCAGAACCTATGCTGTATCTTGTTTTTCTCGTTTGCTCCCTGGAGGATTCAGGTGGAAAAGTTCTCTGTAGAATTGTTTCAACAGTGGCCACAAATATCTTCATGAGACATGCTTCAGAAGGACTTCCACGTGGAAGGTATTCTAGGACCTTAAGAAGAGGTATATATAGGTTCCATGATAGTATGGGAGGCTGCAATGGGGTTGCAACAATAATTTCTGGAAGATCAACAGCTGAAGAGCTCAAGGGAATCAGGCCATAAGAAGCTTCCCATATGGTACATATTCTCCATTCCACCTCTGGTCCATGAGCACAAAGCATTGATGCAATCCCTTGGGCAGTAGCTTCAATAGTTGCTTCAGCTGCGGGCACCTCTATCTGATGAAAAGTATTTTGAGATAAATTTTCAGTACTTGTGAACATGCATTATTGTATATATAGACCCATGCATATGAACTGCTACTCATCAAATGGAAACATAAAACTAAAGAATGGAAGATAACATGCAAAATTTTGAAGTTGACCACTAATACCTGCTTCCTGTAACACGAAATATAACCAACGGAAGGTTCATGTTGAACTTCCACTCCCTCAACTTGTCTTAATGGAGGAAAAAGCAGTGCAGGCTGTGACAGTACACGAAAAAGTAAAGCTGCGGCAGCATCAGCAGCAATACCCGCTCTCATAGACATTGCGGTCCCAATTGCACGTAAAAAATGCAAATGCATCCAATTTCGAGGAAGCTACATCAACATACATAAAAGCAATTTGCTAAGACAAATAGAATGGTGATAGCTGAAAGCATTATTGCATCATTTTTTAAGAAAATTATATGTTGTTCCCCTAACAAACAATTGGTACTAGAACAAAGTGCTTCCTTGTAAGGAACTCCAAATGAGTACATATGTTGTACACTTTACTTTCCTGACGTTCACGTAAGATTGATCTCCACCACATTGACTGATAACATTCACCTAAAAAGCCATCAGGTTAAAGTGATTAAGCCATAGGTGTTTTAAGAACAAGATAGGTTTCACAAATGTTAACTGGTGCTATCACAAATTGGGTAAGTTTAAAGTTTGTCATAGTCTTATATTCAGGATGGCCTATCCGTCTATAGCCAACAGGTTTTAAGTTGGATGCTGAACAATAGCGATGTTTTACATCTTATTTTTAACTTCAATACGTAGTTATATGAAAGCATCCACCCTTAATGAATACACTTTTATGAAGAATGGACGCACACAACACTGTTCCCCTGCATCTAGACATACCTATTCAAGTCATTTTCACAAGCAGATCTCATTGCAAACAAACTTTAAACTAGCAGAGCAGACCAAAAGCTCATAATTTTACCTCTAAAATCTTAGCCATTGAACCCCTAAACACCTTACAGAAACCAGTAGCAACCTTTTACCAAAAGCACTGATTGAAACCTCTAGGGTTTTTTGGCACTTAACATGTGATGTAAGCAACTTTTAACTTTTCATTTTTCATTTTTCTTTTTTGGGGGGGAGTTGGAGGAAAGAAATTTTCCAAAACCAGGCCCAGCAAGGCCCTCATTAGCCTTTTTTCTTTTTGGCCAAAGCCCTCATCAGCTTTTACTTTTTCATTTTGCAATCATTATTCACCCTTCCCTACCTTGTCTCCATGTATCAATTTGGGCAATCATAGATGGTCAGAAAGCATCAAAGAACCATGAAATTTAGTATAGGTAAGATTCACAGGTCTTATCCAAAGAGACTTTACATTCCATCAGATTTCAGTGGTTTTAAAACCAAAAACGTTATAGTCTAGCAGAGACTTCAGATTAGCAATTAATATTGCTCATCCATGTGACTAACTTCAATAAAGAGGTCAATGGAATCATGATCCAACATCTTCACGCTGCAAATACTTAAAGGTGTCTTGAGAAACTAATTGACATTTGATGATCACATTTAAGGAAAGGATTCATGGTGTAGGATAAATTTTACCAATAACGGATAAATAAATAAATTGATTTTTGAAAAATGTCAAGTTATGAAAGCTGAAAAAAGACCGTTTTAAAGCACTAGGCTGAATCCCCTGAACTCATGTTTTTCTAGGTCAATCAAGCTGAAATGTTATTCATAACTAATGGAGAAACTCTGATCTGTAAACATTATTTTTCCTTTCATAATTCAGTGGCTGGTCTAACAAATGGGGTCACCCTCCCTCACTGAAAACCCCCAAAAGATTTATAAAGACAAGATTTAATTCCAAGTCCTTGATACAGCCACCAATCTTTGTTACTAAAGACTCTTATTTTTCTTATTCATATTAATCTCATTAAGGACTATATCAACTATATTAGCCGGCACTTTCATGTAATTCAGTTTAGCATGTGGTTGAACAACATATGCTGACAAATTTTGCACTTTATTTACACTAATACTCATAAAATCCTCTTGGATTGCCAAATTCAAAATAATTCAGGTGAGAATCATATGAAATTCGATTTTATACCAGAAAGTGTCATTTTATATTCAAATATATGCGGTGAAAAGCATTTAACTCACCCTTATACCAGTTGCATAATCTTCAGCAGCCCGAAGGAGTTCCACAAGCTGTACAGCAGCATCAAGTGCATCTGGAGCCCATGATGGTGGTGCTTCTAGAAGTCCAAGAAGAAGTCTTTGGGTGGCACTTGGAGTTGCAATGGCATAGTACCTGATCAGGAGAAAAGAGAAAAAAGAAGAAAACTACATCATGACACACTTATACTAGCAACTAGACATGTCTGGCCATTCATCTACATAATAAATTTGTTCAAAACTTTAAACAAAGACCATTCCAAAAATACTTCACTGAAGGATGGGATCATTTTATTTCTTTATCAATTACCTTATTATCAAGCACATATTTTCATCAATGTTGTTATTTTGAGCACTAACATAAACTTTTGCAGTTGCGTTTGTTAAACACAATTATCCCAAAAAGAATGTCCTAGCATGCACTTTGGAACATCCCAAAATTTTATCTTCTTACCTTTTCCAAATATCGCAAAATTCTACCTTTTCTATATCCATAATAGATATTATAATATTTTTCTTACATATTTGCTTTAAGAATATCAAATTTTTGTACTACAGAAAACTCTTAAAAGTTTAAATGTTAAGAAGAGGTCAAAAGGTTTTTCATGAAACCATGTGTAAGGCAATTTGGGATAAAAGGAGCATATTACAAAAGCACACTAACATTGCACTCTCCACCCAACCTAACCCCTACCCCTTCTCAGAAGAAGACAAAGAATTTGTTATTCAAACAAACATCCACATTCCTGATATAAATTTGGAAGTGCTTTGCTCAATGCCCTGTATACATGGCAAAGCGCAAGACTTACAAGCTATGACTATGTACACCTACTATAGAACATATATCCTTAAGCAATGTTGTTCAAGTGCTCTTGAAGGTTCAGCAATTTACCGATGAAATAAACGTGCATATGGTTCAAGAGCTGGTAGCCCAGCAACTAGATGCTCATCCAAAGCTGTAGTTGGGGGAGGAAGTAGAAGTGCAGGAACTGCTGCAGCTGTTAAAGTAGCAGTCTCATAGCGTGCAACCTCCTCATCACATACACTTAAAATGACACCAGCACCATTTGCAACAGCCCATCTTGGAGTTGACGGCATGAGCTGAGGGTGCTTTCCAGATCCACGAGAAGAAGCTATTGGACAACAGTAGTCAAGTGATGAGTCCTCAGGCGTAAAACATCTTATTATTTATGGTTAGAAAAAAGAAACCCAACTTAAAGCCAACTTTATTTTCATATCTTGATATACAACTACATATCCATTAATCAATTATTCTGGGTCTATTTTAGTAATTTCTCAAATCAATTAGCATCATATTGTGAAATTGGAAACATTATAACTAGACATTAACTAGTAAGACAACTAATGACACTTCCATGACAAGTTTGACCACAGAACATGCTCTCACTTATGCCTTAAGCCTTAAGGTAACAAAACAAGACAGGAACTTTCACCCTCCTCACAAATAAAAATTAGCATACAGGTCAGATTTGGCAATACTATAAAGACAAGATCGTAGTAAGCAATAACCTCCACCACAATAATTTTCTGTACACAATCTTTTCAACTGGAATAAGAATATTTATTTTAAGTGATTCTAGAAAACAACATTTCCCAAGCCAAGGGCATCAATCAATTAAAAATATGGTGTATTTACTGTCAACATTGAGAAAACCAGCAACATCAACTTATCAACCGGTTACATGCAAACCACTCTTTAAAAAAATTTATATAATCCTTTACTGCCTTAAGGAATTTCCTAAACTACATCTTCTCTAGAAAATTGGGTTTTATCTAGATGAGCCCCTCCACAAATTACCACAAACATAGTTTATAAAATCACTTGCAATTATAGTTATATTTGATTGATTCTGAAGTGGGAGGTAGATCCTATCACTTATAACCAAATTTTCATTGACAGGATTTTCTAACTCTAATAAGTAATAGAACTTGTAGTTTTTATTCTTATTGATGTTGATTGTAGCATATATATGTATCATATATAACATACACAAAAAATATGTATCACTTTCATGTTTCACCTTAATCTTAAATTTCTACCTCTTCTAATTTTTCATATCTATTAGAACTTTTTCAACTTAGTAATAGAAGGCTCGACTTATTTAGTAACATCTTCATCTGTTGCTCTTAACTTTTTTTTAGTCCATTATGATAAAATCTTGAAAATTCTCATATTTAAAATCTGGCATTTCCTGATTAAAGAAACGAGTTCATAGCACAAAATGCCAATGCCTGAACCTAAATTTTTAGTTTGAAGAAATGCATCAATGGCACAGATGCTAACATGCAAGCATGTGAAAAAATAGCTAGTTCACTTAAAGGTCACAAACTGTGTTAAAGGATGCAAAATAATGTTATATATTCCTGCCCAAAATATGTAACTAACCAGTTGTAGGCGGCTTGAGGTCTCCAGCTGCATATTTACCCATAACACCACTGCACCTGTTAATACATTTAAAGGACTGTCAGCTTCAGTAATAAGCACATAAACATTGATACATTCATAGGATGAATCAAACAAGAGCATCTAAATTAATGATAGTTATATGATAAATTGAACTACTATCTAATTACTTCTTAGAGAGGCCTTATAACTCAGAAGCACAACTTCCATAGATGATGCAAATAAAAGTCTTAAGCCCACTATTCAAGCCTCAGCAAAAAGTTTAGGGAAGAAAGGAATGACACAACAGCCCTAAAAGAAATGCTCACATCTGTAACTGATCATAGTGCTTACGCAACATAATAAATGCTATAAAATTGTCAACAACCAGTAGCATCTGCAAAACAGAAAAAGCTACCAAGGTAGCCAATTGGAAGTCGCATCCTAAGCATGTGTGTGTCTGTATGTATGTATCTACCGGTAAAACGACAAAGTTAAATCAACAAATGTGATCTCCCAACATGTTTCTTTTCTAAAACATAAATAAATAAGTTGTTGCTTGATTATGTCCTGATTACAAATGGCAGAAATTGTGAAGTAGCATTTCCTGCTATAAAGCACAAAAACATTTGGAAATTCTAACTTGCTCAACAAATCCTAAAGATGATTCCAACAAATAACCTGTTTCAAGCATCTGTTACAGTGGATTTGCTGTCACAGAAGAACTGCAGATTAATAGTATACCAACAACTCTCATAAGAACTAATTGTCAAATTCTAACATACCTTCTTCTATTTGCCAAACACACTTGAGCAGAAATAATCACAACAGAAATTTACCAGCTGACCAGCTAAGCAACCTATTCAAACAAAATGAGCTGGCAACATAGTACTAGCATATGCCATGTCATGCCTCAGCACCCAAACAACCAATAACTGTTTTCAAACTCCCATAGCAATTCACTAGATGCCACAGGTAAAAAAGTCAGTCTCTAAATCAAACATAAAACCCTTTGTCATAACATCAAGACATCATCTAGGAGAAGATTATTGAAATAATTGCCACCAAAGTGAATTTGATGAGGCATGCTTGATTCCATGAGTTTTTTTTTTTTCTTTAAGACTTCCATGAACTTAATCATCATTATACTTGCAACATATCAGCCTTAGTGAAGTGCATCAATCTCTCATATAGCTCATTTGCCTACACTAAAATGGTGATCTTACTACCAGCATATTTCTGCCTTTGATTTTGCTAAATAGAAGTGTAAACAAACTAGGTTTTTGAATTTCTGACTTCCTTAACAAATCCACTGCCTTAATTATTTCACTAGCCTTCAAAGGAAGTAACTTAGAGGGCCTTAGTCCTAAGATGAATTCTTTTCCAGGATATTAATAGGCTGTCAGCTTCTCTCAGCAATGCAGCACCAAGAACATTTCACATTCAAAATCTATCAGCTCTGGAACAAAGTTGAATCCCAAGGACCAGCAAGAGCTATAATATGCTGATTCATTTTCAACATTAACAATCACCAAAACATGCTACATTTGACTACAAATGTATCAGAGGAACTTCAATAAAACTTACAGTAGGGTTATAGAGGTAATTCGATTCTGTATTTTCCTTTTATTTTTGCAGGATAAAGTTCTTCCTGGCAGAGTGATTTTATCTAACAAACCTTTTAGCTTACTCCTTTGGCAAGGAGAGGATACGATACGGAAAGGTAGATAGATGACCTTTTGCTAGAAATTACTCATGAAGAGGCTGCCCTGGGCCTTAGCAAGTGATGTACTCAGCTAGTGAGGGCAGCACATGACAGTGATGAACCTACAGATTTTAACCACTGTCCCATAAATAAATGCTGCATTCAGACTTTGGTTTTTAGAATCTAGTAGTGAGTGCCTCAATTTTAAAAGGAAGAGAAGTTTTCTGCCCATGAGGCAACCTCCACCCAAATCCCAGCACAAGAGCAAGAGAAACTCCATAGAAGAATGAATAGCTTTATGACTTATGAGAAAGGTTTGAAGACTTAAGGGCTCTATCTAATGGCAGTATACTTTGCAGACTTTTGGTTATGGAGTGTGGATAACCTTTTTTTATGTGAACTGTGAAGAAATGTCTAAGAAGTAAAAGCTGAATTTTATGAAGGCAAAGCTAAAAGGAGCAACATGGGGGGAGCTGATGGAATGAAGATCATCAATTGAAAAGGAAAGGATTGAAATAAGGACAATAATGAAGGATGGTTGAAGAAAACAATTTTGGCCCTTGATTACAATCAGAATCAATTTAAGAGATACTGGATCTTAGAACAAAAGGACAAGATGGTTTGATGACTATACTGATCAAATTTAATATTTATGATTGCATGATAACTTTGTCCGAATCGGAAAATATCAAGAGCTGCTGTCAGTCATCAAATAAAACAAATTTGAGAACTGAGTACCTGGAAAAGAGTCTTGAATGGGAACAAAACCTATCAATTGTTACAAAATATAAAGAATCATTTGTGACAAAACGTTTGTGCAGACAGGAGTGGTTATAATGACTACTGGGAATAGCTTTCAAGATGTTTACATCAACTGTTGTGGCTGTTGACTCTTTCATTATTTCTTGAAGTTAGAAGCCTGCCTTAAGGTTTACTAGAGTATAGGTATTCAATGTTCAAACCGTTAAGACCGCTACTATCTTTATAGAGGCTGATTGATGTTTCAAACTATTCAGAAAGGACACTACTAAGCTATAAAACAAAGTACTCACCAACGGAAGTAATCGCTTCTGATACCCAAAGGTGCCGCAAGCAATATATCAGTAATCCAGGGAGATAAAGGCCTCAAAGGCTTCCTCTCCTGTTGCATCAAAGGTATATGAAAGGATGGTTCCCCATCTACAGATTCACTTGTTGTAGCTTGGCTGCTGCTGTTGCTTCTATCGGTTTCACTATTTTGCGGTTCCATTTTACATATTGGACGGTTGTAATGAGTCAGAATTCGCAAAATCTCTCCGCATGCCAGAGCCCACTGTTCAGAATACTCATTCTGTGAAAAAAAACATAAATGCCTTAGATATGTTCTTGGTCAGCCTCAATGATTCTTTTTTTTAGTTAACAAACTAGATAAATCGAGAAAGTAATATCCAAAAGGAAAAAAAATAGTGTGTGAAGCAAAGACAAGCTTTCCCTTGAATTAAAAAATGTGAAATTTAGCCAGATGAACATTTGTATAATACCTCACTACTCGGGCAGACTAAGGAGATGAAAGAAGCAAAGGGAGGGGTGCTCTTATCATATACCAGTGTACCATCAATGATGCATGAAATAATTGGAAGAACAACAGCATGCCCGTGTTCTGGATGGTGAAGGACAAACGTTGCTGCAAAAAGATTAAGCTTAAAGAACTGATCATTCTCCAGTTATAGTATAAGTAAAAATTCATTTTAAATATATTTTAATTCAAAGGTGTAATCATAATGGATAGTGCTATAATACAGACGAAGGAAGAGCCAATACCCAGAACGTCATCAAAAAGGCGCTGTTCGTTAGATGGATAGCGGTTGCGAACAAGCTGTTACAAGAATAAGCAAATTTTGTTACATAAATAAATCCCTAACCATCAAAGAATTTCCTCTCTTGACATATTGATAATAAAAAAATTAGTTAAGTATCATTTCCTTTCATAATCTGCAGGATGCGAAATAGTTGTACAAAACAAACATACCTCAGCAATATCCTCAGGGAATTGTTCCGATGTGAATTGACCAAAATACTCAACATATGCAGTAATTTGAACCTAAACAAGAGGTAACGTAATGAAGCATGTGAATTTATTATAGCAAGAGATAATTGTGTAAGAATCAGAAAGATATGGATGGACCAACCGAAAATTAAAAAACATTCATACTATACAAATGCTTGCTTTTCAAGTAATATCATTTATCCAGGATAAAGTTTTTACATCCCTTAACTTTAGAATGAGCCCTCAAGTACATCACAGAAAATGAAATAACCCTTGTATAAAGCCAAAATTTTCACAGCTTGTCCTCAACCTCTTCAAATTGTAAAGCCAAATCTACCATATTTTCTTTTAGTACCATTATTAACAATCCTTCAACTTCTATTTCAAGATATAATCCTCGTCCAATAGATCAAAGATACACATCCACTGCCTCCGCAATAAACTTTTATTGCTTTGAAGAGGTATAGAAGAATCTTGAAAAGATAACATGTACAGTTTTATGTATGTTCAACAGGATTGTCTCAGAAGGCAGCAGGTAGAGATGGCAAAAGGAGACCTGCCCACCCCAAATTGACTTGAAAAGCCAATAACATGAGCGAGAGTACAAACTGGCTTTCTTCTTTGCAGTAGTGGAAACTAATTTTCCTCTCTTTGCTTCTAATCTATGTTACCCGGACTTTTCATTCTACTTAAAGTACCCGTGTCTGACAACTGTGTTTGACACATATTCGGACATGGGTATGGGGTATGATCCTCCAAATATATAAAAAAAAAAAAATAGAAAAAATGAACATACTTATGTCGGATATATACCCGTATCCTACACTTACCCCCGAGTCCGGGTAACATAGCTTTTAATTGAACCATATTACATGTTTGTTCCACAGAATATCTACTAAAGCTAATATGTAGTAATATATTCAATTTTTGCCACCTTTTTCACCAACTTAAGTTTTCACTTTTCAGGTAAACCAAGCATGAAAATATAAAGAAGTTTAAAAAGATTTAATATGCAACTTAGCATCCAATGATCCAGAAAGATTCATGCAAAGAAAACAAGTAACAGGACAATAAAAAATCCAAGAGAAAGAAACTACCTTTCGATGTTGAGGGTCTTGCGGTGGAGGCCCGAACAGCGATGAGAACTGAAGGCCATCAATCCATCTCTCAGATGGATTAGCCATGTATCCTAAACGAGATTAATCTTCCAAATATACCCTTTTGAACCAATCACCAGAAAACCCAACACCAACAAGGCACACAAACCAGAACCTAAGCTTCCAGTCTGCAACTGCTACCAATCAAGAATCAATATTTTGTAATTCAACATCCCAACCCTGTGCAGCCCTCGGATTCCCACAAATATATAACAATTGAAGAAAACAAAAAGTATTGAACTGCATAAAATTCAAAAAGAGAAATTATTGCATCTCTCTCTAAAAGGATTGGAAATTTACAACAGTATGATTAGTCTGCACAAATCTCCGCCTTTAACTGTCTAAAGCCTTGGTAAAACTTGTCAATTACTGTTTAATTCATAATCAGAATCTGTTCTTTACTGGAAAAACAAAGTTAAAAATAAAAATCAGAATTATTATTAAAAAAAAAAAAAAAAACAAACAAAAAAGGAAATCTTATCAAAAATAAGATTAAAAAAGTAAATCACTAGAAAATGGATAAACAAGCATGAACTTGATGATTAATATTGAACAAATCTTCAAATTTTACAAATGGCAGTCCATGTAGAAAAAGCAATAACCAATTATGATTATAAGATATAAAATGCAAATACAAAAAACCATAAATCATCAAACTAACAAAAAGCCTAAGATTAAATCCCATAACCAAATTTTTTAAGAATATATATTTAAAATTTCATAAACAGAACGAAAAATTCCAAATTTGAAAAGAAGAAGTTGGAAATTAACTAAGTACCTGGGCTTTGGTTATCAGCTGCAAAAAATTTCTTGATTTAAATTTAGATTTAACGCACTAATAAACTATGTTATTGTATATATAAATAAATAAATAAAAATTCCTTTTCAGTTTAGCTCGGAAAATTTTGAAGATTTGATAGAAATTTTGGTGAGAGAGAAGAGATCTTTAAATGGGCTGTTCGCTTAGATTTCTGATGACGTGGCAATGATATTTTCCTCTCGCCTCACAGGCTCCTATGTCATGTCATATCATGACATGACATTAATAAACATACATACATAAGTAACATATCATCCATTTTTATAATATAAACAACATGTAGAGAAAAAAAAGTTATGCTTTTGAGAATTACTTTGTTCGCCTTAATAATAATAATAATAAAATTTGGTGATGGTGGTGTTGCAGTTAGATCTTTTCACGAGTCGGGTTAGATTGTGATTCAATTTTTTTTATTCAAATTCAGTTTGGATTGCTTGAAAGCCAATTTTATTGTTCAAAAAAATATTAAAAAAATATTTTTATATTAATATTTATATATTTTATAATTAAATTTAAATAAAAAATATTTTTTATTTAATAAATAGTCAGTTTCATAATTCGAGCCGGTCCGAATTATGAAAATTTTTATCCAGACCCGACCCAATTCAAGTCGAGCTTATCGGGTATTTGCTAATAAATATTCAAAATGTATTTTTTAAAGTTAATATATAAGGTAAGTTATCATTTTTAATACATTAAAATTTATGAAATTAATTATTATATTTAATATAAAATATTATTATAAATGATAACATAACTAATCTTAATGAGTGTCTAAAAATATTCGTTAACAAAATTTTTATTTTTTAATATATTTTGGATAAATTTTTTTAATTGATTTTGTGAAAAGATGTTTTAGTAGGACCTTGATAAGGTATCTCGTTGTGAGAGTTGTACATATTAAAATTCGAATTTTAAATTCGTTAGATATTATCTCTTTAGAGTAACTGTATAAACCAACTAAAAAATCCAAATTCATACTTTTTTAACATAGCAATGATATGGCCAAGTTTTGCCTATAATGCTCAATCTAATCTCCTCTTCAAATTATGTTTAGGACGTATTTTTCATCGATTTAGTGTATTTAAAATTTTTATTTTCCGACGTTTCTCATAAGAATGATCCTTAATTGGCAAGGAAATAATATTTTCTCCTTATCAATTGAATTAATTATTGTGGGTTTTTTCAGCTAAATTTACATAAATCTATACTAAAATATCCAAAAATATATTTATACAATTGTTATGTATTTTTATATTTATAAAGTTTTTTATTGATAACTAAAATTTGTTTACAAAATGTTTAAATCCTATCACCATTATATAAAATGGAGTAATACTTTTATATATTGGTAATTAGCTTTTTCATATTAGATCCTCAAATCTAAATTGAAAGTTTTATTTATCTTTAAAATGTGTGTACAAAATAATTTTTTAAAATATTACTAAGTGTTAATGAAAATTTTGAAACTCGTTTTTGATAGAGAAGCTTAATTTGAAACCTTTTGACGTTTGCTATTATATGGAAACTTTTATCTATTGTTATCAAATCGCCCAAAAAGTAACTTTGGATGACCAATTGAACTGCATATTAAATTTATTTTTATTTAATTTACGTTATTTGCCCATCAACTTTGTCTCAAAATTTTAAATTTTTTGACAGGACATATTCAAATATAAGGTCTACCAAATAGGTATGACAATTAATTTATAAATAAAATATTATAATCAAATCAATAATTATATATCAGTTCAAAAAATATAAATTTTTGAGATAAAAGACTTAAAAGTGATGAAATGAGTAATTTTTTTCTAACATGTAATATATAATTATATGTTTAAAAATAAATAAATATTTTCGATACTAATATAAGCATAATGCTTGCTCGATGGTTAAAACTTACAATTAGAACTTTTAAAGGGTCGTGGCAGGACCGAGCTTGGGACATAATATTTTAGGCTCGGTCTGATCAAAATTATTATTTAATTAATATTTTTTTAATTTAATTATAAAATATAAAAATAATATTTTGATATATTTTAAATAGTGAAACAAAATTTTCGAACTTGACAGATTGAATCGAACCTTGGACAATCAATTTTTTGCTCTACAAGCTTTACTAAACTCGACCTAATCCATAAACAACTCTAGTTGCAATGTATTTTTTTTAAGATTAAAGTTTTTGATTGTGGGTCAAATTTATTTAACAATTCGGATCAATATTGGGTTAATTTATTAAAAATATATGAATTGGACCAAATTTTATCGAGTTAATTACATTTTGGATTTGGTAGAAAAATTGAGCAAAGTCAAGGATCTATCATTGGATCGAAGTATCGAACGGTTTGGTCAAATTTGGTAACAATATGCGTTTATAATTTGAAAGATTTTTTAAAAGATTTTTTTATCTCATAAATGATATAAAGTAACTTCACTAGGTATCTAACTATAATATAATATTAACTACAAACTTCTTTCCTTGCTTGACATGTGTCCTTTTTAGGATAAGAAGGGAATTATTTGTTTTGTTAAGTATATTTATTGGATTTCACTAAAAAAAGAAAAGATTTTGGAAATGAAAGAGAAAAAAAAATAGAAAAATTTGTGTGTTTATATTCGTGTTATTTTTTTTTGTATGTTTAAAGTATTATAAATTTATATAATTTTTTGCGCATTCATGCATTCGTGTAGTGTTCATGTTATTTTTTCATGTTGTGTTTTAATTATTTTTTCTATGTTGTGATCGTGTCGTGTCTCAATTTATTTTATATTTTGCATAGTTTGTCATTGTGACTCAATTTAGAGAAAAATATGTGAGTGTCGTGTTTCAGTTTATGACATATTTTATATAATTTGTTATAGTGATTCAATTTAGAGAAAAATATGTAAGTGTCGTGTTTCAGTTTATGACATATTTTGCATAATTTGTTATAGTGATTCAATTTAGAGAAAAATTTGTGTTCGTGACATGTGTTATTTTTTGTGTGTTCAAAGTATTATAAATTTATATAAATTTTTACACGTTAATAATTTGTTTTATATAGATTGTAACACGTTCGTGCATTCATGTCGTGTTCATGTTATTTTTCATATTGTGTCGTGTTTTAATTATTTTTCTATGCTGTGTTTGTATCAGGTCTTAATTTATCCCATATTTTGTATAATTTATCATAATAATTCGATTTTAACTCTAAATTCATTTACTTACGATATTAAAACATAAAAAATTATTTAAATAAATAATAATTATTTAATATAATTCAACTTAAATTTATTTATAATTTATAATTTAATTAAAATTTTATAAATATTAAAAAAAAATTCAGCAAAACTGGGAAAGAATTCTAGTTAATCATATATATAATCATGTGTTTTTTCGCTTTACAAAAAGGGTTTTAGCCTTTAATTATAAAGAAAAGTGATCATCTTCTTTTCTACCATTAATAATTAATCCATAAAAAATAAAAAATTTAGGTGAGTGGAGCAAGAGAGAGACATTAATAGGTTTTTAAAAGTAAAAAAAAAAAAAGTTATTAAGGCAATTTTTATGTCAGAAATGGATAATTTTTTTATTTTTTAAATAATAAAATTTTTAATATACATAAATATATTTATTTTTATATTATTTGTTTTTGATAATTTTATTAATTAAATTGATTTCACTTGTTTTATAATATTAAATTTAATAAAAAAATTAATAATAATATAAATTTTGACTTTGGAAAAGGGAAAAACGTGTCCATGGTGGTGAGTGTTAGTTGACTTCTTAAAATGTAAACACTTGGAGAAAACGACCACCCCACCTTTTTAAGTGGAAACAACACGAAATTTGCATTATAACATTCTGATAAGAAAAAATATTCGATATATTATCGTGGAGCTTTTAAATTTTATAAACGGTTTAATAAGATGATATTTATAGCTTAAAGTATAGTAAAAAATAAATATAAAAATTAAAAAAAAAAAACATGTAACAATCTCTTAATCCGTTTGAGAAATCAAAAAAATTTCATCATCAATATATAAAAAACTAACTCTTCTAATAAATAATATTTTTTACTATATGAAGAAAGAGATTCATACTTAGAGGAGTTAATGGATCGGATCGGACCTAAGTATGGTATAAATACCATATATATTTGCTTCGGCCCGGTCTGACATATGGATCTCAAGTTATGCCCAAATCCGTCAATATTTATAAATGGATAGTCAAAACCCGTTTAGGCCCGCTCATATTATTTTTGTTCTAAAAAAATTTAAACAAATATGTTATTTTTATTTAATTTTTAGCAATTTTATCTTTTTTTCTTTTATTAAGTTCTAAAACATGAATACTTAACATACTTTTAAATGTTTACACTATAATACTATATATTTTTATTTTTTATATGATATAAATTACATAACATATATAAATATAAATATTATATATTATAGAAATAAAAACAGGTTGGGCCGGACTCGACCATTGATTATTGGAGCCAAAGCCCGATTTTTTTTTAAATGGGCCTCATTTTTTTTCTAAACTCATATTTCAGACTTAATATTTTTGTTCAAAACCTTGTAAATATCGGACGAGCCTTCGAATTTGAACAAGTAGCTCGATTCTTAAACAAATCTATTCTGACCCTATTCTTAAGCAAACAAAAATGTCATGTACCAACAAATTAAGTTAAATTGCTCAAATGCAATAGTTTTAGTTTATGTTATGCATGAAATGTACGTAAGGATCAAAATTCAAGACTTCATCTTGAATGTTTCAAGTTCTAAATTTAAAACTTATCATTTTTTTTTTTTTTTGGAGTTCAAATTCTAAAAAGAAAATACTATCTCTGACCCGTTATGTAAAACCTTGTAATCTCATATTATGCACACTAGCTTATGAGAGTCTTCAAAAGTAAAAGAGAGAAAGTTTAGGAAAAAATGTTACTAAAGTGTACATAATTAGAGCTGCCTATAAATCGAGTTGGATTGGGTCAAGTTCGAACAGTAAAAAAATTGTTTACCCAAAGCTCGGTCCAGCCTGATGGACCTTTAAATCTTTTTTTATTTTTTAATATTTAAAAAAATCTTATATTTTAAATATATTTTACAATTAATATTTAAATAAAAATATGTATAAATGTATAAATAATAAACAAATATGAAAAAATAAAAAATAAAATATTAGGATTTAATAAAATAATAATTTATTTTTAAGATTTATGCTTTAGATTAGTGTTGAAAAAATCGGACCGACCGATTGGATAGGTTCAATCGAGAATCCTATGGACTGTTCAGTCTAACACATATCAAAGAACCAGGTATATAATGAATCGATAGAACACCGGTTCAACAGGTAAAAACGGGATTAAATCGGTAAAAAATAGGGTCTTTGATATTTTTATTTTTTTATTAAAATTATTTTTGTAAGTGATGAGATTTGAATCTTTAACCTCTTAATCATATTTTAAAGACCATACCATTAAGACAAATACATATTTTTATTAATTAATTACTATATTTAATACTTATTTAATATCAAAATCATATATTTAATATTTAATTTATTTTTCAATTGAATAATTTGATTCGTGACCCGGAGGTCACACCGGTTTGACCTCCGATCCGATTTTTTATTCATTGCTTTAAGTAGGTCAAGTGGGATAAAGTGAGGGGGTATTTGGAGAAATTTGCAAAATCTATGCGGGGAGGGTTTCAAAATGAAAATTGAGATACTTAAATTTTCTCTTGAAATTTTATCTAAAATTTAGAATCCCTCTCCCTTTCTTTTTTGGTGTTAAACAAGTCAATTCATTATTAAAATCTTGAAATTTTTGATTGAAATAAATTTTCTTTTTCAAAATTCAAATATTTCATCCAAACACACCCTTACAAAAAATTGGTTAGAGTTTGAATCTTCAACTTGAAAATCCCAAATTCAAGTCTTAAAACCTTAAAAATGCAATTGTATATGATGAAATTTATAGAATGTTTTTTTTTTTTTTTTTTTTTTTACTAAAAAAATTATAGAATGAGACTAAATTACTTGTTTATATATAATAAAATAAGTAATAACCTTATTTACGGTAAATCGGTAATAGGTGTTAATTAATTCCTTTGTATAACTTGATAAAATAAATTAGAATTAAATTCATGAAAAATGGTAGTAGCAGGCTACTAGCCATGTAACACCAATTAATTGATGAAAAGTTTTAACAAATGTTTATAGGCACTCGTTAAAGTAATATTTTGAAGAATTTGATTAATTTATGTTTATAGATATTAATAAAAAATAATTAAAATATTATTTTAAAAAAATTTTATATTTAATAAATTATTTTTATTAAATTCAATAACTATCAAAATCACTAGATACTAATTAATATTTTTAAAATTTTACCTTAATCAATATCAATAGATACTAATTAATATTTTTTAAATAATAATTTAATTAATCTTAACAAGTGTTATAAATATCCGTTAACTTAACGTTTAATTAATTAATATAAATAAAAGAGAAAAAAGTGAAAAGCATGGAGTAGTGATAGGCAAAAATATCCAACTTTTATGTTAATTATTTTATACGGTTAAAAAGCTTTGTAAGCATATAGTGTTGTAATACGATGAATCCAATTTCCTCTTATTTTATTGGAAACTTAAACTTCTATTTCTTTTCTAACTTCCACTCTCAAGTAACAACAATATATATATATATATATATATATGATGAGGGATTTATTTTTATTAGTGTAAAATTAAATTAGTTTTACACATTTTCATAATTTTTTACGATTTATATTTTAATAAATCGATCGTCGTATTTTATGTTTTATTCACGTAGATCATGCACGTCGAGTTTTGAGTAATTTAAAAATATCTAACTATTTGTTCAATGTAAAAAACTTTCAATCGTTAAATATATATTAAAAAAAATGTATTCTTAATCGATATGATAGAAACATCGGATCGATTTGAAACTTTACATGCACGATGGATACAATTATATTGTTAAATCAAACGGCCGGTTTGTTAAAATATAAATCGTATAAAAAGTTATGAAAGTGTGTAAAACTAATTTAGTTTTACACTAATGTAGGTGGATCCCTCTGATAAGTTCATAAAATACACATTTTATGTCATTTCTATTCTTAGTTTTAGTAATGTCTTATATCTTTATTTTGATTAATTATATAATGTTTTTGAATTTTAGGTACAATAAGGAGAATAAAGTCAAAAGATGTCAATAATGATGGTAAAGAACTTAAAAAATCATAATCACAATATGGAAGAAGACTTGGGAGTCAAAAAGATCAATTTCTGATTGCAAAGCAAGAAGGCAGATTTGACCTCTGGAGCTTGTTGCAAGGAAAACGTGATGTTAAAGTCCTTATTTGAAGAAACGTCCTACTTGAATTTTGAAGCTGACTTGAATACCTTTCCAACGATAGTTTATACGCCCAAATCGGCAAGAAATGATCATCCAAATTAGCTAACAAAGTGAAAGAAGATGGGCCCAAAAATCGCAAAAAATCGGGAAAACATGCCAAAAGCGAGATTTTTCTGCTTCCTAACTTACTTGTGCGGCAAGAACTTGTTCCCAGGGTTTTAAAACTCTATAAATACCATCTTTTGAGCCACAAACTAGACATCTTTTGAAGAGATTCAAAGATCATCATTAATTTTCTTATTCTTCTCCATTCTCTTATTTTCTTTTTAGTTTTATGTATATATTATCTATGTCTATGCTAGGCTAAACTTCTTTTTTGTTAAGGATGATTTCAAAGCCCTAGAACATGTTGTATAATTGATTTTGATATTCTATCTATTATTGGTTTTCTATCAAAGTTGCTTATGCTCTTTTATAAGAATTGTTCATGATAGATCTTGATAATTATCTATTGCTAGTTTAGGAGTTTTGATACGTAGCTTATCTTGATTTCTATTCAATAGTGGCAATTTGTGGTTAATGATTATGTTAAAGTTTTCGCTAATTGCAAAGTGGAACATAACCTAAGTTAAACAATTCATGTTTATGCTTTTGTTGCTTAGATCAACCTATCTTTCTCATCATAAAGCTGATGTCAAATTAAATTTAAAGATGTTTATCCTAGGTTAGGTTGTTTGATAGTTAGAGATTAAGTAGTGGCGTTTGTCCTGCTTAACGACGAACTAAGGAAGGATTGGGGTCACACAGGAGGTTGTTATCTACGGTTGTTAACTTTGATAGATCATTGATATTGATAGGTCCGAAATTAATTCTTAACATTGTCTAGTAGTGGAGAATGAAATCTTAACCATACTTTCTCATATTTGATTACCTCTCTTTATTTACTTGCTTGCTTTTTATTTTCTTGTTTATTTTAATTTTAAAATTATTTCAAAACCCCCGTTTTTCTTTGTTTTTCTTTACTTTAATTATAAACTGATAATTCTTAAATTAAAACCCAATCCCTGAGAATTCGACACTTGCTAACTACTATACTTACAATTGATCTTTCTAGTGCAAGGTTAAATAAGATATACTCTTTTGAGTGCATCAACTTTTTGGCGTTGTTGCCAGGGATTGTTTGATTTAGTTTATTAGTTATTTAGTTTATTCTTATTTTCAGTTGTAATTAATTTTATTTTTCTTGTACATACAGGTTTTTTTTCTTCATTTTTTAAGCAAAACACGATGGAATTGAGCAATCTAACACTTGAGGAGTTGGTGGCATACATGAATATTGAGAACCGACGAGCCAATCTCACCTCCCCAGTTCAATAATTGGCCATGGGTAATGTTCAACAATCAAGGCAGTGTGGAATGTGCTTCATGAAGGATCGTCCAACCAATTGGTGCCCATACTACCGAAAATATAATTTTGAACTAGCCTATGATGTGGAAGGATACCAAAGCCAACAAGGGTTCCACAAACAATAGTATGATCTTTTCCCAAACACTTACAATGAGGGATGGTGGGATCATCCTAATTATGGCTACTCGAGAAATTATCATGAAATAGATCCTTATACCAATTACACTCATCCATCGAGCTTCAATCAATCATGGTCTCAAGAACCAGATCTTTTTCAATCCCAATCACAAAATTCAGGTGAGTCTGATGCACCCAAAAGAGTGTATCTTATTTAACCTTGCTCTTAAAAAAAAAAATTAATAGTAGAGTATAGTGATTAGCAAGGGTCGAGTCCTCAGGGATTGGGTTTTAATCTATGAGTTATTAGTTTATAACTTAGGTTCAAAGAAAACAAAAGAAAAGGGGTTTTTAAATAGTTTTAAAAATAAGCAAACAAGAAAAGTAAGATGCAAGTAAGAAATAAGAAATCAAATATGAGAGAAATATGGTTAAGGTTTCATTCTCCACCACTAGACATCATTAAGAACCAATTTCAGATCTATCAATATCAACCAACTATCAAAGTTAACAACCGTAGATAACAACAAGCTCTGTTATCCCAATCTTTCCTTAGTTTGTCGTTAAATAGAACAAGCTCTCTATTTAATCTCTAACCATCAAACAACCTAGAATAAGCTCTCTAAATTCAATTTAATGGCAGCTTTATGATGAGAAAGATAGGTTGATCTAAGCAACAAACACATAAGCTCGGATTGTTCAACTTAGGTTATGTTCCACTTTGCAATTATTGAAAACTTGACCATAATCATTAATCACAAATTGCTACTTATGATTAGGAAATCAAGACAATTACACGGATCAAGACTCCTAAACTAGCATTAGACAATTATCAAGATTTATCTAGTTGGCCACCTAAACAAATCAAAACATCATCATGAACAACCTCTTTCTTCCTTCCTTCCTTTCTTTATCTCTCTCTTTCTATTAACTAAAAGTAAAAATTAGTTAAAACCTTCACAACCCAAAACCATTCCCAGTTTTCTGGTCGGTTTCCGGTCCACCCATTAGCCCACCGATCCGAATCCACTTCCAACTAGATCTCATCAACTTGCTTTTACACTTCCCTACCAATTCACCCGCCAGTAAATGTCGCCGTTTAATTCTCCAGCCGTCGATCTAAAGCTTCGAAACTAAAGATCCTTCTCCGATCATTGACAGTTGAAACGGCGCCGTCGCAACAAAAAGTCTTCAGTTTATTACTTATTTTCTTAGCAACCAAACAACTTTATGAGCTGATCTTAGATTCCAGGTTTTTCTAAGCTTGGAAATTTCTAAGCTTCTCTCCTTCGATCTGTCAACAAGATCTAACCCATGCCTTCGATCTGTCAACAAGATCAATGAAAACGTCCGTTGGTCTGTCAACAATGTCTCTTCCACACTTCCCCACACACCTTACCTGATTGCACTCAAGGAAAATCTAACCCATGCCTTCGATCAAAACCCACCTCCCAGTAGTGTCATCGGCGTCGATCTTGTCAGATTTGAAAACGTCGAGGCCTTCCTCGATCTTCGTGCCATTTTCTTTCAAAGCTGCCGTGGGTCGCGTGGATCGTCCCGTTATCGCAGTTGCCATTTTCTTTTCGTTTTCTTTCAACTGAAATCAGATCGAACCCTTTCGTTTTCTTATAGATCTGGTTTCGATCTAGGGTTTTTTTGGGGTTCTTCTTTGTTATTTTTCGGCTGTTTTGTTCATGTCCGATCTGCGCCTTTTTCCTCTCCAGCTTTATCCTCAGTTTTCTTTTCCTCAACCCTCAACTTCTGTGGGCATAGGCGCAAATTGTTCTCTTTCTATCCCGTCGATCGATTGAAAAAAAAAAAAATTACAGATCGAAAGCAGGTGGGAAAGGGTTTGCTCTAACAGCTGTCTAATTTGAAAAAAAAAAAAAAAAAAAAAAACAGCGGCTGCCTTGAGAGATTGGCTGGGGTTCCGGTTTATGCTTTGAGTATTTCAGAGGAGGAATTCGCGTTGGTTTCGGGTGTTTCAACTGAAAAATCACTTGGGTTGTGTTTCAAGAAAGAGGATGCTGAGGCTCTTTTGGAACAGATGAAGAGTATGGATCCTGGCATGAAAAAAGAAGGTTCTACAGTGGTTGCTGTTGCTCTCAATAAGGAACCAGGTTCTCATGATCTCATCAATGGTGATCCAAATACTGAATTATCCAATGTTCGAGAGGATCGTGAGACAGTTACGGAGTGCTTGCATATTCCAGAACAGTTAGTTACAACCACCTTTGCTGACGTGGCATCAGTCAAGACCAATTTTGATTGGAAGAAGCTCTTCACAATCTCCTCCGATCAATCGTTGCTGTTTTTCCCACCTCAACACTCAAATGGATCCATCACCGTCAAACCTCCAGCTGAGGTTTTTGAAGAAGGAGCAACTGTGTGGATGAACTCAGTTGTGGCGCAGTTTGTTGGCAAGGCACCAAACTTCAGCACATTTCAGAGACTTGCCAACATGTTATGGGGAAAGAATGGAGCTGTGGTGATCAAATCTGCTGGCCTGAACTTATACCTAATTCAATTTCCGAATGCTGACACCAGAGAATGGGTTCTTGAGCAGGGACCTTGGCACATTCAGAATAAGCCACTCATCCTGAGAAAATGGGAGCCAGGTATGAAATCATTAGAGTTTAATTTGAAGAAATTACCTGTTTGGATCCATTTGGGAGGAGTTCCTCTGGAATTGTACACCAGACGTGGCCTCAGCTATATTGCTAGTGCCCTAGGAACTCCATTGTATATGGATAGAATCACTGCTAGCCAACAGAGATTGGCCTATGCAAAGGTATGTGTGGAGATTGCAGTGGATGTCCCCATCCCAAAATGTATTAATGTTGAGTTATGTGATGGCATTATTGCAAATGTTGTTGTGGATATCCCTTGGTACCCTCCAAAATGCAAGCATTGCAATTTGTTTGGGCATACAGACAGAAATTGCACCAAAAAGCCTGTAGGGGCTACAAAAGTTTGGATTCCAAAGGAGGGGCCTAAAACAGAACTGTCAAAACATGATGCACAGGCTACAAGCAGTGTAGAAGTTGAAAGCAGTGCCCTGCCTATGGCTCAAGAACAGAAAGAGGCAAGTATGAAGGAAATAGAAGTTAATGAGGGCAGTAAAGGGAGAGGAAGCAGAAGCATACAGAAAAGCAAGAAGTCAGTATTAGCTGGTTCCCAAAACAGATTTGACATCCTGAGTGACTCAGAGAGGACAAATGTAGACCCTGGACAAACTAGTGGCTCTGAGCAATGGAGAGAGGAGGAACAATTGGTGGAAATCCTTCCAAACTCTCCTAAGAAGCAAAGGGCAGCAGCAGCAGGAGTTGCAGACTTGATGAAAGCCTTGAAGAATAAGAAGAAAGGGCCCATTGACAAGGGGAAAAGAGGTAAGGCAGTTTTACCTGCCTCTGGAGTGACCCCCCCTCAACTTTCATGAATTTTATAGTATGGAATACTAGGGGGCTAAACAACCCTCAAAAGCAGAAAAGTATTATACAGAGAATAAACTGCCTGAAGGCAGACCTTGTTTGCTTACTGGAAACAAGAGTGAAACAACAAAACATGCCAGCTATAGTAGATAGACTCTTTCAGGGATGGAAGCTACATCACAACTACTTAGAAGCTTATAATGGGAGAATATGGTTCCTATGGAGAAATCAGATGCAGGTTGATCTTATTGCAACATCTGATCAGAGCATTACATGCTGCACCACTTATAATTCTACCAGGTTCTACATTACAGCAATTTATGGAAGCAATGAAGGCATAAGTAGAAGAAGGCTTTGGCACCATCTTCAGGACATTCAAGGCAGAATTGATGGCTCTCCTTGGCTTTTGGCTGGAGATTTCAATGTTATAGCAAGACCACAGGAAAGCTCAGATTTCAATGGCTCCTACATGCTTACCTCTGATATGAAGGATTTTCAGGACTGCTTGACACAGCTATCAGTGTTTGATCATACCAGTACTGGACCAGCATTCACTTGGTCCAACCACCAAACTGATGCTTACTTGGCTAGAAAGCTTGATAGGGTTTTGGTGAATGATTGCTGGCATACACAGTTTGCTCACTCATTTGTTGAGTTTTTGGCTCCAATGGTTTCTGATCACTGCCTAGCATACATAAAGATGAACTTGACTGCTCATTCTCCCCCAAAGCCATTTAGGTTTTTTAATTTCTGGACTAGGAATCCAGAGTTCCTGAACATTGTGGAAAACTCTTGGCAAGAGCCTTTCATTGGCAATCCTATGACCACTCTATTCCACAAATTGAAGAGATTAAAGGCAGTACTGAGGGCATTTAACCTGGCCATATATGGCAATATTTCAGGGAAGGTTCAAGATAAAAGGCAAGAATTGGAGAGCATGCAGATGATCAATCTGCATCAAAGGCCATCTAATACTCTTGTTGAAACAGAAAGAAGACTCTATGCAGAATTGATGGAACTCCAAAAGGCTGAGGAAAGTTATTACAGGCAGAAATCAAGGATAAAATGGCTGCAGGAGGGGGATCAGAACACTCATTATTTCCATAAAATGGTGTCAGCAAAGCATAGCAAGCAATCCATCAGAGTCCTCTATGATGATGAAGGAAGGAAGTTAGAAGATTTTGGCCAAATCTCAAAGGAGGCTGTAAGGTTCTTTCAGAAGTTGATTGGGACTGAGGACAAACAGGTCACAGACTGCCCTAGGGAGCTTCTTACTGAACTTATTCAGCCTGCCTTACCTACTGAAGCTAAGGACAATTTAGCTAAGGCTGTTACAAAAGAGGAGGTGAAAAGAGCCATGTTTGAGCAGAATGGGGACAAAGCCCCAGGGCCAGATGGATACACTGCACAGTTTTTTAAAACTGCTTGGCCTATTGTGGAAGAGGATGTCACTGCAGCAATCTTATCCTTCTTTCAATCAGGGAGCAGGATATCAGTCTTTAACTCTACATGTATTGCTCTTGTCCCAAAATTCCAGAATCCTAATCATATGAAGGACTTCAGGCCTATTTCATGCTGCTCTGTCATTTATAAATGTATTACCAGGATCATCACTGCCAGGCTCACTCCACTCCTTCCTGCTATGATCTCCAGCAATCAGAGTGCCTTCATACCAGGGAGAAGCATCTCAGATAATATTCTCATGGCTCAGGAACTGGTCAAAGGGTATGGAAGAGCAACCTTATCCCCCCGTTTTGCAATGAAGATTGATCTCCAAAAAGCTTTTGATTCATTAAATTGGGACTTCATTCTCACTGTTTTATCAGTTTATGGATTGCCTGATAAGTTCATAGGATGGATCAAGGCATGCATCACTTCCCCAAAGTTCTCAATTTCTCTTAATGGGGGATTAGTAGGGTACTTTGAAGGAGCAAAGGGGTTAAGGCAGGGAGACCCTCTCTCTCCTTATCTTTTTGTCATTGCTATGAATGTTTTATCCAGACTTCTGGATGCAGGGGCTCTTCATGGAGTTTACAGCTACCATCCTAAATGTCACAGAATCAAGCTTACTCATCTGTGCTTTGCAGATGATCTGCTGATTTTTGCAAAGGGTAACTTGGATTCTGTTGTGGGCATACAGGGTATTCTCCATTACTTTTATACCATTTCTGGTTTGCAATTAAACCCCTCCAAGAGTGAAGTCTTCTCCTCTGGTGTTAGTAGGACCACTCTACTTGAGATGCAAGAGTTGACAGGGTTTAAACTTGGCAAACTACCTGTTACGTACCTTGGGGTCCCTTTGGTCACAAGAAGACTCTCTGAAAAGGATTGTTCTCCTTTGATCGACAGAATTACTCAGAGAATCAATGGCTGGGCAGCACGCATGTTATCCTATGCAGGAAGGCTTCAGCTCATTCAATCTGTTCTTTTTAATGTGTCCAATTTCTGGTGCAGGCACTTTGTATTGCCTAAGGCTGTTCTTAAAAGAGTTAATCAATTATGCAGCAGGTTCTTCTGGAAAGGAAGAGATGACTCAGCTAAGGGAGCAAGAGTCAAATGGAGTTCCATTTGCTGTCCAAAGTCAGAGGGGGGTCTTGGATTAAAAGACTTGGGAATATGGAATAAGGCTTGCATTATTCAGCACCTATGGGCACTTCTCTCCCAGGCAGGTTCATTGTGGATTGCCTGGCTTCATGCCTATGTGCTGAAAGGAAGAACAGTGTGGCAGGTTCAACCTTCCCCAGGAAGCAGCTGGACATGGCGTAAAATGCTTCAGCTGAGGGCTTTGGCTTTGAGGTTCACCTCCAACCAGAATGGTGCTCTAACCTGGAAGTTCCCTGGGAACAGTTTTATGGTGGCTAAGGTCTGGAATGATCTCAGGCCTAGGCAGGACAAGGTGGAGTGGGATAAACTGATCTGGTTTCCATTTCATATTCCTAAACATGCACTGGTAGCTTGGATGGCTATATTGGACAAACTGCCTACAAAGAACAGATTGATGTCATGGGGCATGGAGGTGGATGGCAAATGTGAGCTATGTCAAACTGAGCAAGAAACCCGGAATCATATATTTTTTGAATGTGACTATTCAAAGGAAATCTGGGGGTATATACTATGCTTATGTCAACTTCATAGAAGCATAAGGAGCTGGCAAGCAGAGCTGCAATGGGCAGTAAACAAAATCAGAGGAAAAACTCTCATTTCTGTTATTTTGTGTTTATCATGGAGTGCCTTTCTTTACTCGATCTGGAGGGAGAGAAATAATAGGTGTTTTAATCGCCTTCAATCCACACAAGGAGCCATCATTGAGCAGATAAAAGAGATCATCAGAATGCGATTGTTGGGGCTCAAGAACATTAGTCCTGATGAAGTGAACCGAAGATTGGATGCAGATTGGGGACTGTCTCTTTTTTCCTAGGATCTTTGTCCATTCTGGTATAGCTTTAAGTATTGCTGAAGTATGTTGCTATTGTTCCCTGATTGATTAGTGGTCTTAAGTTTTGTTCAAGTATTGTTTAAGTATGTATAGCTTTAAGTACATGTCGCACATGATGTTGGATGTAGCAGTTTAACTGCTTTCTGGATAAATAAAACACTTACTTATCCAAAAAAAAACTTTGATAAAAAACAATGATAGATAGATTCTGAAAATTAATTACATAACATGTCTAGGGCTTTGAAATCACCCTTAACCAAAGAAGTTTAGCATAACATAAGCATGGATAATATATACATAAAACTAAAAATAAAAATAAAAATAAAAGAATGGAGAAGAAGAAGAAGAATAATGATGATCCCTTGAGTCTCCTCCAAAAGATGTCTAGTTTGTGGCTCAAAAGATGGTATTTATAGAGCTTTAAAACCCTGAGAATAAGTCATTGCCGCACAAGTAAGCCTGGAGGTAGAAAAATCACGTTTTTGCCTTTTTTTTCAAATTTGCGGTTAGGGTTTTTCTGGCCGCAGGATTCTTTAGGGAGATCTTCTAGTGCCATTTTGAATGACCATTTCTTATCCGATTTGGGCCCATAATATATCGTTGGAAAGATAATCAAGTCAGATTCAAAAGTGAAGAAGGAAGTTTCTTCAAATAAAGACTCTAACATCATGTTTTCCTTGAAACAAGTTCCGGAGGTCAAATCTGCCTGATTGCTTTTCAACCAGAAATTGATATTTTTGACTCCCAAGTCTTCTTCCATCTTGTGATTATGATTTTGTATGCTATTTACCATCATTATTGACAACTTTTGACTTTATTCTCCTTATTGTACCTAAAATTCAAAAATATAATATAAGTAAACAAGATAAAGATCGAAAACATAACAAAAACTAAAGGTAGAAAGGCATAAAATGTATATTTTATGAGCTTATCAAATACCCCCACACTTAGCTTTTTGCTAGTCCTCGAGCAAAACAAAATAAAAATAAAATAAGAAAATCTAATCTAATCCACTTTCGTAAGAAATCACGATGGCACTTAGCATGTGACACAAGCCTTTAAACCCCTAGGTGTCCCTAGTGGACGAGTTTAGTCTCGTGAGGGTTTGCTAGAACGATACCCACAAACATTGAAAAACTAAAATATAAATAAACTACATATACTAAAAATGTTTACTCCTAATCCTTTCAATATAAATTAGAGACAATCTTTGAACAAGTCTTATAAACTAATCAATAGCTCAAAGAATTTCACAAAAAATCATGCTTGAATGTAAATTGTTTGAGTTAAGCCAATATTAACATAACATATTTCAATCAAAATAGTGCATATTCAAACTTAATCTCAACTTCTCACATGGGATACTCTCATGATTTTCACTCTTTAAAGTAGTGGTAAAGTGTTTACACTCAATCAATCTCATGAAAACAGTTCTACCATATGCTTGCTTGTCCACCTATTATCCATTATTTAGATCATGCAACTTCATAAATCAAGAGGTCTTTAATCAAGGTTGTAATGGGGCCAAGGGGTAATAATGTGGTTAAAGAATAAAAAGGAAAAGATATCACAAACGTTCCAAAGACTTCATAGAATTTAGAGACAAAATAAGATTTTGCAAATAAAACTTTCTCAATATTCCTTAGAAGTACATAATCACATAGGCTGAATATTTCATGTTGAGCCTTTACTTCATTCTAACCAATCTTGTAACATTCTTTTTCTTTACTTTAACTAGAAGTTCAAGAGAAGATTTTTTTTTTTTTTTAATATGAGAATGTATTTGACAATGATCCCTTTCTTTTTCTCTTGACTTTTTCTTTTCTTTTCTTCCCCCACACTTATCTTTTGTTTCCAACCCAAATTTTCAACTACAAATATCCCTTGTTTTTTGCAATATGTCTCAAAATATATAATCCATCTTTAGAACAAGGGTAAGGATATAAGTATATTTAGGCTAGGTGTAAGTTGTAGTTACCAATAAAATAGCATATTTAATGTAGGCTCAAATTGGCTCACTAGTGGGGATGTTCTCTTAGAACATTAATAATGGATGGCTGTTTGGCTCTGGTTATAATTCTAATGCCTCTATCATTTTCATGTTGTTACATGCATCAATATAGTCTCAAAAAGGTTTAAAGCAAGTTCTAAAGAAACATGTAATCATAAGAACACTCAAGAAAGAAATTAGATTGATATGTATAATGCATCAATCATATAGGCTCAAAAATTCACAAGGATGATTATACAAGTCAATCAAGTCTAAACATGCTTCTTTCTCAATCAACATATCATATCAACATTGGCTCGTAAAATTAGTATCAAGCTTAATTCTCATGAAAATCTTCTCACTAATAACCAGTTTAGACCTATGCAATTCATATCTCATCATTGTATTAAAAAGGAACTAAAACACACTAAAAATAATAATAATAATAATAATAAAGACTCATAAAAAAATAGTAGACAAAAATAAAAGAAATCCTAAATCATTCCCCCCACACTTAATTCTTACATTGTCCTCAATGTAAGTCTATTAACCCAAATGAAAGAATCATGTGTAAGAGAAAAGAACTAATAACATAAGAATAGGAACAACTAAGACTCAAAACAAAACAAACCCATGCAACCTAAATAATCCTAAAATACTAAACAAAAAATTAACAAATAAACATAAAAAATAAAAAGAAAAACAATAAAAATAAAAATAATAAAAGAAAAAGGAAAAGGAAAAGAAAGAGAAAGAGAAAGCAAATCTGAATATGGCAGGTTGGCAATTTCTTCTTTAATTGGGCTGCCTTCCCAATTAACACTTGAGTTAGTGTTTTGAATCTAACCAACACCCCTTCTTGGCATTTTAGGCTTGTCAGGCTCATACATGAAATTTCCCAAATTTATGCGTTTGAGAGGAAGCTTTCTTTGCACAACAGTGGATGCATTCTCCATTACAAGTATTATTCCATCATCCTTTGTGGTGCATATCTCATCGAGGAATGGAGCATATTTCGATACTTGTTGAATGGAATCCACAAACAAGTTGTTTAAGGTTTCCGGCATGTGTTGTTCATGTTCTTCCTCCTTGAACTTTGCAAATCTACTAGGAAAAGGTGGAGAAGAAACATTAGTAAAAAGTGGAACCTTAAACGTTACCTCAAGTGCCGAAATACTCTTATTTGGATATGTGGCTTCATTATCCTCAACAATATAATCCATCTCTAATTTTGTCTCATCCTCATCTTGTTCCTCATTCCTCAAGGTCACAATAGTAGCATTCTCCTTTGGGTTAATCATCGTTTGGGCAGGGAGTTCTTCAGATCTTTGTGCTACCCATCCCACCATACTACTAGCCAATTGGCTCATTTGCTTTTCCAAACTCTGGATGCTTGCCCTTGTTTCCTGTTGAAATTGCAAAGTATTAGTAACAAGAGAATAGACAAGATCTTCTAAAGAAGTACCTGAGTTTTGAGTCATATGTGGTGGCTGAAAAAGATCTGGTTCTTGAGACCATGATTGATTAAATCTAGATGGATGAGTGTAATTGGCATAAGGATCTACTTCTTGGTAATTTTCTGAGTAGCCATAATTAGTATGATCCCACCATCCCTCATGGTAAGTGTTTGAGTAATGATCATACTGTTGGTCTTGGAACACTTGATGGCCTTGACATCCTCCCATGGCCAATTGTTGAACTGGGGAGGTGAGATTGGCTTGTTGATTCTCCATGTTCATGTATGCCACCAACTCTTCAAGTGTTAGATTGCTCAATTCCATCGTTTTTTTTTTTTAATTTGAAAAGAAAAACCTGTATGTACAAGAAAATAAAACTAATTAGAACTGAAAATAAGAATAAACCAAGTAACAAATAAACTAAAGAAAGCAATCCCCGGCAACGGCGCCAAAAACTTGATGCACCCAAAAGAGTGTATCTTATTTAACCTTGCTCTTAAAAAAAATTAATAGTAGAGTATAGTGATTAGCAAGGGTCGAGTCCTCAGGGATTGGGTTTTAATCTATGAGTTATTAATTTATAACTTAGGTTCAAAGAAAACAAAAGAAAAGGGGGTTTTGAAATAGTTTTAAAAATAAGCAAACAAGAAATGTAAGATGCAAGTAAGAAATAAGAAATCAAATATGAGAGAAATATGGTTAAGGTTTCATTCTCTACCACTAGACATCATTAAGAACCAATTTCAGATCTATCAATATCAACCAACTATCAAAGTTAACAACCGTAGATAACAACAAGCTCTGTTATCCCAATCTTTCCTTAGTTTGTCGTTAAATAGAACAAGCTCTCTATTTAATCTCTAACCATCAAACAACCTAGAATAAGCTCTCTAAATTCAATTTAATGGCAGCTTTATGATGAGAAAGATAGGTTGATCTAAGCAACAAACACATAAGCTCGGATTGTTCAACTTAGGTTATGTTCCACTTTGCAATTATTGAAAACTTGACCATAATCATTAATCACAAATTGCTACTTATGATTAGGAAATCAAGACAATTACACGGATCAAGACTCCTAAACTAGCATTAGACAATTATCAAGATTTATCTAGTTGGCCACCTAAACAAATCAAAACATCATCATGAACAATTTTAATGGAAGAACATAAGCAACTTTGATAGAAAACAATGATAGATAGATTCTGAAAATTAATTACATAACATGTCTAGGGCTTTGAAATCACCCTTAACCAAAGAAGTTTAGCATAACATAAGCATGGATAATATATACATAAAACTAAAAAGAAAAATAAAAATAAAAGAATGGAGAAGAAGAAGAATAATAATGATGATCCCTTGAGTCTCCTCCAAAGATGTCTAGTTTGTGGCTCAAAAGATGGTATTTATAGAGCTTTAAAACCCTGAGAATAAGTCATTGCCGCACAAGTAAGCCTGGAGGTAAAAAAATCACGTTTTTGCCTTTTTTACAAATTTGCGGTTAGGGTTTTTCTGGCCGCAGGATTCTTTAGGGAGATTTTCTAGCGCCATTTTGAATGACCATTTCTTATCCGATTTGGGCCCATAATATATGGTTGGAAAGATAATCAAGTCAGATTCAAAAGTGAAGAAGGAAGTTTATTCAAATAAAGACTCTAACATCATGTTTTCCTTGAAACAATCTCCGGAGGTCAAATCTGCCTGATTGCTTTTCAACCAGAAATTGATATTTTTGACTCCCAAGTCTTCTTCCATCTTGTGATTATGATTTTGTATGCTATTTACCATCATTATTGACAACTTTTGACTTCATTCTCCTTATTGTACCTAAAATTCAAAAACATAATATAAGTAAACAAGATAAAGATCGAAAACATAACAAAAACTAAAGGTAGAAAGGCATAAAATATATATTTTATGAGCTTATCAGAGTCTCTAGCAGATCTTGTCAAATCCCTTGCTACTAACCAATTACAAATGCAACAGAACATAAGGGAAACAAACAGACAAATGGCAACAAGGATGAGTCAATTGTAGACTCAGATGGGACAAATGGTAACAGCGATAAGCCAATTAGTAGAACAAAGATCTCAAGAACTCCCTTCCCAAACTATGATTGATCCAAAGGAAAGTGTTAGTGCCACACAACTTGAGGATGAATCAGAAAATCCAAGGGAACCCGAGGATGAGAAAGAACTAGAGATGAATTCTACTCTTGAGGATAATGAAGCCATGATTCCAATTGAGAGTACTTCGGCACCTGAGGTAACGTTTAAGGTTCCAATTTTTAATAATGTTTCTTCTCCACCTTTTCCTAGTAGATTCACAAAGTTCAAGGAGGAGGAACATGAACAACACATGCCGGAAACCTTAAACAACTTTTTGTGGATGCCATTCAACAAATACCAAAATATGCATCATTCCTCGATGAGCTATGCACCACAAAGGATGATGGAATAATAATTGTGATGGAGAATGTATCCACTATTGTGCAAAGAAATCGCCCTATAAAACGCATAAATTCGGGAAGTTTCTTGTATGAGCCTGCAAATCCCAAAAAGCCAAGAAGGGGTGTTGGTTAGGTTGAAAACACTAACTCAAGTGCTAATTGGGAAGGCAACCCAATTAATGAAGAAATTGTCAACCTGTCATTTCAGATTTGCTTTCTTTTGCTTTTGCTTTTGCTTTTATTATTTTTATTGTTTATGTAGTGTTTTAGGTTTGTTTAGGTTTTATTAGTTTGTTTTGTTTTGAGTTGTTAATATTTCTTTCATGTGGGGTGATAGTATTACATTAAGGACAATATAAGAATTAAGTGTGGGGGGGGAGAATTTAGGATTTCTTTTATGTTAGTTCTTTTTTTATATATTTTTTTGGTTTATTTTGAGTCTTATTTTCTTTTAGTGTGTTTTATTACTTTCAATATAATGATGGGATATGAATTGTCTAGGTTTAAAACTGGTTTATTAGTGAGAAGAATTTTCATGAGAATTGAGCTTGATATCATTTTTCAATGAGCCGATGTTAACATGATGTGTTGATTGAGAAAGAAGCATGTTTAGATTTAACATTGACTTGTATAATCATCCTTGTAAGTTTTGAGCCTATATGATTGATGGATTATACATATCAATCCAATTTCTTTCTTGTGTGCTTTCATGATAACATGTTTCTCCAGAACTTGCTTTAAACCATTTAAGACTATATTGATGCATATAACTATGGATATGATAGAGGCATTAGGATTTTTTACCAAGGCCAAATAAGCCAATCCCCTATTGATGTTCCATGAGAACATCCCTCTAGTGAACCAATTTGAGCCTACATTGAATAAGGTATTTCTTTGGTAACCACATCTTACACCTAGCCTAAACACATTTATATATTTACCCTTGTTCTAAAGATGAACTAGAATGTTTGAGACATATTGCAAAAATAAGGGATATTTTTTGAAAATTTGGGTTAGAACAAAAGATAAGTGTGGTGGAGGAGAAAGGTAAAAGTCAAGAGAAAAAGAAAGGGAATATTGTAAAAATATATTCCCATAAAAAAATGAAAAGAAAAAAAAAAATTGAATCATTTCTTGAACCTCTAGTTAAAGAAAAGAAAAAAAAATGTTACAAGATTGGTTAGAATGAAGCAAAGGCTCAACATGAAATATTCAGCCTATGCGATTATGTACTTCCAAGGAATATTGAGAAAGTTTTATTTGCAAAATCTTATTTTGTCTCTAAATTCTATGAAGTCTTTGGAACCTTTGTGATATCTTTTCCTTTTTATTCTTTAACCACATTATTATCCCTTGGCCCTATTACAAATTTGAATAAAGACCTCTTGATTCATGAAGTTGCATGATTTAAATAGTGGAGAATAGGTGGACAAGCAAGTATAAGGTAGAACTATTTTCATGAGATTGATTGAGTGTAAGCATTTTACCACTACTTTAAAAAGTGCAAATCATGAGAATATCCCATGTAAGAAGTTGAGATTAAGTTTTAAACATGCACTATTTAGATTGAGATATGTTATGTTAATGTTGGTTTAATTCAAACTATTTACATTCAAGAATGATTTTTTATGAAATCCTTTGAACTATTGATTAGTTTATATGACCTATCTATTGATTTTATCTAATTTATATTGAAAGGATTAGTTGTAATTATTTTTTTATTTTTTATTATTATTTTTATGTTTCCAATGTTTGTAGGTATAGTAAATCCTCACGAGACTAAACTCGTCCACTAGGGATACCTAGGGGTTTAAAGGCTTGTGTCACATGCTAAGTGCCATCGTGATTTCCTAAGAAAGTAGATTAGATTAGATTTTCTTATTTAATTTTGTTTTGCTCAAGGACTAGCAAAAAGCTAAGTGTGGGGGTATTTGATAAGTTCATAAAATAAACATTTTATACCCTTTCTATTCTTAGTTTTAGTTATGTCTCATATCTTTATTTTGATTAATTATATAATGTTTTTGAATTTTAGGTACAATAAGGATAATGAAGTCAAAATATGTCAATAATGATGGTAAAGAACCTACAAAATCATAATCACAAGATGGAAGAAAACTTAGGAGTCAAAATATCAATTTCTGGTTGCAAAGCAAGAAGGCAGATTTGACCTCCGGAGATTGTTGCAAGAAAAACATGATGTTAAATTCCTTATTTGAAAAAACTTCCTTCTTTACTTTTGAAGTTTACTTGAATACCTTTCCAAAGGTAGTTTACACGCTCAAATAGGACAACAAATGGTCATCCAAACCAGCTAACAAAGTGAAGGAAGATGGGCCCAAAAACCATAAAAAAAATCGGGAAAACATGCCAAAAACGAGATTTTTCTGCCTCCTAGCTTACTTGTGCGGCAAAGACTTGTTCTCAGGGTTTTAAAACTCTATAAATACCATCTTTTGAGCCACAAACTAGACATCTTTTGAAGAGACTCAAAGATCATCATTAATTTTCTTCTTCTTCTCCATTCTCTTATTTTTTTTTTAGTTTTATGTATATATTATCTATGCCTATGCTGGGCTAAACTTCTTTTTGGTTAAAGGTGATTTAAAAGCTCTAGAACATGTTGTGTAATTGATTTTGATATTCTATCTATTATTGGTTTTCTATCAAAGTTGCTTATGTTCTTCTATAAAAATTGTTCATGATGTTGTCTTGATTTTTTTAGGTAACCAACTAAATATATCTTGATAATTATCTACTGCTAGTTTAGGATTTTTGATACGTAGGTTATCTTGATTTCTATTCAGTCGTGACAATTTGTGGTTAATGATTATGTTAAAGTTTTCGCTAATTGCAAAGTGGAACATAACCTAAGTTAAACAATTCATGTTTATGCTTCTGTTGCTTAGATCAACCTATCTTTCTCATCATAAAGCTGATGTCAAATTAAATTTAGAGATGTTTATCCTAGGTTGTTTGATAGTTAGAGATTAAGTAGTGGCGTTTGTCCTGCTTAACGACGAACTAAGGAAGGATTGGGGTAACACGGGAGGTTGTTATCTACGGTTGTTAACTTTGATAGATTATTAATATTGATAGGTCCGAAATTGATTCTTAACATTGTCTAGTGGTGGAGAATGAAAACTTAACCATACTTTCTCATATTTGATTACCTCTCTTTATTTACTTGCTTGTTTTTTATTTTCTTGTTTATTTTAGTTTTAAAATTATTTCAAAACCCCCCTTTTTCTTTATTTTTCTTGAATTTAATTATAAACTGATAATTCTTAAATTAAAACTCAATCCCCGAGGATTTGACCCTTGCTAACTACTATACTTACAATTGATCTTTTTAGTGCAAGGTTAAATAAGATATACTATTTTGAGTGCATCACTATCCTCTTTATTTATTTATATATATTATATGAGGAGAAATCTACTTACACTAAGGTAAAACTAATTTAATTTTACACACTTTCATAATTTTTTATACGATTTATATTTTAACAAACCGACCATTGTATTTAACAATATAATAGTACTCGTCGTGCAGGTAAAGTTTCAAACCGATCTGATATCTCTATCATATTGGTCGAGAATACTTTCTTTTTCAATAAATATTTAACGGTTGAAAGTTTTTTACATTGAACATATAATTAGACATTTTTAATTTACTCGATATTCGACGTTCATGATCTACGTACGTGAATAGAACATGAAATACAACGGTCAAATTAAACAAATATAAATTGTATAAAAAAACAATATTCTTGATCGATATGATAGAAATATTGGATCTATTCGAAAATTTACTTGCACGACGAGTATTATTATATTGTTAAATCCAACGGTCGGTTTGTTAAAATATAAATCGTATAAAAAATTATGAAAGTGTGTAAAATTAAATTAGCTTTACATTAATATAAGTGGATTTCTCCTCTATATTATATATATATTGTATTATATAATATAATATTTATATAGATTAGTGCTGTTTCCAGATGAGGAAAGAATAAATAAGAGATTAGAATAATGTAATCATCTTAAAAGCATAACTTTACATTCAAAAAACCACTTAAAATGCACAATAAATTAATAAGATTCTCTTAATTTGAGTTTATAATATTTTTGTCAATCATCTTCCAATTTGTTCTCTTTTTTGGTATAGGATCTTATGTTTTGTTGATACTCAAGTCAATATGTCATTCTAAAAATGATTTAGGATTCATATCTAAATAAATATTCAAATTGAGTGGGTAAAACAAGTATAGGAATATATACGTGAAGAGTTAGTTTTTTAAACAAATAAATAAATAATATGTAGTTTTAATAATTCTATTAAAAACTGGTATAAAAAATCATGGAAAGATTTGGTGTGTTTTGATGGTTTTATTTTTTCAATGCGTTTGATAAATTAATTCTAGAAACTACTTAATTGAAGATTTTTAATGAAAAATGTTGAAAATTCTAAGTAACTTTTAGTTACTTAATACATTAAGTCAAAATCCGTCTGTACTTGCACTGTCGGTCCCAAGCGCGGATAAAGGTTGGAGGAGGATGCGGTAGGCCTGTGACAGACAATGTAAAATTTCGTCACATCTTTAACATGGACTGAGATAAGAGAATTAATGATGGGGCGTTTCTTACTAAGGGACGCACTGCATCTTCCAGGCTCGAGAGCAGTGATAAATGGGCAAAGATTGCTAGGTCGTTGCCTTGAAGCAACGTGCCACATCGATGCTAGGGTGTGGTGTCAAATGAGCAAAGGTTTCCCTAAATTAATGGACAGAAGGGGATTAAATAAAGGCCAAAACCTTAGCTAGTTAAGCATCTTGGAACATAGGTTCTCTTACAGGTAAGTATGTACAGATAGAAGATGCTATGATTAGGAGGAATATCAACATTTTATGTTTTCAAGAGACTAAATGGATAAACGAAAAAGCTAAACCCATAAGTAGTGGGGTCACAAATTATGATATACAAGTAGAGATAAGAATAAGAATAGAGTAGGTATAGTTTTAGATTGCCAATTGGTTGATGCGATTGTTGACATTAGAAGGAAAGACAATAAGATCTTGCTCATTAAACTCATACTAGGTGACAAGCTTTAAACATTATCAGTGCTTAAGCACCACAAATAGGCTTAGATGATGCTAGTAAGCGACAATTTTAGGAAGGCATAGATGAAGTGGTGCAAGGAATACCTATAGAAGAAAAGATTTTCATTGGAGGTGACTTTAATGGACATGTAGGGACTAGTTGCAATGGTTTTCAATGTGTCTTCAAGAGACTAAATGGACAAGCGAACAATCTAAAGCCCTAGGTGAGTGAGGTCACAAATTATGATATACAAGTAGAGATAAGAATAAGAATGAGGTAAGTATAGTTTTAGAACGTCAATTGGTTGATGAGATTGTTGACATTAGAAGGAAGGACGATAAGATCTTGCTCATTAAACTCATACTAAGTGACGAGGCTTTAAACATTATTGTTGCTTATACATCACTGATAGGCTTCGATGGAACTAGTAAGCGAAAATTTTGGGAGGACATAGATGAAGTGGTGCAATGTATACTTATAGAAGAAAATATTTTCATTGGAGGTGACTTTAATGGACATGTAGGGGCTAGTCGTAATGGGTTTGAAAGTGTTCATGAAGGATATGGTTTTCGGGATAGAAACGAGATGGGAAACACCATCCTAGATTTTATTATATCTTATGACTTGATTTTAGCAAACACTTGGTTTAGGAAAATTGAGTCCCATTTGATCACTTATAAGAGTGGAATGAATGCTAGCCAAATAAACTTATTTTCGACCAGAAAGGTAGGGAAGTGTTGTTGCATAGTCTGTAAGGTGATACTAGGGGAGAGCGTAAATACACAACATTGGCTTCTAGTTTTAGATGTTCGTTATAGAAAGATATGTAAGAAAGTGAGACGTATCCTAGATCTTAGGATTAAAGTGTGGAGGTTGAATAGGAACGCATAAGTATCTTTTTGTGGAAAAACTAACCAAAAAGGTTAATTGAGAATACGAGATCGACTCTAGTGTAATGTGGAATAAGATAGCCAATTGTATATAATATGTGGTCAAGGATGAACTTGGTGAATCAAAAGGTATGGTGCCACCATGTAAGGACATATCATGGTGGAGTGAGGACGTAAAGATAGTTGTTAAGAACAGATGAATTTGCTATAGCAAATTAGAAAATAGTAGGGATACAAAGAGCTTTGAGAAATGTAATCTAACAAAGAATGAGCGCAAGAAAGCTGTAAGAGAGGCTAGAGCGAGAGCCTATAAGATATTTTTGATATATTAGACTTAAAAGATGGAGAGAATGATATCTATAAGCTTGCTGGGATGAGGAAGAAAAAGACTAGAGATTTGAAAACTAGTAGGTGTATTAAGGATAACAACCATATGGTCCTGGTGAAGGATGATAAGATTAAAAAGAGATTGATGGAATATTTTGATAAGCTCTTCAACGGTAATTACTCTCAAGATGTGAGTGACCTGACTATACCGTTAGAGGACTTAAATTGTGAATTTATACGTAGGATAAAGCCTTTTGAGGTCAAAGAGGCCTTAAACCGAATGAAGACTAGAAAGGCGGTAGGCCCAGAAGCAATTCCTATCGAGGTTTGGAAATTCCTCGGCAAGGTTAATATTGGGTGGTTGACGAACTTGTTTAACAAGATTTGGTGAAGTAATAAGATGCCTGATGAGTGGAGGATGAGTACTTTGGTGCCTTTATGTATAAAAAAATCCGACATTCAAGATTGCTTAAATTATAGAGGAATAAAACTTATGAATCATACTATAAAACTTTGGGCGAGGGTTATTGAGAAATGTTTGCAAAAACATACTAAGATTGTGAAAAATCAGTTTGGTTTCATGCCAGGAAAATCCACCATACAAGCGATTCATTTATTGCGACAACTTATTGAGAGGTTTAGAGTGTCAAGATGAGATTTACACATGATTTTTACTGATTTAGAGAAAGCTTATGATAAAGTACCTAAAGACGTTCTTTGGTGGGCTTTGAACAATAATGTAGTTCCTCTCAAATATGTTAGTATAATACAGGGTATGTAAGAGGGACTAGTTATGAACATAAGAACTTATGGTGGATTGGCGGATGAGTTTTTGATTACAATAAGGTGCACCAAGAATAAACGTTGAGTCCTTTTCTTTTTGCCATAGTAATGGATGAGATAATGAAAGGCATTCAAAACGAAATACCTTGGTGTATGCTATTCGTAGATGATATTGTATTAGTTGATGAGACTAAAGAAGGGGTTAATACCAAATTAGGATTGTAAAGACAAACACTAGAAGCTCAGGAATTTAGATTGAACACATCGAAGATGAGTATATAAAGCGTACATTTAGGAAAAGAAGAAATAATGATGAAGACGTGATCACACTCAATGGTCAAGTGATACAAGTAGCAGAGTGATTTAAGTACCTAAGGATGATAATTTAAAAAGACAAGGAGATTGATGGGATGCTAATCATAGGATCAAGATTGAGTGGCTTAAGTAGAGAAATGAGACAGTTTTTTTATGTGATCGCAATATACCTTTGAATTTGAAGGGAAAGTTCTATAAGACGGCTATCAGACCTATTTTACTATATGGCATGAAATGTTGGGCTAACAATAAGCAACATATACAAAAGACGAGTGTAGTCGAGATGCGAATATTAAGATGGGTATGTGGTAAGACTAGAAAGGATAAAGTTAGAAATGAAGATATTCATCTCCAAGTTGGGATAGTTCATACAAAGGATCAAGTGAGAGAAAATCTTTTAAGGTTGTTTGACCACATAGAAGCAAATCAAAGGATGCATTTGTTAAAAAAAATGGAGCAATTTGGCGTTGCACAAGATAAAAGATTGAACGGAAAAAAAATGGTTAAAAGTGATAAATAATGACACGAAACTATTAGAACTTGAAAAAAGAATGATGGTAGATATGAATGATTGGAGAATGGAGATTCGTGTATTCGATGTAAATATTTTTATGTCTTGATTCTTGTAGGAGGCCCAAATTTAACCTTTTTTTTTAATTTTTATCAATTAAAATAATTATAAATATTTTTCTTACAAAAGATTAATAAAAAAATTAATAAACATTTAATTTTTAGTAACATATCAAATAATTTTATATCATTTATTCAGTACTTAAATTTTTTAGTATTACTTAAAAAATAACAAAGAAATTATTAAATACACAAAACATGATATATAAATCTATACACTAGATAAAAAAATCCACTAAGGGGTCTTAGCTTGACACGTGTCAAGTGGCAAGCTTCTTTTTTTTTTTTAATTTTAGTTATTTTATTTTTAAATGATATATTAAACGGATTGATCCATACGTTGACTCGTGGGTCGATTTAGAATCTGTACCTGACCCGCTTGGAATTTTTTTTTTAAAATATTATTTTATTAAATATTTTTAGTTTTAAGTCGAGTCGATTTAGGGACCGTATCCGACCCGCTCGGGAAATTATTTTTAAAAAAATATTTTATTAAGTATTTTTAGTTTTAAATGATGTATTTAAAAAGGTTGATCCGAACTTTGACTAGCGAGTCGATTTAATATCCTACCCGACTCGCTCGGAAAAAATTTAAAAAATTTATTTATTTTATTAATTATTTTTTTATCTTTTTTTTATTTTTTTTTATTTTTTTTTTACTTTTTACTTTTTTTTATTTTTAAATTATATATTTAAAGGGGTTGGTCCGCACGTTGACTCGCGGGTTGATTTAAAATCAGTACCCAACCCATTCAGAAAAAAATTATTTTATTAATTATTTTATTTTTATTTTTAAATGATGTATTTAAAGAATTGCTCTGCACGTTGACTCGCGAATCAATTTAGAATTCATACCCGACTCTAGAGGTGATCATGGGCCGGGCCGCGGCCCGGTTTTTTTTTCCTCTGCCCAGGCCCGGCCCTGGGTAGCCCAAGCCCGCCCGTTTAGGCCCGAAACACTGTTCATTGGAATAAAAAAATAAATTTTTTTATTTTTTTTATTTTTTTATAATTAAAATTAAATAAAATAATATTATTATAATAAAAATCACTGTTCCGGGCCGGGCCGGAACATAAAATATCCTGCCCAGGCCCGGCCCGATACGGGCCGGGCCGGGCGGGCTGCGCGGCCTTGAGCAGATCTACCCGACTCGCTTGGGAAAAAAGTTATAAAAAAAAATGAATTTACTGCTAATCAATGTAACACACGTGTTAAGCTCCTTTGCTTGACGACGTGCTTTTTTTTTTTTTTACTTTTACTTTTTTTTTAAGTTTTTTTTAGTTTTAAGTCGACCCAACGAGAGAATAAAATACAAATCATAATTTAATTTGTTATTATTTACCTCATATAAATAAAAATATACATTATACAATAAAGTCTAAATATTTTTAAAAAATGCATATAAATAACATTTCAAAATGTATTTATATTACGTAATTTATAAATAAATAATTGTCATAAATTTAATTTTCATAATTAATAAAATATAATTATATTTATATTATTATAATTTTAAAAATAAAAATTTATTATTTAATAAATTTTAATTTAAAATTAATTTAAAATTATTAATTAATTAAAAAATTTAAAAAAAAAAAACAGCGAAGCAGATGATTTAATTCTAGTTAATAGTTAAAAATCTTGATCAAATTTATTTCAAAATTAAAAATACGATTATAAAAGTGTATCAATTAAAAATTTATAATATATTTGGATTAACTATATTCATAAAGTGATAAGTTTCAGTTTATTCCAAGAAAAATAATAATAGAAAATGAAAACCAACCGAGTTCAATCGAGTCAAGGTTCCGAGTTACCGAGTTACATTCTGGGGTCTCAAAGATCACGCAAAGGATCAGAATCAGATCACATGCATTAGATTCCATCGACGTGGATCCCAAAGTCAAAAATTTGTTTCAAAGGCTTGTAAATGAATCGAGTTTTATCAAATAAATATTTATGTTCGTATATTTATTTTTGAGATTGTTTGTATTCTGTTTGTGTTCCTTAAGAATTTTAAAATCGTGTTTGAGGTCTGTTCTTCTGAACTTAAGTGTGTTCGAGTTCGTTCATTTAAAATAAATTAACTTGTTTACGAATATTAAACGAACATATTCATGAATATGTTCACGAACAATTAAAAATATATTTATAAATAATAAATAAGTAAATTTTAAGTTATTATTAAATATTAAATAATAAAATATAAATATAATTAAATATAAACAATAAAACAAAAATATTATTAAATTAAAGTTATTATTAAATATAAAATAATAAAACACAAATAATATTAATTATATTACAAAAAAATAAAAAATAAATAATTATAATTATAATTATATTATTAATTATATTATATTATAATCAAACAATAAACGAATTTTAAACGATCTATTAAATAAATTTTAAACGATTCATAAAAAAAAATTGTTCAAAAATATAAATAAATTCAACCTGCCTTTTTCGATTATCAGCCGTTCAATAAATGAGCTTTAAAACTCCCCAAACAGCCCCAGACAGACAGCCAATCAGTGAGTAGCTATAGATAATATACAGGTTATAGGACACGTGGCGCCATGACGTGTTAGGAATATATCTTGTTGGGATCTGCATGCATCGACATCGCCATCATGGATCATGCATGCATGTGACTATGCTTTTCCATTGCCCGCTTTTACTTTTCACATGTTTTTGGTTTTACGTCATCGTTTTATTCCTCCTTCTAATTTTCTCAATAATAAAAATATGGTGAAATATAAGGAATATAAACATTTATACTATGCATAATATACTTAGTGTCACGAAAATTAAAAAATTATTTTAAAATAAAATAAAATAAAATTAAGAGTACTTATGTTTTTATATAATATATATTTTTTAAATATCCATTTCTTTTTTAATAATAATTATACATTTATTCTCTTTGAAAATATTTTTTAAGTATTTTTTCTTTCATCCACAAAGTGAATGTTTATATTTTTAGTATTTATTATGTGAGTGAAATAGTAAATAATTTATTATTAAAATAAAATTAATACCTAAACGTAGAGAAAATAAATGAGATAAGTGAAAATGCAATTATTTAGAAGTAAAAGGAATAGACAAAATAATAAATTTAAAAATATTTAAATCAAACTCCTACATTCTTTAATAATACGATATTTGATCCAGCACTTTTGTCTAACATGATGTGATAATAACTTGTTATAGTTTGATTGTTATATGTTATTTTTGAATTAATTGACTTATTTATGAATCGATAAATCTCAAATTTAAATTTATTTAATAACTATATTTATAATTATATTATATATATATATATAAGTACGGATGTGGAAATTTTTTGAACAGACAAAAATAGTCATTGTTATTTATTATATTTTTAAATTTTCATTATAAATAATTTTATTATTAATAAAATTTTTCAAATTTATAAGTAAAGAGTTTAATATCATTAAAACATTTGCTTTAAATGCATTGATTTGATAATAAACAAAAAAGAATGAAACGTTTATATGAAATTACTTTATCTTAAAAGGTTTAATTTTTCACTAATCTTAAAAAGTAAATTAATTAATTTGATATAAATAAAAAAAGACTTAAAATTTACATTGAATTTTTTATCTTCTTAATTAATTTTGCATTAATATTAAAAATAATAAATTTTTTGAAAGAATTTGCACATAAAATAAAAGTTACATGTTTATTTAAATTTTAGTTAATATACATTTTATTTTATTTTTTATTTTATTTTCAAAATAATAATTATATATTAAAAAATAAATAAAACAACAAGTATTTATGCGGCAACATACGTGATTATGATAACAAATGCTAGTGTTATATACAGGAGTATAAATATTTGAGATAAAAGTGATGGAGGTAAGTAACACATGACTCTAATAATACATATATTTTATTTATCATTTAGTATTGGAATAATTTTCTTAATTGAATTGTCTATCACTTAATTAATAACACAAAACTCATTCAAATTTTTTATTAATAATTAGTCCTTGACACAATCATTATGTGGATGAAATAATAAGTAAAATTATTATTTAAATCAATATTAAAATACTGCTACATATCTAAAATATAAAAAATAATAAGAAAAAAATGATCATTAAAAACATTAGATTAAAATGTATATATATATAATAAATAATTAAAAAATATTATATTTATATTTATATTAAATAATAAAATATATTAAAATTATTGTTTAACATTTTAAAATATAAATAATTAAAAAATATTTACAACATGTTAAACAATAATAATTAAAATATATTAAAATTATATTTATATTAAATAATAAAATTATCATTTAACATATTAAATTATTATAATTAAAAATTATTATATTTATATTATAAAATAATAAAAATAAAAGAACTAAAATATTAAAAAAATTAAAAATATAGTGGAGGGGGGTAAAAGGGGGATTTCTCCCTTCCACTAGAGGTCCAGTGGTCCACTGGACCCCTTAAGCTCCAGTGTAAAACTGGAGCACCAGTCCAGTGAAAAATCCACTGGACTGGTACTGGGGGTGCATTTGGATGCACCCCGGTACGGTGGGGGGTTTCCCCTACCCAATTTGCTCTTGAAATCTCACCGCATTGGAGTGCGGTGATATCCAAACGGAGCCCTTAGTTAGAGATTATAATATTAGTATAGATACTAGAATTAATTACATCCAATATCTGGGTGAAAAAATATATATTTTGAAAGAAAATAATATTTAAGAAAAAAAGTGGGTAATTTTTTTTATAAAAAAAAGAGTAATTATTCTTTTTAAAGTGAGATGATGTATATATCTTTAATTTATATTATATAATAATTTTATTTAGTCATTTTTATCAATTCATCGATTAAGTTGATATTATTTAATTCGTGATATCAATTTAATCATGTATTTTATAATTAGTATAGATAATATTTTTGGTTTTATATCGTGCCCGCATTCCTTGTAAAATATAGCAGTAAAGCTTAGACTCCAATTGAATGACAAAGTTATAACTTAGAGTTTAACTTGAATTTTGTAAAAAAAAAGTTTAATAATCTTGAAATATTAAAAAAATGAATGACAAAAATTAATTGAATTTTATTATATTATTATTGCTAATAAAATATTTTTTATATAAAAGATCACAATTTAAAAATAAAAAAATATTACAAATAATAAATTTAAATTTTAAATTTATTAAATATTAATTTTTAAAATATGAAATTAGATTCGAATTCAAAATAAAAAACTTTTAAATATCAAAATCCGAGTTGAAGAATTAGAACAATCTATAACGACAAAACATAAAGAAATGTCATAAATAAATGAATGTCGGTTTGCACGTAATAAAAAAACCCTAAAAAAGGAATAAAAAAAACAAATCAAATGTTTGGGTCGGTAGCATAAGCCAAATTAGGCTCCGTAAGCCAATCAAAAGCGTGACAGTAACTTCTAACGAGACATTAGTCTCTTTTAAATTAATTGAAGCCTAAAGCTTTAAAATCATGAGCTAAAAGAGACTCAAAGTTTGTAGGTGTCCTTCATTTCATCGTACACGTGTCCTCAAAACATTGTTGATGGGACCCAAAGTATATAATCATGTCTTTGACAAAAAAAGATTGGACGGCTGGCGATAGCTACGTCCATCATATGCATATAATATTTAGAAAACCCTTATTTAGTTCTGATTTCAAGTCATGATCTTGACTCTTGACTCGTCGTAATATCAACACGATACGATTATATAATATAAAAAAATAATTAAAATATAATAAAAAAATATAATATCATAGAAATATATGAATATTTTAAAATTTATATAATATAAATTATTGATGTATAAAAATTAATATAAATATAAAATGGGTTTTATTAACGAGTGTCTTTAGGATATTTTTTAAGATTAATTGAAATATTATTTATAATAATAACATTGTATTAAATTCAAAAAGTGATAACTTTATTCATCATTTTTAATATATTGATTGAAGATAAAATTATATTTGATAACTTTAAAGAGTACCATTAAGACATTCATTAACAAAATTCATATAAAATATTTTAAACATAATTATAACATAATAAAATATGAATACACGAATTATTAAATGAGCATGTAATTTCTCACATTCACTTTTTTTTTTTGTGAGCTTATATTCATTTCTTTATTTGAGCAGAGAGGATTTGAATGCCTTTTTCTTATGTGTGATAAATCCAAGAGTACATAAGTTGTTCAACCCTCGAGCCAAGGCAAAATGTACATCTGATGAAAGCTTTATTGGCTGGCATTTGAGATTATTAACATCAAAAGAGAAAATGAGATTCGAATTTAAACTGTCTCTTAACGAGGTGAACGAACTCCACCACTGAACCAATCCCAATTGGCAATGTTTTTTTTTTTTTTTATTCCAACATTTTAATTATTCTGTCAAAACCCGACCCAAAAGTTTGACGGGTCATCCTAAGCAGATTTAAAATTGAATTCTATTATTTTTTTTATAGTCAAGTTTGAATCCAAATTGATCAATCATTAAAATAATATAAAAATATAAAATAATTATTTTATATTGATATTTTAATATTAAATTTTTTAATTTTTTAATATTTTAAGAATAAAATTAAATAAAAATATTATTATTTATAAATAAAATAATATCTTTTAAGTCGAGCAGAATCCAGCTAGATTCTATAAAAATATATATATATATATATATATATATATATATACAACATTATAAATAAAATAATGCTGATCAGACCTTTTTATTGACCACCTTGTTTCAAGGCTTCATTCTGTTCATAAATTTCGGTATCTCGTAGGTTCGATTGCAATGTTTTGCTGTCTACTTCACCAATTAGCATCACTATTGTCAATTCTAGTTTTTGGTTATGTTAGAAAATATCTTTGGATGTAGAACATTTCTCAAACCGTAGAAAACATTCATGTTAAATCACTAAGAATCAATAAATTAATATGCGGAATCGTACCTAAATCCATGACAATCAATTACTCTTCAGAGCCGTGCAGTATGTCTTCTAGATCAACACGTTCTCTTAGAGAATCCTTTTGTTTCCTCTTGCTATCTCTCTCATGATGGGATGTCAGAAAAAAATAGAATGATTCACATGTGATTTGGGGACCATAACCACTATTCATAGATAACTACCTTGTTATCTTTTGGTATTTCTATTTTAGCCCATCATAAAAAATAGAAATTACTCTTAAGTCTCTACACTTTAAAGCCTCAAACCCTATTAGATACATTAAAGCCCAAATTACCCAAACTTCAGTAGACTACTTTTAATGGGTTTTACCTTATTCGACCGTCTACGACACATAATTATTCACATATAAGCTCAATGTTGGATTAAGGATCTAACAATCTCTCACTTGGGCTATATGTGTAACTTTATAATTATGCATTGCAAAATAATCATATGAGCTCAACTTCGCTGTCATTATTGAAATGAATCTATATCAAATCCGGTCCATCAATCATACCAACATAGGATCAAAGCGGCCTTCATTACATCTTTCGTAACTCGACCCACCAATGGTCACGTACGTTGATACAACTGATTGACATGGATCATGATGTGGATGTGTAGCATAGAAATTTCATGCAATGTGATCTTAACATGCCTATTTCCAACTGGTCCACCCTTAAACCTTAGTGAGATCAATCCATACCAAAATCAGAGTGTAAATAAACCAAAACTTTATTTATGCAAAAAATAACTTTAAAATATTCATAAACTAGGCATCTAAAATTTCAAACTCCCACTAAAACTGAATACCTTCAAATGACATGACACCCATATGACGAGTGTGCCCATGAAACACTTTGGGTGGCAATCCCTTAGTAAGCGGATCCGCAACCATGAAGTTTGTACCAATGTGCTTTATAGACAATTGTCCACTTTAAACTCTTTCTTTAACAACTAGGAACTTGATGTCTATATGATTTGACTTCGTCGAGCTCCTGTTGTTGTTGAAATATAGAACTGCCGACTTATTATCACAAAATAACTGGAGTGGTCTTTCAATATCGTCCACTATGCGTAGCCCCGTGACAAAATTTCGCAGCCATATTCCGTGATTGGACGCCTCATAACACGCTATGAACTCTGTAGCCCTGGTAAAGAGGCTATAAGAGACTGTTTAGCACTCTTCCAGGAGATTACCTCCAGCTAGCAGATAGATATAGCCCGACGTAGATTTCATACTATCTTGGCATCCAGCAAAATCGGAGTCGATATACCCAACGATCTCAAGCTGATCCGACCTCCGATACGTGAACATGTAGTCTTTTGTTCTCTGTAAGTAACGCAAGACCCGTTTGGCTGCTTTCCAATGGTCTACTCTGGATTACTTAAATATCTGCCCAACATCCCAACAATGTACGCAATATCAAGACGAGTACGACCTAAACATACATCAGACTTCCTACAGCTGATGCATAAAGAATCTTCTGCATTTTCTTTTCCTCAAAATCATTCTTAGGGCACTGATTGAGACTATACTTGTCTCCCTTTGCCACAGGGGTATTACCTGGTTTGCAATCCTGCATGCCATATCACTTGAGAACCTGTTCGATATAGCTCTTTTGTGATAATCCAAGAATACCCCGAGAGCGATCTCGGTGTATCTTTATGCCTAATACAAAAGAGACGTCACCAAGATCTTTCATCTCAAAATTCTTAGCTAGAAATCTCTTGGTTTCGTGCAATAAGCCTATATCGTTGCTGGCAAGCAAAATGTCATTGACATAAAAACCAGAAAAATATACTTGCTCCACAGAATTTATGGTATATACAATCATTGACCAAATTCATCTCAAAATTGGACGAGATGATCACTTGATGAAACTTGAAATACCATTGTTAGATGCTTGCTTGAGCCTATAGATGGATTTCTTAAGTTTGCAAACCATATTCTTTGGGTCTCCCAACACAAAGTTTTCTGGTTGCACCATATAGATCGTCTCATCATTGTTACCATTGAGAAACGTTGTCTTTACATCCATATGATATAGCTCAAGATCGAAATACGCCACCAATGCCATTATAGTCCTGAAAGAGTCTTTCGAAGAAATCGCAGAGAAAGTCTCTTTATAATCGATGTCTTCTTTCTGTGTAAAGCCCTTAACGACAAGACGAGCCTTGTACCTTTCCATATCGCCTTTCGAATCCCTCTAAGTTTTAAATATCCATTTGCAACCAATGGATTTCGCACCTTCTGGTAATGGGACAAGATCCCACACGTCATTGTCTTTCATGGACTTAATCTCCTCACTCATGGCATCAATCCACTTCTGAGAGTTAGAACTTTTCATGGCTATGTTCTTGGAGAAATACAATGTAATCATCAGGCACTGCACTTCTCTTTTATCTAGTGGACCTCCTTAATGGCATAGGCTCTTGAGGTGGTAGAGTTTGTTCTTCTGGAATAATTTCTTAAATGGGAGGTTCATCGACATTGTCTTGATCGGTTGTGCCTTGAACAAAGTCAGGAATGGAATCCTGATCAATGCCAATAACACCTGTGGGAATATCAACATATTCCTCTTCAGAGACAAAGTCTCTAACTATATCTCCCCCCGCAAACTCGACATCCTCAAAGAACCGGGCATTTCCCAACTCAAAAATCGACTTAGTCATGGGATCATAAAACTTGTACCCCCTGAATTTTTCAGAGTATCCAATAAAATAGCAACTCACAGTTCTTGAGTCCAGTTTCTTTTTATTAGGCCTATAATAAGGCTTTGCCTCAGCTGGACATCCCCAAATGTGCAAGTTCTTTAAACTATGCTTTTTGTCAGTCCAAAGTTCATAAGGGGTTTTGGCAGTTGCTTTAGTTGAAACCCTGTTAAGGATATATGCTGCAGTTTTAAGCGCTTCTCCCCAGACTGATTCTGGTAAGGTAGAATGACAAATCATACTCCTCTCCATGTCTTTAAGTGTCTTGTTTCGTCTTTCAGCAACACCATTCATAGTGGGCGAACCCGGCATAGTGTACTATGGGACGATACCACATTCCTCTAGGAATTTAGCAAACGGTCTTGGACGTTGTTCACCTGAACCACCATATCTGTCATAGTACTCACCATCACGGTCAGATCTGACGGTTTTGATCCTTTTGCTGAGTTGTTTCTCAACTTTAGCCTTATAATTTTTGAACACATCCAGTGATCATGACTTTTTATGAATGAGATATATGTAGCCATTTCTAGAATAATCGTCTATGAACGTTATAAAATATTGTTGATCATTTCAAGCAATAGTAGGGAATGGCCCACAAATGTTCGTATGTATAAAATCTAAGACATCCAAAGTCCTGTTGGCTTCAAATATCTTTTTATTGGTTTGTTTCCCCTTTATACAGTTAACACAAACATCAAAATCTGCGAAATCTAAGGGGTCTAGAATTTCGTCTGACACAAGTCTCTCTATTCTCCGTCTAGAGATATGACCTAGTCTTTTGTGCCATAATGCAGCCGAATTCTCATTGGTTAATTTTCTCTTTATACCTCATGTACTTAATTGCAAGGATTCATTAAATGAAGCAATTGTATCAATCAAATAAAGATTATCATAACCTGACAAAGAACCGGAACCAATCAATTTTGAATCATGAAACAAACTAAATTTTCCATTCCTAAATGAACAAGAATAACCTGATTTGTCCAAAGTAGAAATAGAAATCAAATTCCGTCTAAAAGACGGTATAATAAATGTCTCATTAAAATCCAAATAAGTTCTAATCTTTAATAATAATCTAAATTTTCCTATTGCCTCAATTTAAACCGTCTTTCCATCACCCACATAGATGTATTTTTCACCATCACTTGGCTTTCGACAACTCAGGCAACCCTGAATAGACACACGGATGTGATTTGTTGCACCAGAATCTATCCACCACGTGTGTCTAGGTATCGAAGTTAAATTAACCTCAGAACAAATCAAATTAAGAAGCATACCTTTCTTAGCACGCCATGCGTAGTAGTTGGTACAGTGCTTCTTCTGATGCCCTTCAACTCCGCAGAAGAAACAAACAGAACCTTCAGGTTGACCCGATTTTTTTTGTTGTTTCTTTTGAGGTGTTGTATCTGCAGCTTCCTTATCCTTCTTCCTTTTGTATCCCTTGTCCTTGTTCTTAGAGGTTGAGGCCAGATGAGCACTCTCAGTCTTGTCTTGCTTCAATCTTTCCTCTTCCTGAACACAGTAAGAGATGAGCTCATTCAGAGGCCAAGCCTCTTTCTGACAGTTGTAGCTCACCTTAAACTGGCTAAACTGTGTCAGAAGGGATATCAGAACTAGATGTACTAGCAAGTCCTCAGAAAGTTTTAGCTTAAGTGCTTTCAACTTTGAAGCAAGATGAGACATCTCCATATGTACTCCCTGATATTGTCTTTGCCTTTGTATCTAATTGAAAGTAGACTTGTCAAGAGCGCACCTATTTCAGCCTTTTCATTATTGACAAACCTCTTTTCAATATCTACAAGGAACTCCTTAGCCGTAGTAATCTTTTCAGACATTGTGCCCCTGAATGCTTCCGGAATGGCTTTCTTCATGATCATCAGACACATGCGATTTGATTTCTCCCACCTTTCCATATCCATCTTTTCATCAGAGGTACTTTTATTCGTAAGAGGTGCATGAGAATTAGCCCTTAACGCAAGGTCGAGATCTATGACTCCAAGAACTATCAAGAGGTTCTCTTGTCATGATTTGAAATTTGTGCCATTGAGATAGGAATAGAGTTGATGTTGGCAGAAATATTAGCATGAGCGGTTGTAGCTAAACATAGAGAATAGTAAACAAACAAAACAAGCTCACATAAATCTCATGACAGAAATAAAAATAAAATTTAAATAGAGGTAAACCCCATCTCAAGATACCGGGTACTCTATTTATGTTGTCTTTGGATAAAATATAAATTTGTAAGTGATATCTTGGCATAGTAATCAAACACTGATAATAAGAAACATGTCGAACAATAAATCTTCCTTTGGGCCGATATATTGTTCACATGTAAAACCGAAAAATTATTACATGTTTATTACCACAGGTGCCCACGCAATTCTGTTAAATATCAACCTTCCTTTGGGCCGGTCAATATTCACATAAGTTACATGCACACAACCGTTTATATTCCAAAACAAATTAATTTTCGCAAGAGAGGTCATTTTGGTGACATGTTGCTTAAATTAATTCATTCCAAAATATATATAAACATATCAATATTCAAATTTAAATTTAAATTGCACCCAAATTGTCCTAATTTTTTTTTATTCTGGCGGCGGCCAAGGCCGCCGCTATTCTGATACCGCCGCGGCCAACAAGCCACGGTTGTCATTGCCAACGCGACCTTACAACCGTCGGTTTAAAAGGAAATATATATTTATATATAAACCCTTAATGATTCAACATGAAGAGGCTCTGATGCTAATTGTTAAAAAATATCTTTGGATGTGAAACATCTCTCAAATCCTAGAAAACATTCATGTTAAATCACCAAGAATCAACAGATCAATATGCGGAAGCGTACCTGAACCCATGACAATGAATTACTCTCTAGAGTCGTGCGGTATGTCTTTCAGATCAACACGTTCTCTTAGAGAATCCTTTTGTTTTCTCTTGCTCTCTGTCTCTGATGATGGGATGTCAGAAAAGAATATAATTATTAACGTGTGATCTGGGGACCATAACCACTATTCATAGATAACTACCCTGTTATCTTTTGGTATTTCTATTTTAGCCCATCATAAAAAATAGAAATTACCCTTAAGTCTCTACACATTAAAGGCTCACACCCTATTAGACTCATTAAAGCCCTAAATAACCAAACTTCAGTAGACCACTTTAAATAGGCTTAACCTTATTCGACAGTTTACGACACATAATTATTCACATATAAGCCCAATGTTGGATTAAGGATCCAACAAGTTAAATTGGTGATGAAATTCTATTTGACATTGTAAGACGAGAGCTCACAACTCTTGAGATCAGGGATGCTCTTATCCCTTATCTTGAATCACTGCTTGAAGAGCATGGAAGAAGTCTGGCAAATGTGGTTGAAAATTTTCCTGACCCACCAGTTAAAGATAAACCTGTAACACAGTTATCTCCTATGTTACTCGGATTCAGGTGTGAGTGTCGGATACTTCATTTTTTTTTCTAATTTTTTTCATGTATTTGGAGGATCCTTGGGGTCATATCCCCATATTCATATTCAGATATGCGTCGGACACGGACATGTTAAGAAAAATGAAGAGTCGGAATAACATAGGCTATCTCCAAAGTTAAAAGTTGTCTCTTGTGTTAGTGAGACAGGTCCTGCAGGGAAGCTCCGTCTTCAAGTTGTCTACCTCATGGAGCTTGGCAGGGATCTAGAGAAGATCAAGTTAATTAAACGCAGATTCCCATTTTTTGCCTTCTACAGTCTGGAGGGGAAAATCAAACCTGTTGTTGAGTTTCTTCTTGAACTTGGTGTACCAAAGTCCGACATTCCCATCATTCTCGGTAAAAGGCATCGACTGTGTGGAATTAGTCTCTCTGAAAATCTTAAACCTACTATGATGTTCTTTGAAAATTTGGGTGTGGACAAGAAACAGTGGTCCAAAGTTATACATCGGTTTCTTGCACTTCTCGCTTATGTTACTTGGATTCGGAGTGAGTGTCGGATACAGATACGTGTTCGATACGGGTATACTCAATATTTTTTATGTTTTTTCATATATTTGGAGGATCATATTCTCATACCCTTATCCGAATATGTGTCGGATATGAATGACGGATATGGATATTTCAAGAAAAATGAAGAGTCGAAGTAATATAGCTTCTCAATTATAACAGGAAAATGATGTTTTTCTTCTTCTACTACGATATCCATAGACGTTTGGTCGTAGCATTGAGGCAAATTTGAAACATGTGATAGAATTTTTTTTCTTGATAAAGGATATACTGTGGACGAAGTTGGGATTATGATTTCAAGATATGGAGTATTATTAGCTTAGTAGATAACTTGGTACCAAAATGAGATTTCTTTTAAACCATGGATTATTCAAAAGAGCTGGTTAAATTCCCTCAATATCTTGGATTGAGGAGAGGATTAAACCAGTGATTTAAATAGCGACAGCAACGCGATGTTATGGTCGTTATTTAGCAGTTTTGACCCTCTTCGTCACTGATATTCATGGTCGATATTTACCGCAATTGATCGCGATAACATTTATTACGTCTGCAACCGTGATAAACGCGACACAATAAAAAATGCATCTGCGACCGCAATTTAAATCCCGGGATTAAACCATGATTTGCAGATGTAAAGGAGTCTGGCGTGAAATTACTGCTGAATCAGGTTTTATCATTGTCAAGTTGTGACTTTGAAAAGGCTTTAAAGAAGAAAATGAAGAAGCAGCTTACTGACCAAGTTTAACTGATTCATATAGAAAGTATTGACGATTCCATGCGAGGTCATTTTTATGGAGAATGAGGTTTTCGACAGATATTTTAGGAATTCAGTTTCTGATATGAAAGGAACATTAATTATGATGGGAAACTGGCTGGTCAGAGGGAAGAAACAGTGCCTTTAACAGACTTCAGATGTAACTTACGCTAAGTTCAAATTCAATACACTCTTTGCAGATATCTTTCCAACTCTCTTGGATGTATTCTATTCCTAACGTGAAGTGCTCATTGGCCGGGCTAGGTCGCAGATTTAGAATTTTTTTTTTTTTGTTTAAACGTGATTTGGGTTGAGTTTGGACCGGCCCGTAAGCTCATTTTATTATTCATAAATTATTAAAATATTAAAAATTTATTTTTATATTAATATTTATATATTTTTATAATTAAATTTAAATAAAAAATATTTCTTAATTATTGAATAGTAATTCGGGCTGGGCCAGCTCGAATTACAAACATTCTTACTCAAACCGGGTCAGGCTTGTCGGGTCGGGTGAGCTACCCGACTCTTGAGCAGGTCTACGTGACGTTCGATGTAATGACATTTTGAAGTTTGGAGTCAATGTTACGATACACTGTATTACTTAAATTTTTGCATTTAATTATAGTCGTTATTGTGTATAGTAGTAAACAATGATCTTATCTACAAAAAATGTTTTTAATTTATAAGTTATTGATGTTAAACTCTAATCATATGATCAGATATATTAAAAAGACTTCACAAAAAACACATATTAAACTTTGGTAAACAAAAATAAAAAAAAGAAGACGTAAAAATAGAATTAAGATTTAAAAAAAAAAAACAAAATTTTAGATGCAACAAACAAGCAACAATAATTATGAAAAGTATAGTTAAGAAAATTTTAATGAGGGATTGAATTGTATTGAGACGTTGCCCGGTCTATGGTAATTGGATTAGTAATCAATATCTCCTTTATCCTTGCAATGCTGTTCATATCAAACACAGATCCATGGGTCAAAAGATGAGTTTTTTCTTGAATAGATCAAGTAAATGGACTCCGGTTTTACCAAAATCAATTTTCTATTCTCTCTTGGTCATTTCTTTCATACTGTTACTACTTTTTATATATATATATATATATAAAACAATAATAATTTCAATAAGAAAAAGTAAAAATGTGCATATTGATACAAAAGTAGATAATATTTTGAAGAATTAAAATTTTAAAATGCATTAGTAGTATTATTATGTCCTAACAATTTAATTATTCTTATTCAAATTGGATTTGTCTTTGATTATTTGCTTTTACTCTATAGAAAGATAATTTAAAAATGATAAAATATATAAAAATAACAAGCCACTGCATCCTTGGGTTTAAGTTTGATGTTAGCCAGAATCTATCACTAGTGATTACAGAAACTAAAGTGAAATTCGAAGTAGTTGTTTTCCCAATGTTTAAGCCACAGTTGGATTTGACAATATGTGTATGCGTTTAGTGTGTTTTTTTTTTTTTTTTTTTTTGTGTTAGCCGTATAAACATAACACATTATTAAATGTATTAAATTTTTAAACACGAATACGATACGTATATTAAATGTGTCGTGTTAATCGTGTTTATCATATTATTTTAGTACTTATTAAACATATTATATTCGTCTCGTAATTTTATATCGTATCCAAAATTACCAGATCCAACCACAACCATAACTTCTTGGCTGTATGATCAACTAACTTCACAAAAACTGAACTTGATTTCAAATTTCCATCAATAAAGTAAAACTCTGTCTTCAATTGATACAAGGCAGGCAAACTAATTAAACTATGAAGAGTAACTCCAATCTTAAAAGAAAACAGTACAGATGAAGTGAAATGATTATATATTTACCATTCTCTACATATTCTTGATGACCTTTAACAATGAAGTATGATGTATCATTCATAGTTCCATTTGACAACCAAAGAAAGTAATAGGAAATGATAAATGGTGTTTTACTATCACCTGCATTTGCAGTTAGATCTTATCTTATCTTATAAAGCTTAGGAAAGTGTTAGTCATGGCATGATATAAATGGCAGAATAAAGAAACATTTATTGGCTTAGTAACCTGCTCAAGTCACCATTGTATCTCGTTGAGAGATGCATACAGGCCATATGGTTTTACTTTTATGCAAAGCCTATTTATTTTCTTTAATGTTACAACTTACAAGCAGATTTCTCTATATTCGAGCCAGGGGCCTTCCCCCCCTCCCTTGGCTCCTCCAAACTCCTTAAGTTCTTAACAATTGTCTTTAACTCAAAAAATGATAAAAACCTATTTTAGCCTCCCAAACATTTATAATTTGATCCTCTTTTATCCCAGCCCCCTCAACATAAAATTCTTGGCTTCGCCCCTGATTCGAGCTATAGAAGAAAGACCACCAAACATACAAAGTTGAGCCTCATCCAGTTATAGAGAATGGTAAATATACATATGTTAAGTAATATGTGTGGCTCTTTTTGTGTGAAAGAACTCAGGATTCATGTGATCAGTGATCACATTCACACACAACTGCAAATATTACAGAAGAATGTAGTTTTGGAAAGCCAAAAGGCATATACAACAAAAGATAGCAACTCCACCACCAAAAAACATGCATGGACTATATCTTTACATTATCAGCTTTCTATCAGCTAGAAAAAGCTGCTGCTGGCAGAAGGGCATATTTGATAAACTTTATGCCAATGCTGTATGCCTACATGCAAACTCAACTGTGATTTTTATCTGCATTGTTCTAGAACCTATTTGTGAAACCCCTAGGTTTAGGGATGGCAATGGAACGGGGCGAGGGCGGATATTATCTTATCCACCTCCACCCCACTCTTGCATGGATGTTGGAAACATCCACATCTATGGATGTCGGTTACATCCATAACCGCTCCACGGTGCTCCACTCCGCTACACCCCAATTTATATTAATTATTTTTAACTTAATATTGTAAAAAATTATATTATCATTTATTCATGAACATAATTTTAGTATATAAAAATCTTTTAATATAATATATATAATACATATATACTAAAAGTATAGATATAAAATATTAGTATATATATGATTTTAGTATATATATCTAATATATATTAAAAATATAAGAAAAAATATAAAATATTTTAAAGGATAAAATAGTAATTTCAAAAGTCGGGGCAGGGAGGAGTGGAGCAAGCATTTACCAAAACCGCTCCGCTCCACCCCGCTCCAAAAAAAAACCTCTCAATTTGGAGGGGATCGGTGCAAAATCCATCGGTCGGATCGGGTTTTGCCATCCCTACCTAGGTTGATGCATTTATACAATGATTGGAATATACAATATGGTAACAGAGTAAACAAAAATGAAAAATGACTGAATCTAAAGTGTAGGTAATATCAAGAGTTATAGGAGCTCTCACCCCCAGCCTCAAAGGCTCAGGCATAGATTAGTATCCCTTGATGATCTCCCAGCAAACCTATCCTGCATCAGAAAGCAAGCCTTTTATTTAGAGGAATAAATAAGCATATGTAACTTTAAGTTTAATTAATAGATATTTTCCCAAGTATCGGACTCCATATAGACAAGTAAATCGCCAATGCTGACTGCTGAAGAGACCCTGGACCCAAGACTTATCAGGTTTCAATACAATGACGATGGCAAAGCAAAACCGATACAATACGACATAACATGTAAAATGGCCATGTCCCAAACCCATTTCATATGTTTGGTTTTCAGTTCCTAATTTGTGGTATTAGGCTATGTTACTCGGACTCGGGTGTGAGTGTCGGACATGGGTATGTTCAATTTTTTCCAAGATTTTCATGTTTTTGGAGGGTCCTTGGAGGATCATGTCCCCATACCCATGTCCGGATATGTGTCGGACACGGGTACTTAAAAAAAAAATGAAGAGTCGTAGCAACATAGTTAGGGGTTGTGGTAAAGATCAGGAAAAAGATTTGTTCTTAATAACCTTTCCTTCGTAGAAATCGCCTGATCTCCACGTTACAATCTGCTATCTATCTTATTTAGTCAGAATGGAATTTCATTCATGATATGTAAATAGGGAAACATTTTCAAATGGTGACAGACATTGTATATACCAATCCATACCTCTTCCAGAAACAGATTCTCACTAACGCAACATAGACTGCTTCTCTCTAAGATGTTTAATCTTGTTTCCTTACCTTATTCCTAGAGTCTTGCCAACTTCAAGTATTCGCCCCTCTCACCCAACATCATCATTAAACTAATAACTCTCAGCAGCCAGCATTACTTTATTTCCCTAGAATGCATCATGACCATTAATATCTTGTGGTAGAAAGGACCTACTTATATTCCTGGATGAAAAACATTAGCAAACCACTCACCTAATCCAACTAAGGGACTCGTTCCAACATCAGTATTCAATACCCTCTGCTGCAACTTCCTCATTTTCAATTTCAGCATTGGTATAGGTGAGAGCACGCTGTAGTTTCCTTGGACAAAATACCTCAACCTCAGCCATATATATGGCAGTAACAGGGCGATGATCAGAAAGTTTAAGTTCAGTCCTCCTATAACTTAGTTGCTTCATTCCTTTACCATACGAAAGGATGCGGTCACACCTGAAAGGTGAGGTGTATTAGAAAAATTCACAAGACAAACAAACAAACAAACAAACAACAAAGGTTAGATTAGAGATCTTATAATATTCTTTAAGCATACCATGCAGGAATTCGCCTCCCAACCTTGGGATCTTCTCCATAGTATTTCTCTGAATTTAACTCATATTTGTATGTTGGGGCAAAATTTAAAGCACCCTCAGACCATCCATCAAATGTACGACCTTTTCGCAGCTCTCGTACAAGCTGTCATGATAAGATAATACATTTAATAACTACACTAGCATCCTATCAACAGCCTTCAAGTTCATATTTGATAAGAAAACTGCAATGATCTAGACTTTGTGTAGGACTACTAAACTACCTGGTCTTTCTCAATCAACTTGGACCACTCCCTCTTTGAGATGAGATCACGTGCTTTCTCATATGACAGGTTGATACGGTAATTTAGATCACCCAACCAAATTATTCTTCTGCACGAAAAAAATAAGTATCTGTTATATAGTCAGGTCAATGATAGATGCGCAATATAAGTGTACATATCCAAAGAATGCTTGGCATTTTCTAATTCCTGAACAAGCAAAACATCTCATTAAATAAACAAAAATAAGCATACAATATATAACTGTTTTTGGGAGGTACATTTAAATTAAGAATGTCTCCTAGGATACTGTTTATAGGCACTAATATCCAAATTACTCCTTGTATAAGGGGCCCAATTCTGCCTCATTATATTTAAAATTATCAAACATGTATAGTTCCTTTGATATAGTACTCCTTCAATCCTCAATAAAGACTACAGGTTCCAAATACATTATTCAACAGCATATCAACAACTACAATGATAGATGAGTAAATAACCACTAATTCACACCGCAGATATTAAAGTATACTCACTCATGATCATGAATGCTTTTGGGAAGTCCAATTGCAGAAACAGAATGAAAATGAGTTCGCCTAAGTATTTCATGCACATCAGCATTTCTTTTAAGTTCATCTCCATCTTTTTCACCTGATGTCAGGTGAGTGCATATAAAACAAAAAAGTGTTTGATATATGGACATGCTGACTGATATAGATCCCTGGAGGAAAAATGAATGGCCATAATATTAGCTAAAGACAGCAGAATTGAATAACAATTGATCAGCAGCTTAAAATTTTGATAAAAGAATGTAGTAGCACTGATTCTAATAAATTGCTTCACAGATTACCACCCATAAGCAGAATTTACAAGACACGGGAAGCAAAAAGTCATCAAGATTATTGTAGATGCATGGTTTGGACATATTGTAAGCATACTATCTCACTCTTGAACTTGTCTTTCAGCTACTTCTTGCAGGTATTATACCATGGACCACACATATCACTAGGTCCAGTAGAGACTAGCTATTTGATTGGAGTAACCCTGGGATCAGTGGCAGGACTCTTGCATTGCTCTCAGATCTTTGCAATGTCATAGAGCATTTTGGTTTGTTGGGCTTCAATCTGAGACTGCTTAATGGGTTCTTGCATTGACCCCTTTGGAGTATCTGAGTACCTACCATCATGAGTCATTTGTTGACTCATGGGATCACCTAAATCACTTGTTAAAAGGCCAGATGTAACAACCAGTCATCCTATCTTATACCTCATTCCTTATCACTAAAATATGACTCATCACCACCTCATTGGCTACATTAACTACCTTCCACACTCCCTCAAGGTCCATGTATCGATCACCTACTTTCAAGTGTACATACTTCTTAATGTGCCTTATCTTCTGCTATGCTACTTTCCACACTCCAGCTCATTCTGCCACTCCTTCACTTCCATCAATTCTCAAGTGCACAAGGGCTGTCTGGCATACCCAGTAGTAGAGTTACCTCATCCCTCACTAAGGCCCCATTCGGTGAGTGGCCCTGGGGCAGTGGGGACCGGGGCCACTTACAGAATTGGCCCTATAAGAACTCGCTAAAATTATCAATAAATGGGATCTGATCTTCCTTAAATATATATATATATATATTAAATTACTGAATCCCTCCTATTTATCTGTGCTAGTTAGATCATTTAAAAACATCTGAAAAGAATGCACAGCATTCTTGCCCAAGTTGAAATTGGCAATCACAAATCCTACACTAAGTTGCAAAGACACAGAGTTATGCAATTAAACACTACAAATAACATTTTCTTGATGCTATCCACTGAAAAATACCTACATCAATTATCGGCATTAAGAAACAAGAATTAGTCTTCACAAGTCGAGGCTCAAAGTTATAGTTGACTTTAGTGACATCTGACTTGATGCTAGGGGGGAGGAATATTTGAGGCAAAAATGAAGTCAATTTGTTATAAAAGAAGTGCATCTGGCCAGGTTATAATCCTTGGATTCTGAGGCTTAAGGTTCAATGTATGGCACACCCAAGCTTAGCTACAACGAGCCCTAAATATAAAGTGTCCAATTTAAAAACTACATGAACTACTATATGAACTATATTTTTCCAGGAACTGCTAATCTGACAAACTAAAAAAGCAAACATTCAATTTAAGGAAAAAATTCAAGAAACTAACATTACTAGAAGGAACAGACCTTGTTACCAATGTAGCCCATTACGCCAACACCAACAGCAGACACCTTCAAATTCTGAATATGCCTGCGGAAACTCCTACGAACCCATATAGTGAGGAAAATCCCTACCATCTGCTTACTTACTATTCTTACATATGATGATCTTCTTTTCAGCTTCATGAGGGATTCGAGGTCAAGTTCTTCAAGCAAAGCTATCGCTGATGCCATGTCATTTATGGACTTGAAGGAACTATATGTTTGAAAAGACTTGGTTGCTCCAAAAGATTTGATCGGTTTGAAAGAACTTGGTCTGTCCAAAACATGCTGAGATAGCAAGTTTAGTGGAGGCTCTGGCCAGCTCAAACCAAACCTTTCAGTCCCACTAAGAATTCTGGTTAATTTTCCATTTTGTTCAATCCCACTAAGCATTCTGGTAAATTTTCCATTTTTTTGACTGACCAGGGCTTCTACATTTTCAGCAGAATCCTCCGTCCGCAAGCAATTCAATCTAGCTAACCTCTTTGGAGAAGAAAATTGCCTCTGTAAATCCTGTTCTACTGGCACATCAAGTTTAGCACCATCATTATAGTCTGAAACACCAGAATTGGCGAACACACTTTTATTTCCAGCTGCATTATTGAATTCATCAAAATCATTGGGTTCTTCAACCAATGGATAAATTTCTTCACCGATATCACTATCACTTTCAAGAGTTATCTCCTCTTCTAAATTCGGGACATCATCAGATGGCTCAAACTTTGATGGAGATACAGGATCACTATAGCATTTTACTTTGGTAGGTGCAGGTCGAATTCTATTGAGCGTTTCACGAATTATGTTTTCCCACTTTGGAACTGGGCGGCTATCTTCAGCACCAAATATATTCCCAGCATTTAATGGTACTATCTCCTGAAGACTGTAAACTTCAAGCAATTATCATATTTTAAGATGAACATGAATAACACAAAATCAAATTCAGGGATAATTGCTAAAAGCAAGATGCATCAAATTCTGAATTGACATGTACAAATACAGGTGTTTTAAGGTCAAGCTGATAAAAACAACATGAAAGTTATATAAAAATATTTTTCATGTAAACATTGCCTGTGATTACAGCACGATAAGGAAAGAAAACCAGCTTCAAATGTACAACCAGAAAATGAAGAAAGTTCAATATGCATGTCAGGAAAATACTTACCCAAGCACATAGATGTCAGCAGGCTCATTGATATCTATCCAATCCTCAATATCTAGGTCATCAGGTGGAACCTTACCACCAACATTCCAGGTACCAACGTGTATTCTATTAATTAAAAAGGACAAAAAAAAGTTTCAGCAACAAACCTTATAACAACCAAACTCCTTTGAGTCACCAAAATATTGCAACTAGTTTAAGATTTATATGTGAAATCAACATGGGAGAGGCACTGCACCTTATTTCCTTTGTGTTTATGTATTGTGCCCTAAAAGTCTCTGACTTTCGTCTCCTTAACCTTGGAAGACTATCTGAGCCCAAAAAGAGGGAAAAAAGAATTTGAGCTTGCAAGGAGTACAGAAATTAAAAGAGCAATTCACCTCACTCCCTGAATTGGAGATTCATACAAGCCTCAAAAGATTAGATTTAGAATTCCAACATCCAGTCTCTGGTTGCAGGGATATTTGATTAAAACTTAACAAGAGGGTGAAAAGTGCCCTCCTGAGTACCTGACTAATTAGTTTCAGTGTTTCACAGCATTTGAAAGGTTGCAAATAATAGAGTTATGAGGGGTAAAAATTAAAAAATTGGAACACTTAAAAAACTGGCTTAGTCAGATGCTATAGATAACTCCATTTTATGTGGCCCTCAGTTGCCTTTTAAGTATTGTTAGAAGTGCACATCAACATAGATAGCAACCGATTGAAAGGATAGGCATGAAGAGAGCTATACCCAATCAAAGAAAACCATCAATAAAAAAACATGTCCTGTTGATCAATTTTCCACTAGCCAAATAAAAACTAAAAATTCCTTCACACTTAACTCCATTGACTTAATCTAGCCAGCCTCATCAACCATGTTTCATGAGATGCACCACCAGCTATCAGCAGAAGGAACTAACTACAAAGGAACTCAATGACAAACGCCAAAGTAAAGATGCTGCACATAAAACAATGACAGGGGCTGGACTCGTAACATGATTGCATTATCTTCACTTGATACTCTAATTATATTGAATAAGCTTTCTACTAAATCATCAACTATCTTATGTTGAAAATAAATCTCAATCTCAATAGCACAACCATTTCAATTTGGCTGCTTTACAGACCACCTGATCATGAAACTGAATTTTGAACTCCACCAAACCCCCAATGCAAGCATCTACACCCAAATTTTTGGACTAGATGATCCTCATGTATTAAAAGTTCTTTCTATAGCAACTTCAATTTCCAAACTTTACAACTAAAAAGAAAATATGGTACTCAAGTCTCAAGTGTGAAGAAACTAGAAGATAACTAGCTTCAAGCAAATGATATAGCAAAATGAAAACGTCGACGTTAATAAGGGATTAAAATCATTACCATTTAGATCACGCTGAGGCTCCTCCTGTCTACTCCCTCTAAACCTTGATTCTCTACCATGGCCACATTCAAAGAATTCTGCAAAACGCCACTTCACATTTAGACTCAAATCCCAGAACCAAAAATAAATCCTTAAAAACAACTCTACAACACATAAAAAGCACCAAAAATCTCAAATTTCCTATAAATAAAAAAAAAAAAAAAAAAAAAAAAAAAAAAAAAAAACTGGGGAAAGATCCAAAATTTGAGATATGGGGTTTGAAGGAAAATGGTGAAAGTCACCTTCGGTTTCAGAATCAGAACTAATGTCGTCTTCATCCTCAGTATCAGCGCTGTAATCGGAGCCTCTGGCAGTGATGTTGAGCAATTTCCGCAAGACAACTCGAGGCCAAAAGAGCTGTAGGCAGGAGCAACCAAAACAGCAGATTTCAGCCCAACTTCTCTGCAAGTTCTCTCTTAGGTATCCCATAATTAAAAACCAAAACCCACAAAACAAAAACCAAAAAAAGAAAAGAAAAGAGAAGAGAGGGAGCCTCAGAGAAAGAAAAAATACCTCTGGCTGGTGCTTTGAACCCTGCTTCATGGCTGTGTATCCAAAATATGTAAATAAATGGAGAAAGCGAAGAAGCAGAAGAAGAAGGAAGAAGAAAACAATGGAAGCCAAAGTCTTTTGAGAATAGAGGGAGGGAAAAAAAAGATGAAAGCAGTTGCAAGGAAAAGACTGTATTAGAGGTCAAACCGCTTAGATCTTTAATTTTCTATTCGTTTGATTGTTTCGGTCATTCAAATAATAACAATTTAAATATTAAAATAAATAAGTTTTAAATATAATAAATAATTAATAAAAATATATATTTGATTTAACGAAAAAATCTTTAATATTAAATTAAAATATTAAATATTTAAATCTCATCATTTACAACAACAACAAAATATATAAAACCGATTTTTATCGATTTAATTCGATTTTTATCAATTAAGAATTTTAACACACATACTAAATTGAACACGTTATTATCGATGTTCGATCTGATTGATCGATCCAATTCAATTTTTTCGAAACCGAATAATCTCCTATGAATTTCCGGAGTTTTGTGAGTCTTTGAGTTGTTATGTGTAAGGTAAATTGACACTTAATTTTATGATTTTTAATATATTAAAAAAATATGATTTCGTTTATTTTGCAAAAAAAATGATTTCTAACAAATGATTTTGAATTTTTTTTTTTTTAAATGATATTTTTCCTGTTATTTAAATGAGTATGTGTAAAATATTTTTGAAAATATATATATATTTTTAAAATTTGCATTGATATAAAAAAAAAATCCTACACTTAAAGAATTAAGTGATTGTTATGTAAATTCATTGAATTTTGGAAAATTCATGGAATGTTTTATTTGCCTTATGTAACTCTATATTAAACAACAAGTGGATCGGACCTGATTAAAGATTTTAATAATTTAGGACGGTCCGATTCGGCTCAAATTATTATTCATTAAATAAAAAAAATTATTTAAATTTAATTATAAAAATAAATTTTAATATTTTGTTAACAATAAAATAAATTTTCGAGCCGACCCGAACTCGGCCTAATCCGAATTTGAGTAAAAAAATAAAAAAACTTTAACTTATAATCCGATTCATGAACAAATCTACTTTATGTGTAACTCTACATTCTAATTTCTAAGTTTCTTTCTTTCTTGGTTTTCTTTTTAATACTGATTAGTTCATGTCCTAAAAAAAACCTTTGTTTTGACTTTTGTAATTTTATATATTGAAGTCATAATAATGCCACCAACTCAATGTGTCTCCTATAAGGCTACAATCGGCTCCCTCCATTATTATTGTTTTATTAATTTTTATATATTAATCAACATTATTTAATAGATTTATCAATTTTTGATATCATATAATTAAACGATAAAAAAAGAAATAATTAAAATATGATAAGATATGAATATATAAATGTGTCAAAATTTAGATAACACGAATCATTAAAGTATTAAAATTTATATAAATATATAATATCTTAAACATGATTATAATACGTAAAAATATAATATAAATACACGAATTATTATATTTATTATTTATATACATAAAATTCACTTATAAATTATAAAAATCATACTTATAAATGATAATAAAAATTATATTTTAAAAAAATAATAATAATAATAAAGGGATTCTAACCCGTCTACTATGTTTGATTTGCAAAAGAATATGCAGTGCTGAGTGATAGGTGAATCAAATGTCAGAAAATGAAAAGTAAACAAAGAGATTTATACCTGTTTTAGTTGATGGGTCAATCAACTTTGCTTCTCTAGAAAAAGAAAACTGCACTTTCCAAGAAAAATAAAAGGAAAAGGAAGGCTGATCTGCCAGTTGAAAGAGCCAAGTTTCCTTTCCTGGGGAGGAGAAAGAAAGGATTTTGTTTTCTCTGCAACCTGCAACAAAGCTTTACTTTTCGCAGGGTATTGTTTGTTGAAAGAAGAAAAATGTTTGGTGACAGCTTACATATCTATAAAATACTTAAAACCAATCCCCTAATTACTGTTTGCGATTAGGGGAATTGCTTTAAATTGGCTTGCCACGTTGGCAAGTTAATTTTTTTTTTTTTTTAAAAATTTTATATGTTCGTGTCGTATTTGTATTATTTTTTATATTCGTGTTTTTTGTATGTTCAAAGTATTAAATTTTTATATATTAATAATTTATTTTATATAAATTTTTACACGTTCATATATTTATGTTGTATTCTTGTTATTTTTGTGTCGTGTCGTATTTTAATTTTTTTTATGTGTTCGTGTTGTGTTTCAATTCATCCAAATAATTTGCATAATTTGTCACGGTGATCCAATCAAGAGAAAATTTTGTGTGTCCGTATCGTGTCTTAATTCATCCCATATTTTATATAATTTGTTATAATGATTCAATTTTGTGTGTTCGTGTTATTTTATTGTATGTTTAAAATATTATAAATTTATATAAATTTTACACGTTAATAATTCATTTTATGTCGATTTTGACACGTTCTTGTATTTGTGTCATGTTCATATTATTTGCGTGTCGTGTTTTAATTACTTTTTTCATGTTGTGTTCGAGTCATATAATCATGTTGCGTCCGAAATTGCCGAGTCTAAATGACCTTATTCAAATAACTCACAAATTTGTGTCGCGCGTCATCATGTTCGTGTTATTTTTTCTTTTATAATCGTATTCAATGTATTATATATTTATATAAAATTTGACACGTTAATAATTTGTTTTATGTAGATTTGGACATGTTCGTGTATTTGTGTCGTATTTATGTTATTTTTTGTATCATGTCGTGTTTTAATTATTTTTTTCATGTTATGTTCGTATCGTATAATTATGTTGTATTTGAAATTACTGGAAGTAATTGATCATATTCAAATAACTCTCAATTTTATACCATGTGTTGTATAAGAATAAGAATTATTATTTTTTCTAAATTATTATCTTTACTACTCTTACTTTTTTATCTTTCAAATTTATTACAAAATATTAATATTATAAAATATTAATACAAAATATTAATCTATTACAGATTATTATCAAGATATCTTTTTATTAACACGTTCATATATTGTATCATGTTCATTTTATTTTTCGTGTTGTGTCGTGCTTTAATTATTTTGTCATGTTATATTTGTATCGTATAATTATATTTTATCCAAAATTACTTGATCTAATTGACCATATCAAATAACTCACCAATTTTATATCAGGTATCGTATAATGATAGAAGTTATTATTTTTCTAAATTATCTTTACTTCTCTTGCTTTTTTATCTTTCAAATTTATTACAAAATATCAATTCAAATTCGATAACATACCCGCAACGAAGCGCGAGCATTTTTCTAATATATATATTGAAAAGACTTAGGTAGCAGCTTAATTAACACAATACGTGTCTTCTTTCTAAACTTGACAATTTTGAATACGATATAAAATACGACATGATATAAAAAAATAATACGAATATATAAACATGTCATAATCTGTGAAAACTTATATAAATATATAACACCTAGATCTGTCCACGGATCGGATAGCCTGCCCGGCCCAATAGGCTTGGTCTGTATTGGGCCGGGTCTAGATAAGATTTTTTGTAATTCGAACAGGTCCGACCCGAATTACTATTTATTAAATAAAAAATATTTTTTATTTAAATTTAATTATAAAATATATAAAAATAATATTTTAATATTTTAATAATTTTTGAATAGTAAAATAAGCTTGAGAAGAGAGAAAAAATTCTCAAGCTGCGACCCGACCCGACTCATGAATATATTTAATAACATCTTAAATATGATTATGACACGAAAAGATAACACAAGATAAATATATGAATTGATAGGTCTCCATCTCATGACTTTTTTTTTTTTGTTTTGTCATTTTACCTTTTTTTTATCAAATCATTAGTTTAATGCACTTACGTAATTTTTAAACATGTCCATAAGTTGGGATAAATTGGATTCGAGCAGTACTTAAACAAGATATTAATTAATTTCGTGACTGTCCAGATCTGATGGGATCGAAATATAGACAAAATAATATTAATTTCTAATTTATCTTTTGCTTTAATTGAAATACGTGTTAAGCTAATGAATTAATTTCTCATAAAAAATCAATTTTTAATAACAACTCTAATGAGATTTAACAAATGTCGCCCTCTTTAAGAAAACTAAGGTTTAAGATTATAATGTTCTTTTTTTTCTTGGAATTTTCAAATATACAAAAAAAAAAAAATTACCTTTTCATTAGTCACTTTAAATAATTTACATCTTCCTCGAAAGATCATTCCAATAGTTAGACAAAAAAAGTCTTTAATTAAAATCTTGAAAAGAAAAAAATTACGAAATGAGAGAGAATTGTCTACTTTCTATAGCGAGGAAAAATAAACAATTTATAACAGATTCCAATATAAGAAATTATCTATATAATATATAATACTGCTTTTTTCTTATTATTTTCCTTTTTCTAAATTTTTATTTCTCTTTCAATTTTTTCTTACTATTTTGGAAGTGAACAAACTTATTATTTTCCTGGTTACTATTTTTTTTTATGTTAATTAATATCTAATGACACTAATTAAAGTAATATTTATAAAAAAATATATAATTAATATATTATTTTTTAAAATTAATAAAAGAATAAAAATATAAAAATATTTTTTTAAAATAATAATTAAATAATTCTCTATTTGTTCCTATAAAGGCCTGACACTTGTTTTTTACATAAATTCTAATGCTGGAGTGGTCCTTGGTCGTACATCCTTGTGGAAATCGTGTTAAATCTTTTTAAATTATTTTTTTGCAATGAAAGGTTTAAATCTTTTTGGAACCCACATCTGAATTTTCAAAGAGATCACATTACATGTATAAAAGTACTGGTAAATAGATGGAAAATGGAAATCTCCAAAGCCTTCTTTCTTTCACCTATTAAGCTCAATATAATTTTCTGAATAATAAAATAAATTATTTTATTTTATAAAAAAATATGATTTTACTTTTTAATGAAAAAATAAACTATATTTTGAATTAACATTTACTCTTATTATATATTACAAATTCTACTAGCGCGATGCTGCAGGAGATATATATTTTTAAAAAATGCACATGAACAATTTTATTAAATTATTTAAAATTAAAATTATTTGAAAAATACTTAAAGAATGAAAATTAATAAAAAAAATAAAAATACAAAGGGATAAATCAATTACTATGATTGTTTTTAATTCATATTTTTCTTTAAAAAATAAAAATCGATAAGAAAATAGTAAAAATATTAATATTTTTTAATACATAATAATTCAAAATTATGTAAAAAAATTTGTTAAATATATATATATATATTTATTTTTATGAAAATAATAAATTATAAAAAATTAAAACAACGATAATAGAAAAAAAATTACAACTATTTTTTTCTTTATTTTTCTATTTTTTAAAAATTTTCTATTTTTTTCTATTTTTCCTTCATCTTCTTCTTAATTATAAAAAATTAAAACAATAATAAGAAAACAAAAACTACAACTACAACTATATTTTTTTCCCCGTCTTCTACTTCTTTTTCTTCTCCTCCTTCTTCCTTCCTTCTGGCCGACTGCTTGTGCCATCGCCGGCCACGTCGAGGCAGTCAATCGATCGTTCACGCTCACGCTCCTTCCCTCTCCTCCTCCTTCGATGGTTGCCCCCTCTTCCTCCCTTTCCTTTTCTCTCATCCATTTGCTCCCTCTCATCCATCATTTCCTCTCCGGCCACCCACCCCGCAGGTGAGACACCGTTCGGCCTCCTCTCCCTCTTCTCTCTCTTTTCCTCTCCTCTCCCTTTTTTCTCTCTCATCTTCCCTCTTCTCTTCTCTCCTTCTCGACAAATTTGGTTTTTTTTTCTTCAAATCATTTAATTAGACAAAAGATGCTTTTGCCCTCACAAACAGACAAATTAAGACCAAAATACCTTCGACATCTTAAGCATTTCAAAAATGCCCCTTGTCCCCAAAAGACACTTTCACCCTCACTAACAGACAAGTTATGATCGAAATATCCTCAACATTTCAAGAATACCTCTTTATCTCACCAAAAAACAAATTTGTCCTCACTAACAGACAAAATATATCAGAAAAATTTTAGGCATTTGAAAAAATACCCCTAGAATCCCTTAGGACTCAAAAATCATTATAGTAGATAGCACTTTTTGAAAATACAAAAGCCAAATTACAAACTATAAATCAATGAAAATCTTACATACAAGTAGATTTGACAATTTTAAATATGATACGATTATACGACACGTGAAAAATAATTAAACTACGATACAAAATACAAAATGATACAAAAAATAACATGAATACGATACGAACACATGAACGTATCAAAATCTATATAACACAAATTATTAACGTGTCAAAATGTATATAAACATATAATACCTTAATCACGAGTATGACATGAAAAAGTAGCATGAATACAGCATAAATACACAGATTGACATGTCTACATACAAGAACAGCTCAGAAGTTGTAAATGTTATTCGACTTTACAAATAGACATGTCCATTGGTCGGACCGGGTCTAGGCCTTATATTAACAAAGATTATGTCTATCCAGACTCGACTCAGCTCGAAATATGGGCAAAAAATGCTTCTCAAGCTCGACCCAATAAAAGCATTACTCAAGCTAGCTCAAACTTATACACAAAAGGATCGATTTCTTTTTAAAAGAGATTGTTCCCTCTTAAAAGAGGATTGATCTCTCTTAAAAAAGATCGATCACTCTTAAAAGTAACAGTAAAATGAGTTAGGATGGGCCAAACCTAGACAAAAAAATGTCATATTCCAAACTTGACTCATTTTTCAAATATGCCTCATTTTTTTGCTAAAGCTCATTTTTTGGATCCAATATTTATGTTCAAACTCTCCTATTTATTCGACAGGTCTTCAAGTTTAGACAAATAATCCGATCCTAAAGTAGTTCTATCTAGAAAGGGTATTGGTCAATAAATATCATTTTCTCCACAAAGGTTATTTATTTATTTATTCAATATTTTTTTGCCTTATCTTGTTGTTTTGGACTTTGGAGTTATCCTTGATGGTAATTTTTTTTCTAGTGTTAACTATTATCCTTGGGAGGTTAGACCAAGCTTAATTAAATTAAACTATTCTTGTTGTTTAAAAAATATCTTATCATTTCAATAAAAAAAATTACCCTTGTCATAAAAATATTATTATACTGAAATCAATCTTAAAATATAGTATGTGATTCTTTCAATGATTTACACTTAATTATAATATAACATGAACATAAAAAAAAAAAAAACAAGCTTTTTCAATTCACCTCTATATTCATGCCACCTGTTACAAATAGTAAGTGCAATTCACATTATTTTATATATACGAGAAGATCGATTAAATGAAGTTTTTAAATTTTATAAATGTATTTAGTAAAATAATATATATTTTTAAGATATATTAAAAAAATTTAAAAATTAATTAAAAAATAAAATATATGATAGATTTTTAATTTTATTTGTGAAATTAAATATTTTTTATCATTAATGTATTAAAAATAAACTCTATATATATTATCTAAGATTAAATCGAAATTAAGGATGATTAAATTAAACAGTCTAGTTCTGAAGTGTCCAATTATAATAAATAAATATTTATTTCTTTAACTATTACTAGAATGGTGGTCTTGTGAATTGGCGCGAGTCACTTTTTTGAAAAAATAAAATTTTATAATAATAGTAACAAATAATAAAATGACTAATTTTAAGTTGAACAATATAGTATATATAATATTATATTAATAAAAATATTTATTATAAGGAAGTGAAAAGTTTAAAATAAATTAAGAAAATAATGAATGAATCATTCTATTTGAATAATATAATTACAATTAATTATAATTAACATTAATTTTTATATATCATCATTATTGCCTTTATAAAAATCATGAAAAATGTTTAATTTAATAACAAGTTCTCACATTATGAAACACAAATTCTATTTTCAACTTTAAAAAAAAAAAATAATTGATTAAAATATTTTTATTATATTTTTTCATTATTTCAAATGATTATAAAATTTAAAAATATTGTAATATTAAAACTTTCAAAAATAGTTTTAATTATCTTTTATTAAAATGAGTATTTATCTTTAATTATTTTTAAATTGATTGATCAAAATGCTTGTATTTGATTTTTTTAAGTTGAAATGAAATTTTTTCATAAAAACATGCATAATAATATAATAAAATATAAACTTAACAACTATCATACAATAACTCATAACTTATAACATCATTCAATATTTTTTTTATCATTTAACCATCATAATATATTTTTTTTGATTCGATACTTAAAGTTTAAAAAAAAAATTCACTTACATCAACCCATATCATATTATTATTCAATATTTTAATTTTTACTGATAATTTATCAATACAATATTTTTTTAATTCAATAATATAAAACCAAAATATTAACATGACCTTATTTTTCAAAAAAATAAAGAAACAATTATTATACGATACGTGATACAAAATTGAGAGTTATTTAAATAGTGCTAATTAGACATGATAATTTTGGATACATACGGAAAAATAACTAAAACATAATACAATACGAATAACCGAACATATTAAAATTTATATAAAACGAATTATTAATATGTTAAAATTTATATAAATATAATATTTTGAATACGATTATGATAAAAAAATAACATAAAAATACAAAAAAAATTATTTTCTTATTTTCTCTCTTTCTTTTTATCTTCATGGAAAAAAAATTGCTCGCTACCAATTAAAAACTAATTGTCCTTCAATTGGATAATCAATTGAAGGGATTGAAGAGATTGAATTCATATGTCTCTTTCTTTCTATCTTCATGAAAAGAAAAAAAAAATAATTGCTTGCCACCTGTGTGGCAAGCAATTAAAAACCAATTGATATTCTAGGATTGGTTTCATATATTGTAACAGATTATGATTAATTAAGTCGGTAGTATTTTAAAAATGTGTTGTTTGTCTGTCTTTTCTGTAGTATGCAATCAAACAAAAAACATCTTAGATTTGTAGTTGACAAGTGGCACCATCCATTTTTAACCTTCACTTTTTCTATTTAAATTGGCTGATATAAAATAGTCCATAGTTGAAAACATTGACTATAATTGCACATGTATATGCTCACATCAATTATTAAAAAGATTTCAGCTAATTTAGTTATTTTAACATCACATCATGATCATAAAAATGTCAACCATTATGCTGTATATAATTGAAATCTATTCTATTAGATATTTTGGAGGTCTCAATTATATGTTTATATAGGTCGGATTGGATCTAGACATGATATTAACGATTTCTATGGCTATTCAAGTTTAGTTCAATCCAAAATATGGATTTTATTTATGTTCAAAGTCGGCTCATACATGCAAATAGATTACCAAGGTTCATCCAATTTTTTACACAAAATTATCGAGTATCTTTTAGAGAGGAGTCGATCTCAAAAATTGTTAAGTTAAAAGAGATCGATCGCTCTTAAAAATGATCGATCCATTTGAATATTAATATTACTCATAGTAAAAGGAGCTGGACCAGATCTGATCTAGGCAAAAAATGCTATGTCCAAGGCTCGGTTCATTTTTTAAACAAAACTTATTTTTTGTCCAAACTCATTTTTCGAGCTTAATATTTTTATCCAAACTCTCTCAAATATAAAACAAACCTTCAGATTTAGATGAATAACCCGACTCATGAATATATCTGATCTTGATTTGGCACACCACATGGATTATACACAATAAATTGAGATTTCAATAATAATAATAATAATTAAATGTATATAATTACTTATCAATTCAAGAAACAAACCTCGTCTAACAATTCGAGATAGGTCCTCTTCTTAAGAGGGTTAAGATTCAAGATTTCGAGTTTTCCTTAAAAAAAAAATCCCATCGACAATCTATTTATTTTCTACAGATTTATTTTTATATCTTATAGAAAATGTCATAGGGTAATAATTGTTCTTATCATACATTTATAGGCATTTTGCAACTTGGTTTTGGTTAAATTGTTTTCTCGCCTGTTTTATTCCCTTCTAATTAGAAAGAGAGAAAAAACATTCTATTTGGTCTCAAAGTTCCAATTTGTAATCTCTTATTATTAAAATTGAGTCATAAAGAATTCAGTTGGCATTATATATATATATATATATATATATATATATATATTTTTTTTTTTTTTTTGTTTTGTTTGATAGTGGGGTAAAAAAAGAATCTACTTATATTTATTTTTTAGTTGAGATTTAAGGGAGATTTTTGAAATAGGTTAGGGACAATTTTATACTCTTTTATAACATTTTTTTATAGTTTTTTTTTTTAAAGATTTTTTACTTTTTATTTTATTTTTAAATCATATATTTAAAAGTGTTGATCTGCACATTCACTTGCTGGTCAATTTAGGATCCGTATCCGATCCGTTCGAGAAAAAATATTTTATTAATTATTTTTATTTTTTTTAAAATCATGTATTTAAAGGGGTTAGTATGTACATTGACTCGAGAGTCGATTTAGGATCCGTATTCGATCCGTTCGGGAAAAAATTAAAAAATAAATTTATTTTATTGATTATTTTTAACTTTTAATTTTTAATTTTTAATTTTTAATTTTTAATTTTTAATTTTTAATTTTTTTAGTTTTTAATTTTATTTTTAAATGATGTATTTAAAGGAATTGGTCCGCATGTTAACTCGCGGATCGATTTAGGGTTTGTACCCGATCAACATGAAAAAAAAAGTTAAAAAAAGAAAAAAAATATTAATTATTTTTAAAAAAATTAAATTATGTATTTAAAGAGCTTGGTCCGCATGTTAATTCGGGGTCGATTTAGTATCCATACCCGATCCGATCGGGAAAAAAATAAATTTATTTTATTAATTATGTTTAGTTTTTATTTTATTTTTTTAAATGATGTATTTAAAGGGGCTGATTTGCATATTGACTCATGAATCGATATAAGATCTATACCCGATCCGCTCGAGAAAAAATTAAAATAAAAGAATTATTTTATTAATTACTTTTAATTTAATTCTAAATCGTATATTTAAAGGGTTGGCCTATACATTCACTCGCAGTTCGATTTTTAGAATTCGTAATCGACCCGTTTGAAAAAAAATTTCAAAAAAAGATTTTTTAATTATTTTTAGCTTTTTATTTTATTTTATTTTATTTCATTTTACTTTATTTTATTTATAAATGATGTATTTAAAGGGGTTGATCCGCACATTGACTCGTCGGTATGTTTAAGATCCATACTCGACCCACACGAAAAAAAAAGTTAAAAAATAAATTTATTTCATTAATTAGTTTATTATTTTATTTTTAAATAATGTATTTAAAAGGGTTATTCCACACGTTGACTTGCGAGTCGATTTAGGATTTGTACCCGATCAGCTGGGGAAAAAAGTTAAAAAATAATTTTATTAATTATTTTTAATTTAATTTTATATGATGTATATAAAGGGGTTCGTCAGCATGTTGACTCGCGAGTCGGTTTAGGATCTGTGCCCGACCAGCCGGGAAAAAAGTTAATAACAATTATTTTGTTAATTATTTTTATTTTAAATGATGTATTTAAAGGGGTAGGTTGGCACATTGAGTTGCGGGTCGATTTAGGATCCGTATCCGATCCGCTCAAGAAAAAAAGTAAAAAAAAAAAAGATAAAATAAACTTGCTGCTAACCTATGTGAGAAAATCGATCATACAGGAGAATAAAATATAAATCAAAATTTTATTTTCTTATTTTTTAACTCCTATAAATAAAAATATACAACATATAACAAAGCCTACATATTTTTAAATATATATAAATAACATTTGAAAATATATTACGTAATTTATAAATAAATAATTTTAATAATTAACAAAATATATATAATAATATTTTTATAATTTAGAAATAAAAATTAAATAAATAATTAAATAAAATATAATTATAATTAATTTATTATTATTAATTAATTAAAAAAATTAAAAGTACCCCGCGAAGTGGAGTCTTTTTTTCTAATTAATTTGGTTAAATTTGAGAATCATGATATTATAAAAAGCACTACTAAAATTAATTTGATGACATTTGTTGCTTAAACTATACCCAATTAGAAATAATGACATAACTTGTATAGAAATTATCAGGCAGTTAAATTATTAGATTTCACAAACAAAATTAACAAGATATAACATACATTTTAGGATATAATAAAAAAAATTAATTAGAAAAAATAAGTGAAAATGTGATAACCTTTTAACCCGTTTATAGAGCTAAAAAATTCCATTGTCAGTGTATAAAAAATAAATGTTTACTTATAAATAAATTTAATTTAACTAAATACTAAAAATGATTACTTTGTTTTTGTGTATATTCAGAAAATAAACATGGGAGACCAACATACTCTAATTATAAAAAGATTTTGTTAACGAGTGCCCTTAATACACTCTTTAAGGTTAGTTAATATACTATTTATAATAATAATATTGTATTAAATACAAAAATTGACAATTTTATTCATCATTTTTAATGCATTGATTGAAGATATTACTATATTTAGTAACCTTAAAAAGTGCCTTTAAGACACTTATTAGCAAAATTCATTATAAAATTACGAAAGACATGCCCCTAAATTCCGATCCTTAATTTCAACTCAAGTTTGTACTTTTTCACTAAAAAGAGATTGCAAAAAATTACAAATATTTAGATTTAAACTTTAAATTTTGCTGCTAACATCGCAAAAATGAAAAATGTGTCAAAATAGCTAAATTGAAATATTACTTGTCTTTTTTTTCTTCTTTCTTATTTTTGTATTTCTTTAATTTCTTGCCGGCCATGGGCGTGGGTTAGCAACGGTTGTCGGGTAAGTAAGGTTTTCTTTGGTTTAATTGTAAGTATCCAATAAAGCAATACAGCCCCAAAGCCAAACAGCTACAGAAGAAAATTAAGTTTTTTTTTTTTTTTTTTTAATGGAACCTTTTAAAAAAAAAGAAATTACAAATAAAAACAAAAACATTATAACCATAATTAAATATTAAAAGTCATATAAAAATCAATAAATTAAATAAAACAAATCAATCAATATACTAATGCAAAGACTTGTATATGAGTCCTATTATTTGCCCAAATCATAAGATTCGCTCGATATTTGATTGAATTTGAACAATATATTAAGTTTGAAAAATGTGTTTAGGCAAAAAATAGGTCCATTTAAAAAATATTTGGACTTTGGTTCAATATTCAAGACCTGAACCCGATCCAACTCTTTTTTTATTATATAATATAATATATATTATTTTATTTTTATATATTATGTAATTTACATCATATAAATAATATATAACAATATTATAATATAAATATTAAAAAATATGTTAAGTTATCTATGCTTTTAAATTTTAATAAAAGAAAAAGGTAAAACTATTAAAAATTAAATAAATTACAATTTTTTTTTTTAATTTTGTAAAAAATAATATGGGCTAAGTAAGTATTTATAAATCTGGACGAATCTAAACAGAATTTGAGATCTAAATTATCATATTGGGCTAGGCCGAGCTTAAACAAATAAATATTGTGTTGACATCATATCTAGATTCGACCTGAACTTGATCGGATCCATGAACATCTCTACTAATGCATACCAATAAATTTGCTTTTTTGGTAATTATGTTTAATTCTATTACTAATTCTCTAATTTTTCTAGGAATTCACACATAAATATATACTATAAATATGGACATCCACTAGGTGAAAAAAATAAGTTATACGGGGTAATTTTTTAGAATAAGTGGGTAATTTTTAAAAAAGATATTAAAAAAATTTCAAAAATATATTATATAAATAAAATTAAAAGACATTAATACCTTTACTTTATTATTTAATATTATGAATTTAGTTGGTGTTACTTGACTCGTAACACCAAACTCAATCAACCTTTTTATAATTAACTAGATTTTATGATACATGCAAATGCATGTGAATTTTCTTCTCCAAAATAAAAAAATATAAAAGTAAATAAAAATAAAAAGTAAAATAGTACAACAAAATATAATGGCTAAGTGGGAAGTTAAAAAATTGCATCATTCCTTGATAAATTTATATGGATCCTTAATTGCATGACATTAACAAGACACATATAACCTTGGTTTTATATTCATAATAAATTTATTTGATTTTTTAAAATAATTTTATTAATTAAATTGATATCATTTAACTCGTGAAACTTATTCAATCACTCTCATTATATATATATAGTATAGATACAGATATATATATATATATATATATTAAACGGTACAAATTCACACCTCCATCTTGCTAGTCAACAAAAACTTTTTATTTTTGTTTTTAGACATAAACAATGTATTTAAATATCTCGATGTTCCTCTCACTACTACACCATCATTTAATGGGAGCAAAAATAGTCAAACCATGACAAAACTTCTTTTCCTTTAAAATATATAATAATATATTTTTATGAAAATGATGATATATGGACCGACTTGCCTGAGAACCTCCCATTTAACTCACCAAAAAAAAAGGCTGGTCGGTTCATATATATATATATATATATAATTTTTATAAAATTAGTTTATACTATGTTACTCGAATTTTGGAGTGAATATCGAATATGAGTATGTGTTTGATACGAGTTTATTCAATATTTTTTTTTTTTTTTTTATATATTTAAAGGATCATATCTCATATAAATATCCAAATATATGTCGGATATAGATATCAAATATGAATATTTAAAAAAAAAGTTCGGATACCATAAGTCCTAAATATATAACACCCCTCCTACACAAAAAAAATTAAACATCAAAATAATTCATTTTTTAACATTAATCTTTAATGAATTTATAATCATATAAAAGAATGACAACAACTAAAATTATTTATTTATTTTACAAGAGAGGCTAAAGCTTAAGAGGGAATAGGGAAAGGAAATTTTGTAATTGTTTAGAATAGAACTCCAGCTTTGTATGAATCCACTTCTTTAAGAGAAGTAGATAAATCATTTAAGCTAAATTCCAGATTCAACAATTAAACTTATTTCTTTCATCCAAAATTTATAAAAAGAAATAGTTTAAAGTTCATAGCAAATTTTAGATAATCATGCCAAATTTATAAAAAGAAATAGTTTGAATTGAATCAATTAAGTTGACAAATTAATGTTTTATATTTAATTAGTAATTAGCCAAGGCTAGAAAATAATACCACTATTTCAAACAGAATGCTTTATATCCAGAACTAAAATTATGTATATTTGTAATAATTATTCATCAAAGTCAAAACCTTTTTACTTGTTATTTAGTAATCTTTAATAACGAAAAAACCAAAAAAGAAAATAGAAATCTAATTGGGTTGAAGGCTAAAAAAAAGCAGGTCCAAATATGAAACTAGAATACCCAGTTATTGAAAATGGGCCTAAGAAAGGCTTGAAATGATGAGAAGGAAAGCAAAAAAAAAAAAAAAAAAAAAAAAAAGGAACTCCAAAGTCCAAAAACAGAGTGAGAAGGAGAGCTCACGAGATAAAGAGGTGCAACTGTGCAAGCAGGATAAGAAAGATGCAAACCCTGCTTCAACCCTGTAAGTCTTTCTCGTTTCTCAACTTTTCAAGTCAATACTTTGCTTTTAATGGTGCACGAAAATGCCAATATTCTGTTACTGGGACACCAAAAGCATTATCTTTTTCGAGGAAATTTACGTTTTTGAGAAGTACCCAGATTGTATTTTGCTCTCAAAATGATACTTTTGATGAATTTTCAAGTACCCAGTTGCCTGAAAGGTTTGAAAATGATAGTAAAATTCAAGAGAATGAGGAGCTTGAACTGCTTAATAAGCCTAGTCCAATACCTGTTAATAATGGGTTTGCCTCGGATGTTGATAAAGAGTCTGAGAAACCTGATAAAGATGAGGCTTTGGAGCCTTTTTTGAAATTCTTTAGGCCTAGCGAATCATTAGAAGTAGAAGATGGAGGAGGTGAATTAGGAGTTTCTGAGGAGAAAAGTGATGACGTTAAGAAGGTTGGTGTTGAATACTATGAGCCAAAACCTGGTGACTTAGTGGTTGGTGTTGTTGTTTCTGGTAACGAGAATAAGCTTGATGTGAATGTTGGGGCTGACATGTTGGGTACAATGTTGACAAAAGAGGTGCTGCCTTTGTATGATAAAGAGATAGAATATTTGATGTGTGATTTGAAAAATAAAGCTGAGGAGTTTATGGTTTATGGGAAGATGGGAATTGTTAAGGATGATGATGCAATGAGTGGGGGACCAGTTCCTGGAAGGCCAGTGGTTGAGACTGGAACTGTGCTGTTTGCTGAGGTTCTTGGAAGAACACTTAGCGGTCGGCCTTTGCTCTCAACTAGACGGCTCTTCAGGAGGATTGCTTGGCATCGAGTGAGGCAGGTTCTTTTCTCACTTTTTTTTTTTTTTAAAGTAAATTTGTTGATTTTTACGGTTATACTTTGAGATGCTCGATGACTTTTGTAGTTGCTTATTGAAACATATTTATCCTTTTATTTTGAATTTTTGAAGTACTAAGACAATGTTAGCTTTTACATACAAACAAGAATGGGGATCTCTTGATAATTAATCTACTTGCTATTTCAGCTTGTTAACTACAAAAGATTAGCATCCAGATACCTTAAAGAGTCTCCAATTGTTGAACTTAACTAATGATTTAATCTGAATTTTGGCCAGATAAAACAGCTCAATGAACCCATAGAGGTTAAATTTACAGAGTGGAATACAGGTGGCCTGCTGACAAGAATCGAGGTTCGTGTGTCCCATTTCTGTTATGTAAATCTGCATGCATATTCAATGTGAAACACTTTTCAGACATGGTCTTGCAGGGTTTGCGAGCTTTCCTTCCAAAAGCTGAGTTGATGAAAAGAGTAAACAACTTCTCTGAGTTAAAAGAATATGTAAGTTTCTTGTCATGGAAATTTCAGTAACTATGTTCTGTTTTGTGTTATGGCTTACCTTCATGCATCCATTGGCATTTGGCCCAGCTTCAGTAAAAGAGTATTTCTGAAGTCTAAAACCATCTATTGATGGACGTTGTGACAATACTATCTAGACTTATAGTTTCCATGACATGAGAAAAAGTGACCTAGTTATGCAAGTCGCATTCCTAAACCAGTGTTCTGTTGAATACATTCTTTGAAGAGAACAATTTGGATCGATAAGGTTTATGATCTATGAAGGAATGCATTACAAATTGAAGAAATAGAAACACAAAACAAATTTGAAATTTGGAGTTTCAGCCATTAAAATAGTGCTGAAAAAAAAAATTATTGGTAAATGTGATAGTCGTAAGAAGAGAAGCATCATGGTGATACGAAGGAAATAATTAGACAATTGGATATATGTCTGTTCTATCTATGTTTCTTTGTTTCTTTCACTGATTCTATGCTTCTTAAGACATTTTGTTTCATTTATGTTGTAGGTGGGCCGCAGAATGCATGTGAAAGTTACTCGAATAAATGAGGCTAACAATGATTTAATACTGAGCGAGAGGGAAGCTTGGGTTAGTTACTACGACCTCTCTGTTTCTCATTGTCTTTCTGTTGAAGATGCCACTGGGTTTCTATCACTTTATTTTAAAAAAATAGGGGCCTGATGATGATGTTAATGTAAAACGTGGCAGGAAATGATGCACCTTCGAGATGGAACACTTTTAGAAGGAACTGTTGTGAAAATTTTACCATATGGAGCCCAAGTAAGAATAGGGGATTCCAATAGAAGGTGAGTAGAAAACTACTTTTGATTCTTTTCACCCTAATATCAAGTTTAATACAAATGCGTTTGGTTTGTGCCGTTATTATCCTATCATGTAAAGATAAAGTCATCAACATCATAAAAATGAATAAAAAGATAGTGTGAGAACTTTCTGATAATATTCAATTAAAGATTCTTGTTAAAAGAAGTAAAAAGAAAGGGGTGGGAGAACAAGATTATAAGATAACGGAAATTGGGAGGCAGCGAGCAGGGGAAGAGGGATTTGAAACGGTGAATGGATAAAAATAAATGAATGAGTTCTTACACATTTTGAACATTCACTTTAGATTTTATTTATCGTGATGATTAATTGAGGGTGAGAGAAAATGACTGGAGCATACAAGATTGAGGAAATGCAGCATGAAATCATGTTTGGCACGCTCTATGGTGCTCACTTTATCACCAATTGTATTTATTCGAAATATAGAAGTGGCTTTTCTTACATAACATTTAGCTAAATAAGTTAAAGTCTGATAGGCACACTGTAAAGGCTTAATGACAAATTCATTGTCTCAAACATATAACAAGGGTGCTTTAAAGAAAGAAAATTTGGTGAAAAGAAAAGTTATCTATATGTATTTCATGGTGGCCCAAACTTCTATTTGCCCTGTTTTTAGAGGTAAAGGCGTTAGGCTGAGGCATTTGTCTTGGTTAGGCAATGCATTGGCCCCAAAGCATTATTTTTGGATTTAAAAGCTTTTGAAAAAATAGTAAATATTTGATAAATAATGTTTAGCATTAAAAGGAAAATTTGAAAAAAATAGTAAACATTTAGGTCAAATGCCTCCTGCACTGCACCTTGGCTCAATTTTATTATGCCAGGGTTTGAGGCATAGCCTGATGTGCGCCTAGAAAATGCCTTTTACAATGCTGATATTACATCGCCTTGTTCGTCATAGTTATACAGTATATTTGGAAGCCTCTCTTTTCTTTTTTTGATAACGAGGAACCCTCCTCATTTGACTCTAATTGACTACTTTCTTGTGCATCTTAATAATTTATTTGAGTTGTCTGTGCATATTTATTTGGTTTATATGTTACGTTTTAACATTTTTCTTGTGCCACGGTCATAAAAAATATGCTAAATTTTCAACTGTGTTGCAGTGGGTTGCTCCATATCTCAAATATGAGTAAAACCCGAATTACTTCTGTTGCTGAATTGCTTAAAGAGGAGGAAAAGATCAGGGTTCTTGTTGTGAAGTCGCTCTTTGCTGACAAAATATCTCTCAGGTAATTGAGGACTGTGTTGAGATCTTTGCATTCCAAGTGTTTCTGACACCATTCTAACTTTTAAATGTGATTTCTTTGGAAGTAAAGTTTCTCTTCTTTGAGACTTATCTGATGCAATTGTTTGAATTTATGAAATTCCTTGCACATGATGGAAAGTTACTTGCGGAGTGGCACATGTATGCATGCAAAAACAAATGTATTTGCACTTACAATGGCTTGTAACCAAGTTTTACACTGTATTTTAAGTGCAGAAAAAAATGAAATAAAGTGAACCGGCCATATTTTGCTATATGCGGACATCATCATTTATTCTAAGCAGATTTCTATGTCCTCTGGAGAATATTTCCTGTTAAATCTCTCAATCGATGGTCTAGTGGTTTTATTTTGCATGTCTTTACTGTCACTTCCCTCTCCTATGTATCAGAAGTTTGATAATGTTGTTAAACACTAAATCCAGCACATGAAAATGTTGTTTGATGCTATGTTGCTCCGACTCTTCATTTTTCTTGAAGTACCCGTGTCCGATGCATATTCGAACATGGATATTTAGATATTACCCTCCAAGAACCATCCAAATACATGGAAAATCTTAGAAAAAATTGAACATACCTGTGTCGGACACTTACCCGTATCCGATACTCACACCCGAGTCCAAGTAACATAGGTTTGATGTTTGAAAATTTGAGCAGGTGACATGCATATTTAAACTTATATCTTCAGGAAGTTTATAAATCCTAATGTAATTTTTCTCATGCATCTTGCAGTACTGCCGCACTTGAAAGTCAGCCTGGCCTCTTTAGGTCGAACAAAGAGGTAAAGATTTTGATCTGTTTCATGAGGAACGTCTAGTATGGTTTACGTTAGTTGCGATAATCGATAATTTATGTTATCACAGAGGGTATTTTCTGAGGCTGAAGAGATGGCAAAGAAGTACAGGCAAAATCTACCTGCAGTTTATGCACCTGGTAATATAGAACCTCTTCCGACTGATGCTTTACCTTTTGACAATGAAGAAAGTCTGTATGCAAATTGGAAGTGGTTCAAATTTGAAAGAGAGAATGAATCAAGTTGATTTGTTAAGGTCATGGATTAAAAAACCGGACCGGACCGGCCGGTTGAACCAGAAACCAAAGTCTACCTGCAGTTTTATGATGTTTTTTAACCTTGGTTAAGGTTGGAGTGCCAGAATATTAACTCGTAAAAAGGGAGGACTTGAGTCTTACTGCCCCACTGCATGTGAAATCTACATGATGATCTCCTTTGCATGAAAGAAAGGTAAACATCTTTGGCCATTCTGTTGGAACTAGAGAAATCTTTTCTGCCCTGCATTCTATTTCAGATCACCAATGTGAAAAATCCGCTTAGAAGGAAATCGAATTAGAAGTATCATTGCATCAACATGATCTATGTTGTTCAAATGTTGTACAAAAATTTGTATCATGAATTTTTTGTGTGGTTTTTTTGCTTAATCATGACTTAATTGGCTTGCATACAAGTGCCTGCAGACTCTTAGATTATGGAAGAAAATGTGTTTGTTTGAATAAGTGCTTAATTGACCCAATCACTCAAAGTTATACTATATTGGATGGAAATATATAGGCTTACTTGCATAATCAAATTAAAAGTTTGAGGGCTTATTTTGGATTTTGGCTTTACCTATGTTTTTAGGGGTGTGATAAACTGAATTTTGGTTCATCTATGGGGTGGAAAAGAAAAACCAAAGAAGCAAGAAAAACCTGCTAAAAGGTTTGCCTATGGCTATGGCTATGAGTATGGCATTAGGATGTGTTTGATAAAGTATTGAAGAAAAAACAATTTTAACACTTAATTTTTTTTAATGTGTTTGAAAATTCATATTTAATTTTACTTAATAAAAAAATTTTAACAAAAAAATATTGAATGAGATAAGTAAAAAGTTACTTATCACTTAATGCATAACATGTTAAGTTAATTTTATTTTAAAAGATTTTATATTTGAATTAAATTATTATTATTATTTTTTTTTTACAAAAAATGAGATTTAAATTTTATCTAGAACTATTCAAAATGAATAAATATTATGTTAATAAGATTAAAATTGTGAAATGAATAATTTTTAAAATTTAAGATTTACAATTATCAAAAAATATAATTATATTTCGTACTTAATTTTTAGTAATATGTCAAACAATTTTTATAATACAAATTAAGTATTTATAAATTCAATATTTAATTTTTTCAATTTTATTAAACAACACCTTAAATAGTCAAAAGCCCAAAACCATCTGTAGTGTTGGGGCAAAATAATGCCCTTAGGCTTAGTGTTTAAGAATTGGGCTTGTGATGGACATTAAGCCCAATTATTATCTGTTTTGACTTGAAGGACCCAAGCCCAGAACAAGTACAGTAACTAGGGCTTGGTGTCAAGGTGATTGAGCATCCAATAAAAAAAAACATTAAAATAACTATAATTACAAAATTACCCATGAAACTTTAACTTCACATAGGGTTTAAAAGAGTCATTACACACCAAATTAACTTTTTATCTGCTTCAAAATTTTCAAAAATTTATCAATTGAGTACTAACTCAGATGACATGCATACTGCTAATAGATTTTTGGAGGTTGCGAGTTCGAAAAGATTTATACACGTCCTCTTCAATTGAGTTAATTAAATAAAAATTGAGGGATTAAGGGTAAATTAAAAATTAAAAAAAAAAAATTGCTAACAAGTATCCTAAAGCACTCTTTAAGATTAGTTAATATTGCATTAAATGTAATAGTTTTTTTTTTTTTTGGATAAGTAAGTGTTTTATTTATCCAGAAAGCAGTTAAACTGCTACATCCAACATCATGTGCAACATGTACTTAAAGCTATACATACTTAAACAATACTTGAACAAAACTTAAGACCACTAATCAATCAGGGAACAATAGCAACCTACTTCAGCAATACTTAAAGCTATTCCAGAATGGACAAAGATCCTAGGAAAAAGTGACAGTCCCCAATCTGCATCCAATCTTCGGTTCACTTCATCAGGACTAATGTTCTTGAGCCCCAACAATCGCATTCTGATGATCTCTTTTATCTGCTCAATGATGGCTCCTTGTGTGGATTGAAGGCGATTAAAACACCTATTATTTCTCTCCCTCCAGATCGAGTAAAGAAAGGCACTCCATGATAAACGCAAAATAACAGAAATGAGAGTTTTTCCTCTGATTCTGTTTACTGCCCATTGCAGCTCTGCTTGCCAGCTCCTTATGCTTCTATGAAGTTGACATAAGCATAGTATATGCCCCCAAATTTCCTTTGAATAGTCACATTCAAAAAATATATGATTCCGGGTTTCTTGCTCAGTTTGACATAGCTCACATTTGCCATCCACCTCCATGCCCCATGACATCAATCTGTTCTTTGTAGGCAGTTTGTCCAATATAGCCATCCAAGCTACCAGTGCATGTTTAGGAATATGAAATGGAAACCAGATCAGTTTATCCCACTCCACCTTGTCCTGCCTAGGCCTGAGATCATTCCAGACTTTAGCCACCATAAATCTGTTGCCAGGGAACTTCCAAGTTAGAGCACCATTCTGGTTGGAGGTGAACCTCAAAGCCAAAGTCCTCAGCTGAAGTATTTTACGCCATGTCCAGCTGCTTCCTGGGGAAGGTTGAACCTGCCACACTGTTCTTCCTTTCAGCACATAGGCATGAAGCCAGGCAATCCACAATGAACCTGCCTGAGAGAGAAGTGCCCATAGGTGCTGAATAATGCAAGCCTTATTCCATATTCCCAAGTCTTTTAATCCAAGACCCCCCTCTGACTTTGGACAGCAAATGGAACTCCATTTGACTCTTGCTCCCTTAGCTGAGTCATCTCTTCCTTTCCAGAAGAACCTGCTGCATAATTGATTAATTCTTTTAAGAACAGCCTTAGGCAATACAAAGTGCCTGCACCAAAAATTGGACACATTAAAAAGAACAGATTGAATGAGCTGAAGCCTTCCTGCATAGGATAACATGCGTGCTGCCCAGCCATTGATTCTCTGAGTAATTCTATCGATCAAAGGAGAACAATCCTTTTCAGAGAGTCTTCTTGTGACCAAAGGGACCCCAAGGTACCTAACCGGTAGTTTGCCAAGTTTAAACCCTGTCAACTCTTGCATCTCAAGTAGAGTGGTCCTACTAACACCAGAGGAGAAGACTTCACTCTTGGAAGGGTTTAATTGCAAACCAGAAATGGTATAAAAGTAATGGAGAATACCCTGTATGCCCACAACAGAATCCAAGTTACCCTTTGCAAAAATCAGCAGATCATCTGCAAAGCACAGGTGAGTAAGCTTGATTCTGTGACATTTAGGATGGTAGCTGTAAACTCCATGAAGAGCCCCTGCATCCAGAAGTCTGGATAAAACAGTCATAGCAATGACAAAAAGATAAGGAGAGAGAGGGTCTCCCTGCCTTAACCCCTTTGCTCCTTCAAAGTACCCTACTAATCCTCCATTAAGAGAAATTGAGAACTTTGGGGAAGTGATGCATGCCTTGATCCATCCTATGAACTTATCAGGCAATCCATAAACTGATAAAACAGTGAGAATGAAGTCCCAATTTAATGAATCAAAAGCTTTTTGGAGATCAATCTTCATTGCAAAACGGGGGGATAAGGTTGCTCTTCCATACCCTTTGACCAGTTCCTGAGCCATGAGAATATTATCTGAGATGCTTCTCCCTGGTATGAAGGCACTCTGATTGCTGGAGATCATAGTAGGAAGGAGTGGAGTGAGCCTGGCAGTGATGATCCTGGTAATACATTTATAAATGACAGAGCAGCATGAAATAGGCCTGAAGTCCTTCATATGATTAGGATTCTGGAATTTTGGGACAAGAGCAATACATGTAGAGTTAAAGACTGATATCCTGCTCCCTGATTGAAAGAAGGATAAGATTGCTGCAGTGACATCCTCTTCCACAATAGGCCAAGCAGTTTTAAAAAACTGTGCAGTGTATCCATCTGGCCCTGGGGCTTTGTCCCCATTCTGCTCAAACATGGCTCTTTTCACCTCCTCTTTTGTAACAGCCTTAGCTAAATTGTCCTTAGCTTCAGCAGGCAAGGCAGGCTGAATAAGTTCAGTAAGAAGCTCCCTAGGGCAGTCTGTGACCTGTTTGTCCTCAGTCCCAATCAACTTCTGAAAGAACCTTACAGCCTCCTTTGAAATTTGGCCAAAATCTTCCAACTTCCTTCCCTCATCATCATAGAGGACTCTGATGGATTGCTTGCTATGCTTTGCTGACACCATTTTATGGAAATAATGAGTGTTCTGATCCCCCTCCTGCAGCCATTTTATCCTTGATTTCTGCCTGTAATAACTTTCCTCAGCCTTTTGGAGTTCCATCAATTCTGCATAGAGTCTTCTTTCTGTTTCAACAAGAGTATTAGATGGCCTTTGATGCAGATTGATCATCTGCATGCTCTCCAATTCTTGCCTTTTATCTTGAACCTTCCCTGAAATGTTGCCATATATGGCCAGGTTAAATGCCCTCAGTACTGCCTTTAATCTCTTCAATTTGTGGAATAGAGTGGTCATAGGATTGCCAATGAAAGGCTCTTGCCAAGAGTTTTCCACAATGTTCAGGAACTCTGGATTCCTAGTCCAGAAATTAAAAAACCTAAATGGCTTTGGGGGAGAATGAGCAGTCAAGTTCATCTTTATGTATGCTAGGCAGTGATCAGAAACCATTGGAGCCAAAAACTCAACAAATGAGTGAGCAAACTGTGTATGCCAGCAATCATTCACCAAAACCCTATCAAGCTTTTTAGCCAAGTAAGCATCAGTTTGGTGGTTGGACCAAGTGAATGCTGGTCCAGTACTGGTATGATCAAACACTGATAGCTGTGTCAAGCAGTCCTGAAAATCCTTCATATCAGAGGTAAGCATGTAGGAGCCATTGAAATCTGAGCTTTCCTGTGGTCTTGCTATAACATTGAAATCTCCAGCCAAAAGCCAAGGAGAGCCATCAATTCTGCCTTGAATGTCCTCAAGATGATGCCAAAGCCTTCTTCTACTTATGCCTTCATTGCTCCCATAAATTGCTGTAATGTAGAACCTGGTAGAATTATAAGTGGTGCAGCATGTAATGCTCTGATCAGATGTTGCAATAAGATCAACCTGCATCTGATTTCTCCATAGGAACCATATTCTCCCATTATAAGCTTCTAAGTAGTTGTGATGTAGCTTCCATCCCTGAAAGAGCCTATCTACTATAGCTGGCATGTTTTGTTGTTTCACTCTTGTTTCCAGTAAGCAAACAAGGTCTGCCTTCAGGCAGTTTATTCTCTGTATAATACTTTTCTGTAATAGTTAATATAGTGATAATATTGCATTAAATGTAATAGTTGACAACTTTTTATACTATTTTCAATACATTAGATAAATATATTACTATATATGACAATCTTAAAGAGTGTCCACTTGTTAGCAAAATCCTAAAAAAAAATCTTCAAAAACTTTTACTTCCTGCTCCTGAAAATTGTTAGAATACAATTAAACCCCAAAAAACCCTAATAAATCCTTAATTGAAACCACTGCCCTGCCCATTTATTCAACAAAATCTCATTTCTCTCTCTCATTTGATCTTTTTATAAATTGGATTTTGCTGGATTAGTGTTTTAAAGGTATTTTTTAAGATTATTATTTATAATAATATTTTTATCCAAACATTAAAAATGATAAATAAAATTGTCAACTACTATATTTAATATAATAATACAATAATTATCAGAATCGGACCGGATATTGACTCGTTCAAAGCTTTGGGTCTTGAGTAAGTTGCTTCAGCCCTTGAGTCATTCAAATTAATGTTGGTTTTAAAAAATATTTTTAAAATATTGTAAATAAAATTATAGATTATATAAATACTTTCACTAATTGTATAATTTAAAAATTATGATATAAGAATTAAAAGTATTTATACAAAAAAAAAAATTCTACATTTGGTTTTTGTAATTTTTTATTTTTTCAAGAAAAATATTTTTTTTAGTGAAAATGATAAAAGAATTACTAATTAGTATGCAAAAATTAAATTAAGTATGATTTAAAAAAATTATTTTTAATTGACCCGGATCAATAATAAACTCATCGGATCATCGGGTTTTTCATAAATCCGACGGGTCAATCCGGATTTTTTTGGGTCAATTGCAAAAATGATCTGATTAAAAAATCGACTCAGATTAAGAGCCAAGAGCCAAGTCAACCGGTTTGACTGTCGAGCCGGTTCAGATTTAATAACTATGGTTATTACTACAAATAATATATTAACCAATCTTAAAAAATGCCTGTAAACTCATTAGTAAATTCTTTATAAAATTTTCTTTTGCCCCACTCCCGCAACAAACTTACCACCCTTTCCTAGGTAATAAAATCAACCTTACCTTAATTCATCCCCACAGTAAAAAAAAAAAAAAAACCGATTTTTCTTTTGTTCCTTAGCCAGATTCTCCCTCTTAGGCCTTAGCCAGATTCTCCAATGGAGTTTCCTCTATTTGCTCGCCACCCTTGAGCCCTAATCCTTTAAAACTAGTCTAAAATAACAAATAAAAAAAAGCTCTTGAATAAATTAAATTTATTCTAAGGTTTTCCTCATATTTGAAGGGTGACATCCATACCATGTCTATCATATATGTGTCATATTCTACGTCAAGCAAAATGAAGAGTCGGAGCAATATAACACACAGGTGCAGAAGGCAAGCAGAAAAATCAATAATTGAGAGAAAACGAAGACTCTTCTGCAGGCATTTCAACATCAACATCAACCACAAACTCTTTTACCATAAAATATTTGAAATATGTAGTGAAGTATGATTAAACTTGATTGTTCAGAAACTGAAACAAAGAAAAAGCAAACTTTTTTTTTTCTGAAGCACCTTAAAATGAAGGTAAGAGGGCTACTTGACTAGTGTATGAAGGTCTTCCTGGCAGTTCAGCGGATATGGATATGAAACTATGTTTAGCAAGGATTCAAGGAAAGTATATGTCCCTTGCAAATAAAATCAAAGAACTCAAGCTACGCCATGTTCTGATGAGAAAGAAGTATCTACGTTCGACACTTATACCTGACACATATTCGAATATGGGTATGAGATTATGATCCTCCAAATATATGAAAATACTTAGAAAAAAATTGAGCATACCCGTATTCGACACATACCTGTATCCGACACTCACCTCGAGTCCGGATACCATAACCTTTAATCTGTTTGTTAAACACATTTGTATAGTACTTTTACATAACTTCAGAACATACAGTCATAACCTCAGAACCGAATTATACAACTGCTATTGACAATATGGTTTTCTTTCTTCACATACCTTCTTCTTTCTCTTTTTTTGAAGAAAAGAAAAATTAAAGTTCTTCCTCCTTGAGTTCTTTCTTCAAATATCATTATCAAGTTATATATCAAAAATAAAATCCTTTACCTAAAATATCAAGATATTTTTTGCACCAATAACTTCATTTGCATGCAAGCATAGTTATTACCTATGTTGCTTCAACTTTTCATTTTTCTTGAAGTACCCGTGTCCGACCCATTTTTGGACATGAGTATGGAGATATGACCCTCCAAGACCCTCCAAATACATAGAAAAACTGAATATACCTGTGTCGGACACATACTCGTATCCGACACTCACACTCGAGTCTGAGTAACATAGGTTATTACAACAAGGAATTTTTACTTCAGTTATATAAAAACTGATGCTTAGACCCGCCCTTCCATATATATATACTCTGTTACATGGACTCGCCGGTTATGGCCGCCGTATCGGTGTCGACGCGACACGACACCGGTACCGACACGGAATATGCGTCCGATTCGTCATCGAAAATATGGACACTTCTTGTGATTGGCTACGACTCCTCAGCAGGAGGAAGAAGAAGAAGAGACAAGGAGGTTCTGGAAAAGGACGAAGAAGAAAAAAGAAGCAAGGAGAAGAAGAAATGAAAGTTCAGGAAAAAAGAAAAAGGCGAGGAAGAAGATGATGGCGGCTATGTTGCCAAAAAGAAAAATGCAAAGCAGGACAAATTATCAGGGCTTTCTTTAATTCTTACAGTTGTTGGGCTTATTATATGGGCCCAAAATAGTTAAATTGGATTGAATAAAAACAAATTTATTATGTTTTGGGTTGTTTTTTATTTTTGGGCCCTTGTCTAATTAATGGACTAAAAGTCCAAGACTATTAAAATTAATAATAATTAAAAATAAATTTGATAAATAAAATATTTAAAAATATATATTATTATAAAAAATATTATTTATATATAATATTACATTATTTGTATATATATTTTTATTTTAAATATTATTATAAGACATATCCCCGTACCCGTATCAAATTTTTGGATACTTTTTAGCCGACTCCGCGTGTCCAAAATTTTAACCAAAAGACGAGTCGGATACTTGGATACATACCAGTATCGGATACCCGTATCCGAATCCATGTAATATATATATATATATATATATATATAGTGATGAACCAATAAAAATAATAATAATAAAAAAAGCCAAAACTTTATCAGTTGTAAGGAACAACATAGCTCTGATCTGATGCTTCACCGTAGAGTTGAGGAGAACTATAAAAAAATGACTAATCTCTCAACAATATCAAAAGGTGTTCGATTTTACCATTCAAATATTACTTATGAGGATATCAAAATTCTCCAATTATGCATCTGAAGCTCTGAACTACTTCATTCAGCCAAGGAATCTACTGGTATTGCAGGTAAAGACAGCCGAAAGTAAAACATGGTAGCACTAAAATCTCCAACTTCAAAAACAAGCCGCCATATGATTTTAGAGTTTACTAAGATGTATTGGCAGCTTTTGATCTATGTTACCCGGACACAAGAGTGAGTTTTGGATACGGATGTGTCTGACACGAGTATTCTCAAAATTTTCTAAGTTTTTCCATATATTTAGAGGATCATACTCTCATACCCATGTCTTAATATGTGTTGGACACGGGTACTTTAGAAAAAATGAAGAGTTCGGGTAACATAGCTTTTGATAGTGTACAAAAGCATGGCTGCTTAAATAAATCAGAGTTTATGATCACCTGTTCTTCATCTTCCTGGCAGAACAACTAGCTCTGGAATGCCCCCTGCCTATTTAGCTGCCTAACGATTAGTTCTCTACTAAAAGTTAAACTAATTGCAACATTTGAGGTCATTTTAGTAACGCTGGGTTGTGGTTTGAATAGGCTTGCTATGATTATGTGCCACAAAAATGATTACATGGAGAGATGCACCATGTTGGACTAGGGACAATATCATCCTCCAAACATTGAACAATGGAACCAAAAATGGATAAAGAAAAGAAAAAAATCTCTGTTTTGGTCAAGCTTTAAGAGAGAAACTTGCCCATCTGAACCAGGTGTACTAATATTGCATAGCTATGATATCCGGACTTGGGGTGAGTATCGCATATGGATATGTGTCCGATACGGATATACTCTATTGTTTCCCAAGTTTTTCCATATATTTGGAGGATCATAGTCTTGTACCCATGTCCGAATATGTGTCGGACACAGGTGTTGAACACAAATACTTTAGAAAAAATGAAGAGTTCGAATAACATAGTTGAATAATGTTTTTGGTTTTCTCCCGACAATACACTATCTTCTGCCAAACTCCCCATGGATTTTACCTCATTGTTTAATAATCCAATTTACTTTAACTATTTCTCTCTCTCTCTCTCTCTCTCTCTCTTTTTTCTTTTTTTCTTTTTGTGATACTATTGTCATGCAAATGCAACTACTACTTCTTAAAAGTAGCAAAATCAACAACCAGCCTATTTTGAGCACTACTGCCAAAGAAAGAAGCCCATCAATAACAATAAAAACATCAGATAAACAATAAGGATGCTATTATCATCTATTTATAGATGATACAAGTTCACAAAATTTCTAAATTGTTCCTCTAAATAGTACACATTTTCCTTTATCATCACCGTCAAAATCAAAATCAAAATCATAGAACGGAAAACATACTAACCCGTTATTCAAAATCATATCTTTTTCAACCCAATCAAATGTCACCACTAAAATCACTAATACCTCATCTCTATCAAGTATGACAAATGAAGCAAAGCAAAGCCAAAAAAATTGATTTTGAGGAAACCCATTTGAACCAACCTCATCAATCATCCAACTGTTGAAGCTCAGCTTTCAACTGCTCAATCTTGAGTCCCATTGAACGCTGCAAAGCCGCCTTTTCTGACTCCGATAGCTTCCCCAAAAGCCCTTCAAACATGTCCAAAACCTCTTTAACAGCAGCACGAGCACATTCTGCTTCTTCGTTGAAATAAACAGTCTCTTTAGACTCCATTGCCATCTCTATCTCCTCTCTTGCCTCTGCAAACTTGAGGTTGATCGAGTCAACCTCCCTGTTCACATCCAACTCGGATGCTGACTCCGTACTGTACTTTCTCAGATTTTGGTAAATTAGGCGTTGAGTTTGTGAGGTTCGGAACATTGGGTACTGAAAAAGGTTGGGTTTTGAGAGGAAAAAAGTGGGTTTTGGACATGGGACTGAGTTGGGAACGAGTTGAGTAGGAATCGGCGAAAGCGAGTTTATGAGAAACGGAGATGTGGGTTTTGGAGATGATTCATAAGGGTGTCTCAGAAGGAATTTGTATAGGGAAATTTGTGAACGATTAGGCATTTTTTGATTTTTTTTTTTTCGTTTTCAATTTTGATTCAACACAGACAGAGGTGAGGAAGAAGGAAGAAGAAAATGTTAGGAATAAACCCCAATTCTTTGGGAGATGAACAATCTAGGCCTAGAATGAGAATAGACCTGGTCAGCTTGGACCTTAAGCCTATATTTGAATGTTAAATGGGCCCATATATTTAAAGGAAAAGGCTTTTTTTTTTAGTGTTAAAATATTAGGGAGAATGAAATGATGATATTGGAGTTGAATTCGTTTTTTATATATTGATCGTAAATTTTTTTAATTTTACAAAAAAAATTAAGAGATTATCTTATTTTTTATTTATATTTTTAAATTTAATTGTTAATCTCGCTTGTGAAATTTAAAAACTTCATAGTCGGTGAATGGAATAATTTTTCTTTTGGAGTTTGGACCTTATAATTTGGTTTCGTAAACTTCTTAACAACTTATTCCCAAACTTGTCAATTCTGAACCAAACTCGAAAAATTCAATCAATTCATCCGAATCCAAATCCGATCTAACAAATAAAAATCAATAATCCGAATTCGAAAATGACTCGAACCCAAAGCAATTTACTGTTAATGGAGTTTTTAAATTTCACAAACGGGACTGACCGAATAACACATATCCTTTAAAATATATTTAAAAAAAAGTATGCGACACTTTATTAATCTCGTTTGTGAATTAAAAAAATTACGTTGTATAAAAACAAACTCTAAAATAAAAAACGATTAATAAAAGATTTTTTTTTTTGAGCGAAACTTAGAAAGCCCATGTGATTACAGTGAATAAGAAAATGTATCGCCACTCCAAAGTCTGCAAGCAACAAATAATATTGGGCCATCAGCCATGTTAGCCCCAAACCAAAAACTTTCCCCTCAACAGTTTTGCCGCCAAAGGGCTAAAGCTGAAAATATGAAATGTCCCGCCCATTCCCACATTTCCCTTAATTGGAAACAATTCAAAAACGAAAACAGAGTGACAGAGAAGAGAGAAGGAAGAACACTGAAAACCCAGATTATGCCTCCCACCATTTTTGTTGCTCTCCAATGCTGCCAATGCTCTACAATGCAGGCATATTCATTTTCCTACTATTTTCTTTTCATAATTGTTTTATGGAATCCAATAAAAAGTGCCATTGCAGGTGAAACAACGGAAGAAGAGCAGCAACAAGTGGACTTGCGTGGTTTGCAATCAGAAGCAATCGTTACTCAAGGTCTTTGCTCAGGGTCCCATGGCTAAAGACCTCCGCAAGTTCGTCCAGTCTTTCAATATGTCCCGCAAGTTCACCGATCAAAACCAACCCTTTGATCCCGCATTGGAGTATGATATTCATTTTGAAGATGATGATGGTGGTGATCTTGAGAATCCAAATAAGAGGCGCACCGATTGGACCGAGTATCTTGACCCAGAGGATCATCATGAACACAAATTAGTTTTACAAGAAGAGGAACAAGGTCGTATTTATTTGGAAGATAAAACTGCTATTCTTCTACTTAAGAATAGAAGAAAATTATACTACCATTTTTATTTATTTATTTTTACGGTGTAGGGTTTGATTTGGAACCAAAGATTGTGACGGAGTTGGAGTTTCCGCCAAAGGAGAAGTTCAAGAGACCCAAATTGAGGAACTATGATATTGGGGAAAGTGGTGATCATCAACTTTATAAGCCAGTTTTATCCAAGAGAAATAGCAGAAAGGATATTATGCTCATTTCACAAGGTAATAACCTTTTTTTTTTTTTGGTCTCTGCTTTCTACCATAGTATTATAGCACTCTTTAAGACCAGGGATTTAATAGCTGTTGCAATATGATGTTATGAATTATGATTGCTATGTTACAGTTTTAGCTCTTTTCAGTTTTCACTGTCTATATTTCTCATAATTGAGGCTTGAATAGTTAGTCGTTCCTAACAGTTAAATTCACAACGGTTAATTATATGTATATAGATTCAATTTATAATTTGTTAATAAAGAAAAGATCATAGAATGTCATAATAATTTTTATGTTTTACAATAAATTTTGCAAAAAAAAAAAAAAAAAACTCACGACCTCAATGACTTTAATAATTGCGATAGTATTTATTATGATCATATGATAGACTTAAAACATGTTCGTTACCATAATTTATCTCTGACTATTAACGGCAAGCAAGAATTTGTTCTGTTTTAGTTGCAGATGAGAAGCCAGTGAGGCAGCAGCAAGAAGCAGTGGGTGACATTGACATGGGCACAAGTGCTTCAAAATGGAGCGAATTTACAATAGGAAATGTTGAGGAGTCAATGAGGGCTCGTAAGCCAGCAAAAGCTGAAGGGAATTCTAAGTGGAAAGAATACATAACTGAAGATGAGGGTGAGAGTTTCGAACTTTGCAGTCGAAGAAACTTTGCAGATGATATGAACAAATGGGGTGATGCTGTTTTGCAGACTGAATCGAAATGTCAAATGGTAGAAGAAGATGATATCCATCCTGATTTCATGTGATTCTTCTTGTTATCTTCGAATTTCAATCCAGATCTATTGTCAAGAGAAATTGAGATTAGTTATCGGTTTAGTTAGGCTACACTGGGAAGTTTCATTTCCAGTTTTTTAGTTAATACTTTCAATGTTCATTGGTCAATTTTAGATTTTAAAACAAAATTAAAAGAAGGGTGTAGGTTTTTGATTTCTGATAATGTTCACAAACTATGTTATCTGGATTCTTCAATTTCTCTAAATTATTCGTGTTCGATATTTGTATTCGACATATATTCGAATACGAGTATAGAGATATGATTTTTTAAATATATGAAAGAACTAAAAGAAATAATTAAAAATACTATGTCAAATACATATCTATATCGACACTCATTTCAAAATTTGAATCAGTGTTGTTAAGGGCGCAAGGCGCACTCTAGGTACTAGAACCCTTATATTGCCTTAGGCGCAAGGCGCAAAAAAAGCGCAATTTTTTTTTTGTGCCCAATATGAATGATTTCCTTATGGTCCCATATATGTTTTTGAATACTCAAATATTGAGAAGTGGAGAGTTTGATACTATCCCCTTTCTTACTAGTAAAGGCACATCTAATGAAAAAAGTTAAAATAAAAGAAATTAAAGAGAATTTCAATCAGGCGAGCTTTTTTTACGCCTATCGCCTTACAAAAAAGCGTGCCTAGGCGCACTAGGTGTGCGCCTGATCAAATGAGCCTCGCCCGAAAGGGTCTGAAGCGCTTTTGTTATCTAACGCTAAAGCGCAAGGCGTAGGCGCGCCTAGGCGCACGCCTTGACAACACTGATTTGAATAACATAGAACACGAGTACATGACCTATTCTCAACCTAAAACTTCATTCTTTTTTTTTTTCATTGGTATTGAAAAGTAAAATTTGAGTTTTAACTTTTAATGAAATGGTAAAGAAGAGAACAAGAAACCTTTTTTGTACTTTGTATAGTTCAGAAAGAGAAAATTATCAAAACTAAAATTTGATTTTCTGCAAGTAGCAAAATATTTGGTTAAGGGCACAAAACTTATTTGAGGAAAAAAAAAAAGTGATTGTCATTGAGAATAAATGTTATCATTGTTGATCAAATACTGCAATTTTGCTTTTAGCATTTCACAGTTTCTACTTTTTAGTGAAATATGAAGGTAGAACAGAACAGGTAACAACACAAATGAAAAACATAAAAGAAGCAACTAGCAAAGTGAAACCAAAAACTTCAATCCATCAAAGCCTTATAAATAGCATATTATAATATAACTACATAACTGATAGCAAGTATGCTAATGTGTAATTAGTGGGGTTTATGTAGTTCTCCTAAAAATTAATCACATCGAGACAGTACCTAACTTCTGCCTAAACCTGGCAATCCGTGTACGCGTGTTGTATATTGTGTTAGCCGTGAAAACATAAACACTATAAATTATTGTATCAAAATCTTAAACATAAACACAATACGTGTATTAAACGTGTCATGTTAATTGTGTTAAACGTGTCGTGTTTTCGTATTGTAGCCAAAATTACCAGGTTTCGCCCCCTGCTAGTCATAGATGTTATCATGAGGATTCAAGGTTTGGAAACATGCTGCAGTCAAGCCAACCAAAATCCTAGAACAAAGGCAAGATAACTTCAAGCATGCAGAAAGAGTAGCAAGCATGAATATGCACACAACACAAGCAGAAAGATCAACAAGTATATGCCATCTTCTCACAGGACAAACAAGGAAAGAGAAAGAAGTAATAAGTTCTAAAAATCCCAAATCAAATTAATAATACTAAAACCAGTCAATAAATGAAGATAATGGTCTAAATAAAGAGTAGTGAATAAGTCTAAAAGTCCCAAATCTCTTAAAGGATCTCAAAAGCCTAGAAAGATTACCAACCAAAGAACTCAGTTCCTAAAAAAAAAAATTACTTTCGGAGAAAACGCAGTGAAGACGGACTAATTGTGCCCTCTAAAAAATGGCTGACCACCGCAACTATAAAGTAATGTATTTACCAGTTAAAAACAGGTGAACTTCATTCAGTCAGTTCCGATGATCCCCAACTCATTACTGACATCAGACTCTCCTGCCGCAGAATCATGAAGGACAGCCATTGCCTCAGCCACCTTCTCCTTCAAAGCATCTGGAGACTCAAGGAGATGGAGAACCTCTGTTTGGTCCATCTCCAGCAACATCCCTGTCACCTTGTTCGCATGCTCGGGCTCAAAATGCTGCACTAGGGGATAAAGTTGTTCTCCCAACATCTGCAAAAAAAGAAGAAGAAAAAGAATTACATATTAGCACACTGTAATAGACGATTAAACTGCAAGATCACTCAATTCAAAATTGTCAGATCTCACAACCATATCATAAATAGGAGGGATATTACATGCCCTCATTACATTCTTTTGGGGAAGCAGAAGTTAAAGCAGATATGAGTGTCGATATAGGCACTGGGTTAGGTCTTTGAACTTCAATAGGGTTCACAGGCATCCTAGAAACCTCAAATGGCAATGGCATTATAGGGCCTACAATGCTTTGAGGAACTGTAGATGATCCACAACATCTCTAGCATTACCCATGTATCTGAACCCTTGGTTGGTATTATGGTGCATCATCTGAAAATGGTAGAAATATATGTATTACAGGTTGACAGTTAATACAAAACTTCAAGTTACAAGTTTCTCACAAACAGCATTTTACTTCCCATACACTTTACATAACCACAATCTATGTTACTCCGACTCTTCATTTTCCTTAAAGTACCCGTGTCCGACACATATTCGGACATGGGTATGGGGGTATGATCCTCCAAATATATGGAAAAACTTATAAAAAATTAAGCATACCCGTATCCGACACTCACCCTCGAGTCCGAGTAACATAGACCACAATTGCTAGAGAAAAGAGTGATGCTAAGCATTAGTGTGAAAAAAAAAGCCAACAAACCTCCTATACGAGAAAAAGTTACATCAAACTAAATTCAAGTGTATCAAGGATCAAACTAACAAAGAAAGTAAAAATTGGTTGACTTTCAAAACAAATTCCGTTACACAGACATCAGTTTTATTTATAATACTTTTAAAACTTGTAAATATAAAAGTTCATGTAAACACTTTTGGAACACAAGGCTTGACAATTCAAGAATTATTCAACATAAAATGTAAATGATTAGTAGCAACAAATTATTTAATATAGTCTTCTATTATATGCCCTATAAAAGGATTAGAATGGGGAAAAAAGTGCTACCTGTTGCTGCTGCATCTGTTGGGAGTTTCCACCTTGACGAACGCCCATCCTCTGACCTGGTTGTCCTTGTCTTTGAAGGTTGTATGGCATAATATAATTTGGGGTGACACCGGGACATATTCCAGGTAAGAGCTGCTGCTGGAAACCGTATCCCGCAGGCTGAGGGTGTATCAGACCGGGACCACCTTGACCGTAATATAGCTGCTGAGGACCAAGCCTATGTGCTGCAGGATGAAATCCGGGAATCCCTGATGCCAAAAGTGACATTGCACCATGTGTACGAAGTTGAGCAAAAATACGACTGGAAACAAAAATTGATTAGGCAGGAAAAAATTGAGATTATTAGTATTGAAGGTTACATAATAAATTTACAACGCAAATAACAAGAATTTAAACTTCAACTAACTCATCCATATTCTGGCAAGCCAAAAGAGAAGGGGACACATAAAAAGAGGCATAGCATGCAAAACCTGGGATGATGCAATCCAAAAACATGCTGCTAGAAACAATGCCATTATATAGGTTTAACTGGTAACCCTGTTAAAGATGTTACACCTACATCACATAGTTCAACCATCTATTTGCTCCACAAACTGTTTGTTTGAAAAGCTAAAAACCATTTGGCACTTACAAGTCCCAGAGGGAAAACATTTGCTGGTGCTGAGTTTTTACAGCTTTTAAACCATTTACAAGCCCATCCGGAACAACCTAATTGCTGCCTCTGCTGCACAGGTGCTAACATAAGTGGAAATAAGAGGCAAATATTTTGGTAGTAAGAAAATCATCGGATAAGATAATTGCTTCTGACTTGAACAATACTTTACTAGTATGTTTGAGTACCGTTCTTCCACAAATAAGTGGAACACCTAAAACAAAGAAATTGTCTCAAAAGTTCCCATTTAATAGAAACATGAAATAAATCACCTGTAGCCCAGCTTTCCTTTCTTCTTTGCGTTGCGCGAAAGCAACATAAAGAGGCTTCTTTCCAATCATCTTCCCATTCATTCCATCCAACTGGACAAAGTAAAAAAAAAAAAAAAAGAACAACTAATAAATGCAGGAGACTTAGAACAACAAGCAAATCTGTGTAACATTATGAATTGAACAATTAAAACTTACTGCTTTTGAAGCTTCTTCAGGTGTAAAACTTTATGAATAGAACAATAATCACCCCGATCATCATCCGAAAAAAAAAAACAGAGAGAGAGAAAACAGTAAAACTTTTCATTCTTTTTTAAAAAAAATTACCGTCTTGGTAATTGTTGTAATTGACATAAGCATAACCGAGAGAAGATCGCTTATTCTGATCCCTACAAACCCTAATGGAAACCACCGTTCCAACTTTGCCAAACAGATCATACAATTGCCCTTCCACCACGTTCTCCTCTAGATCCCCCACGTAAAGCGACACATTCACATAACCACCTCCCATCGCTACACTCCCCGTCGGTGCCGCCGCCGTTCCATTGTCGCCATTTTTTTGTGCGTCTCTCTCTCTCTCTCAAGTCTCAACAAAGAGAAAGTCCAAAATTCCTCTAAATTTTGAAAACAAAACGACAGCAGAATAAAGATAATAAATTAATATAAATAGTAGGTTTTTTTTTTTTTTTTTCTCTCAAGTAATCTATAAATGGAATGTAATTATTAATAATGTTTTTTTTTTTTATTTTGTTAAAATTTTTGCAATTCTTTTTTTATCTCAGGAGCGCAGAGAGGGAATAGAACGACAGGGAGAAACGAGATGAAGCCATTTATATACTGATCTAAGCTGTACGTTACGTGTGGGTTATGACGTGGCATTCTAAGAATGTGGGGCCCACGTTTTGTCTTTTTATTTTTTTTATATCGTTTTGTCGTTGCTTGCTTGTTTGTTTGGTTTTCTTAGCGTGTACTTCTCCCAGTAGAAAAAGAAGGACGACAACCACAAAAAGAGCGAGATTTCAACTGTACCAAGGAAGGCGATGTTTGGCAGCATAGAATTTCTTTTTTTTTTTTGTGTGGAGAATCTAAAAAATATGCTCTCTAAAAGAGTGTAATTGTTCAATGGTCTAAAAATAGATAATAATTTGTAAAAAAGAAATAAAAAAATAAAAAATTATTGTTAAAGTAATTATAAAGACAAATATACATTTAATAAAATAATCATGTTAACAAAAACAAAAGATTCCTCTATCAAGATAATCCTCTTCTTCTCCATTCTCCAACCGGTTCCTCCCTTCCTCTGATGTTTCCTCTAATCTATTCTATCTTTTTTTTTTTCCTTTACATATCAAACCTCAAACATATGAAGTAAAATATGCAAATTTCTACTAAGTGTGGACTTACCTTGCGTCACTTGCCAACCCTTTGGGTAGAAGATCATGTATAATTTCTTCCCAAATTTTCTGCCTATGAAATATAACAATGATGTCTGTTCATTTCAAAAGCATTACACACGAAAAAAAAATCAAAGAGTCAGTTCAAAGGTCTTTTCCAATATACATCTTTATAAGTTGACAAATTCTTAATGTGTAAGAGCCTTCCTTACAGATTTTAACTTTCGATGCCATAGTTATTTCTGAATGCTAGAGGATTCACCATTTGTGCATCTTAAATGGCATTATGAGTTTCAAAACTTAAAGTGATAAATATGATTTAAAAAAAGAAAAAAGGTACACTGCATGTTTGGAAGTACTAAAGTTGAGGAAATTTTTTTGAGATATATAAATTTAAAATTAAGAAAAAAAATTCTTTATATGGAGACCCTCCTCTTTCCCGGACTAAAACGTTGGTAGAGAGAGGTCAAGAATGAACTGTGGCTGCTAGAATGTTTGGAAGAGAGAGAGAGAGAGAGTTTTTGGGGAAGATAGACAACAGTGTAGAAATTAGGAAAAGCCAAATAAGAATTACATTAAATTTTAAGGATATATTAGTCTTTACAATATCCTACATAATAAATTTTAATTCTTTCATTTTCTTTATACAAATTATTCTTAGATATGTTTTTAAATTTTTTTTTCATGTGAAAAATAAATATATATATTTTTTTATAAAAAAAAAAAATTTTGGGAAAAAAAAAAAAAGAGAGAAAGGAAAGAAGGCTTCTTTTCCTCTTCTCATATATGGTATAAGCTAAGTTACATGGATTCGGTATCGGTATTTTATATTAGTATGCATTCGCATATTTGACTCGTCTTTTGTTTAAAATTTTGAATTTGCAAAATTGATTAAAAAATATTTAAAAATTACATACGAGTAGGTGAATACGTTTTGTAACAATATCTTAAATAAAAATAATATATAAATGCATATATAAATATATTTATTTACTTTTATAGTTATTTATATAAATTATTCATATTTAAATATATATTTTTTATTTAATTAATTATATTCATATTTAATTTAAAAACAATGATTTTTCTTAAATTCATTTTTTTTACCAAAAATATTTATTTTTTAATAGCCATAACTTTAGTCTGAACACTGATATTACTCCTTTTTTAATAGCCATAGTTTCATCTTGGACACCAGTATCACTTCTTCTTTAATAGCCATAGCTTCAACATGAATACCAGTATCACTCCCTCTTTAATAGCATAACTTCAGCTTGGAGATAAAAGAGAACAATCTAAAGGAGATATTCAAAAAAAATTGAGTATTCAGGATATATAGATTAAAAGAGAACAATCTTAAGGAGATAAAAGAGTGAATGTATGAATTAAATCAGAGAAAGGGTGAACCAAACTTCTTCATTTTCTTTCTACTCCTTCAGTTGCAATAACCATAAGAGTTAGGGATGACAGCAGATCAGATACTTGCAATTTTTTAAATATTTGAATTCGAATCCGCTTAATTTATTCGAAATTTGAATCTGATTATTATCCGCTTACTATCCAAATCCGATTTAAAGAGTAATATCCATTGGATATCCGAATTTGCTAAATATCTGAATTTATTAAATTATTTTTTTTTTAAAAATAAAAATATAAAATTAAACAAGAATTAAATATATAAATGGATATCGGTATCGGAAATCCGAATCCATTATTTGTATAAATAAAACGGATTCAGATAACGGATTCAAATATTCGATACTATCCGAATTAAAACTAAAGAGAATTCGGATAACGGATATATAAGAGTTCATATCCGAATCTATAATATCTAAATTCACAAAAAATAAATCAGATAATATCAGATATCTAAGTTTTTATTATCCATTGCCATTACAATTAATAACCATTATTGAAAAGTTCATGTAACAAAAGGTATAAGAGATAATAAAAATTAAAGAAAAACATTAGTTGCAAAATTTATATATGTTTGATTATTACTTTATACTATTATTTTTTTATTTTGAAAGTAAAAGGTATTTTTGAATATAAAAAAAATAACATCTTAACAAATTTAAAATATATATTAAAAAAATGTATAATTTTATATTTAAACAAAAAAGTTAAATTATAATTTAATTACATCTTAGCAATTTGTTAATTTAAATTAGTTGTTGTATTTGTTCAACTATTGACTTTTTTTTTAACGAGTAGCATCCAAATATTTATATTATGATCTTTCAATTTAAAGACTAGAACCTGAATCTTTTTTTTTTTTCATATAAAATATAAAAATACTATTTTAAAATATAATATTTTTTTCTTATTTCAAAAAAATAATTTTAGGAAAATTTAATGATTTAATGGTGGATAATAATTTATAAAAAAATAAAAAATTATTGTTAAAAAAATTATAAAAACTTAAAGAACCTTTAATTAATTATTATTATTATTATTATTATTATTTTTTCATGTTGGGTTTAGTTCCTTCTTCTTTCTGTGAGATCCGTGTACAGCTCTATAGGATGACATTAATGAATGTTCCACCTGTCAAATCAAAAAAGTTTGCTTTGATAGAAAACACAAATCCTATACCGTAGCCAACAAGCTCCTAGCCGAGTGGCCAAGAGACTTGGGGGCATGATGTCTTGGGTTCAAACCCAAGCAACCCCTCCCCTTACCCAATTATCAAAAAAAAAAAAAAAAAAAAATCCTATACCGTATTAAATTTAAATATTATAATTATTATTTGTAGCAAATTTAGAATAGATGTAAATAGGTTTTTTTATTCAAATATAGCAAAAAAAAAAAATTTCCAAAATACCGTTCATTTCAGATTAATTCCCAAAATCCGCTTGTTTTAACACTAGCTGGGAAATCGCCATCCCCCATGGCGATTTCCCAGCGTAAAAAAACACATTTTGGCAAAAAACACCAAGGAAAATCGCTATGGGGGGTGGCGATTTCCCTTCATGTATTTTTTTTAAATTAATAAACAAATTTTAAAATTATTTTTTATTTTTTAATTTGTAAATTTTGTTTTTTTATTTTAAAAATTATAAATTAAATTAAAATATTTTTTAGGTTTGGTTATTTAATTTTTTTAAATATATATTAAAAATGTAATTTAATTTTTTATTAAATTTTTATAAAAAATAAAAATATATTTCTTATTAAAATTTAAAAAAGAAGATTATATTGATTATTAAATTTTTATATCAAAAATTGTATTTTTTATAATTTTGTAATATTATAAAAAGCAAAATTTAATTTATATCAAAAATAATTTAATGATGTATGTAAACAAATTTTTTTTTTTTAAAGAAATTTATCTAGTAACTTTTTTAAATAAAGAAGTTATTTTTAAGTTGGTATTGTAAAATAATTTTTTTAATTTGATTTTTTTTTATTGAGTTGGTATTCGATTAACTCGTGACATCAATTTAATCATTGTTTTTAATAATAGTATAGATTGTTACAGTTTAAAACTGGATATTTGATAAAATAATTTTAATTTAATTTATGATTAAAATTTTTAAAAAATAAAATTTTATTTCTTATTAAAATTTAAAAAAGAAAATTTTATTTCAGTCCATTAAATGCTGCAGAAAATATCGAAATTGGATTTTCTTCTACAATGTATAAGACTGATGATTTAGGGTTTTAGAGAGATTTCAGCTATATTTCAGTCTATCAAATGCTGCAGAAAATATTGGAATTGGATTTTCTTCTGCAATGGATAAGACTGATGATTTAGGGTTTTAGAGAGGTTTCAGCTATATTTCAGTCCATCAAATGCTGCAGAAAATATTGGAATTGGATTTTCTTCTGCAATGGATAAGACTGATGATTTAGGGTTTTAGAGAGGTTTCAGCTATATTTCAGTCCATCAAATACTGCAGAAAATATTGGAATTGGATTCCTTCTGCAATGGATAAGACTGATGATTTAGGGTTTTAGAGAGGTTTCAGCTATTTTTCAGTCCATCAAATGCTGCAGAAAATATTGGAATTGGATTCCTTCTGCAATGGATAAGACTGATGATTTAGAGTTTTTGAGAGGTTTCAGCTATATTTCAGTCCATCAAATGCTGCAGAAAATATTGGAATTGGATTCCTTCTACAATGGATAAGACTGATGATTTAGGGTTTTAGAGAGGTTTCAGCTATTTTTCAGTCCATCAAATGCTGCAGAAAATATTGGAATTGGATTCCTTCTGCAATGCATAAGACTGATGATTTAGGGTTTTAGAGAGGTTTCAGCTATTTTTCAGTCCATCAAATGCTGCAGAAAATATTGGAATTGGATTCCTTCTACAATGGATAAGACTGATGATTTAGGGTTTTAGAGAGGTTTCAGCTATTTTTCAGTCCATCAAATGCTGCAGAAAATATTGGAATCGGATTCCTTCTGCAATGGATAAGACTGATGATTTAGGGTTTTAGAGAGGTTTCAGCTATTTTTCAGTCCATCAAATGCTGCAGAAAATATTGGAATTGGATTCCTTCTGCAATGGATAAGACTGATGATTTAGGGTTTTAGAGAGGTTTCAGCTATTTTTCAGTCCATCAAATGCTGCAGAAAATATTGGAATTAGATTCTTTCTGCAATGGATGAGACAAAGGATGGGATTTATCAATCAGATTTTGCATTGAATAAGTTATAACTTTTTCAGTCAAATAGTCCTAGGCAGAATATGAGAATCAGATTCCATCCTATACAAAGGATGGGATTTGTCATCTGGTACAACATAATGAACCATTATAAATTCATAATACTTATGAAAGTTTACAATACCCCCTATAACAGTTTTTCAATCAGATTTTCCTGAGTGCTAAAACCTCCTCATTCTCATCCTTCTATATTTATTCTTTCTTTTGCGGAGTGATAATACCTACATTCTCATCTTTCTTAGTTTCATTACTACACAACATGAGCAATAGAGTGATCGCATTGGTCTACTATAATGGCCAAATTCATAATACTGACGAAGGTGCTACATTTGATTGTGAACGTCCTAAAAGTTTTCGTGTTGAAGACGACGTCACATTAGAGGAACTGAAGCTGCAAATTCATACAAAAATTAAAGCTGGAAATAGAAAAAGAGTTTCAGAGGTTAAGTACAGGCATCCTCTTTCTATTGGTGAAGGATGTGTCCGATATAGAACATTTCCACTTGAAGATGATGATGATGTCAGATGCATGTTTTATGCTCATGAGACATTTGCAAATGTTGGTGTACTTGAGTTATATGCTGACATAGATGATGTTGACGATGATTGCGGCCCTTCAAATGTTCGCACAACAGAAAACTTTCCCATAGAAGATTATGATTCTGGGTCGTTCTATGTTCACACTACATACGACGTTCCCACAGAAGAAATCGTGTCCTTATCTCAAGCTACAACTTTTCAGACTTCATTAGTCTCACAAACCCTAATTCCTACTACCCTCGAAGATGAGCCAGCTGGTGTTGATCCTGTTCATCCACGTGGAGTCCATGGTGAAGATGTTGGTGAATTTAGTGAGCAGGAAGAGGATGCTGAATTCGCAAGTGATGACAATACTGATTCTAACCCAGACGTCGTCCCTGCTGAGATCAACACTCATGGAGATATCAACACTCATGGAGATCTTCCCCATATGAGGCTGCATCCCATATGCATACACTGGATCTGGAGGCAATGCATGTGCCGGAATTTCCAGAGTATGCTCATACATTAGCTACGTCTCTGACATTTGATCCATCTGCAGTTGATCTGTGTGTTGGGTTACAATTCCCAACGAAAGAGGCTGTGCTTTCAGCTATCAAGCACTATAACATCAAAAACTCTGTAGATTACAGAGTAATTGAATCTGAGCGGACGAAATATTATGCCAAGTGCGTAATGTATGGGAATGGGTGTAATTGGAGAATAAGGGCAACTTTTATGAAGAAGAAACAGCTATGGGAGATTAGAAAATATGAAGGGCCTCATACTTGCACATCGGGGAGGATTTCACAAGATCATTGCAAGTTAGATTGTAACATGATCTGTTCATGCATTTTGTCATTGGTCCAAGCAAATCCGAAGATTTCCGTTTCAGTTTTGATCACTGAGATGCGAATCCGGTATGGATACATCACCTCCTACAAGAAAACATGGCAAGCAAAGCAAAAGGCAATTGTTCGAGTATTTGGCGATTGGGAAAGATCGTACAATGAGCTACCTATATGGTTAGGTGCAATGCAACATTTCGTGCCTGGTACAATTGTGGAATTGCAAACGGTACCTGCATATCACGGTGATCGACTGGTCCAGGGTAAGAGAATATTCCATCGACTATTTTGGACATTTAAGTCGTGCATTGAAGGGTATCCGTATTGTAAACCTATTGTGCAAATAGACGGTACTTTCTTATATGGAAAATACAAAGGCACATTATTGTTAGCTATTGCACAAGATGGCAACCGAAACATACTGCCAATTGCCTTTGCCATTGTGGAGGGTGAGACAAAAGAGGCTTGGTCATTCTTTCTCAGTAACTTGCGTAGACACGTGACAAAACAGCCTGGCATTTGCTTGATGTCTGATCGACATGAAGCCATCAAAGCTGCGATTAGACGCGATGGTGGATGGAATCCTCCACATGCATATTCAGTGTACTGCATTCGACACATTGCAGTGAACTTTATGAAAAAGTTTAACAATAAGGAATTGCGTCGACAAATTGTTAACATGGGTATGGAATCAAATCATAATTATTTTATCTCTTATATTTCGTTTAGCATATAAAATAATACTGAAATTCATAACTTTTTTGTTTTAAAATTTATTAGGATACGAGTTGAGGCGACCGAATTTTCATTTCATGTATGACAATCTTCGTGGAGAAAATGCAGAGGCGGCTAATTGGCTTGATAGGATCCCCAAGGAGAAGTGGGCGCAGTCATATGATCAAGGAAGACGTTATGGCCATATGACAACCAACCTAGCTGAATCTATCAATTCGGTGTTGAAGGGAACGCGTCATCTTCCCATTACTGCTTTAGTGCAATCAACATATTATAGGTTGGCTGCACTTTTTGTTAATATGGGGAACAAGAAAATTGACATGATGGAGGGAGGGCACACATATTGTGAAACAGTCATACAGGCTATGCAAGAAAATCGCAGGAAAGCTAACTCCCACATTGTTCGTAATTTTACGCGAGCAAATCAATCTTTTCTGGTTGAAGAGTTAGTTGATCCACAAGAGGGTGTTGCTGCAATGAAGTACAAAGTCAACCTTAGTGACATGTGGTGTGATTGTGGAAAGTTTCAAGCACAAAGGTTCCCTTGTTCACATATAGTTGCTGCCTGTGCACATGTCCATGTAGATTGCATGCAATATGTGGACAGTCTATAGACTGGAAACTATATTGAATGTTTATAGACATGAGTTCGAAGCTGTTGGAAATGAAGGTTACTGGCCTCAATATGATGGTCCAGAAGTGTGTCCCAATCAAGAAATGCGGAGAAATCCACATGGTCGGCCAAAATCAAGTCGTAATGAAATAGACCTCAGGGAGAAAGGCCAACCAAAACGTTGTGGATTATGCAGAAATGAAGGTCATAACCGTCGAAATTGTCCGCATCGATCTGACATATTGGGGGAGACTTCGCATCAACAATAAATGAATTACATGTTTTTGTCAACTTATCATGTACTTTGGATTATTATTTTACATATAAGGGAAAATGTAATGCAAGTTTTTTTGTTTTTTGTTTTTTATTTTTATCTAATACAAATCAATTAACAAAATTTAGAAAAATTTGTTCATAAATTTTAAATAATAAAATATACCTTACGAAATTTCTTTTTTTTTTTTTTAAATTATAAAAAAATTATTTTAATTTAATTTATAATTTTTAAAATTAAAAAACAAAACTTACAAATTTTTAAAATTAAAACAAAACTTACAAATAAAATTTTTGATATAAAAATTTAAGAAGAAATATTATTTTCTTTTTTTAATTTTTATAAGAACTTTTTTTTCCATATTTAAATTTAATAAGAAATTTAATTTAATTTATAATTTTTAAAATTAAAAAACAAAACTTACAAATTTTTAAAATTAAAACAAAACTTACAAATAAAATTTTTGATATAAAAATTTAAGAAGAAATATTATTTTCTTTTTTTAATTTTTATAAGAAATTTTTTTTCCATATTTAAATTTAATAAGAAATTTAATTTAATTTATAATTTTTAAAATTAAAAAACAAAATTTACAAATTAAAAAATAAATTTAAAATTTGTTTATTAATTAAAAAAAAAATACATGAAGGGAAATCGCCACCCCCCATGGCGATTTCCCTTCATCTTTTTTGCAAATTTAGCAAAATAAACCAAGGGAAATCGCCATGGGGGGTGGCGATTTCCCTTGGTTTATTTTGCAAAATTTGCAAAAAACACCAAGGGAAATCGCCACCCCCATGGCGATTTCCCTTGGTGTTTTTTGCCAAAATGTGTTTTTTTACGCTGGGAAATCGCCATGGGGGATGGCGATTTCCCAGCTAGTACTAAAACAAGCGGATTTTGGGAATTAATCTGAAATGAACGGTATTTTGGGAATTAATTTTTTTTGGCTATATTTGAATAAAAAAACCGATGTAAATATGAAATTTCGGATATTTATTATTCAAATTCGTATTATTTATACGGATAACAGATTTGGATATCCGAATTCGCTATCCGAATTTGCTTACTTTTGCGGATTCGAATTCGAATATCCAAATCCGAATCTATTATCCGTTTATTTGAATTTAAAATTAGTTTTTGTTTGATTTTATATTTTTATTTAAATTTTTTTGACTTATTGAATTCGGATATTTAGCGATTTGGATATCCTACGGATAATGTTATTTAATTGGGATACGGATTTGAACACTAATATGCGAATTTAATGCGGATAATAAACGGATTCGAATTTTAAAACAGTTTTATGAATTCAAATTGTAGACACCTAATTTTGTCCGGACCACTAAAACAGGTATGTTTTCTTCATAAATTGACGTTTCAGAATGTAAAAAGACTTTTTTCATCTTGCAGGTGGTACTCCGAGACTTAGTTTAAAAGGGCGAGCATAAAAAATTAAACTTGAAAAAAGTCAATCCTAGAAAGTCAACCTCGAAAAGTCAACTATTGAAAAAGTCAATCCACTTTCAAAATCAAGATTTGAAGTTCAATTGAAAAATGGCGAAAGAATTTTGATAATCCGAAGTCTACATCGAAAGATATGGAGTTCGGAAGTTGGGTTATAGAGATTCAGTAGAAACGAAACCCTAATCCGGGAAATTTGGGGAAAAGTGCTTAAACGATCAAATTGGTCGAAATTGAAGGTTCAAAATGAAAGATAAGCACTGACTATGGGTAATGGAGAAGCCACTTGAAAGAAAAACTGAAAGAAAAGTCAATCTGGGAGAAAACCGAGTATTAGGGTTTTTGGTGGATTTCGGTGAAATTGAGAAGAATTATAGAAGTGGCCCGACTCGGTAGGACTAAAGCCCCTAATGGATGAGGAGTGATTAAAAAAGGATAGCCCAAGGCTTAGTTTGAAGAAAATCTGAAAATCGGACTTGTTTTGAGCAAAACCGGGTTTCGGAGGCAAAATGACAAAATTGGAAAATTTGGGAAAAATAGCAAATGAACTCCAAAAATTCTGAAAAAATTGAAAATCTCATTCTTAAATCATTTGGAAGAGATTGGAGAAAGAAAATCTTGATTCGGAGTTCGTTTGCAAAATGGCCAAATCCCGGGTCTCCTATGTAGTAATTCAAGAAGATAAATCTCGAAAAAATAGCAAATAAACTCCAAAAATTCTGAAATTTCCAAATCTCATATTAAAATTATTTGGAAGAGATTGGCGAAAGAAAATCTTGATTCAAAGTTCGTTTGCAAAATGGCCAAATCCCGGGCCCCCTATGCAGTAATTGAAGCAGATAAATCCCGAAAAAATACCAAATGAGTTCCAAAAATTATGAAAAATTCCAGATCATACTTTTAAATGATTTGAAAGAGATTAGTGAAGAAAAATCTTGATGTGGAACTCGTTTAAAAAAGGGTAAAATTTGGGGGCATAAAATGGCAATTTTGGAAGAAAAATCCAAATAAATAGAAAATGGACTCGGAAAATTTTGAAAACTTCCAGAATTCATTTTTTTTATTATTTTGAAATTATTGAAAAAATAAAATTTGAATTTGGAGTCCGTTTTCCTTTTATTTGCATTTGGGGGGGACAAAAAGGTCATTTTACTCAAGAAACCGAAAAGGGCTTTTCTTGCCTTTCAAAAAAATCAAACTTGGGCTGGAAGAAGGAAGGCTGGCCGGCCAAGGCCTAAGGAGGGGAAGGAGGTTTCTGATTTTTTTCAAGAGGCCAAAAATGAAGAGTTAGTTAGTGATTTTTTGATTAAGCCTTTGCAAATAAGCCACATGGACCAATGCATGAAGAGCGAGAGTGTCAACATAATGACTTAAGATTCTTGAACAGCTGTAACTATGGATAGCTGATGGCCTAATCTAAGGGTGATAATTTCATGTTTTAAACATCTTGGATCAATAGCCCTTGGATGGAAATTGGTTGGAGGAAAAATGACAACATCCTAGCCTATGAGAGAGGGGGGGTTCGGCCACTACAAGGGGACTACTCTCTTTCATTTTCAGGACTCTCATTTTTCCTATTCTCTCTTGCTTTTGGCTGATTTTCTCTCAATTGTTGCAAAGCAAAAAGAAAAGTTTAGAAAAGAAAAGAAAGTTTGAAGAGAAAAAGCTTGAAAGATAGCTTCCAGAGGTTGCTTTTAACACCAACTCTTGCACTTTCTTTGATTTTCCATTCTTGATTTGCTGTTTTGATTATTATTTTGGTGAGTTTCTTTTGATTTTTCTTTTTAAATAAGCGTTTTTAATGTTCTTCTATAGGTTATTTCTTCATCTTTTCTTATAAAAACTCTTGAAATATTTTTTTCTCCTTGGTTCTTTGACATGGCCGAATGGCCCATCATTTTTTTTTTCTGTTTTTGTTGCTGTTTTGCTTTGATTTTTCATCTTATTTTTGATATTAATAAGTCTTGATGCTTTAAATCTTCTTCTACTACATATACTTGAAGCTTGTTTTAATTTGGTTGCTTGCTTATTTCCATTTATGAGTCTATTATCATGTTCTTGCATTTTTGATTTTCTGTTTTCAAAATGTTTAAGTTTGTTTATGTTTTATATTTTGAAATCCATGTGTTTGTGAAAATGCTTGTTAGTTTTCATACCTCTACTTTATATTTGCATGATTTGAGTGTTATATTTTAGTTAAGTATGTTAGTATATCAAGTGTTTGTGAAAATGCCATGCTCACTTGGAACATGAGGCCATTTGGCCACCTCATTTTTTTTGCTTTGTGTGTGCATTTTTGCTATGTTAGTTGATAGGTTTGCATTTGCATGAGATTTGATTGAGTATTTGGTTTAAGTATATCAAGTGTTTGTGAAAATGCCATGCTTACTTGGAACATGAGGCTATTTGGCGACTTCATTGATTTTGTTTTGTGTGTGCATTTTTGTTATGTTAGTGATGGAAACTCAATTAAGAGTTGTAAACCCAAGTGCAGGTTATGTTCAAGTAATAAATTCTCGGGTGTCCGAGGTCGAACCACAGGGAAGCGTATTAGTAAGTATAAGTTTATAAATATATAAGACAAAGAAAGTAAACAAGATATTAGGGAATCAACAACAAAATAAGATAAACAAGATATTAGAGAACAAAATAAACAAAATATAAAAGAAATTAAACAAGATATAAAAAACAATAAGAAAAGATGTTGAGGTTAGAGAATCCACTCTTGGTGTTATGCTAAGATTAATCTTGTTTTATTACACAATTGAAATCCACACATAAAGGAGGTTCCAATCGGAAGGTTTAGCAATTCAGTCCAAATTGTCCAACGTCCATAGCATATGATATTATGTTCATTTGGTGTCCTCAAAACTCATAAAAAGAGTCCAAGCATTCCTTATGCCAAGGTATATGTCTACAACAAATCAAGGTTATGAAACCAAGCATTTACTGTGCCATTTTCATTGTCAATAATGAATCAAGATCCCTACTTTGCAAGTATGATTTTAAACCAAAAGAAAATATTATCTATACTAGTGTTTATAAATTTTAGCTCATGTTTAAGAGACTAACCTTAGCATTTACCAAGAGCTTCACCTCATCACCTCAACAATATGATTAGAAACACATACTAGATATGAATAAAATGAAAAGAAATGTAAGAAGAAAAAGAAAACTAGAGAAAGGAAAGAAAAAGAAAACTTAGAGAATTTTATTACAATGGCTATCCTACCAATGTATAATGTATCCCAATACTCATCCAAGGCCCTCTATTTATACACATTTTGGAGGGCTAAATGACAAGAGACAAGCTTTACAAATTTCAAAGGTAGGTATAATAGGTGGGTGCATTTTTCTAACAATTTTCGTCATATTGTATGACAATTCTGATCAGCCAGCTTGATGGTCGATTTTGTCAATGTTGGAGGCTCGATCTGATAAAACGGTCTTCTAGAAAAATATACCCCTATCAGTTACGGATCCATAGCCGTTGGAATCAGATCATTTGCGCACGTGGATCGGAAGATATGGTCAAAATACCAAAACGGTGCAGAACAGACGTCATTGCACATCAGCCAACTTGATGGTCGATTTCGCTAGGGAAAACGACTCCGTTTCAAGAAGTGTAAAACATGAAAAAGATAGATATGCCTCTTAGCTTTGCAGGGATACAAAGTTCAGCCTTATTGCTTCAGTGAAACTCAAGATATAGCTGATATGGAAAAAGGTGTCGGAACTGGAACTGAACTGGATTTGCCCTTAATACTAGTAATCTGAAATCACTCAAAGAAACTTGTGAAAAACACCAAATTACATAAAAATATAAAAGATCATAAACACAATTAGACTAAACAATAATAACTCGTATTTGACACAAAACAATAATAAAACATAACTAAAAACTATATAATTATACGAGTTATCACACCCCCATACTTAGATTGTTGCTAGTCCCTAGCAACGACTCAATAAAAATAAAATAAGAAAATCTAATCTAATCCATTTTCGTAGGAAATCACGGTGGCACTTAGCATGTGACACAAGCCTTTAAACCCCTAGGTGTCCCTAGTGGACGAGTTTAGTCTCGTGAGGGTTTACTAGGACGATACCCACAAACATTGAAGACATAAGAAAAACTAAAAATAATAATTATAACTAATCCTTCCAATATAAATTAGAGATAATCATTGGACAAGTCTTAAAAACTAATCAATAGCTTAAAGAATTTCACAAAAATTTTGCTTGAATGTAAATAAATGAGTTAAGCCAATATTAACATAACATATTTCAATCAAAATAGTGTATATTCAAACTTAATCTCAACTTCTCACATGGGATACTCTCTTGATTTTCACTCTTTAAAGTAGTGGTAAAGTGTTTACACTCAATCAATCTCATGAAAACACTTCTACCATATGCTTGCTTGTCCACCTATTCTCCACTATTTAGATCATACAACTTCATAAATCAAGAGGTCTTTATTCAAGGTTGTAATGGGGCCAAAGGGTTATAATGTGGTTAAAGAACAAAAGGATAAAGATATCACAAAGGTTCCAAAGAGTTCATAGATTTTAGAGACATAATAAGATCATACAAATAAAACTTCTCAAAACTCTTATAAAGCACATAATAACATAGGCTAAATATTCATGTTGAGCCTTTGCATCATTCTAACCAACTTTGTAACATCTTTTTCTAGAAGTTCAAGAGAAGATTTTTTTTTTTTTTTTTTTTTTTTTTTTTTTAATATGGGAATGTATTTGACAATGATCCCTTTCTTTTTCTCTTGACTTTTTCTTTTCTTTTCTTCCCCCACACTTATCTTTTGTTTCTAACCCAAATTTTCAAATAAAAATATCCCTTGTTTTTTTGCAATATGTCTCAAAATATAAAATTCATCTTTAGAACAAGGGTAAGGATATAAGCATATTTAGGCTAGGTGTAAGTTGTGGTTACCAATAAAACATCATATTTAATGTAGGCTCAAATTGGCTCACTAGTGGGGATGTTCTCGTAGAACATTAATAATGGATGGCTGTTTGGCTCTGGTTATAATCCTAATGCCTCTATCATATTCATGTTGTCACATGTATCAATATAGTCTCAAACGGTTTAAAGCAAGTTCTAGAGAATCATGTAATCATAAGAGCACTCAAGAAAGAACTTAGATTGATTTGTATAATGCATCAATCATTATAGGCTCAAAAACTCACAAAGATGATTATACAAGTCAGATTAAGTCTAAACATGCTTCTTTCTCAATCAACATATCATATTAACATTGGCTCATAAAAAGGTTGACATCAAGCTCAATTCTCATGAAAATCTTCTCACTAATAAATCTGTTTTAGACTTATGCAATTCATATCTCATCATTGTATTGAAAGTAACTAAAAAAAAAAACACACTAAGTCTAAACATGCTTTTTTTTTTTTTTTTTTGTTTTTTTGTTTTTTTGTTTTTTTTTTTTTTGTTTTTTTTTGTTTTTTTTTTTTTTGTTTTTTTGAAGAAGAAGATTAAATCAAACTGACAAGGTATGTCTCAAGTCTCCCTTACTCAGACCTTGTTCAGAATGAATACTTCTAAATGTCTTAAAACACAACAAATTTTTTTTTTTTAGCAAAATATGTCCCTTACCCCCTACTAAAATATGACATTGTCCCCAATGTCAAATTTTAAAGGTAGAATTTAGGAGATATTACCTGCAGAGGTTGCTAACCACTTATTATAACTGAGACATAACAAGCAAAATGTTAGATAATGTCACAAAGACAAAGTGCAATCCACTCCTTGCTCGTCCATATCTCTTTTTCTTTTTCCGAGCGTTTGCGAAACAACCGTAGCAGATAAACACTCATAAGCTTGTAGCTTGTTGAGTAAATCTTCAATGGTTGTAGCAGAAATTATGGTTCTCCTTGCCTCTGAAAACATGAATCCATTATCCACAGCATTATCTAAATATGAAAGTAAATTACTAAAATAACCATTAATATTAAGCAAACCAATGGGTTTCTTATTTGTGACCAAAGATGACCAAGAAGCCACGCAAGCTATTTCTTCCAATGTACCCAGACCTCCTGGTAAGGCAATGAATGCATCGGCAGAATGGTACATGATTGTTATCCGTTCAGGGATACTCCAGACTTGTATTTCCTTACCCACGGTAGGTCCACAAAAATCTGTGAATAGTTTTGGCACGATTCCTAGAACTGGACTTCCTCCGGCGTGTGCTGCTGTAGCGACTGCTCCCATTAAACCCGTACTACCGCCTCCATAAATCAAGTGGATCTTTTGTTGGGCAAGTATTACTCCAACTCTTATGGCTTCATCAGCGAATATGTTATTTTTCCCTGGATAAGCACCTCCAAAGACACAAATTTTTTTAATGCGCTGGGACGAAGTGCTTTCCATTTTTTTTTCTTTTTCGAGTGCCTGAAAGAGAATGAGTACATGGTGTAATATATAGAGGACTGAGTAGTGAATCAGACAAGAGTAATAATGTCGCCGAAAGTGTATTTGACCTGTCAGAAGAAAATGTTAACCTAACAAAAGATTTTTGCGTGATTTCAGGAAGAAAATCAAAAAGAGAAGAAAAATCAACCGTAAAAGTCAAAAGTAATAATGTCGCCGAAAGTGTATTTGGCATCTTCCTCTGGTTTTACGTCCAGAAACGGCTTAAACGCCTTCTATGAGTCGAGGATATGCTTCCCATCCAGTTTTCTTACAAGCTGGAAAACAGGGTCTTTTATCATCAGATTCCCAAGATGTTGCCATTCCCTTTGGAATTGCGGCCATAAATCAAGAATTTCTCTTTGTACATCTCCACTAGGATGCGTCTCAAGAGAAAGTTGGATATTACCCAAATTCTCCTTACTCAGTCCATCCTTAATGAATTCAATTTTATCATCTCGATTAGTGGACGGAATCCCAATAGAACGACATTTACCGTTACACGTCCATCGTGCACACTTGTGGCAATTTGAACTCATGCGCTTTGCTCGTCGCTTCTTTGCATAAGTGCTTCTACCTGTACCTGGTAAATGCAAAACAGGAAGATATTCATCTTCACGTACCTTGGCTTCAATTATCCAACGTATGTCTTCAGGAATCCCTTTGTTCATAAGCATTCTTAATCTTTCTAATCGAACTTGGTAAAGCTTCAGTAAAATATTCCGAGGAAAAGGAGGAAATCGTTTCTGCAATCTTTTGAGAATATCATCCATCCTGAAAAAAAAATGAAATAAAATAAAATGAAAGAGAAATTTATATACAATATCAGTTTTGTGGGTAGCTGATGGAACCGACTTAAATAATCACGGAGTACCGTTATCCGCCATTTAACCGGGGTTAAAAAAAAAAATTATATTTACATCTAGTTATTTTCAAAACAAGGATCAGAAAGAAAAACAACCTCTTCTTGAGTAACATGATTTTCCAAAAAAAGTTTGAGTCTTTGTCCATTTACCTTGAATACGTTACCATTTTGAGGATTCTCAATGTCAACTGCTCCATAATGATACACATGCTTAACCACAAATGGGCCAGTCCATCTTGATCTCAACTTACCAGGAAATATGTGAAGTCTAGAATTATAAAGTAGAACTTTTTGCCCAACATTAAATGTTTTTCTTGAAATTAACTTGTCATGAAAGGCTTTAGTTCTTTCTTTATGAATTTTAGAATTCTCATATGCATCATTTCTGAGTTCCTCAAGTTCATTTATTTGTAATTTTCGTAAATTAGAAGCGTCATCAAGGTTTGAGTTGAACATTTTAATGGCCCAATATGCTTTATGCTCAAGTTCCACAGGTAAATGACAAGGTTTTCCATAAACTAGCCTATAAGGAGACATGCCCAATGCTGTTTTAAAAGCTGTTCGATAGGCCCATAATGCATCGTTAAGTCTAAGAGACCAATCTTTGCGATTTGGATTAACTGTCTTTTCCAAAATTTGTTTAATCTCCCTATTTGCTAATTCTACCTGTCCATTTGTCTGCGGGTGATAAGGGGTTGCAACTTTGTGTGTAATGGCATATTTCTTCATTAATGTTTCAAAAACCTTGTTGCAAAAATGTGTTCCCCCATCGCTTATGATAGATCGAGGAATTCCAAATCGACTCAAAATATTTTCTTTTAAAAATTTAATCACTGTTTTGTGATCATTATTTCGACATGGAATTGCCTCTATCCACTTTGAAACATAATCTATTGCAACTAAAATGTATAAGAAACCAAAAGATGGTGGAAATGGTCCCATGAAATCAATACCCCAACAGTCAAAAATTTCAATTACAAGAATTGGGTTCAAAGGCATCATGTTTCTTTTCGAAATGGAACCTAATTTTTGACAACTTTCACATGACTTGCAAAAATTATGTGCATCTTTGAACAAAGTTGGCCAGTAAAATCCACACTGTAAAATTTTTGCAGCAGTTTTCTTTGATGAAAAATGACCACCACATGCCTCGGAATGACAAAACTTAATTACACTACTTACCTCATTGTCGGGAATGCATCTTCGAAAAATCTGATCAGGACAATATTTGAACAAGTAAGGGTCATCCCAATAGAACTTCTTTACCTCATTCAGAAACTTCCTTTTATCTTGTGTGCTCCATTGAGAAGGAATTTTTCCTGTAGCAAGAAAATTAGCAATGTCAGCAAACCAAGGTGTCGTGGAGACAATTAGAAGTTGTTCATCAGGAAAAGTATCATTTATTGGTGAGGTTCCAAAAGATTCATCACAAACAAGTCTTGATAAATGATCAGCCACCACATTTTCTACTCCTTTTTTATCTCGAATGGTGATGTCAAATTCTTGCAGCAAAAGGATCCACCTCAGCAACCTAGGTTTTGCATCCTTCTTAGAGAGAAGATATTTTAAAGCTGCATGATCACTAAAGACAACAATTGATGATCCAACAAGGTAAGATCTGAATTTATCCAATGCAAAAACAACTGCAAGTAATTCCTTTTCTGTAGTGGAATAATTCATTTGGGCTCTATTTAAAGTTTTACTTGCATAGTAAATTACATGTGGTTTATTATCTTTCCTTTGTCCTAACACAGCACCAACAGCATAGTCACTAGCATCACACATTATTTCAAATGGTAAAGACCAATCAGGAGATCTCATAATAGGAGCAGTAGTGAGCATATTTTTGAGTTTTTCAAAAGCATCTTCACAATCTTTAGTCCATTCAAATGCAGTGTCTTTCATTAAAAGATTACATAGAGGTTTAGATATCGTGCTAAAATCTTTTATGAATCTTCTATAAAAACCTGCATGTCCCAAGAATGACCTAATGTCCTTTACTGTCTTTGGTATGGGTAGATTAGCAATCAATTCAAGTTTTGACTTGTCTACCTCAATCCCTTTTGCAGAAACAATGTGACCTAGTACAATACCTTTAGTGACCATGAAATGACATTTTTCCCAATTAAGAACAAGATTTTTTTCTTCACACCTAATCAATACATTTTTCAAATTGGTTAAGCAATCATCAAATGAATCACCAGAAACAGAAAAATCATCCATGAAAATCTCAAGATTACGTTCAATCATGTCACTAAAAATGCTAAGCATGCATCTTTGAAATGTGGCAGGGGCGTTACATAATCCAAATGGCATTCTACGATATGCAAAAGTACCAAAAGGACATGTAAAAGTGGTTTTCTCTTGGTCCTCAAGTGCAATGGCAATTTGATTATACCCAGAATATCCATCTAGAAAACAATAAAACTCATGCCCTGCAACTCTTTCTAAGATTTGATCCATGAAAGGCAAAGGGAAATGATCTTTCCTCGTCACTGAGTTAAGTTTCCTATAGTCAATGCACATGCGCCAACCAGTAACAGTCCTAGCTGGAATTAATTCATTGTTTTCATTTTTAACTACAGTAACTCCAGATTTCTTAGGTACGACTTGAGTAGGACTTACCCATTTGCTATCAGAGATAGGATAAATGATTCCATTATCTAGAAGTTTAATGACTTCATTTCTCACTACTTCTTTCATATTAGGATTAAGCCTTCGTTGCATTTGTCTAGAGGGTTTAGCATTTTCCTCTAAATAAATATTATGTGTGCAGATTAATGGGCTTATTCCCTTTATGTCAGCTAAGGTCCATCCTAATGCATTTTTGTGCATCTTCAAAAGTTGTAACAACTTACCTTCTTGTAGTTCATCAAGATGTGAAGAAATTATGACTGGAAAAGTTTCACTCTCACCCAAAAAGGAATATTTTAGCTCGGATGGCAATGGTTTTAACTCCAGCTTGGGTGGTTCAATAGTTGATGGTACAGTGACATTTGTAAGTGATGGTAGTTCCTCAAACTTTTGTTTCCAACAATGCTTATCCTGAAAAGATTTTAACAAAGAATCAGTGTGTGAAATTTCTGAAGCATTATCAAACTCATATTCAATTAAATAAGCTTCTAAAGGATCATGGAATGTGGTAGTGGTGAGATGTTCATGAACAAGTTCTTCAATGAAATCCACTTCATGTACTTCTGAATTATCACCAGGTTGCTTGCAAATGTTGAACACATTTAATTCTAAAGTCATATTTCCAAAAGAAATGTTCAACATACCATTCCTGCAATTTATCAGAGCATTAGAAGTTGCAAGAAATGGACGGCCTAATATAACAGGAATTTGAACATTTGGATTTGAAACAGGATGTGTGTCCAAAACAATAAAATCAACAGGGAAGTAAAAATTATCAATTTGAACCAAAACATCTTCAACTATCCCTCGAGGAATTTTTACAGAACGATCAGCTAGTTGAAGTGTAACAGGTGTTTCCTTGAGTTCACCTAAACCTAACTGTTGATAAACAGAAAAAGGCAAAAGATTAACACTAGCACCAAGATCAAGCAATGCACGTTCTATTCTAGTGTTTCCAATGATGCATGAGATTGTTGGACATCCAGGATCTTTGAATTTTGGTGGAGTAAGGTGCTGAATGATTGAGCTCACACTTTCCGTCAAAAATGCTTTCTTTTGTACATTATGTTTCCTTTTAACTGTGCACATGTCCTTCAAAAATTTAGCATAAGATGGAACTTGTTTGATTGCATCCAATAAAGGAATGTTAATCTTAACTTGTTTGAAAAGTTCATAAATTTCTGCATTTTGATTCAAATTCTTTATTGTTTGCAACCTTTGAGGAAAAGGAGCAGGATGCATACCTTTTTCTTTGTCCAAATTTTCAAGAAGTTCAGACTTACCATCATCCTTACCATTACTTTTCGGAGGGGAAAGAGGATCTTGGTCTTTTGATGGAATGTTTTTGTCAATTGCCTTTCCACTTCGAAGAGTTGTGATAGAACTGGCATTTTCCTGTTGAGTTTCATTGGAGCAAGAAACAAGACATTGAGTAGAAGGGTTAGGCTGAGGTTGAGCAGGAAACTTACCTTTTTCTTGAGTGCGTAATGAAGCTGTCAATGTGGACAAGGTGTTTTTGATCTCATTGATGTCCTGTGAAGTCCGGCTATTCACATTTGCTTGTGTTTGCATGAATGCTTGCAATGTCTCTTCCAAGGTTTGTACACGTGAAGGTTGATAGGAAAAAGTGTTGCCCGGCTTTTGAGATTGTGGTACCTGAACATGATTATTATTCCGCCAACTGAAGTTGGGATGATTTCTCCATTCAGGGTTATACGTTTCAGAGTAAGGAGAAGGAAAAGGCTTTTTAAATGTGTTTATGGAATTTACTTGATCATGCAACGCTTCTTTAAGAATGGGAATGTTTGGACATTCAGAAGTGGGGTGTCCCATGATTTCACAAATTTCACAACTTTCTTCATTTTTAACCGTTTTGACTTCTTTTACTTCTCTAAGTTCCATGGCTTCAATCTTTCTAGCCAAATTAGCTACTTTAGCTTTTATCTCATCTTCTTGACTAAAATGATATTTTCCTCTGTTAGAAACAACATTAGATCTATTGGAACTTTCAGAGGAATTATCTGTGTGCCAGGCTTGAGAGTTATCTGCCAAATGGTCTAAGTAGTCAAAGGCTTCTTCAGGTTCTTTTTCTAGAAACTCACCGTTACACATTGTTTCAACAAATTGTTTAGTTTCGGGAGTTAAACTTTCATAAAAGAAACTAATAAGACGCCATTTTTCAAAACCATGATGTGGACAAGAACTTAACAAATCTTTAAAACGATCCCAGCACTGAAAAAATGCTTCATTTTGATTTTGATTGAAATTTTGAATCTGTCTTTTCAAAGCAGTAGTTTTATGTGCTGGGAAAAATTTCTTTAGAAACTCAGTTTGTAATTCTTGCCATGTGCCAATTGACCTTGGTTTTAAATTATGAAGCCAAATTTTTGCTTTATCTTTTAAAGAAAAAGGAAATAATTTTAGCTTGACAATTTCATTTGTACATTGTTGGTCATTAAAGGTGACACATACATCTTCGAAGTCTTTTAGAAACGAGTAAGCACTTTCCGATTCCAACCCATAGAAATTTGGAAGCAAAGCTATCATACCTGGTTTAAAACGAAAGTTGTTTGCATTGAGAGGAAAAATAAAACAAGAGGGTGATGAGCTTCGAGTTGGTTGCAAGTAGTCACGCATGGTGCGTACTTGTCTGTTCTCATCTTCAGCATGAACACTTTCATTGTCAGCCATGGTAGGAGTTGTATTAGAAAGATTACCTGAAAAAGTTTCACAATAAAATCTAACTAAACGACGAGATCTAAAATCACGTCGCCAAACAAGCATAAAACAAAGTTAATATACAAAATTAGGCGGTATAACCAGCCAATAAAAATAAAACAAAGTTAATATACAATATAAATATAAATATATAGAAAATTAGGCGGTATAACCAGCCAATAAAAATAAATATACTTATAAACTTATATACTTAGTATTGCCTCCCCGGCAACGGCGCCAAAAACTTGATGGAAACTCAATTAAGAGTTGTAAACCCAAGTGCAGGTTATGTTCAAGTAATAAATTCTCGGGTGTCCGAGGTCGAACCACAGGGAAGCGTATTAGTAAGTATAAGTTTATAAATATATAAGACAAAGAAAGTAAACAAGATATTAGGGAATCAACAACAAAATAAGATAAACAAGATATTAGAGAACAAAATAAACAAAATATAAAAGAAATTAAACAAGATATAAAAAACAATAAGAAAAGATGTTGAGGTTAGAGAATCCACTCTTGGTGTTATGCTAAGATTAATCTTGTTTTATTACACAATTGAAATCCACACATAAAGGAGGTTCCAATCGGAAGGTTTAGCAATTCAGTCCAAATTGTCCAACGTCCATAGCATATGATATTATGTTCATTTGGTGTCCTCAAAACTCATAAAAAGAGTCCAAGCATTCCTTATGCCAAGGTATATGTCTACAACAAATCAAGGTTATGAAACCAAGCATTTACTGTGCCATTTTCATTGTCAATAATGAATCAAGATCCCTACTTTGCAAGTATGATTTTAAACCAAAAGAAAATATTATCTATACTAGTGTTTATAAATTTTAGCTCATGTTTAAGAGACTAACCTTAGCATTTACCAAGAGCTTCACCTCATCACCTCAACAATATGATTAGAAACACATACTAGATATGAATAAAATGAAAAGAAATGTAAGAAGAAAAAGAAAACTAGAGAAAGGAAAGAAAAAGAAAACTTAGAGAATTTTATTACAATGGCTATCCTACCAATGTATAATGTATCCCAATACTCATCCAAGGCCCTCTATTTATACACATTTTGGAGGGCTAAATGACAAGAGACAAGCTTTACAAATTTCAAAGGTAGGTATAATAGGTGGGTGCATTTTTCTAACAATTTTCGTCATATTGTATGACAATTCTGATCAGCCAGCTTGATGGTCGATTTTGTCAATGTTGGAGGCTCGATCTGATAAAACGGTCTTCTAGAAAAATATACCCCTATCAGTTACGGATCCATAGCCGTTGGAATCAGATCATTTGCGCACGTGGATCGGAAGATATGGTCAAAATACCAAAACGGTGCAGAACAGACGTCATTGCACATCAGCCAACTTGATGGTCGATTTCGCTAGGGAAAACGACTCCGTTTCAAGAAGTGTAAAACATGAAAAAGATAGATATGCCTCTTAGCTTTGCAGGGATACAAAGTTCAGCCTTATTGCTTCAGTGAAACTCAAGATATAGCTGATATGGAAAAAGGTGTCGGAACTGGAACTGAACTGGATTTGCCCTTAATACTAGTAATCTGAAATCACTCAAAGAAACTTGTGAAAAACACCAAATTACATAAAAATATAAAAGATCATAAACACAATTAGACTAAACAATAATAACTCGTATTTGACACAAAACAATAATAAAACATAACTAAAAACTATATAATTATACGAGTTATCAGTTAGTTGATAGGTGTGCATTTGCATGACATTTGATTGAGTATTTGGTTTAAGCATGCCTTGTGTTTGTGTTATTGCCATGCATAGGATTGGTTTGTTTTGCCATGCATATCCATGTATTTTAGACTTAGGTTGCATTAAATGCCATGCAAGTTCATTTAGGTCTAGGTCATTTTATTGATGCCATGCATTTTTCATGATATTTAGGTTTAAACTCATGCATTTCATGCATCATATTTGCTGTATTTTTCGTGCATTTCATGTCCTTGCCACTTGACTTATGACTTAGGCCAATTAATGGTTCAAAGTCATGCTCTCTTGAGCATACTTGTGGAAAATTAAAGAGTTGTCAAATTGATTATTCTACCGTTGTGATTTTTTTTTTTACTTAGCCAATTTTTGTCTAACTTTTTAAAAGTGCTAACTACTGTTTGTGAGTCATTTAGAGAGTCTTAAATATTTTTACTTTGATTTTTAAATGATTTTATCAAAAGCAAAAATGTGTTTTGGAAAACAGTTTTTTTCACCCAATACTCGTACTTTCTCGATTTTTTTGGGCAGTCATCTTTAATCAAAAAATTAAGCCGATTTTTTCCTATGTAGTTTTACATGTCCCGAATCTCCAATATTTTTTTTAGATTTTTTTTTAATTTTGAAAAATAGGGTAAAAAATCATGGTTTAAAAAAACTGGACAGTGGAGTCAGAATTGAATTTGAAGGAAAATCATTTTTCTGTTTTGGTTAAGTTACTTAGAGGAGGCTGATTAGGAAGTTTAGCTATTGACTTAGGATAGTTTCTAAGCCTTTTTAAACTCTAAAAATGATTTTTTAAGTATCGGGTTAAGGGTGGTCAAGTCCGGGATTTTAAACTTAGAAAATTAGAGCCATTTTAAAAAAAGAGTTTAGCCAAGTTATTATTTTTAATCTAAGCTTTTCAAAATTATTTTCAAACAATCACAAAGTATTTTGGTTTTAGAATATTTAATTCGATATATTTTCCTAATGTAGCCGAATATCTTTTTAGATATACGGATTTTCTTTATTAAAGGAAAAAATACATTTTCATGCATTGCATTTTCCATATTCATGCATTTTATATAATATGTGATTTTTGCTATGATAATTCCTATGATATTGTTATTATTTTGATTTATATTTTTGATGTTATATTGTTTATTATACGGTTTTGAATATTTCATGATATCCTATGCTTTTTATTTAGTTATTAATTCCTATGGTATTGTTATTATTTTGATTTATATTTTTGATGTTATATTGTTTATTATATGGTTTTGAATATTTCATGATATCCTATGCTTTTTATTTAGTTATTTTTTGTCATATTATTTAGCATATACTATGTTCATGCATTATTATTTTCATTTTTATTTTCATGCATATTATATGAGAGCATTATTTTATATGTCATGTCATTTAAAATTATATGCCATATCATTTCTATTTGCCATGTCATTTAAATTATTTCATTTCATATAGAATATATTATGTTACCTAGGTCATTTCATTTCATTTAGAATATATCATATAACTTAGGATATTCCATTTCATATAGAATATGCTAAGATATTTAAATTATATCATATCATTTAGGTTGCATTATATTATTTAGACTTTGCTATGTCATTTTATTTATGTCATACATATTCGTATTCATATTTTTTAAAATATTTTCAAAAAGGTAATGATTTTCAATAAAATAAAGATATTCCCGAGTTAAAATAATTCATGAGTTCTCTGCCGGGTTTGCTGTGGAGGATATCATCAATTATCATTAATAACGGAATATCTTCTTTAAAATAAGAATGATTCGGAAAGTTTTTCAAACTAATAAAAATTTATATATTTTGCCACGTTTGTTGGGGAATATAGATTAATTTTGAAATTATAAATTCCGGATCATTTTCAATTGAAAATGAAATTATTTTTCTTTAAATTGGGAATTAACTTGAAATACTAAATTTAAAACCGACTTTTTACCGAGACTTGAGATAACACACGATTAATAAGGTACCGTTTTATACGGGCGTTGTGGGAGTGCTAATCCTTCCCCACATGTAACCGAGTCCCGAACCCGTTTCTTTGATTTTTTCTGGTTTAAAACGCAGACTTGAAATTGGTTTTAAAATTTTTTTAATTAATTTTAAAATATTTTATAAAACCGGTTTTAATAGGTGGCCGATCACACCTAGCTAAAAAAGATTGGTGGCGACTCCATTTCTTTTTCAAGGTCATTTTCAAAACCTTTATTTTTCTAGAGGAATTAAGTCGACTTTTCCTCGGTTTTTTTTTTAATGTCACGTTTAATGAATAATAAAGTCTTGTGATGAGACTTGTTTTTTTTTTAAGTTGCGACACAAATATTTTAAAAAGCAGATATCCGATCTGCTGCCATAACGTAGGATGAAGCACCGAAATTGTTTTGAGGCTTTGGATAAGAGTTTGCAAGATGTTATGAGCGAAATTGGTTATGAACTTTCAGACATCATGGATGCATTACATGAGGCTTCTTAGAACTAATTTAGATGCAGAAAACAGAAATGAGATAGCAACCTTTGCACAGCACAAGATTGCTCGTGACACAATTAGCTTCAAATTATGTCATTGAAGGCAAGATTATATTTGGTGCCTTTGCTAACACTAAAATATTCATACCTAGAATACTACTAACAGTAAATTAAACATACAAGGTGCCTTTTTGTTTTTAATAAAAAACAATTTCTAATTAGGTTGTGTTATGCCATGACAATCAATAAAAGTCGAAGACGAACCTTGATTAGTAGGTATATACTTGCCGAGGCCTGTATTCACACATGAGAAACTGTATGTAGCTCTTTCTAAAGTCACACATGAGCAAGATTATATCTTTTATATAAATTAGATTAGATCTCGCGCTAAAAATCAAATGTTAAATATACGATAACAACATTTTTAAAAATGAAAATTAATAATTAAATAAAAAATAAATTAATATTTTATAAAATAGCAAAAGAGAATTGTCATAACAATTTAAAGTTATAAATAATTTATAAAGTCAGCTTAAAAGATAAATCTAAGTGAAACAAATTTTCTCCTAAATTGAATCACAATAACAAACTATGTAAAATATAAAATGAATTGAGACACGACACGAACACAACATAGAAAAAATAATTAAAACACAACACGAAAAATTCGATAAGAATACACGAACATGTAAAAATATATATAAAATGAATTATTAACGTGTAAAAATTTATATAAATTTATAGTACTTTATATAAATTATTAACGTGTAAAAATTTATATAAATTTATAATACTTTAAAAAAAAAATAAACACGAACACATCAGGAACACACAAATTTTTTTCTAAATCGAATAACTATGACAAATCATGTAAAATATGTCATGAATTGAGATACGACACGAACACACAAATTTTTCTCTAAATTGAATCACAATGAAAAACTATGTAAAATATTAGATGAATTGAAACACGACATGAACATAACATAGAAAAAAAAAAAGTAAAACACAACACGGACAATGACATGAACACGAACATAAAAATGAAAAAAATAATTAAAACACAACACGAAAAATAACATGAACACGACACAAATATACGAACGTCTAAAAATATACATAAAACGAATTATTAACGTGTAAAAATTTATATAAATTTATAATACTTTGAAAAAAAAACGAACATGAACATGTTACGAACATAAAATAAGAAAAATAACACAACACGAAAAATAACACAAACACGATAAGGATACACGAACGTTTAAAAATATACAAAAAATAAATTATTAACGTGTAAAAATTTATGTAAATTTATAATACTTTAAACACACACAAAAATATGAGTACACAATTTTTTTTTTTTTTCATATTTTTCTCCTTCCTTCTTTTCTACCATTTTTTTTCTTTTTTTTTTTCTCCTCACCAACTAAAAAAATGGGGTTCACCAAAAAAAAAAAAAGCCTGACACGTGGATAAGCTCAAAATTATGCAAAAATTATAAAATTTATTGTATGGATGTTACCACTCTTTACTGATTGTGAATCTTCCATCAGATGGCTCAGCAATACTTGAGTGATCTTGAATTATACATATCACCACTAGCAATCAAAGTTAGAGAGTAGTTCTTCTTTGGGAATAAAGATCACTGACAAGGGATTTAAATAGCGGTCACAATGTGATATTATAGTCGTTATTTAGTGGTTTTAGCCTCTTTCGCCATTGATATTCACGGCCGATATTTATCGCAATTGATCGTGATAGCATTCATTACGTTCGCAACCACAATAAACACAACGCGACCGAAAACGTGTCAGTGATCGCAATTTAAATCCCTGTCCCTGACCAATCAAACAGAGACTGAAAGTATTCAACAAATGATACTTTCAGGTCCCATCAACGCGCTAAAAAACACGGAAAGAACATTGACAATGAGACTAACTTCAAAAGCTATAGAACAACAAGTAGTGGCGGATCTTGATATTTGATTTTAAGGGGGCCAATTAAAAGATTAAATCTATATGTATTTCATTTGAGGTATGTCATAAATAATTAAGGTAAATCAATCTAATATTGTACTAAAACAAAAATTAACAAAAAATTATATCAAGTTTTTTACTATACCTGGTAACTTTGAACATGATACGATTACATAACACGAACATGACACGGAAAAAATAACTAAAACAAAATACAAAACACGACACGAAAAATAATACGAACACGATACGAATACATGAATGTATCAAAATCTATATAACACGAATTATTAACGTATCAAAATTTATATAAATATATAATACCTTAAATACGATTATGACACATAAAAATACATGAGCACGACACAAATATACGGATTGCCAAGTCTATTTTTTGACTAATCACAAGATTTAACATTACCCATGCATATAACAACAAGATATAAAATCAACATATATTTTAAAAAATAAAATAACAAATCTTAACAAGAATCTTGTTATTTTTGCTTTGTTGTAGACACCGGACTTTATCCGGGTTTTATTTTTTTATTAAAAGAAAAACAAAAAAAAATCAAAAATCAAAAAAAAAAAAAAAAAAAATTGGATAATTTCGAAAATTAAAAGAAAAATCAGAAGAAATTCGGAATTAATCAAAAAATGAAAAAAAAACAAGTTTTGATTGAAACAAATCACCTTTTTGGATTGAAACATGACTCTAAAAAATGAGATTAGATTGAAATTTCTAATCCTAGTGGAACTAAATCTCTTCCCTATAAAAAAGAACCCAAGCACCACAATCAAAGACATCAGAGAAACACATCAGAAATCAAGGAGCAAGGAAAAAGCCTAGTATTTTCGAAATAAAAAAAAATTTTTTTTTTTTGCGGAAAAATTCGAAAGTGAGTGCTAGGATTTCTTTCGAGAGGATTTTTGAGAAAGAAAAGTTGGGTTTTAATTAGAGGAAGCATATACTAGAAGTTGGTGGCCATTCGATGGTCAACGGAGTAGATCGGAGGAGGTGAAATTTCGAACTTCGATTTCAGATCTAGGAAATTCTAGAGAGATTCGGGTGAAACTAATTTGATTTTTGAAAAGAGGAGATTGAGAGGAATTTTTGGTGATTTTCGGAAATTTTTGGTGTTCGGTGACCGGCGGTCGGCGGCGGCGGTGCGGCTGCGACGGTGGTTCTGGCCGAAATCTGGAATTTTTTGGGTTTTGGCTTTGGTGTTCATCATCTTGTTCTTGGTGTTCTTGGAGAAATTTCAGAGAAAGGAGGTTTTTGTTAAAAATCAGGTAACAAATGATACAAAAAAAAATTTGTTGTTTAGGAGGCAGCAGTGGGTCGGGCCAGGCAGGCCCGCACGGCCCACGCCTGGGCCTGACCCCCTCTTTGTTTTATGCTTTAATGTTTCTTTGTTTCTTTTGTTTTTGGTTCTTTATGTTTTATTTTATTTATTTATTATTTGCTAATTGTTTCTTTTTAGTTTTTTTTTGCAGATTTTACTTTGTATATTATTATTATTATTAAATATTTGTATATTATTATTATTATTACTATTATTATTAAATATTTTACTAACCACATATATATTTTTATATAAAAAATCTACTATTATTTTTAAGAAAACAATTATTATATTATTATTTTATACTTTATATTTGATATTTTATACTTTATTGTATATTAATAATTGTATATTTTAATATTATTAACTATTAATTTATTTTAAGATTAGATTAATTATTAATTGAAGAATAATTATTTTTAAATTAATAAATTGAGATTTTTCCAATGATGAAATTCAAAAAAATTACGAATGGTTAATTTCTGAGAAATTTCTAGGTGAGAAATTTCTCTTAAAAATTCTCCAGAATGAATGGAAGGATATTTTAAAAGATTAATTTCAATACCAACAAAAATCAAAAATTAATTTTTTTTAAGAATAATTAATTTTCAACAACTTTTTCTAAAATTGATTTTTCATAATAAATGCTTAATTTAAATTGAAGGATAAATTAAGATTTTTTTCGATGATGAAATTCAAGGAAGTCGCGAATGGTTGACTTTTAAGAAATTTTTAGGTGAGAAAAATTCTCTTAAAAATACTCCAGAATGAATGGAAGAATATTTTAAGAGATGATTTTCGATATTAAAAATCAGAATTTATTTTTCAAACAAACATTAATAAAATGTGGATTAATTTTGAAAGATAAATTTAAGAGAAACAATTTGATTAAATAATTCTAACTTTTTCGACGACGGAGCCTTTTCAATAGAACGAATGGTTTCTTTTGAATACTCTCGAGGTGAGGAAACATTTTTTAGTAATTTCTCCAGAATGAATGGAAGGAAGACCTAAAAAATAATCTCCGATATTTCTAACTTTAATAATTAAAATGAAATAGGATAGACAAGACCATTTAGTTAAGACTTTTTAAGTATCACAAGACTAATTAGGTACTATTTCTTAGATAGGCGTCGTAAGGGTGCTAATCCTTCCTCACACGTAACCGTACTCCCGAACCTAGTTCTGATAAGTAGACCAGACCTATTCTTTTTAAGGTGCCTTAGTCAAGCTTAGGATTACTTTAAAAGGGATAGATTTATAAAGGTGACTAATCACACCTAGATTAGATGATTAGTGGCGACTCCATTGATTTGTGTCTAGCATGCTGAATTCGTATTTGGCACGTTATGACAGTTTGGCGACTCCACTGGGGACATTAGAGAGTCGAGCCATAGATTAGTCTTGTGATACCTTAGGTTTTAAATATTGGTCTTTAAGTGTTTAATTTTTATGTATTTATGTATTTATTTGTTTATTTATTTTTATTTTTATTTTTGATTTTGATTTTGTTATTTGTACTAACAACTTTTGTTTCTTGTATATTTGTGGGTAAAGGAAGGTTTGAATGTCCCTTCGCACACACGACACATTGCATATCATAAAGTCCTATACCCGGACTCGTCCCTTTTAGGAGGGGGTAAAGTACCTACGCCTCGAGAGGTGAAAACCTCCGCAACGGCTAGCGAAACACTTTCAGAGTGTAAAGTACCAAAGTTTTTGAGAGGTGATAACCTCCGCCATAACTTTGGAAAATACTCTCACCCGAATTGAACCCTTCCGGTTGGAGCCTATAATGGGTGAGGAATGAGGTGCCTTACTCATTCTACATGGATGATGTTAAGGAGCAAGTTGGGGACCTTTTAGCTTGGTCAAATATCCTAAGCCCAGCATATAGATAACACTTAAGAGGCCAACCTTAAGATAGAGACATGTCCACCTGTTTCATAGAGAATAACCCGAAATAGGACACATGAAGGAACGTTTTTTCTTTCTGACAAATTTTTAACTTTGTGAATATTATTTGTATTTCTCTAATATGTATCTAGCTATTGAATTTTGTGAAACCTTCGTGGCCATTACTTGAATTAATTCTTTCAATTATTTGCATGCATTTGCATCATTTAAATATTTATCATGCACATTTGTTTACCATGCTCATGCATTTGTCATGTACATTTTTAACCATACTCATGCATTTACCATGTACATTTTTTAACAATGCTCATGCATTTATCATGTACATTTTTCATAATGCTTATGCATTCACCATGTATATTTTCGTTAAGCTCATGCACTCATCATGTACATTTTTTTTTCATAATGTTGCTGTCGCAACCTAAAAAATAACGAGTCTCATCGCAAGACTTTATTATTCGTTAAGCGTGACATTAAAAAAACCGAGGAAAAGTCGACTTAATTCCTCTAGAAAAATGAAGGTTTTGAAAATGACCTTAAAAAAAGACATGGAGTAGCCACCAATCTTTTTTAGCTAGGTGTGATCGGCCACCTATTAAAACCGGTTTTATAAAAATATTTTAAAAATTAATTAAAACATTTTAAAAACCAATTTCAAGTCTGTGTTTTAAACCAGAGAAATCAAAGAAGCGGGTTCAGGAGTCGGTTACGTGTGGGGAAGGATTAGGACCCCCAAAACGCCCGTATAAATCGGTACCTTATTAATCGTGTGTTATCTCAAGTCTCGGTAAAAAAGTTGGTTTTAAATTTAGTAATTCAAGTTAATTCCCAATTTAAAGAAAAATAATTCTATTTTTAGTTGAAAATGATTCGGAATTTTATAAATTCAAAATTTTCCTATATTCCCCAACAAACGTGGCAAAATATAGAAATTTTTATTAGTTTTGGAAAACTTTCCGAATCATTCTCTTTTTAAGAAGATATTCCGTTATCAATAATAATTGATGATATCCTCCCCAGCAAACCCGACAGAGAACTCATGAATTATTTTAACTCGGGAATATCTTTATTTTATTGAAAACCATTATCTTTTTTGAAAACATTTAAAAGAAATGAATATGTATATGCATGACATAAATAAAATGACATAGCAAAATCTAAATAATATAATGCAACCTAAATGACATGACATGATTTGAATGCCTTAGCATATTCTAAATGAAATGGAATATCCTAAGTTATATAATATATTCTAAATGAAATTAAATGACCTATGTAACATAATACATTCTATATGAAATGCAATATCCTAAGTCATATGATATAATCTAAATGAAGTAAAATGACCTATGTAACATAATACATTCTATATGAAATGCAATATCCTAAGTCATATGATATAATCTAAATGAAATAAAATATTCTAGATGACATAATATATCCTAAATGAAATGAAATGACCTAGGTAATATAATATATTCTACATGAAATGCAATATCCTAAGTCATATGATATAATCTAAATGAAATAAAATATTCTAGATGACATAATATATCCTAAATGAAATGAAATAATTTAAATGACATGACAAATATGAATGATATGGCATATAATTTAAATGACATGGAATAAAATAATGCTATCATATAATATGCATGAATATAAAAATAATAATGCATGAACATAGTATATGCTAAATAAAAATAACAAAATAAAAGCATAGGATATCATGAAATATTCAAAACCATATAATAAACCATATAATATCAAAAAAATATAAATCAAAATAATAACAATATCATAGAAATTATTATAGCAAGAATCACATATTATAAAAAATGCATGAATATGAAAAATGCAATGCATGAAATGTATTTTTTCCTTTAATTAAGGAAATCCGTATATCTAAAAAGATATCCGGCTACCTTAGGAAAATATGTCAAATTAAATATTTTTTTAAAAATAAAATACTTTGTGATTGTTTGAAAACAACTTTGAAAAGCTTGAATTAAAAGTAAAAACTGGGTTAAATCTTTTTTTAAATGGCTCTAATTTTCTAAGTTTAAAAATCCGGACTTGACTACCCTTAACCTGAAACTTGAAAAACCATTTTTAGAGTTTAAAAAGGCTTAGAAACTACCCTAAGTCAGTAGCTAACCCTCCTAATCAGCCCACTCTAAGTAACTTAACCAAAACAGAAAAATGATTTTTCTTTAAATTCAATTTTGACTCCACTGTCCAGTTTTAAGCCACGATTTTTTACCTTATTTTTAAAAATTCAAAAAATTCTGGAAAAAGTACTGGAGACTCAGGACATGTAAAAATACACGAAAAAAATCGTCTTAATTTTCTGATTAAATATGAATTCCCAGAAAAATCAGAGATGTATGAGTTTTGGATGAAAAAAAACTGCTTTGCCAAAACACATTTTTGCCTTTGATAAAATCATTTAAAAATCAAAGTAAAAATATTTGAAACTCCTAAAATGACTTACAAACAGTAGCTAGGACTTTTTGAAAGTTAGATAAAAATTGTCTAAGTAAAAAAAACCACAAAGGTAGAATAATCAACTTGACAAACTTAATTTTCCACAAGTGTGCTCAAGAGAGCATGACTTTGAACCATTAATTGGCTCAAGTCATTATTCAAGTGGCATGAACATGAAATGCATGAAACAATACAGCAAACATAGTGCATGAAATGCATGAGCTTAAACCTAAATGTCATGAAAAAATGCATGGCATTCATAAAGTGACTTAGACCTAAATGAACTTGCATGGCATTTAATGCAAGCTAGACCTAAAATGCATGAAAATGCATGGCAAATAAACCTAACTTAATAACTAAAATATGCATGGCATTTTCACAAACACAAAGCATGCTTAAACCAAAAACTCAACCAAATATCATGCAAATGCTAACCTATCAACTAACATGGCAAGAATGCACATAAAATGCAAAAATTCCAAGGGTGGCCGAATGGAATAATGTGACTAGCAAACATGGCATTTTCACAAATACTTGGTATACTAACATGCTCAATTAAATCAAATGTCATACAAATGCAAAAACCTACCAACTAACATGGCAAAATTGCAACATACAATGCAAAACACATGGAGTAGCTTCATGACCTCAAGCTCCAACAAGCATGGCATTTTCACAAACACTTGGTATACTAACATGCTCAACTAAAATATAACACTTAAATCATGCAAAAACCACATAAGCATTTTCACAAACACTTAATATACTAAATCTAAAACATGCTCAACTAAGATATAAAACTCAAATCATGCAAAGACCACACAAGCATTTTCACAAACACTTGATATACTAAATCTAGAACATGCTCAAATTTAAACATCATGAAAACAGAAAATTAAAAAATGCAAAAATATGATATTTAAAACATAAATGGCAACAAACAAAGCAACCAAATTAAAATATAACTCAAGAATATGAAGTAACATAACATTTAAAACACCAAGATCAAAGAAAATAACATAAACAATATGGTAAAATAAATCAAAACAGCAACTTAACTAAATAATGTAGGCCATTTGGCCATGATGAGTTTATTGTAAAAAAAATGTAAAAAAAAAATATATTCAAGAAGGAGATGAAGGAAGAACTTGAAAAGAACAATAAAAATCATTTATTTAAAATGGAAACTCACCAAATAGAAATCAAAATAGCAAAAACAAGAATGGAAAATCAAGAAAGTGCAAGAGTTGGTGCTCAAGAGCAACCTCAAGAAGCTATATTTCAAGCTTTATCTCTTCAAACTTTCCTTTCTTTTCTAAACTTTTCTTTTTTGCTTTCAAACAAGAAGAGAAAACTAAGTAAAAACTAAAAGAACTCAGCAAAATGACGATGAAAAATGAATTTTCTGACCCCCCTACAAGGCTGGCCGAAACCCCCTAATATTCCCCAAGGATGTTGTCATTTTTTGTAACAAATTTTCCATCAAATGGCTAATAATTCAAGGTGAAAAAATCATGAAATTACCACCTTTAGATTAGCATATCAGCTCTCTCAAATTACATCTGTTCAAGAATAATGTTGACATCTCTCTTGGCCTATGTGGCTTAATCACCATGGCTTGATCAAAGAGAATCTCTAACTAACTCTTGATTTTTAGCCATTTGATTGAAAAATAAGAAGCTTCCTCCTTCCTTTGGGCCTGGGCAGGCCAAAACTTCTCTTTTTCAGCCCAACTCTGATTTTTTGAAAGGCCCAAAGAAGCCCTTTTCGGTTGCTTGGGTGAAATGACTATTTTGCCCCCCGGATGCAAATAAATAGCAAACGGACTCCAAATTCAATTTTTTATTTTTTTAATACTTCCAAAATGATAAAATATTGAGTCCTGGAAGTTTTCAAAATTATCCGAGTCCGTTTGCTATTTATTTGGATTTTTTCTTCCAAAAATGCCCTTTTATGCCCCTACATTTTACCATTTTTTAAACGAGCTCCAAATCAAGATTTTTCTTCACCAATATCTTCAAAATAATTAAAAAGTGTGATCTGGAAGTTTTCATAATTTTTGGAGCTCATTTGGTATTTTTTCGAGATTTATCAGCTTGAATTACTATATAGGAGGCCCGGGATTTGGCCATTTTGCAAACAAACTCCGAATCAAGATTTTATTTCGTCAGTCTCTTCCAAATAATTTAAAAATGAGATTTACAAAATTTCAAAATTTTTGGAGTCCATTTGCTATTTTTCTGGGATTTATCTTTTTGAATTATTGCAAAGGAGGCCCGGGATTTGGCCATTTTGCAAACGAACTCCGAATCAAGATTTTCTTTCGCTAATCTATTCCAAATAATTTAAAAATGATATTTGAAAATTTTCAAAAGATTTGGAGCTCATTTGCTATTTTTCCGGGATTTTCTTTTTTGAATTACTACATAAAAAGCCCGGGATTTGGCCATTTTGCAAACGAACTCCGAATCAAGATTTTATTTCGCCAATATCTTTAAAATGATTTAAGAATGAGATTTTAAAATTTTCAAAAGATTTGGAGCTCATTTGCTATTTTTCCCAAATTTTCCAATTTTGCCCTTTTGCCTCCGAAACCCGGTTTTGCTCAAAACAAGTTCGATTTTCAGATTTTCTTCAAGCTGAGCCTTGGGCTATCATTTTTTAATCATTCCTCATCCATTGGGGGCTTTGGTCTTACCAAGTCGGGCCATTTCTGTGATTCTTCCCGATTTCACCGAAATCCACTAAAAACCCTAATTCTCGATTTTCTCCCGGATTGACTTTTCTTTCAATTTTTCTTGCAAGTGACTTCTCCATTACATGTAGTCAGTGCTTATCTTTCATTTTGAACCTTCAATTTTGACCAATTTGATCGGTTAAGCACTTTTCCCCAAATTTTCCGAATTAGAGTTTTCTTTCTACTGAATCTCCAAATCTCAACTTTCGAACTCCATATCTTTCAATGTAGACCTCGGATTATCAAAATTCTTTCGCCATTTTTCAATTGAGCTTAAAATCTTGATTTGAAAGTGGGTTGATTTTTTCAGTAGTTGACTTTTTGGGGTTGACTTTTTTGAGGTTGACTTTTTTTGGGGTTGACTTTTTCAAGTTTGACTTTTTATGCTCGCCCTTTTAAAATAAGTCTCAGAGTACCACCTGCAGGATGAAAACAGTCTTTTTACACTCGGAAACCAATTTAGGAAGAAAACATACCTGTTTAGTGGTCCGGACAAAATTAGGTGTCTACAGTTGTGTTAAACTTTGTGAATATTTTTGATGTTGTCATTAAAGTCATTCTTTTATTTATTTGCATCATACATGTGCATTTCATGAAAGTATTTGAGTTTTAAAATTTAAATTGTGGTAATGAAGGGTTCAAGGATAGCTCAAGCAATCAAAGATCTAGGGGCATTCCTACAACATTCGTTCATGGGTTAAAGCAATAACAGAGGAACAGGCTTCTAGAATTCGTTCACGAGTTAAAGCAATGGCAGAGCAACAGGTTGCTAGGACGAACAAAAAGAAAAAACCCAGGGTGAGATTAGAGAGCAATTAAACTCGTTGTTGAAAATGATGAAGAGTCTGAAAGGGAAAGATAAGACAGATGAATCCAGCTCTGAGGGAAAGAATCAGAATGTGGGTGAATCTTCGTATCCACCAGGTCTCCAATCTCAAGTTCAAATACCTCAACAAGTGCAGTCGCTACAAGCACCATTCGTAGGAGGATTTAACTATCCGGGATATAACATTCCTGCCCCAGGGGCAAAGATAGATCCTGTCCGAATTCTAGATTTAGATGATCAAGAAAGGCTGAAGGAAGTTGAAGAGATAGACTCTCGCAAGATGAAATTGATTGACGAAAGACTCAGGGCTGTTGAGGGTTTGGATTTCTATGGTTCTATGGATGCTGAAGGGTTTTGTTTGATTCCAGATGTAGTTATCCCGCCCAAGTTCAAGACTCCTGATTTCGAGAAGTTTGATGGGTCTAACTGCCTCATATCTCATATCACCATGTTTTGTCGGAAGATGGCTGTCTATACGAAAGATGATAAGTTGCTCATCAATGTCTTCCAGAACAGTCTTACAGGTTCTGCTGCCAGATGGTATGTTCAGCTAGACAAGAATCGCGTCCGTACTTGGAAGGAATTAGCAAAGACGTTCATTAATCAGTATAAGCACATTGTTGACATGGCCCTAGACCGTTTAACCTTACAGAATATGGAGAAGAAAACTACTAAAAGCTTCAAAGAGTATGCTCAAAGATAGAGGGATATTGCTGCCGAAGTTCAGCCACCTCTCACTGAAATAGAAACTACAGTCTTGTTTGTTAGTACCCTTAAAGCACCATACTATGAAAGGATGATTGGGAATGCCACCAAGAATTTTGCAGACATGGTAATCTTCGGGGAGATTATTGAGAATTCTATAAAGAGTGGGAAGCTTGAAGAAAAAGAGACATCTGATGCAAAGAATGAGGTATCTAAAAATAAAGAAGAAGATGTTAAAGCTGTGACTTATGAAGGACAACAAACAAGGGATCTTCCCCCATACCATCCATATCCCATATACCAACATTATTATCCCATTGTAAATAATGTTGCACCACAACCAACTTTTCGGCCAAACTTTTACTCACAACCACCTACTTTTATGATTGGTCCATCTACACCTGCAGCTAGGCCTGTTCCCCAAAGAAGACCAAGAAACAGTTAGGAGAAAATTTCGATCCCAATTTCTGATCTTTTGCCTTTGTTGATAAAAAACCAGTACCTTACTCCTGTGCCTTTAAAGACAATTCCAAATCCATCAGCAAGGAATTATGATCCTAACAACAAGTACAATTATCATATAGGAGCAATTGGGCATTCAACGAAAAAATGCAGGCAGTTAAAAAAAAGGTTGAAGATCTCATTAATGGTGGTACCTTGACTTTGAATGTTTTGGAACAATGGAGATCTGGAGTTTGAATATGGGGAATGTCACCTCAAATACTTCGTCTGAATAATTTCAAATTTGTGATGTTTTCATTTTTTCCTAGGCATGGCATTTTTAACATTGATTAGGTGTTTGATAGTTTTGTTGGAAATTGTTTATGTTTGCATGACTTATTTTGGAAAATGTTTTGGATCTTAAATAAAATGGTGATTATTGTTAAGAAATGAACTTTGCAACCTATTCCCATGACCAATTAGTTGTAAAAGCTTGATTTCTTTGATGGCCTAAATTTGAAGTGTCGTGAACCTCACCTTTATTTTGACCAGGAAATGAATCCCAAAAGGTTAATGATCTTCGTCTAAACAATGAGCAATGAAATGATCATTTGATTTGCAAAACATTTTTTTTGAGAACCAATTCATGAGGCACTCTTTTAAAAGAATCTAGATTTTGGTAATTTGATAAATGTCAAGGCTATCTAGAGCTTTAAACACATCACTCCTAAGTTTCTCGACCATGCCCGAACTTTTTTTTCCTGAATAGTATCTTTTACTCACATATTGGGGGAAAATTACCTTAAAAGCCATATTTTTCCAGTATCCTTGAATGCTTTGACTTGAGTAACACCCATTTTCACCCAGTTATCCTTTGCCATATCTTGGGGTAGGATTACCAAAGAACCGAATGACCTGATGTTTTTCTTTGCACACCATTACCGACTTGTGCAAACTTCGTTTTCCTCTATGATCAAATAGAATTGCATGGACACTTTGAGATAGCTGGAATAAGGAGAATTGTTGGGTTGGCCTTCATTTGGATAGGCACATTGAGAGGACGCATGAGTTGCAAAAAAAAAATAAAATAAAAAATAACTGTGATATCATGCATATGAGACATTCAAATCATTTTAATGGCAATTCTTATTATCTATTCCACCCGGGGTTTGCTCTTCAATGGAAATATTCATATTGGAAAATGAGAAATGGCCATCTTTCGTATTCCTTTCACAAAATAAGAAATTAGCCTTTGCTACCCCTTTGAGCCTATTGGATTCTTGTTTTTTGAATGAACCTTGACCAAGGATCACCCTCCACATCGGGGGTCAAGTGTGAAGAATTATATTTCTATGGAGGCTCATACGTTTTGATCATATTTCTACACCACGAATGCTTTATGTCAGGGGGCAAATACTGAAATGGATTGAGTTTCAAATTTTCAAACTCACTTTATGATAGGAATGTCTGTGAAAAGAAAGAAGAAAAAAAAGCATGAAAAAAAAATGATGAAAAAAAAAGTTCGCAAGATGAAATCCTCATGAACAGAAATGATCCATGGTTTGATGAGAAGTAGAAATTATGAAATCCTCATGAAGAGAAATGATCCGTGGTTTGATTACCTTCAAAGAAAGATATGAGATATTTTGAGATGAAAAATGATCCTTGGTTTAATTACCTTTAAACACATTTTTGGGCCTGATTATCCTTTTTTTTATAACCCCAAACCTTGGCCTACATTACAAGCTTGAAAAGTCCGTTTTGATTCAAGTATGAATGTTTAAGTTGAAGAGTTTTTCCACAGATTTTATCTCATCCTTTTGAATTGTCATTGAAAAAAATTGAATTCTCAAATGCATGGTAGAGCAACAAAAAAAAAAAGAATGAAGCTCTAGGGTGAAAACCCAAAAACGGGTAGTCTAGAGCAAGCAAAAAAAAAAAATTTGAAAGCAACTCTGCGTAACTATGCCAAGGCCTAACAAGAAGTACAAAAGAAATGGTATTTTGAACCCATCAGGAAACACCGAACACTTTTTGAGAAACTTAAGTAGGTCAACATCATTTGAATGACTTTGCCTGAAATTGGAAATCCTTTTTCCTTTCTTGTCCAAATTTTAAACCCATCACAGATAGTCTTGACATTTGTTGAATTGCTATATATCAAGAAACTTAGAAAGAGTGCCAAAATGAATTGTGTTTTCAAAATAAAACTTTGTGAAAACCTGATTGTTAAAGGAAATTCATTGTGAGTTTAGATGAAGAAACATTGATTTTTCCCTTATGTGAAGAAACTTTCCTTTGATAACCAAAACCTTGACAAATTGAAATAGTCAATGAGCCAAACTGTGATTCGCCTTGTCCATTCTTGCAGTAATTACCAGTTTTTTTTTTAAAGATCCAAAGTTGCATTTTATTTAGTAAATGGGGGTTTTTGAACATGGAGAATAGTGATGTTTCTGGGGGCAATTTTGATTTACCATTGGGGCATGATTTGAAAATGAGAAAAGTTTTTTTGGACAAATTCTTTCTTTTCAAAGAATTTTCAAAAAAGTGTAACATGAGAACATTCAGGGGATGCATATTTGAGTTTTGAACCAGTTTGATAAGAGCGACATTTCTGGGGCAAAGAATGAGAAGGCTTTTTACCATGATGAGAAATTGGTTTTGAAAAATGGAATCTATTGAGTTGGTAAATGGCAGAGTAGGCTCTTTTGCAGCATCGGCATTGAAGATTTTTCAGTTTGAAATTTGAATATGCTTGAAGATGATATTCTGGGATGAAAGGAGAATGAAATGAGAACAATGAAAGTTTGGAAATGTATCTGTTTAAAAGCCTTGGAACTAAAAGGTGTTGTGATCAACTGATAGAATTAGTGGAGGTCAGCCTAGTTCTAAGTCAGGTTTGGAAGAATAAAAGGTGATGACACGATGAGCTTGAGTATCCTTTTGTCATAGTTAAAGATTCATGATATTAGTTTGCATTCCATCACATGACATTCATTTTATACAATTGAATTTCATGGCATTCATGTCATTCATCGCATGGATTTAACATATAAGAAAGATTTTAGCTTTTGAAATTAAATTTTTTTTAAGGATGGTTCTTTTCAAGGTAAGAGTTTTGAGCATTCAGTTGAGGAAAGCATAAAAAGGGGTAATTTTTCGAAACCTCCGGATAATTTTTCAAAACCTCTAGGTATCTTTTGAAAACCTCCGGGTATCTTTTCAAAACCTCCGGGTAATTTTTCAAAACCTCCGAATAATTTTTCAAAACCTCCGAGTATCTTTTCAAAACCTTCGGGTATCTTTTAAAACCTCCAGGTATCTTTTCAAAACCTCAGGGTATCTTTTCAAAGCCTCCGGGTATCTTTTCAAAGCCTCTGGGTAATTTTTCAAAACCTCTGGGTATCTTTTCAAAACCTCCGGGTAATTTTTCAAATCCTCCGGGTATCTTTTCAAATCCTCCGGGTATCTTTTCAAAACCTTCGGGTATCTTTTCAAAGCCTCCGGGTATCTTTTCAAAGCCTCCGAGTAATTTTTCAAAACCTTCGGGTATCTTTTCAAAACCTCCGGGTAATTTTTCAAATCCTCCGGGTATCTTTTCAAATCCTCCGGGTATTTTTTTAAAACCTCCGGGTATCTTTTCAAATCCTCCGGGTATCTTTTCAAAGCCTCCGAGTAATTTTTCAAAACCTCCGGGTATCTTTTCAAAACCTCCGGGTAATTTTTCAAATCATCCGGGTATCTTTTCAAAACCTCCAGGTATCTTTTCAAAACCTCCGGGTAATTTTTCAAATCCTTCGGGTATCTTTTCAAATCCTCCGGGTATCTTTTCAAAACCTTCGGGTATTTTTTTGAAGCATTCGGGTATCTTTTTAAAACCACCGGTTAATTTTTCAAAGCCTTTGGGCATCTTTTCCAAACCTTTGAGGACCATTTTGTTACCACGATTGGAGAGATATGATGATTTTCATGCATTGCATTACACTCATGATGTTTATTTCATTGAATTGCATTTCATGGCATTCACGACCTTCATGGCATGCATTTAACATGTACGAGGTTTTAAGTTAGATTTTTGAATTTTTAATTTTGAAATCAAACTTTTTTTTTAAGGAAAATTCTTGGACCTTGGTTGAAATGAGAATTTTGGTCTTTTGGATTTTGCACATTGGTTGAAGAGATGAGTTTAGACCTTGGTAGTAATTAAAATTTTTAAGATGAGATTTTATCAAAGACAAGAATGTTTAGTGTGAATCCTTAGCTAAGTGAGAATCCTTAGTTCGGTGTGAATCCTTAATTTAAGTGAGAATCCTTAGTTTGGTGTGAATCCTTAGCTAAGTGAGAATCTTTAGTTTAGTGTGAATCCTTATTTTGGTGAGAATCCTTAGTTTAGTGTGAATCCTTAGCTAAGTGAGAATCTTTTAGCTTAGTGAGAATCTTTATTTTGGGTGCGAATCCCTTAGCTTAGTGAGAATCCTTATTTTTGGTGCGAATCCCTTATTTCCTAATTTTGGGTGCAAATCCTTTAACTTAGTGGGAATCTTTATTTTGGGTGCGAATCCTTTGGATTGAGAAGAGAAATCGTTAGGTTGAAACTAATTAGATTCAATCTATCAGTTTGAAGCCAAGTGCGAACAGAGATGAATGATGATCTTGATAAGAGATTCAGGGAGTTGATATTGTTTATTATAGAGCATTCATGACATCCGTTGCATGATGTGCATCGGCATTCATGGCATTCATGTATGTATTTGCATCCAAGAAAGATTATTTCAGGTATTCAGTATGATTTGGACATGAGTTTGGAATGCTAATTTGCGAGGTTAGCGATTTCTTTCGGGACTCAAGGTAAGATTTTTGAAGTCTACATTTACATTTGAGAATTTTGCAAATTTCTTTATTTTCTTTTAAAGTTGAAGCCTCGGTGGAGGAGTATTTTCTTTTAAAGTTGAAGCCTCGATGGAGGAGTATTTTCTTTTAAAGTTGAAGCCTCGGTAGAGGAGTATTTTTCTTTTAAAGTTGATGCCTTGGTGGAGGAGTATGTTTTTACGGTGAGTTTATTTAAAGTTTATGCCTCGTTTAGAGGAGCTTTTCTACAATAGGATTTTCTTTAAGTACATAGGACTTAGTAGGGTGTCTACATCTTTGCACATCCCCTGTTTCTCAGGGAATGCACAAAGAGGGGCAACTGTAGACATTGAATTTTATCCGGGTTTTATTTTTTTATTAAAAAAACAAAAATAAAAAATTGGATAATTTCGAAAATTAAAAAAAAAATCAGAAGAAATTCAAAATTAATAAAAAAAATGAAAAAAACAAGTTTTGATTGAAACAAATCACATTTTTGGATTGAAATAGGATTCTAAAAAATGAGATTAGATTGAAATTCCTAATCCTAGTGGAACTAAATCTCTTCCCTATAAAAAGAACCCAAGCACCACATTCAAAGACATCAGAGAAACACATCAGAAATCAAGAAGAAATCACAAGCAAGGAAAAAGCCTAGTATTTTCGAAATAAAAAAAAAATTTTGTGGAAAAATTCGAAAGTGAGTGCTAGGATTTATTTCGAGAGGATTTTTGAGAAAGAAAAATTGGGTTTTAATTAGAGGAAGCATATACTAGAAGTTGGTGGCCATTCGGCGGTCAACGAAGTAGATCGGAGGAGGTGAAATTTCAAACTTCGATTTCAGATCTAGGAAATTCTAGAGAGATTTGGGTGAAACTAATTTGATTTTTGAAAAGAGGAGATCGAGAGGAATTTTTGGTGATTTTTTGGGAATTTTTGGAGTTCGGTGATCGGCGGTTGGCGACGGCGGTGCAGCGGCGGTGCGGCTGCGACGGTGGTTCTGGCCGGAATCTTGAATTTTTTGGGTTTTGGCTTTGGTGTTCATCATCTTGTTCTTGGTGTTTTTGGAGAAATTTCAGAGAAAAGAGGTTTTTGTTACAAATCAGGTAACAAATGATACAAAAAAAAATTTTGTTGTTTAGGAGGCAGCAGTGGGTCGGGCCAGGCAGGCCCGCGCTTGGGCCTGACCCCTCTTGCTGCCTCTTTGTTTTATGCTTTAATGTTTCTTTGTTTCTTTTGTTTTTGGTTCTTTATGTTTTATTTTATTTTATTTATTATTTACTTATTATTTGCTAATTGTTTCTTTTTATTTTTTTTTTGCAGATTTTACTTTGTATATTATTATTATTATTATTACTATTATTATTAAATATTTTACTAACCACATATATATTTTTATATAAAAAATCTACTATTATTTTTAAGAAAACTATTATTATATTATACTTTATATTTTATATTTTATACTTTATTGTATATTAATAATTGCATATTTTTAATATTATTAACTATTAATTTATTTTAAGATTAGATTAATTATTAATTGAAGAATAATTATTTTTAAATTAATAAATTGAGATTTTTTCAATGATGAAATTCAAAGAAATTACGAATGGTTAATTTCTGAGAAATTTCTAGGTGAGAAATTTCTCTTAAAATTTCTCCAGAATGAATGGAAGGATATTTTAAGAGATTAATTTCAATACCAACAAAAATTAAAATTTTATTTTTTTTTAAGAATAATTAATTTTCAACATCTTTTTCTAAAATTGATTTTCCATAATAAATGCTTAATTTAAATTGAAGGATAAATTAAGATTTTTTCAAGGAAGTCGCGAATGATTGACTTTTAAGAAATTTCTAGGTGAGAAAAATTCTCTTAAAAATTCTCCAGAACGAATGGAAGAATATTTTAAGAGATGATTTTCGATATTAAAAATCAGAATTTATTTTTAAAACAAACATTAATAAAATGTGGATTAATTTTGGAAGATAAATTTAAGAGAAACAATTTGATTAAATAATTCTAACTTTTCCGACGACGGAGCCTTTTCAATAGAACAAATGGTTTCTTTTGAATGCTCTCGAGGTGAGGAAACATTTTTTAGTAATTTCTCCAGAATGAATGGAAGGAAGACCTAAAAAATAATTTCCGAGATTTCTAACTTTTATAATTAAAATGAAATAGGATAGACAAGACCATTTAATTAAGACTTTTTAAGTATCACAAGACTAATTAGGTACTATCTCTTAGATAGGCGTCGTGAGGGTGCTAATCCTTCCTCACACGTAACCGTACTCCCGAACCTAGTTCTGATAAGTAGACCATAACCTATTCTTTTTAAGGTGCCTTAATCAAGCTTAGGATTACTTTAGAAGGGATAGATTTATAAAAGTGACTAATCACACCTAGATTAGATGATTAGTGGCGACTCCATTGATTTGTGTCTAGCATGATGAATTTGTATTTGGCACGTTATGACATTTGTAAGAATGTTGATAGTGACAGAAAAAACAACTAGATTTTTAATAAAAATTAAAAAAATGAAGATAAAAGTTAGCATAACTACTAACTAGTAAAAGGAAATCTTTGGGAGTCTTACTAGAATTTTAATTTTTAAACTTGATAACTCAAACGACAAGCATCAAGTTACAAACAAAATTGATTGAATTTGAAGCTGAAGAATAGAAGAAGAAAAGCTACAGGGGCGTAATGAAAACAGACAGTAAAAGGAAAATTTTGACTTTACAATACTTTGTTGAAAACTTGTTGAGAAAGCTAGGGGTGAGCATTCGGTAGATTCGATTTTAAAATCCCGAAAATCGATTAAACCGAATTAACCACTAAAATCGATCGAACTGAAATACATATTAAAATTGAACTAACCGAACCGAACTTAATCGGTTCGGTATTTTTTTTGATTTAGTTGTTTGGGTTAGGGGTTGTTGGATTGGGTTAGTTTATTTGAGTTGGGTTGAGTTGGATAAATGTTAAATTGTTAATTGAGTTTGGGTATATTTAAATAAAAATAATATTATTTACTTATTTTTTTAATTAATTGTAGGTTTGTTCGACCGGTTCGGTTTGAAAATAAAAAACCGTAAATCGGTCGAATAAACCAACTAAACCAAATTAAATAACTGAATAAATAAAAAACCAAACCGAATTAACCGAATTTGATCAATTTTTCAGTTAACTGAAAATTTGTACACCCCTAGAGAAAGCTAACCTTTTGAAAAGTTAATTTAAGTTCACATGATTGTGACCTTAATATTTATAACAAACCAATTAATTTGAAGAGTTTATGAATAATAATTGATTGATAAAATAAAAAGATAAATAGCAATGTAATTTTAACTTTTTTTTTTCTTCTAATTATAATGCGTAAAATTAAGTTATAAACAATAATAAATTAATTAATTAAATAAATAAATATAAATTTTATTTTGAGGGACTAATTTAATATATAAATACATATAAATATATTTATATATATTTATATAATAAAAAAATCAAAATTCTTGGGGGCTAAGGCTTCCTCTTGCTTCTTCCACCATCCACCTCTGACAACAAGGATTGAAAATTTTCAAGCTTTTTAATTGTGATGTCCATGTTACACAGATTCTTTATTTTTCCTAAATTATTTGTGCCTGATACTTATGTTCGACACATATTCAAATATGAATATATGATATGATCCTTTAAATATATAATTTTTTTTTAAAAAAATTGGGTATACCTGTAACATTGGTGAAGATATAAGAAAAAAAAAACAAGTCTTGAGCAAGCTCAGTCGCAGGGTCAGTCTTCCAATTCTGCCACACCACCTCAAAGTACAATCATAACCACTCAGCAACCTCCGTCTGAAATCCCACAACACCACCAACAGCAATCAATCTCAGCTTCAAATGAACACTTAGCCAAGAAAATCAAGAGAGTAAAAATCCTATTAAAACTTCATCTTCTTTTAAATTTGCAGCCTCAATTCAAATTAAATTTCCCAACATTTATCATTCTTTACATCTTTCTGCACAGGGACCAAAAAAAGAAAAAAAGAAAAAGAAGAAATCATGTGACTCTCAATTGAAGCTACTTTTTGAGAATCAAATCATATCCATAATTAGAATGAAAAATCAGCTGACAATCTCATCATTTAAGGTTTGTTATTGTGAAGAAAATCAAACATTTTCCTTTCACAGAAAATGTTTTGATTTTTCGTCATGATTAACTTTTGTCATTTGAGAACACTTAATTACTCCTGAATTGGTTTTTCATCATGACTCACTTTTGTAATTCTGAAAAGACTTCATGCTAAATTGTAATATATTGGCACCCTTAATTGGATTTAATAATTCGTGTATTCATATAATATATTTTTTAATATTATAATCGTGTTTAAGGTATTATATATATTTATATAAATTCTGATACGTTAATAATTTATGTTATATAGATTTTGACACATTTATATATTCGTATCATGTTCATGTTACTTTTTTGTATCATTTCGTGTTTTAATTATTTTTTTCGTATTCGTATTGTGTAATCAAGTTGTGTCAATATTATTAGGTCTACCCTTAACTTCAAACACTTAATTGAAGTACAAGACGTGCCAATTAACACTGAAATTCCAAATATTAATATATATCAACTTATCTTTTTGACTCTCTATTTACGCTAACTTATATATTGGCAATTCTTTACGTACAATTTTTAAAAATATATAAATTTTGTAATAATTTTAAAAAAAACATATCATATGATCTTAAAATTTTAAAATAATATATAATTTTTATTATGTATTTCTAAAAAATATTTTTAAAAAATTATATGAATTATTTTCCTTGGTTAATAGCATTTAAGCTCCCAAATTATCTATATTATATATTTCTCACTCCCTATTTGAGTAACTTGAGGTGGTTTGGGCATTTAAAAAAATAAAAAAAAAAATTGAAATTTAGGGTTTTTGACCTTTATTAAATTTTAATTATTCCTAATTAATTTTCAATTAATATTTTTAAACCATACTTATTAACATTACTATTGGGAGGAGTGTTATAGTTTTAAAGTCTTTTAAGTTCTGATTTTCACGTGGGGGTTTCATTTGGGTCATGAAATCAATAGTTTCAAAGTCTTATAAATTTTTATTTTATTGTAGGGTTTCAATTGGGTTTTTATTGTGATTAATTTTATTTTATTATTATTCGGTTGCTATCTTTGAGTTGTATAAATAGCTTTTTTTTTTTTTTGTCTTTTTTTCTTCAGATTTAAGCATTATAGTATTAAGAAGCATTACAGTCATGGCTACTCTTTTGGTGAATTGGTGGCTGTCAGAGGCATACTACTTATTGGCTTTCAGCAAAGACTAGGTCAGTGCTTTGTAAACGTGCATTAGGTTTTTTATTCATTGCAATTGTTAGGATATTCTGTTGCATTTGGAATTACATTTTTCGATCACAGTCAAAAACTAAACTTTTCATCTATATATCTATATATTTTTCAACTCTTTCTTGGATTGAATAGGGGCATAATAGATTTTAAAATATTTAATTTAGGTATTTTGAGAGGAGTTTATTAAGTATAGTTATTTTTTTTCTTTTGATTGTATGGAAACATTCATTAGGTATTAAGTTGAATTTATATTGGAATTCTGAGAGCTTCGTATTAAAATTTATTGTGTTTTAAATTTAAAAGAGGTTACTTTCTTTTTTTCTTTATTAGGTACTAATTAAATTGGGTTTATATTGAAAGTTTAATAAGTTTTTATTAAAACTAGCATTTGTTATCACATGCATTCGCATGTGAATGCTTCTTGGTTTATTTATTTTTGAATATCTAATTATATATTTTAAAATAAATAAAAATAATAAATGCATATTAACTAAAATTTGTTTCTTGTACAAATTATATAAAATTATTATATTATTTTTAATATTAATGTAAAACTAATTATGAAGATAAAAAAAATTTAATGTAAATTTTAACTTTTTATTTATATCAAATAAATTAATTCACTTTTTAATATTAGTGAAAAATTAAAGCTTTTAAGATAAAACAATTCTACATAATTTTTTTTTATTATCAAATTAATACATTTAACGAAAGTGTTTTAATGAAATTAAACTTCTTACTTATAAATTAGATAAATCTTATTAATAATAAAAAATATTTATAATGGCAATTTAAAAATATTTTCACGTAAATACTAATTTTAAATAATAATATATATTAAATAAGTAGTTGTACATTGTAAATATTTGAAATTAATAAAATGCATAATAAATGTAAAATTTGTCTCATGTATAAAATATTCGAGAGTAATATAAAGTTTTAATGTTAATAAAAAATTTAAATTTTAAAAATAAAAATTAAAATAATAAAGTGCATATTAACATAAAAATTTTATTTCATCTATATTAATATATCATATGTTAATTAACATAATTTTATTACTTTTAATATTAATTTAAAATTAAAACTTTAAAAAAATTTAATGTAAAATTTAACTCATTTTTATTTATCAAATAAATTTATTTAATGAAAGTCTTTCATTGAAAGTAAAGTTTTTATTTATAAATTAGATAAATCTTATTAGTATATATTAAAAATGGCAATTTAGAAATATAATAAACATATATGTCTATTTTCGTCAGTTCAAAAGAATCTCTATATTTATGCTTTTATATATACTAGTATTTTGTTATCAAATGCGTTTGCATGTGAATACTCTTTGATTTATCTATTTTTAAATATATAATTATATATTTGAAAATAAATAAAACTAATAAAATATATATTAATTAAAATTTGCATTAACATGTAAAGTTTATTTCATGTGCAAATTATTATAAATTTTATTATTTTTAATATTAATGCAAAATTAATTACGAAGATATAAAATTCGATGTAAATTTTAATTCTTTTTTATTTATATCAAATTAATTAATTAATTTTTTAAGTTAGTTAAAAATTAGAAATTTTAAAATAAAGTAATTTCATATAAATTTTTAATACTTTTTATTTATTATCAAATTAATCTATTTAATGAAAGTGTTTTAATGAAATTAAACTTCTTTCTTATAAATTATATAAATCTTATTAATAATAATAATAAATTTATAATGACAATTTAGAAATATAGTAAATACCAATGATTATTTTCGTCAGTTCAAAAGATTTTTCATATTCGTGTTTTTATATATATTATATATTATATATTATAGATTTATTGTGTTTTAAGTTTGAAAGAAGTTACTTTTTTTTTTTTTTTTCTTTTATTTATTTGCCGTTACATTATAATCAGTGAAAAATACAACTTTAATTTACTGATAACAAAAGTTTCAAAGCAAAGTAGTTCATAGATTGATGCTAATGCCGGTGTTCTATTTCTAAAGAACTCCTTTTTGTGTACGTGTATTACACAACGAAAACAATGGTTAGCCATTTTTTTTCTTTTTGAGAATAATGGTTAGTGTCGCAACCTAAAAAATAACGACGAGTCTCATCGCAAGACTTTATTATTCGTTAAGCGTGACATTAAAAAAAAAACGAGGAAAAGTCGACTTAATTCCTCTAGAAAAATGAAGGTTTTGAAAATGACCTTAAAAAAGACATGGAGTCGCCACCAATCTTTTTTAGCTAGGTGTGATCGGCCACCTATTAAAACCGGTTTTATAAAAATATTTTAAAAATTAATTAAAATATTTTTAAAACCAATTTCAAGTCTGCGTTAAAACCAGAGAAATCAAAGAAACGGGTTCGGGAGTCGGTTACGTGTGGGGAAGGATTAGCACCCCCACAACGCCCGTATAAATCGGTACCTTATTAATCGTGTGTTATCTCAAGTCTCGGTAAAAAGTTGGTTTTAAATTTAGTATTTCAAGTTAATTCCCAATTTAAAGAAAAATAATTCCATTTTTTTATTGAAAATGATCCGGAATTTATAAATTCAAAATTTTCCTATATTCTCCAACAAACGTGGCAAAATATAGAAATTTTTATTAGTTTTGGAAAACTTTCCGAATCATTCTCTTTTTTGAAAGAAAGATATTCATTTATTAATGATAATTGATGATATTCCCTCCAGCAAACCCGGTAGAGAACTCATGAATTATTTTAACTCGGGAATATCTTTATATTTTTTTTATTGAAAACCATTATCTTTTTTTGGAAACATTTAAAAGAAATGAATATGTATATGCATGACATAAATAAAATGACATAGTACAGTCTAAATAATATAATGCAACCTAAATGACATGACAAATATGAATGGTATGGCATATAATTTAAATGACATGGAATAAAATAATGCTATCATATAATATGCATGAAAATAAAAATGCAATGCATGAAATGTATTTTTTTCCTTTTATTAAGGAAATCCGTATATCTAAAAAGATATCCGGCTACCTTAGGAAAATATGTCAAATTAAATATTCTAAAACCAAAATACTTTGTGATTGTTTGAAAACAATTTTGAGAAGCTTGAATAAAAACTGGGCTAAATTTTTTTTAAATGGCTCTAATTTCCTAAGTTTAAAAATCCGGACTTGACTACCCTTAACCCGAGACTTGAAAAACCATTTTTAGAGTTTAAAAAGGCTTAGAAACTACCCTAAGTCAGTAGCTAACCCTCCTAATCAGCCCACTCTAAGTAAATTAACCAAAACAGAAAAATGGTTTTTCTTTAAATTCAATTCTGACTCCACTGTCCAGTTTTAATCCACGATTTTTTACCCTATTTTTAAAAATACCAAAAATTCTAAAAAAAATACTGGAGACTCAGGACATGTAAAAATAAACGAGAAAAAATTGGATTAATTTTTTGATCAAAGATGAATTCCCAGAAAAACCAGAGATGTACGAGTTTTTGGAGGAGAAAAAACTGCTTTGTTTTTCTTTAAATTCAATTCTGACTTCACTGTCCAGTTTTAATCCACGATTTTTTACCCTATTTTTAAAAATTCCAAAAATTTTGAAAAAATTATTGGAGACTCAGGACATGTAAAAATACACGGAAAAAAATCGACTTAATTTTCTGATCGAAGATGAATTCCCAGAAAAACTAGAGATGTACGAGTTTTTGGAGGAGAAAAAACTGCTTTGTTTTTCTTTAAATTCAATTCTGACTTCACTGTCCAGTTTTAATCCACGATTTTTTACCCTATTTTTAAAAATTCCAAAAATTCTGAAAAATTTATTGGAGACTCAGGACATGTAAAAATACACGGGAAAAAATCGACTTAATTTTCTGATCAAAGATGAATTCCCAGAAAAATCGGAGATGTACGAGTTTTGGGTGGAAAAAAACTGCTTTGCCAACACAATTTTTTTTTGTCTTTGATAAAATCATTTAAAAACCAAAATAAAAATATTTGAAACTCATAGAATGACTTGAAGGCAGTAGCTAGGACTTTTTGAAAGTTAGATAAAAATTGGCTAAGTAAAAAAATCACAAAGGTAGAATAATCAATTTGACAAACTTAATTTTCCACAAGTGTGCTCAAGAGAGCATGACCTTGAACCATTAATTGGCTCAAGTCATTATTCAAGTGGCATGAACATGAAATGCATGAAACAATGCAGCAAACATAATGCATGAAATGCATGGATCTAAACCTAAATGTAAGGAAAATGCATGACACAAATAATATGGCCTAGACCTAACATGAACTTGCATGACATTTAATGTAACCTAGACCTAAGACATACATGGCATTTTCACAAACACAAGGCATGCTTAATTCAAAAATCCAACCAAATATCATGCAAATGCAAAAACCTAACAACTAGCATGACAAAAATACAACACACAATGCAAAACACATGGAGTAGCCAAATGGCCCCAAGCTTCAACAAGCATGGCATTTTCACAAACACTTGGTATGCTAGCATGAAAAACTAAGTCATAACACAAAAATCACACAAGCATTTTCACAAACACCTAATATACCAAATCCAAAACATGCTTACTAAGATATAAAACAAGAATCATGCAAAGAATCACACAAGCATTTTCACAAACACTTAATATGCTAACTCTAAAACATGCTCAAATTTAAACAACATGAAAACATAAAATTATGAATGTAAAAACATGATATCTAAGACATAAATGGCAACAAACAAAGCAACCAAATTAAATATAACTTAAGAACATGAAATAACATAATATTTAAAACATCAAAAATAAAGAAAATAGCATAAACAATATGGTAAAATGAATCAAAAATAACAACTTAAAATAAATAATGTAGGCCATTTGGCCATGGTGAGTTTATTGTAAAAACAAAATGTAAGAAAAATATACTTAAGAAAGGAAATGAAGGAAGAACAAGAAACATTATTTTAAAATGAAAACTCACCAAGTAGCTTTTGAACGGGATTAAGCTATAAACCCTCAGAGTAGCTTTTGAACGGATTAAGCCACAAACCCTCAGAGTAGCTTTTGAACGGATTAAGCTACACACCCTCAGAGTAGCTTTTGAACGGATTAAGCTACAAACCCTCTCAACAAAAACACTATGACTCACCACCCGGATAATCCTAATACAAGTGTATAGACTATCTCACAAGGGGTAGTGGGTGATCTCAACCAAAGGCCAAGACTCCTTATTTATAAGGTGAGCACCTCTTTGGCTTGACATTACAAAGGGATGTGGGATTGGGACTTAGGCTCAAAAATGAAAATCTCTAACTTAACTCTTGATTTTTAATCACTTGATTGAAAAAATCCTAATCTTCCTCCTTCCTTTGGGCTTGGGCATGCCAGCACTTCTCTTTTCCAGCCCAGCTCTGATTTTTGAAAGGCCCAAAGAAGCCCTTTTCGGTTGCTTGGGTGAAACGACCATTTTGCCCCCCCGGATGCAAAATAAATATCAAACGGGCTCCAAATTCAATTTTTCTTTTTTTAATACTTCCAAAATAATAAAATATTGACTTCTGGAAGTTTTAAAAATTATCCGAGTCCGTTTGCTATTTATTTGGATTTTTTCTTCCCAAAACGTCCTTTTATGCCCCTACTTTTTACCATTTTTTAAACGAGCTCCAAATCAAGATTTTTCTTCACCAGTCTCTTCAAAATAATTAAAAAGTGTGATCTGGAAGTTTTCATAATTTTTGGAGCTCATTTGGTATTTTTTCGGGATTTATCGGCTTGAATTACTGCATAGGAGGCTCGGGATTTAGCCATTTTGCAAACGAACTCGGAATCAAGATTTTCTTTCGCCAATCTCTTTCAAATAATTTAAAAATGAGATCTGCAAATTTTCAAAAGATTTGGAGCTCATTTGCTATTTTTCCGGGATTTTCCTTTTTGAATTACTGCATAAGAAGCCCGGGATTTGGCCATTTTGCAAACGAACTCGGAATCAAGATTTTCTTTCGCCAATCTCCTTCAAATGATTTAGGAATGAGATTGACAAATTTTCCATAATTTTCGGAGTCCATTTGCTATTTTTTCCAAATTTTTCCAATTTTGCCCTTTTACCTCGGAAACCCGGTTTTGCTCAAAACAAATCCGATTTTCAGATTTTCTTCAATCTGAGCCTTGGGCCATCCTTTTTAATCATTCCTCATCCATTGGGGGCTTTGGTCTTACCAAGTCGGGCCATTTCTGTGATTTTTCCCGATTTCACCGAAATCCACTAAAAACCCTAATTCTCGGTTTTCTCCCGGATTGACTTTCCTTTCGGTTTTTCTTGCAAGTGACTTCTCCATTACCCGTAGTCAGTGCTTATCTTTCATTTGGAACCTTCAATTTCGACCAGTTTGATCGTTTAAGCACTTTTCCCCAAATTTCTCGGATTAGGGTTTCTTTTCTACTGAATCTCCAAATCCCAACTTCCGAAGTCCATATCTTTCAATGTAGACCTCGGATTATCAAAATTCTTTCTCCATTTTTCAATTGAACTTAAAATCTTGATTTTGAAAGTGGGTTGACTTTTTCAGTAGTTGACTTTCTAGGGTTGACTTTTTCGGGGTTGACTTTTTTTTTAAGTTTGACTTTTTGTGCTCGCCCTCTTAAACTAAGTCTCGGAGTACCACCTGCAGGATGAAAACCTTCTTTTTATACTCGGAAACATCAATATGGGAGGAAAACATACCTGTTTAGTGGTCCGGACAAAATTAGGTGTCTACAGCTGCCCCTCTTTGGCTATTGCTGAGAATCAGGAATCAGGCAAAGATAAACCGACACTAATTTTGTACGGTCAGTGACATCACATGTGAAGGAAAGGGAAAGGGGTTTCTTTTTCATTTTCATTTTTTCATTTTCTATTTTTCATTTTTTTCTTCTTTTTTCTTCTTTTTTTCTTTTTTTCTTTTTTCCTTTTTTCTATTTTCTCTTTTTTCATTTTTTTTTTATTATTTTTTTTTTAAACAATAAATTGAAGTTTTTGTCCTTAAATTGAATTCCCTGCCTAAACAAGGCTCGATTCATCTTAAGGAAACGAATTCGATTTTCAAAAGAAAAATTTATGCTCGAAGGGCTTTAAAATTGGTGCCCGAAGGTCTTAAAATGGTGCCCGGAGGTCTTAAAAATTGATGCCCGGAGGTCTTACCCCTGAAAAAAATTATGCCCGGAGGTCTTAAAGATGTTGCCCGGAGGTCTTACCTGTGATTTGAATAAAATTAAGCCCGGAGGTCTTAAAAATGGTGCCCATAGGCCTTACCCCTGAAAAAAAAAGTTATGCCCGGAGGTCTTAAAGATGTTGCCCGGAGGTCTTACCTGTGATTTGAAAAATTATGCGCTGTATGCGACTTTAAAAATGATGCCCGGAGGTCTTAAGAATGGTGCCCGGAGGCCTTACCTGTGATTTGAAAAAAATGCGCTGTATGCGACTTTAAAAATGATGCCCGGAGGTCTTAAGAATGGTGCCCGGAGGCCTTACCCGTGATTTGGAAGAAATGCGCTGTATGCGACTTTAAAAATGATGCCCGGAGGTCTTAAGAATGGTGCCTGGAGGCCTTACCCATAATTTGGAAGAAATGCGCTGTATGCGACTTTAAAAATGATGCCCGGAGGTCTTAAGAATGGTGCTCGGAGGCCTTACCCATAATTTGGAAGAAATTCGCTGTATGCGACTTTAAAAATGATGCCCGGAGGTCTTAAGAATGGTGCCCGGAGGCCTTACCCGTGATTTGGAAGAAATGCGCTGTATGCGACTTTAAAAATGATGCCCGGAGGTCTTAAGAATGGTGCCCGGAGGCCTTACCCGTGATTTGAAAAAAATGCGCTGTATGCGACTTTAAAAATGATGCCCGGAGGTCTTAAGAATGGTGCCCGGAGGCTTTACCCATAATTTGGAAGAAATGCGCTGTATGCGACTTTAAAAATGATGCCCGGAGGTCTTAAGAATGGTGCCCGGAGGCCTTACCCTTGATTTGGAAGAAATGCGCTGTATGCGACTTTAAAAATGATGCCCGGAGGTCTTAAGAATGGTGCCCGGAGGCCTTACCCGTGATTTGAAAAAAATGCGCTGTATGCGACTTTAAAAATGATGCCCGGAGGTCTTAAGAATGGTGCCCGGAGGCCTTACCCATAATTTGGAAGAAATGCGCTGTATGCGACTTTAAAAATGATGCCCGGAGGTCTTAAGAATGGTGCCCGGAGGCCTTACCTGTGATTTAAAAAAAATGCGCTGTATGCGACTTTAAAAATGATGCCCGGAGGTCTTAAGAATAGTGCCCGGAGGCCTTACCCCTGAAAAAAGTTATGCCCGGAGGTCTTAAAGATGTTGCCCGGAGGTCTTACCTATGAATTATGCCTGGAGGTCTTAAAAATGGTGCTGAAGAATTGTTGAAAATTAACCTAAAGATTTTGAGAAGATGCGAATGCTTTTTGATGCAAATGCATATGTTGAATAAGATACGAAATGACTTAAACTGGTGCAAATGTCTTTAATGCAAATGTAAATGACTTGGATTGATGCCCATGTTTCATGATGCAGATGCCCCTACTAATTGTGTTCATGTAACTGGTTTATGAATGGTGTAACTACAATTACCACACAGTAATGAAAATGCAATGATTCTAGAAATGATGCAATTGCTTGAGATGACACAAATACGAATTCCATGAAGAATGTACATGTAAAGGTAAAATACAGATGCTTATGGAATAATGCCAATGCAAATACCCATGAATGATGCAAATGCTTGCCGACACTGTGCAGATGCAAAAGCTCGATAAAGAGATGAGTGCTCATGAGTGATGCAAGTGCCCCCGGCTGTTTTTCTAGACTTTGGCTTAGCCTTTCAAATTCATTTTTCCTCTTCAAATCAGAGTATATCTTCAATTCATTTTGGCTATTCTCTTTGCCCCAACAGTTTTTCAAACTTTCATCAACAGAGATCTGAACCGGGTTCTATTTCTTCTTCTCATATCTGGAAGTCAAGACCTATCCTGGCAGTTCTACACCTTTGAGTTAGAAAAATCCTTGTCTCATGCCAACATCAAAATGGGTATTTCAAAAAAATCTTTTTATTTGTTTTCGCATTTTGAAAACTTCTAAACAAAAAATATTAACCCCACAATGTGTGATGTACAAATCTTTTGAAGACTGATGATCATTGTTAGAAATTTCTCTAAGTATCAAACTGGGTTTTTTCAACTGGATTGGCAAGGCTTGGTATAACAAGATTCTGGCTTTTCCAGGAAAACTTCATGACAAAAATGTATATCCCTTCTAGGCTCACAAATGGAACAGGTTTTATAAATCATGAATTCATTGAGAACCAAACAAATTCAACATTCTTTTAGTTTCCATATCAAGGCATTTTGTCAAGCATCAAGATTGGCTGGGATGTTTAAATCGAAAAGTTTAATCTTGGGAACAAAGTTTCAGTTTTTGAAGACAATCCTCCGAATGAGAGCTGACAATTTGGGGGGTTCAGGAATTCCTAGATGTTCCTCGACGACCACTCCTTTAATAAGATCTTTTCTTTTGGGGTATCGGCACTATCATCGATGGCATCGAAAATTCCCATTCTACTCTAGACCGCCCGTTTTTTTGGGTTTTCGCCCTAGAGTCCCATTCTTTTCAATTTTTCTCTTTTTTTTTTTTTTTACCATGCACTTGAGAATTCTAAATTCTTCCTTAGTGAAATGAGAATTTGATAAGATGGGATAAAATCTGAGGAAAACCCTTCAAATTAAACATTCATGCTTGATCAAAATGGACTTTTAAAGCACGTAATGTAGGCCATGGCTCAGGATTCAGAAAGAAAGGATAAATAGGCCCAAAATATGTGTTTGAGGGTAATCAGATCAAGGATCCTTTCTTGAAGAGGATTTTCTTTGAAGCATGTGTCTCTTCTTGGACATTTCTTTCTTTTTGATTTTGCTCTTTTTCTTCCTTGCTTTTGGCTTTCAATTTGCCATGTCTTTCACACACATTTTTTTATTGTGTTTTTTGTTTGTTTTTCTTGGCTTTCATTTTGTCATCTTTTCCTCTTCTTTTTTTCTTTGACAGAGTGCGCCCGTATTTATTCGGGGCTCCATTTGCTTTGTGTCTGTCCCTGAGCTGTCACTCATTTCTCAATGATCTTTGAAAAGATCTTTCCTCGCATTTGCCCCCCAGTGTAGAGGGTAATCCTTGATCAGGGTTCAAAGAATTAAGAATTCTTTTGGCTCAAAAGGGGTGACTATGGATAATAATTTTTTCTTGTGAAATGGATATGAAAGATGGCCATTCATCATATCAAGCCCAAATATTCTCATTGAAAAGCAATCCTCAGGGGAAATAGATATTCAGAATTTCATTTTGCACTTTGGAATCATCCGAATTCTCATATGCATGATATCATGATTTTTCTTTTTCTTTTTTTTTTTTTTGTTTTTTTCGTCGCATGCCCCCAATGATTCATGCATTAGCCCATCCTTCTTCACTATGTATCCATCATTTCCACATATGATGCCCCAATTTGATTATCCATGCGAATTTGTATCAACGAGGAACATGGCAAGTCTAGGTCTGTTTTGAAAATGCTGAGTTTCCAATCTGAGTTCTTTGAAGAGACAAGGAAAACATGACCCAAAAGCAGGTTTTCTCTGGGACAAGGGATAATCTAGTTTAATCATTGTGCCCCAAGGTGTCAATCATGAAGTGATGTCTAGGCAATTAGTGTTTTGTGGTCATTGGGAAAGGTCATGAATGGTTTTAGCACAATCCTGACACACACCAAATTATCAAAATCTGGATTCTTGAAAGAATGTCTCATTTGTTTGATTTTCAAAGAATTCAAAAAATTTCAAAAAGTTTGTTCCTTTGTTCATAGCCTAGACTAGGATTTACATCCTTGCTTATTTTGCAATGACAATGCTTCTCTTTTTTCATTCATTTTTCCTTGAAGCATTAGGTCTTTCAAGTGTTATTGATTCAAGGTTTAGGTATAGAGAAGCCCAAAAAAGAGGGGGATGGTGTTGGGTCATTTCTAACACTGATCATCAATCTTCTTGAGACTATCCATTATTAAAACTTCCTTAATGCTTGTTTTTGTAAATTCACGTTTATTTAAAACACAACAAACACAAAGCATTTAAAATTCATTTAATTCATGTAGATGTTAACATGAGACAAGTGCTTTCATCATCACAGTGTATAAAACTACATGCGTCAAAAATGCTCCTATTGACATCCTTCAAAGGTAGTAATTCTCCCCCTAAAACCCTGAAAGAAATTGATTTAGGGCTAAGTGGCCTTCCATTGATCGATAAGCTCCGGTGTCAAAATACCATCACGGATAAAACTTTCAATCATTTCCTTCAGTTGTCTGCATTTTTCAGTTGAATGCCCAACTACCCCTAGGTGATAATCACACTTGCTGTCAGGGTCATAACTCCTTGCTGATGGATTCGGAGCTATTTTCAAAGGTACCGGGGTAAGGTACTGATTCTTTATTAGTAATGGCAGTAAGTCAGGGATGGGGATTGGAATTCTTTCTTGATTTTCTCGCGGTCGTTTTCTAGAAGTAGGCCTTGTTGCAAGGGCTGGTATAGGATTAGGTGTTTGGGTAGGTAGGTAAGGATAAAGGCTTGGAGATACCTCAGTAGGGTAACATGATTGGTATGAGGGAAATTGGGAATATGGGATGAAATCTTCCATAGTTTGGACATCTTCCTCTTTCTTTCTTGGTGCCTTATTTCTCTCGGTATTTGATGTTCCTTCTCTTTCAAGTTTCCCATTCTTGATAGCATTCTCAATCATCTCCCCTGAAATTACCATGTCCGCAAAATTCTTCGAAGCATTGCCGACAAGTCTGTCATAGTACGGGGCGTGCAGTGTATTCACAAAAAGGATAGTGATTTCCTTTTGTGTCAAGGGCGGTTGTATTTGGGAAGCCAGGCTCATCCACCGTTGTGCATATTCTTTGAAGCTCTCAGTAGCTTTTTTCTCCATATTTTGCAAAGTGAGACGATCAAGTGTCTTGTCGGTCATATGCTTGTACTGGTTTAGAAAAGCCCCAGCCAAATCATTCCAAGAGCGAATCTGATCCTTGCTCAACTGACTATACCACCTAATTGCGGACCCGCTGAGGCTATCCTGAAAGCAGTGAATCAAAAGCTTATCATTATCTATCTGACTTGTCATCTTTCGGCAGAACATAGTGATGTGGGCTGATGGATCGGTCGTCCCGTCATATTTCACAAAGTCAGGGATCTTGAACTTAGGAGGAATGACTAAATCGAGGACCAAGCATCGTTCTTTCGCCTCCACACTCCCGAATACATCTTTTCTTTCTATTGCCCGGAGCCTTTCATCTAACAACTGATATTTCCCTTGGGAATCTGCCAACTCAACCTCATTTACTGCAACCCTTTTCAACTTTGCCTGTTCAGCCGGATCATCTGATTTTAGGACATTGACGGGGTTAACAGTGTTCTGGGCATCACTTATTGCTACCTCATCTTGGCCCTTTTGTACCTCTAACCCTTCTCCGGCGACAAAGTTTTCGGTGTATCCTTTTCCCTTCATTACAGCAGACATTAGCTCCATCAGTTTAGTCATCTGATCCTTAGATTCTGCTTGAGATTTTGCTAGCTGTTCTCGCAATTCTCTCTGTTCCCTTTCCATTTTTTCCATTCGGGCAACTTGTTCATCCTCCATAGCACCGGCCTGTATTAAAAGTGTACTCAGTACTTCTTCTGATTTGAAATGGAAATTCTTTCAAAGACTCCTAAAGCCAAGCCAACTTCTATTTTATTTCCCCCAAATGTATGTCATGATGAATGAGCCATGAATGCAATTTCATGCATGTGAAGCCTAAACAATATGATGTATGGATATGTACAATGGAAACATGCTGACCATATATGTGATAAATGCAATCACAATGCCAACATGTTGCAAACAAAGAATAAACAAATCAACACATGGATATATGCAATGACTGATCATGTGCATTTTAGCATGTTTCCCAATGAATGATCATATATCCTATGAATGCAAAACGGTGTCAATTATGATACATGCAAACAATGAATGATTGGTATAGAGTATATACAAAGAAAATCATGCTAACCATGTGTGTCATGAATGCGACCTAATGCTAACATGATGTATGTAATAAGCAAATTAATGCATGAACATATACAAAGAAATTATGCTGACTATGTTTGTTATGAATGCAACCTGACAAATAATTGATGGGATGCAAAATGCAAAGGGGAAGATATCACGGAGGAAATAAGAATCGGAGGAACTTAATCATCAACATCTTATAAATTTGAAGGATACTCAATTCATTCCCATATCAATGTTCACAATGGTATAAACCATGTTTTACCAAATTTGAGCAGTAGTTAAAACTGTCTTTACAAGCACTTTATTCTTCCTAGCATCCTAAGGCTATAAGAGCCGGCTACTGAAAAAGTGAAATCCTATTACATCATATAAGACCGAAGTCTTTCCACTTCAATGCTGTAAATCTCCCAATCCTAATGGCGTTTTCCCAGTCCTTTATCAATCAGTGTCGTTGGATCCAACCACTTGGCATCTATGAGAGCTTGCACTTTCCTTTTGACTGCTATACAATCTTCGATGCTATGGCCAACAATTCCACAGTGATAATCACATCTTTCATTTGGATTATACCACATTGGATATGGTGGTAACAGGGGTTTCAATGGGACACAGGCAACCATGTGATTTTGGATCAGTATAGGGAGGAGCTCTTGGTAGCTGATTGGAATGGGATCAAAATGCATTTGGGTCTTATTCTGGGATCGTTTCTTAGTCACACATGGCCTAGGAGTTGGGGCACTTGGTGGTAGCACTAAGGTTCGAACCGGAGTGTTTACATGGGGATGTGGCGGAACAGCATGGTAAGGGTATGGATTTGGACACGGGGCCTTTGGAGGTTGTACATAGCTCGAGGTTCCTATCTCAGGTACTGGATAAGGTGATTGATGAGGGAAATAGTATGAACTGGTAGTTGGTAACGATGGAGTCGGATTCAGGAATCCTGTAGTGGTCGTCCCAATGGACGATTGGACCATAGTAGGGTGGGGATACTGGTTTGGACCTAGAACAGTTTGCAGGTATGGTACTGGATTCGAGGTTTCTGTCTTTGGTATCAGGCTTTCAGGTTTAATTATTTTCATGATTTTGTCCACAATTTCATCAGGATTGCAACCTTTGTGGCATTGACAAGTGCAGGATCCAGCAAGGATTGTATGTTCTGGACCTAATGGTTTTGGTTGATCCGAAGATGATGCGAAGCCCTGAGAAAGTTCACCTTTACTGTTACCCATATCCTCAACCATTTTCAGCAATTTGGCAAGTTGTTCCTTCACCTCTCGGATTTCATGTCCATATTCATCTTGATTGCGTTCCAAAGCACCCAATCGTTCCTCCGATTCATTCCTCATATCTCGAACCCCTTTCATGCAAATGAAAATGTCATGAGATTAAGATTATGAATGTACACGCTCTATTCCTATGTGCATGAATAAATTGATGATTAATGCATGAACATATACAGAAAAATTATGATGACTATGTATGCTATGGATGCAATTTAATGCCAGGTATATACAGATAATGACTATGCATGTCATAAACGTGTCCTACAATGAATGACCATGCATGCTATGATGTCAAAATGATACATGCTAAGAATAAATGAATTAATACAAAGGTAGGTACAAAGAATGACCATGTATATCACAAATGTATTCTACAATGAATAATCATGCATGTTATGACTGTAACACGATGTCAAAATGACACAAATAAATTAACCAATGATTACACGAAATTGGTGGGACCTAAATCTTGATTATTCAAAAATCTCATTATGCAAGATTTGCCTCCTAATTTATGATTTTTTTTTAACATGCTTTTTTTTTGTGTTTTTTTTTTATTTATTTATGAAAAACCAATCACATTATTTTCAAAAGAATTTCAGGGTGGATCCCACTATGGTACCATATGCAAATGTTCATGTGACACTACTGGTTTTATGAAATCATCAAATGAAATTACCAAATGTTTATTGCAAAGAATGAGATCAATAATACAACCAAAAATGTACATGCTCCATTCACACATGCATGAAATGTGCAATATGCAAAAATGCTTGAAAAATGATTTTTTTTTTTTTAAAAACAGATAATGAACATCTGCCCCAGCAATATCTGCTTATTTAGGCATCACGATGCCTTCGAGGCGGAGTATCACATTTATTACGGGCGATGTACGTACATCGTTGCCCAATCTATCACACTTATTCGGAGTGTAAAACAGGTAACAAAAAGTTTAGAAATGTCCCTCCATGTGTTCCTATTTTCGGTATATCTAACGGAAATTCGGGATGGCTTCACCTAGGTTCACTATATGAGGGTGAATCGGTTCTAAGGCCCCGAATTGTTCCTTACTGTCGCCGGTGAAGGCTAGTAAGGCACCCCGATAAAAGCGGATTCAATTCGTTAGAGTATATTTTCCTATGCCCGTACGGAGGATTATCACGAAGGCATTAGGTACTTTATACTCCGAAAGTGTTTCACTAGCCCATACGGAGGATCATCACGAAGGCGTAGTTACTTTACTCCCACTTAAAAGGACGGAACCCGGGTATAGGATTCATGTTATGCAAATGCACGTGTAGTGTGTGTGGAGGAATATCAAACCTTTCACTACCTATTCTGCAAACCTTATTCTAAATGCCCTAGCAATTAAAACATTCAAGAATAGTGTAACGCATTAACCAACAAGCAATTATAATATACAACCTAAATAACTAGAGAACAATAATAAAATGCATGCACATGAGAATGAACATTTTTAAAAACATTTTATTATTTTCAAAATTCTCTTTATTAGAAAAATGTGGGAATTAAAATTAAATACCAATTAAACCAACAAAAACTGAGACTTTGATAACACACGACTATTTCTAGGCCTGACTCTCTAATAGTCCCCAGTGGAGTCGCCAAGCTGTCGCAACCTAAAAAATAACGACGAGTCTCATCGCAAGACTTTATTATTCGTTAAGCGTGACATTAAAAAAAAAACGAGGAAAAGTCGACTTAATTCCTCTAGAAAAATGAAGGTTTTGAAAATGACCTTAAAAAAGACATGGAGTCGCCACCAATCTTTTTTAGCTAGGTGTGATCGGCCACCTATTAAAACCGGTTTTATAAAAATATTTTAAAAATTAATTAAAATATTTTTAAAACCAATTTCAAGTCTGCGTTAAAACCAGAGAAATCAAAGAAACGGGTTCGGGAGTCGGTTACGTGTGGGGAAGGATTAGCACCCCCACAACGCCCGTATAAATCGGTACCTTATTAATCGTGTGTTATCTCAAGTCTCGGTAAAAAGTTGGTTTTAAATTTAGTATTTCAAGTTAATTCCCAATTTAAAGAAAAATAATTCCATTTTTTTATTGAAAATGATCCGGAATTTATAAATTCAAAATTTTCCTATATTCTCCAACAAACGTGGCAAAATATAGAAATTTTTATTAGTTTTGGAAAACTTTCCGAATCATTCTCTTTTTTGAAAGAAAGATATTCATTTATTAATGATAATTGATGATATTCCCTCCAGCAAACCCGGTAGAGAACTCATGAATTATTTTAACTCGGGAATATCTTTATATTTTTTTTATTGAAAACCATTATCTTTTTTTGGAAACATTTAAAAGAAATGAATATGTATATGCATGACATAAATAAAATGACATAGTACAGTCTAAATAATATAATGCAACCTAAATGACATGACAAATATGAATGGTATGGCATATAATTTAAATGACATGGAATAAAATAATGCTATCATATAATATGCATGAAAATAAAAATGCAATGCATGAAATGTATTTTTTTCCTTTTATTAAGGAAATCCGTATATCTAAAAAGATATCCGGCTACCTTAGGAAAATATGTCAAATTAAATATTCTAAAACCAAAATACTTTGTGATTGTTTGAAAACAATTTTGAGAAGCTTGAATAAAAACTGGGCTAAATTTTTTTTAAATGGCTCTAATTTCCTAAGTTTAAAAATCCGGACTTGACTACCCTTAACCCGAGACTTGAAAAACCATTTTTAGAGTTTAAAAAGGCTTAGAAACTACCCTAAGTCAGTAGCTAACCCTCCTAATCAGCCCACTCTAAGTAAATTAACCAAAACAGAAAAATGGTTTTTCTTTAAATTCAATTCTGACTCCACTGTCCAGTTTTAATCCACGATTTTTTACCCTATTTTTAAAAATACCAAAAATTCTAAAAAAAATACTGGAGACTCAGGACATGTAAAAATAAACGAGAAAAAATTGGATTAATTTTTTGATCAAAGATGAATTCCCAGAAAAACCAGAGATGTACGAGTTTTTGGAGGAGAAAAAACTGCTTTGTTTTTCTTTAAATTCAATTCTGACTTCACTGTCCAGTTTTAATCCACGATTTTTTACCCTATTTTTAAAAATTCCAAAAATTTTGAAAAAATTATTGGAGACTCAGGACATGTAAAAATACACGGAAAAAAATCGACTTAATTTTCTGATCGAAGATGAATTCCCAGAAAAACTAGAGATGTACGAGTTTTTGGAGGAGAAAAAACTGCTTTGTTTTTCTTTAAATTCAATTCTGACTTCACTGTCCAGTTTTAATCCACGATTTTTTACCCTATTTTTAAAAATTCCAAAAATTCTGAAAAATTTATTGGAGACTCAGGACATGTAAAAATACACGGGAAAAAATCGACTTAATTTTCTGATCAAAGATGAATTCCCAGAAAAATCGGAGATGTACGAGTTTTGGGTGGAAAAAAACTGCTTTGCCAACACAATTTTTTTTTGTCTTTGATAAAATCATTTAAAAACCAAAATAAAAATATTTGAAACTCATAGAATGACTTGAAGGCAGTAGCTAGGACTTTTTGAAAGTTAGATAAAAATTGGCTAAGTAAAAAAATCACAAAGGTAGAATAATCAATTTGACAAACTTAATTTTCCACAAGTGTGCTCAAGAGAGCATGACCTTGAACCATTAATTGGCTCAAGTCATTATTCAAGTGGCATGAACATGAAATGCATGAAACAATGCAGCAAACATAATGCATGAAATGCATGGATCTAAACCTAAATGTAAGGAAAATGCATGACACAAATAATATGGCCTAGACCTAACATGAACTTGCATGACATTTAATGTAACCTAGACCTAAGACATACATGGCATTTTCACAAACACAAGGCATGCTTAATTCAAAAATCCAACCAAATATCATGCAAATGCAAAAACCTAACAACTAGCATGACAAAAATACAACACACAATGCAAAACACATGGAGTAGCCAAATGGCCCCAAGCTTCAACAAGCATGGCATTTTCACAAACACTTGGTATGCTAGCATGAAAAACTAAGTCATAACACAAAAATCACACAAGCATTTTCACAAACACCTAATATACCAAATCCAAAACATGCTTACTAAGATATAAAACAAGAATCATGCAAAGAATCACACAAGCATTTTCACAAACACTTAATATGCTAACTCTAAAACATGCTCAAATTTAAACAACATGAAAACATAAAATTATGAATGTAAAAACATGATATCTAAGACATAAATGGCAACAAACAAAGCAACCAAATTAAATATAACTTAAGAACATGAAATAACATAATATTTAAAACATCAAAAATAAAGAAAATAGCATAAACAATATGGTAAAATGAATCAAAAATAACAACTTAAAATAAATAATGTAGGCCATTTGGCCATGGTGAGTTTATTGTAAAAACAAAATGTAAGAAAAATATACTTAAGAAAGGAAATGAAGGAAGAACAAGAAACATTATTTTAAAATGAAAACTCACCAAGTAGCTTTTGAACGGGATTAAGCTATAAACCCTCAGAGTAGCTTTTGAACGGATTAAGCCACAAACCCTCAGAGTAGCTTTTGAACGGATTAAGCTACACACCCTCAGAGTAGCTTTTGAACGGATTAAGCTACAAACCCTCTCAACAAAAACACTATGACTCACCACCCGGATAATCCTAATACAAGTGTATAGACTATCTCACAAGGGGTAGTGGGTGATCTCAACCAAAGGCCAAGACTCCTTATTTATAAGGTGAGCACCTCTTTGGCTTGACATTACAAAGGGATGTGGGATTGGGACTTAGGCTCAAAAATGAAAATCTCTAACTTAACTCTTGATTTTTAATCACTTGATTGAAAAAATCCTAATCTTCCTCCTTCCTTTGGGCTTGGGCATGCCAGCACTTCTCTTTTCCAGCCCAGCTCTGATTTTTGAAAGGCCCAAAGAAGCCCTTTTCGGTTGCTTGGGTGAAACGACCATTTTGCCCCCCCGGATGCAAAATAAATATCAAACGGGCTCCAAATTCAATTTTTCTTTTTTTAATACTTCCAAAATAATAAAATATTGACTTCTGGAAGTTTTAAAAATTATCCGAGTCCGTTTGCTATTTATTTGGATTTTTTCTTCCCAAAACGTCCTTTTATGCCCCTACTTTTTACCATTTTTTAAACGAGCTCCAAATCAAGATTTTTCTTCACCAGTCTCTTCAAAATAATTAAAAAGTGTGATCTGGAAGTTTTCATAATTTTTGGAGCTCATTTGGTATTTTTTCGGGATTTATCGGCTTGAATTACTGCATAGGAGGCTCGGGATTTAGCCATTTTGCAAACGAACTCGGAATCAAGATTTTCTTTCGCCAATCTCTTTCAAATAATTTAAAAATGAGATCTGCAAATTTTCAAAAGATTTGGAGCTCATTTGCTATTTTTCCGGGATTTTCCTTTTTGAATTACTGCATAAGAAGCCCGGGATTTGGCCATTTTGCAAACGAACTCGGAATCAAGATTTTCTTTCGCCAATCTCCTTCAAATGATTTAGGAATGAGATTGACAAATTTTCCATAATTTTCGGAGTCCATTTGCTATTTTTTCCAAATTTTTCCAATTTTGCCCTTTTACCTCGGAAACCCGGTTTTGCTCAAAACAAATCCGATTTTCAGATTTTCTTCAATCTGAGCCTTGGGCCATCCTTTTTAATCATTCCTCATCCATTGGGGGCTTTGGTCTTACCAAGTCGGGCCATTTCTGTGATTTTTCCCGATTTCACCGAAATCCACTAAAAACCCTAATTCTCGGTTTTCTCCCGGATTGACTTTCCTTTCGGTTTTTCTTGCAAGTGACTTCTCCATTACCCGTAGTCAGTGCTTATCTTTCATTTGGAACCTTCAATTTCGACCAGTTTGATCGTTTAAGCACTTTTCCCCAAATTTCTCGGATTAGGGTTTCTTTTCTACTGAATCTCCAAATCCCAACTTCCGAAGTCCATATCTTTCAATGTAGACCTCGGATTATCAAAATTCTTTCTCCATTTTTCAATTGAACTTAAAATCTTGATTTTGAAAGTGGGTTGACTTTTTCAGTAGTTGACTTTCTAGGGTTGACTTTTTCGGGGTTGACTTTTTTTTTAAGTTTGACTTTTTGTGCTCGCCCTCTTAAACTAAGTCTCGGAGTACCACCTGCAGGATGAAAACCTTCTTTTTATACTCGGAAACATCAATATGGGAGGAAAACATACCTGTTTAGTGGTCCGGACAAAATTAGGTGTCTACAGTTAGCAATTCTAACAACACAGATAAATGTTTATCCTTTATCTTTTACAAGTCTAAGGGGAGCTTGCTTATACAACATAGTAGATTGTAATTATTATTATTATTTTTTAATTAAAGAAAATACAAGTGAATGTTTTATTTATTTAAAACTTAATTAAATTAATCAATCTCGAAATATGTATATTAATAAAATAACAAACATGCTATAGATATAAAAAAGAAAATTTCAAAATCCAATAAGACAATTAAAAAAATAAAATAACATTTGTAGGTTAGTATAGCAATATTTTCAATACTATTATCTTGACTCATGAGCATAGCCAAAATATTCAAGATCGGACTAGACATTATTTTTCTAAGAAATAATTTTTTTAGTTAATTTTAAAATCTATAATCTATACTATATATAAAAGCACCAACTCCAAAACTACAAATAGTGAACGACATATATGCCCTTACTAATTTTTAAAATTAACTATTTTATCTTGAATGCTGAAATTTAATTATTTTAACATATATACCTTTGCTAATTTTTAAAATTAATTATTTTTATCCTTAATGCTGAAATTTAATTATTTTATCCTTAATAATAATTTTTTAATTTTTTTAACTATTTATCCTTGATAATAATTTATTATTTTTTTAATAAAAAGTCTAATTTTTTTATAGGCTACTACAAATTATTAATAATGATTTATTGAAATTTTAACAATTTTTATATTTGATATTGATTTATTAATTCTTTTAATAAAAAATATTTTTTTATAGGCTACTACAAATCACTAATTAATACTAATTATTTTAAGCCTAATTATTATTTGCATCTTTCCGTTTAGGACTAATTAATACTATGATAGTTCTATCCAACACTTTTTGACAAATATATATTGTCGGAGAAGCTGAGAAAAAAAATCCAGTCCACTTATTTCTTTGCTTGGCTGATGATCACTCTAAAATATATAGTAATATCAATACAATTAAATCTCTAAAATATATAGTTTGCTCTTTTTGCTATTTGACCTGGATCCATGAAAATCTCAATTTCTTACCGACTCCATTAAGAATGCTAGCTATAGTGATCATATCATGTTAAGACTTAGGATATAACTTCACAAACTTATAAATTAGCTAATTGTGGGTGCATTACATTGGTTGGTGCTTTCCTAAAAGCAAAATTTTTCTCGATTAACACATACTCGACAAAGCTTCTGTTGTGGAATCAGGCAAAGTTTAAATTTAGTGTTATTAGAAAGAAATATTATCAATTGTCAATTTCACTATGAAAATTGAATCCTAAGGCAGTGGTTAATTATTACATGAATAATTCCATCAGAAAAAGTGTGGAATAAACACAATCATGAATTATTGTTGAGCATTTTTTCAAGCTATTCAGTAGAGGGAATTCAAAATATAAGGTGGCTGCATCTATCATTGCATGATTAATTTTATTACATAAACCATTGCTTATTCTATCAACTTCTTACTATGCATAATGATATGCCAATTGCTAAAGGTAAGTGAGCTGATTTTTTTACTTTTCTATTTATTAAATTTTAGATTTCTTTAAAAATAGTTATGAATGTTGTTTTTTACATTTTATATACTTATTAATTCTCATTATTGTTAAATTTAGTTATGATAATTTATATTTGAAACTTCAGTTTATTGAATCAAAGGTCATGGAGAAAAAAATAGCAACAAATCAAATTATATTATATTTATCTAATTATTTAATATTCAAAATTCTATATATATATATATATATTTGTTACACATCTAAATTGTGTACTACAAATATTTTTCAAAAAATACAAGAATTCATCGTAAAATTCGTAGAACTTACAATTATATTTAGTTTATTGAGACATCAAACAACCAAACTACACAGAGAAAAAAAGAAAAGAAAAAATGAGTGGTTATGTGCAGCTTTATCTAATCCATATGAGAAAAAATGTTACTGATGTATAAAATATGATAAAACTTTAGCAAATATTTTAAAATTTTGCTTATTAAAATTGAAATAAAAATAACTTATTTTTTAATTTTACAAGAAAAAAAATTGAACAACCCTTCATTCTCTTTATTGCATGAGCTACATAGGGTTCCTTTTTTGTATCTATTGTGGTGCTAAAAGATTTCAATATGAGACATTATATTTTTTTGTCGCAATGAAAAAGTTAAGTTAGCTGCAACTCAAATTCCAGATGAATTGTATAATCTTCTTACATCTCAATTTGAGGAAGCTTTGTTATTTTAAAAGCAAATATGAGTGCACAATAGTATATTCTCATTCACATCTTTTGGAGTTCATCTGGATAAGGAATATCCATCTTAAAGAACTGATATTTATACGTTTCGAGCACAAGGACAAATATATCATGATCTTCCATCATTGATACTTGAAGCGGGCAATCCATGCTATTTCCAACTATACTTCTATGATACTAAAATGAACTTCAAAATAGGCTGAACCCGGATTTTAGCTCAGTTGGTTCATGCAGTCATCCTTAAGAGGTGGCATCCAGAAATTCTAGGGTTCGAATCTCAGCATCTGCAACCCTTTCCCTTATTCCTAGGCTGCAGCCTCCTTTGTACCAAAAAAAAACTTCAAAATAGGATGAGAATACTACAAGATGCCACCTTAAATGCAAAAATTGTAAAGGTGTTAACGAAAGTTCTAGAAGGAACTCCATATGCCAAATTTTTGCGTAGAATAAAAGATTTCTTTTCATTTGAAGATTTTAAAATTCATATTGCAGCAAATACTAATCTTGATCAAAGAGTTTACAATGGACCATCAGCAGATCAAGTTGCTGTTATATGGGTTGAAGGAAACAATCCAAATTTCCCATTTGAATGAGATATTGTAGTTCATGCATATTCAAGAACTCAACATAGAATGAAACACTACTTTGACCCATGCATCAAAATTAAGAAAACTACAGAAGATGATTTAATAGATGAAGATGTAAGATTTCATTATTACTTTTTAGTTTAACATAATGTTTGGATTTAAGATTTTGTTTTGTTTTTTGCAGGTAACTAAAATCTTAGCAGTATTGTTTACTGAAGCATTATTGAAATTCAAAAATACTTTATTGAAACATAAGACTTATATCATATAAAATGGTAAAGTTCAAGGAATCAACAGTGTATTCTTAAATGTCAACAAAAAAAATTGAATTGATTTTGACAGTGTACATTAACGTCAAAGAAGAAAAAAGTGCTATAGATTTGGAAAAATTATTGCTAAATTATTACCCCTTTATAGAGTCAAAGATCTTCCTGATTGAGAAATATTTGGTATGCTGGCTTTTTTTCTTTCTTTTCATCTCAATTCTTTTGCTAAAATGTTAAATTATTCTTTTTAATCATTTACTACAAATTTTACTTTATATTGTTAACTAACATTTGTGTTGACATAGATACTTGTTGATCTCCATCCTTGCATTAATATGCAAAAAATTAAACGAGAGATGACACTAATTAATAAAAAGTAAGTTTTCATAAGATAATACTCTTATATATATACTTTATTTTTAAAATTTTAATATGGTATATTAATTGATTTTTTTCAAATGATTTACATGTAGGAAATAAGTTATGTCAGTTGTACTATGGGAAAGTCTTGCAGATATATTTTAGGGGTTTTTCAATTGAACACATTAGTAATCTCATCAATTGCAATTAACCCTTTCATAAAAAAAGCAAGCGCGCTTAAAAAGTGGTAAGATCATTTACATAAATAGTTATACACAAACAAATTAGTTTCTTATTTACTAAAATAAAATATGTTATCATTTGATGTCGAGTAACAATTTATTCCTTCATAGGTTCTCTAATAAGAAAACATCAATAACAATACACTGATATGTTCAACATCAGGAAAAGAAATTGAAAGCTTACTCCAATACTTTAGAAGATATCATTGATCCATTGATGTTATTTTCAAAGGTAACAACGATTATATATTTTTAATAAATATATATTAAAAACTATTTTTTGTTAAAGGAAAACTTGAAAGTCTAAATTTTGTTTTACATGTCGAACATGATTTATTCGTTCAAAGCAACTGTTATAAATGTTATCAATAAGGACATACATATTACAATGCTTGAAACATCTGCAAAAGAAAAGTTCATATTAATGATAATCAAGCACAATGCTACAAATGCAAATGTTGATCATAAATCAAGGTAAGTAAATAAATATGTCAATTCATACATAAAATTAGGTGATACCGAATTAATTTTTTTGTTACAGATATCTACCGAAACTTGAAGTCAGTGATGGGAAACAAGAAGTTACGATAACTTTATTTTGAGAAGCAAAAACATTTATTGATTGTCCAATCTTAGAATATATAGAATTCATTATAATTGGAGTATAAAATTATTTATAACTTTGATTTCAATCTAAATATGGATAATTGAAAACTAACAAATTAAATTATTATTTTTAATGTAGAAAAGAAAAAAAAAAAAGATGGAAAACCAGACTACTACAATAATATAATTTCAAGTGTAGGCAATAAATATATATTATTTGTGCATATGAACGTGAGACAAGAATCTTTTGATATATATTAATTATATGATATATCACCTACGTGCAACGCACGTGTAGCTAAACTTAGTGTATATAAAAGTTTTACGATTTTGTATGTCAAAGTTACCCAAAACGCTATAAAAATTATTAAAAAAATCTACAAATGTATCTAAATTGTTTTAATGACTATAAAAAAAAAAAATTATAAAGCCATCTTAGATTTCAATAACTTTATATTTAAAATTTCAATAACCTTACATTATTGATATTAATAGAAGTTATTCAAAATAAAACATGTTCATGGGCCATGTAACTGCTATGCCCTTGAATTTGGTAAAAAAAAATTCTCAATTAAATGGTGGATGGAATTTGGGTAATAGTTAATTAGTCATTACTTGAAAAAGATGGATGAATTATTAATTTATTTTCATTTATTGTATAATAATTTTTATGATTAAGGAGCTTTTAAATTTTGTTGTAGTTATAAATATTTTAACTATGTAAATGTATATGAATTGCATTAAGAGTTTAATTTGAATAGACAAATAAAATTTTACATGAGTAAGAAAACTGGCAAACAATTATTTGACAATTGAATAATTTTATCAGTCTTTTTTATCATTTTGAAAAATGCTTTGATGCATGATCCATATGTTAGGAATTACTATCATATTATGCAAATCATTTAACTCTAAAAAACAGATTTTTTATTGTTATTCAAACCAAAAAAAAATATAATTACAATATATACATTTAAAAGGACTTAGTAGGCCTCTTAGAATTTTTTTTTTTTGTAATACATGTAGAAAATGAAAATTCTTTAGACTTCGATAACAATCATATCATTAACCAAAGAATAAAGTGTTCTAACACTTAGGTCAAGCACCAAAAGCTTTGAGAAACTAATACTACTCACTAAACATTAATCCAAGCATTAAAAATAAAAAGATTTTAAAGTTTTATTGATCTTTTTTTTCTTTCAAATTTACCATTAAGTTTGAAGATATAGGATTGTTTTCCTTTTCTTTAAAACCAATATTTAAAACATATTTATGAAATCATACTAGAGGAAAAAAAATCTCGATTATTTTTTAAAAGGCAATAGTCTCCACATGTATATCAAAGGAAAATAATTACGTACAACATGTTTTAAAATGTAATAATTATTGATATAGCACTGATTTGTTTTGCATTTGTAGGTAATACCAATTATGAAATCACTCAATCTTTTACAAAGGAGAAAGCAGTTTTGGATGAGTAGTTGTATGTAGAGTGGAATTTTTCTTAGAGTGGGCACATTAAAATCTTTATTCTCAAATAAGGATACTTTTAATCTTTTTTTCTTTTTAAGGATGTGTTTGGTATAATGGAAAAGTGGAATGATGGATAGAGGGGAGTGGAAAAGTGAAAAGAAAATAAATGTTGGGTGTGCTTGGTAAAAAAAAAAATGAGAGAAAAGAAAATAAGAAAGAATATAATTTTTCACACCTATTAACAAAAACAAATCACTCCAAATTGGAAAGAAAAGATGAAGAAAAAAAAATGAGAGTGGTATGAGTCAAGTGTGTATATTTACAAAATTATCCATCATTGTTTAAATTTGATTTTTTCATCTTAACTTACAATGATTAAATGGTAAAATAATGTACTTTTCAGTTTATTTTCTCTTATTTTTCAATTATACCAAACAATAGATGAAAAGAAAATTATTTTGTCTTTCCGTTTTTCTATCTTTCCTATCAAGCATACTATATGGAAAGAAAAAATATATATATTTTCTTTCTTTTCATTTTTCTTTCCTTCCAATTTTCTATTTATCCTACCAAGCAAAGCCTAAATGCGGTATTAGAAGCCATGTCAACTCCAACTCATCATCTACATGGCCAAATTGTCCACATGGCAGTTGGACTAATTTTAGTTTTTCCTTCTATTTATTTATTATTATTTTTTTTTACATTTCTTTTTCTTATCCTTTCCACCAGCACATCTATTAATTTTTATTTTATTGTATAATGCAAAAATTATTAAAACTCTTATATTCTTGGTAGCTTCAAATATCAAAAATAAAAAAAAAAATTCTTTTATTACCAATAGATTTTCGTCATTCACGTCTAAAAGCCCCAAATTATCATTTTAAATTTTTACTAGAAACATTAGCTAAAAGTGACTCTACGTTGGATGTAATCTTTTAGTTCCATTATTTATATGAACTCTATCATGATAGACTGATATTTCATTCGTTGTCTTTATTTTTTATTTATTTAAAAGAATTGTGAAGAAGTATAAAATAACTATCATAAAAAATACAGCCACCTATTCTCATGAGCTACCCAATTATCCAATTTCATTTTGATAATTTTATGTAAGTATTATCTAATTTTATAGATGTTACAAAATATTAGATAGCGCTTAGATAATAGTAAATTATATATGTATATTGTAAAATTCTAAAAACTTTTGACATATCATTAGTTTTGCCATTTGATTTAAACGCGACAAAAATATTAAATAGCTAGCGATTTAAAAATAAATTTATAGTGATTAGTTATTTTATTTAAATAATACAATAATTTTTTTTTATTCTCATATTATAAAACCATCTTTCACATCTCAAAGATTCGAAAGATTGGATACTTATAAATTAAATAATCTTAATTATGATACACATTTTAATTGTTTCAACATTTAGAGTATTGGCAAGTTTCATATATTTGAATTTTAGGATGTAATGGATAGATTTATTGGAAGGAAGAACTAGCTACATCTTAATTTCATATGCATAAGTGCAAACAAGGAATAAAAAATTAAAGTAATTCAAAATAAATAATGATCGATCAAATATCACATAATAAATATAATAATTTATTATTTGACATATATAAACTAATTAAAAAATATAATTTTCATATATATACAATCTTAATAAAAAAAATTTATACAAAAAATCTTTATATCAATTTACTAAAAATTCAACCCGCATCGTGGGGTTATATTCCTTGTTTACACATGTATCGGGGAAAGTGGAAACAATGAAACTAACAACTCTCCCTCTCCTATTTCTCCCTTTAATCATCGTTTGGATAACACAGGAGTGCAATAATTTGGAAAGTGTGGGGCTGCAGTATTATATAACTTTTTTTTTTTTTGACCATGGGGTATATATATTATATATCATCGGGTAAATCCGAAAAAACATGCTTTCCAATCAAAATAAATATATAAATGGTTTAATGATAAAAAATAATTCATAAAAAAAAAAAAAAATTTGGATAATACAGTAGTGCAATAATTTGGAAAGTGATTTCTCCCTTTAACCATCGTTTGGAATCTTTGGATAACACAGTAGTGCAATAATTTGGAACGTGTGGGGCTACAATTAGGCCTTCTCATCAGTCGGACAGTCCGCTCGATTCGATAGGTTTGGTTCGTATTGGATCGGGTTTGAGCAAAATATTTTGATCCGGTTCGGCTCAATCCGGTCCGAAATAGTATTTTTTTATTATAATAATAATATTTTTTTTATTTTTAATTATAAAAAAATTTAAAAAATATTTTTTTAATAAGATAAACAGTAAATTCAAACCTACTGAGCCGGCCCGGCCCGACCTAAAATCGAGCCTAGACAAATTATTTTTAAAAAAACAGGTCGCGGCCAAACCTGGCTCGACCCCTTAGCAGGTCCAGCTGTAATATTATATAACTATTTTTTTTATTTTTAGAATGGGGTATATATATTATATATCATCGGGTAAATCTGAAAAACATGTTTTCTAATCAAAACAAATTTATAAATGGTTTAATGATAAAAAATAATTCATAAAAAAGAAATGCATAATTTTAAAATTGTTAAAAAATATTGCAAAAATTAATCTACCCTTAATAAAAGATAATATATTCTTTGGGGTGCTTGAAAAGCACTCTCGGGGGTGATGAACTTCTATTGTTTTCATCATTTTCATGGAAATTAGTATCTTTCCTGGAGAACTTGAATGTATTGTTTTAAGGATTCAAAACTTTTATAGATGTAGAAGAAAAGGGTGAAATAGAAAAGGAAGAAGTTGAGGATGAGGATGATTGGGAAATATTTTCCTTGAAATGAAGTTCACCAAAGATTTCAGTGAAAAAGATTGCTCAATAGATTTAATTGCAGGCTTGATTTGGTTCCATGAGGAGAGGGATTCAAGCAAAGTTGGGTTTTCTGGTAATGGGTTTTCAAAGATGTGTTGAATGCTTTCACAGATAGCCATGGCTTGGCTCTCCAATCTTCTCTTACAGAGAGATGATACTAAAATTAGAGAAGAAAAAAATGCGCAAAGCAAGCAAGAAGGAAGGAAATATAAAGAGATTTAAGATCTCCTCTGACGGTTAGAGTAGTAAAGAGGGAGAGGTAGAGAGACAGAACACGAGAATGTTTGCAATATCGGAACAAGATACATTCTTTTTACTAAGGATAGATTGATTTTTGCAATATTTTTCTACAATTTTGATTTTATGTGTTTTCTTTTTATGAATTATTTTTTATTATTAAATCAGTTACAAATTTATTTGATTAGAGGCATGTTTTTTCAGATTTACCCTATGTCATTTATATCCACAGGAATGGTCTTAGTTATCAAAAGAATCAATATATTTGTGATTCTAAGTGGTTGAGTTTTTATTTATCTTTTGACAAATATCAATGTTTGAGTTTCATTAGTGGACTCACTTGATTGGTAATTTATAAATATTATTATTAGTTCCCTCTTAGATCTATATCATATTTTGATTTTGGATTGAGATATTCTCTCTTCACCTATCTAGTGCCCTAAGACATGTTAGAAAAACCCAAAATCAAATACGAGGTAGCCTCCATTTATAAATGATATGTGAGTACCATTATTAGCTTTCACTTGATTGATGATATGTAAATATTATTATTAACTCTGTTTGAAACTTGTGATATGTCCTGAATCTTGACGGATAACATCCTCTCACCTATGGAGTATCTTAAGACACGTTAGAAAAACTTAAAATCAAGACTTAAATATAAAATTATCTCTTGTATTATATCTCTTTCTCCACTTTGGTACTTAAAATTTTTTTGACAAATTTCGAGTACCTATAGTATAAATTTTTGGCCCAATTAGGTACCTGATTTGAATCCGATTGAGACAAAAAATTATACTAAGTATCCAAAATGTATAAAAAAAATTTAGATACCAAAATCAAATACGACAAGATCAAATTTTTTATACATTTCTATACCTTTTGCATAAAAAATTTAGATTTCGTATTTGATCGTGCATATATTATAGATACCTTACTATACCTTTTTTATACAAAAAATTATACTAAGTATCCGAAATGCATATAAAAAAAAAGGTATAGTAAGGGTTTTTTTTTTTTTTTTTTTTTTTATAAGCCTAAAATCAAATACGACAAGATCAATAATATATGCACTAAGAAAGACAATAATCTCTCATTTTTCCTTCAAAGAAGCCATGGTTGTCTCATCATTACCTCTATTACTTTTGTTTCTCACTGGGATTTCCTTTTGGGTGGTTGAAGCAGAAGTCCACTATCATGACTTTGTTGTGAGTACTTTAAATCAGTCTCGATCTGTTTATAATAAAAGTATATATGAACTTTATATGAAGATTACTATTACAAACAATATATTTTTTCTTTAAATTTTTTTATGAACTGTGATGATCTTCAATATCAAAACTGTAGCTGGCAGAGAAGAACATCACGAGGCTGTGCAAGACCAAGAGTATGCTGGTTGTTAATGACCAATTTCCAGGACCGACCATTTATGTTCATAAAGGTGATACAGTGTTTGTTAATGTTCATAATCATGGGGATTTTGGTCTCACAATTCACTGGTAATTTTCTCTCTCTCTCTCTCTCTAACTGGCTCAATTATATCTCTTATAAAGCAAAATTTATATGGTGAGTTTATATCAAAGTTGGATCATCAATATTGGGATCCAGGCATGGGGTAAAGCAACCAAGAAATCCATGGTCAGATGGTTCAGCATACATCACGCAATGTCCTATTCAACCTGGCAAGAATTTCACATATGAAGTTGTATTTTCTGATGAGGAAGGAACTCTCTGGTGGCATGCTAACAGCGATTGGACTCGAAACACTGTTCATGGGGCCATTGTCATTTACCCTCCTCAAGGATTTTCCTACCCTTTTCCCACTCCTGATGGAGAAGAAATTCTCATACTCGGTAACCCTTAATTTCTTTGCTTAATTGGATCTCATTATAGACCAGACCAGATCAGTACTTTCTTTTTTGTGGGTTCTTCGATTTAGACCCATTAAACATTTGGTAAGTAGTTATAATTAGCTATGTTACTCGGACACGGATATTCGGACATGGATATGTTAATTTTTTTTTTAAAGATTTTCATGTATTTGGAGGGTTTTTGAAAGATCATATTTTCATACCCATATCTAGATATGCCAAGAGAAATGAAGAGTCATAGATAATTAGTATTATATTATGTATTCTGATTCTTCAATCTGACCAGGGTTTTGCCTATTATATATGCATACATATAGGAACTTGGTTTACCTATGATGTGAACAAGGTAATAAAAGAGATCCTGAGAACTGGGAGAGACGTCCCTATATCTGATGCTTACACCATAAATGGCCAGCCAGGAGATTTCTGTGCTTGCTCTAAAGGTACCTACTCTGTCACAAATCTATCTAATGTATAATTACAATAAACATATACAACAAGTTTTATCATATATTGATCACTTAAGCAGGTTGTTTAAGTTTGCCAATTGAACTAAAATTTGTAGCTGAACAATCTACATCTTCTCAGAAATATACTAATTACATAGTACTATAGTAGAGATAATTTCAAAATTCTTCAATCACAGAAAGATCTATCAAGGAACCAGGGATTTAGTCTAGTTGGTTCATACAGCTACTCTTAAGAAATGACATCTAGTAAGTCTGAGATTCGAATCTCAGTATCTACAATCTCTTCTTTTCTCGGATTACGGTCTCCTTTGTACAAAAAAAAATGATTATTCTTGTGTTGCAGAGATGACATACCGATGGCAAGTCGATTATGGGAAGACTTACCTAATTCGCTTAGTCAATGCATTGATGAATGAAGAGTTCTTCTTTGCAATAGCGGGACATAATCTCACAGTTGTTGGAGTGGATGGAAGCTACCTGAAACCATTTATGACAAGTTATGTCATGATATCAACTGGCCAGACAATGGATATTTTAGTCAAAGCAGATCAATCTCCTGGTCATTATTACATGGCTGGTAGACAATATTACACTGATAATCTTGTTTTTACAGGATATGATAAAACAAATGTTTCTGCAATTCTTGAGTATAGAGGGAAACACAGCCGACTTTCATCACCTTTATTTCCTGAAACACTTCCTTCCTATATCGACTATGATTCTGCAACACAATTCAGGAAGTGTCTCAAAAGCCTGGCCAGCAAAGAACATCCTATAGATGTACCAAGAAACATAACTACCAGAATGTACATAACTGCTTCTATGGATAAAATTGTTCACAACTTTTCTGTAGATATGGACTATGCTCTTGCTTCAAGCTTAAACAATATAAGCTGGATAAACCCCTCAACAGATGTGCTTCAAGCTTACTACATGTAAACAGTATCCTCCTTTAAAACTTTTCTCTTTGCCTAGATTACTTTTATTTTAACTATGTTTTGTGGGATTCAGCAGCTATGTTATTCGGATTCGGGTGTGAGTGTCGGAGACGGATATGTGTCCGACACGGGTATATTCAATTTTTTCTAAGATTTCCATATATTTGGAGGGTCCTTGGAGGATCATATCCAGATATGCTTCGGACACGGGTACTTCAAGAATAATGAAGAGTCGGAGCAACATAGTTCAGCACAGCACTTGTTACTTTCCCTTATAGCATGCAAGTTTTCTTAGAACTAACTTATACTTGCAGTTAACTAGAAACAAATGTTATATACTGTGACTGGAAGTAACTACAATATCACAGATTTTCATTATAGGAACTTGAGTGAATTCTATACCACGGATTTTCCAGATGAGCCTCCCTATTACTTTGACTTTGTAGCTGATTTGAGAGATACTAGTACACATCCATTGAAGGGGAGCAAGGTGAAGATTTTGGAATTTGGTGAAGAAGTTGAGATAGTGTTTCAGTCAACAAATCTGTTGAATGCATCGGATGAGCATTCTATGTATTTACATGGGCATAAATTTTACGTACTCGGAGAGGGTTATGGGAATTTCAACAGTACAACAGATCCAGAAACATATAATCTTGTTGATCCGCCTTATCTCAGTACTGCTTCACTCCCTGTCAAAGGATGGCTGACTATCAGATTTAAAGCTAATAATCCTGGTACTTTCTGTAGTTTCGGCTTTCTGTTTATCGTTTCCATTTGAATTGCAGATCTTGAACATGCTATATACTATGTTACTCGGATTCGGGTGTGAGTCTCGGACACGGGTATGTTCAATTTTTTCGTAGATTTTCATGTATTTGGAGGGTCCTTGGAAGATCATATCCTCATACCCATGTCCGGATATCCGTCAGACACGGGTAATTTAAGAAAAATGAAGAATCGGAGCAACATAGATGCTATATGCTGCTGATACTACAAAACCTGAATTTTCTTCTACTCTTGTTGTCACCAGGAGTATGGGCAATGCACTGCCAGGAAGGCAGACATTTGAGTTGGGGAATGAACACTGTTATGATAGTGAAGAATGGCAGAAATCCTGAAACAAGCATACGTAGTCCCCCTGCTAACATGCCTCCTTGTGAAAGTTCGCCTTCCATTCTCAGAGCTTTGGATGTTCGAGCTGAAAAAAGAGAACAAAGTTAGTTTTGTGCATGAAAAAGATATACCAAAAGTTTACTGCTCCATCCACCACAAAAATGATTGTCTACAGCACCTTAATGTTCTCTATGTTCAGAGAATAGAATCTTATTTGAAATTTATGCTCGCATTGTCAATAAAATAGGATGAAAAAAGCATACAGTAAGCATAACTAGTGTCTATCTCATGTCAGTTCACTGATAAAATCATATGTTATGAGCAGCTAATAAAGAGAATCTTTATACTTCCATTTTATAAGTTTTCTAATACAAGATTGTTCTACACAGCGACAACAATGTAAGCCAAATCTCTACGTGAATCTTTAAAGAGTTCCACACATCATACTGGTGTTTTCTCAGTGTGTAGTTGCTGGAAAGAAACCAATTCTTTAGATGTAGCAGAGATTCTCAAAACTGGTTTAAATTAACTATGGTTGTTTCCTTCAAGTGAAACCAAATAGTAACTTCTTACCACTCTTTCTGGGCTTTTAATAGTAGGTTAACATTATTTGTTACAGTTTTAATCGGGAATTTAAATTGTGGTCGCGGATGTGTTTTCAGTCGCATCATGTTTATCGTGGTTGCGTATGTAATGAATTTTATCGCGGTCAATTGCGATAAATATAGGTGATGAATATCTAGAAGCGAAAAAAAAATCGAATCCATAAAATAACGATCATAACATCACGTTGCTGTACGAATGTTATTTAAATTTCTAATTCCAATTTTCCTTTGTAACCAGTGGCACAGAGGAAACTGTGATATTGCTAATCTATAAAATAAGTCATGGGAGATTGTGATATTGCCGAAAGAGAAGAAAACTGTGAATTGCAAGTGGGTGTTTGCTGTGAAATATAGAGCAAATGATAATATTAAAAGATTTAAGGCTCGGTTGGTTCTAAAAAGCTATACTCAGATTTATGGGATCAATTATCAAAAAACTTTTGCTCCGGTAAGAAAAATGAATATAAGAATCTTGTTGTCACTTGCAACTGTAAAAAAATGATCTTGACCAACTTCCGATGTCCTCTTACCTCTTTTCTTGCTTACAGGGCTTCAGATTACCAAGATCACCAACTTAACAGAAAAAGACATCAACAGTTTCATTCAACAGCTTAGATGTCTAGAATGTCTTCTTGAACGGAGAATTAGAAGTATTCATGAACTTGCCACCTGGTTTTGAAAGTGTGTATGGCCAGGATATAGTTTTTAAGCTAAAAGGGGGGTCCCTCAAACAATCACCAAAGATTAGGGGTGAGCTAAATCCGACCCGATTCGAAAAAATCGAAATAAATTTTAAATTAAATAGTTCGATTTATTAGAGTTATTCGGATTTTTGAATTTTGAGTTATATAGTTTAGCTAGGATTTGATTTATACAACTCGAATAACTCGAAAATTCGAATAAGATATTTCTATACGACGTCGTTTTACTCATTTGAGTCTGATACTAAGCTTGGGTTTTGCGTTTTCCCTCTTTCGTCTTCCCTCTTTTACTCTTTTGTCCATTTTTGTTGGGTCATTTATTTTTGTTGTTTGTCACCATTCAGTAGAAAAATAAATCTGCATGAGCTGTTGACTGCATACTTATTGTTTTAATGTTTTATCATTCATTTCTTTTTTTCCCCTTTGAAATTGACAGGATCTAGATTGAAAGTTTACATTGAACTTTTTGAGGTTCAAAAGGGGAAGGCTATCACTCAATGCTTCATTCAGTTAAAGATTGAAGCTTTTGGTTGATATCATGCACACTACCAAGCTGACCAAAAAATGAAATTCAAAAGATAGTGAATTCTCTTTTCTTAAAGGTCAATAGTAGGCTATCTATTTATTATAACAAGTCTTTGATATTTATATTTATAACAAAAGATAAAATACAAAAAAAAAATATTTGTAATTGCAGAGAACTAAATTCCAAAATTATAGATATACATGCATTTACAAGATAACAGTAGCATAATCTAGTCAATCAACATTTACAAGATAACATTTTAACTAGAATAAATTTATTCGATTCGATTCGATTCGATTCAACTCGACTCGAATTTGTTTTAACTCGACTCGATTCGCTAAAATTTCAAATTGAGTTTGGTTGACAAAATAGGACTCGTCAACTCGACTAATCCAAATTTTTTTCACTCAATTTGATTCGACTCGACTCGATCGAACGCTCACCCCTACCAAAAGATCTGGTTTGATCGCTTTACCAAAGCTATTCTTATTGTCTATGATAGATCATATAATATTGACAGGTGATGATGTAGTGAGTTGGAGAAATTGAAGAAGTTTTTGGCCCTGGAATTTGAAATAAAGGACCTTGGATGGGGAAGGGACCAAATTCTCTCTCCCAAATTCTCACTTAAAAAAAAAAAAAAAAAATTTTGCAGAAAAATCTTTTTAATTTTAATTTCCAGACTTTTTTTTCTTAAAAGTTTTAAATTTTGTTTTTGTTTTTTCTTTTTATAATTTTTTTAAGTTTTGAAATTTCCAGATTTTTTAAAATTTTTTAATTTTAAATTTAAAAAATCATTTTTTGAATTTTTCTTTTTTTATAAATTTTTTGAATTTCTTTAAAATGTTTTTGATTTTTCCTTTTTCTTGTTTTGATTTTTTTTTATGATGACGTAGCACAAATGATATGACATTCATAGGCAAATTTACCAAAATATTGTAATTTTTTTTGTAAAATTACCAATATTGTGAAATTAAATACCGAAATACGCTTTAAAAAAATGCCATGGAAAGTCGTAATATAATATGACGATTTCTCATGGCTAATTTAAACAAAATTTAAAAAATAACTAGAAGGGAAGTCGCCATATGATATGGCGACTTCCCTTCTAATTTTTTTTTTTTAAAAAAAAAATGATTTTTATAGGTCAGAAGTCCCCATATCATATGGCGACTTTTGACCTATATTTTGTAAATTTTTTTTAAAAATTAGTTCGGAAGTCGCCATATCATATGACGACTTTTGAACTAGTTTTTGTTTAAAATTTAAACGTTTACAACGGTAAAAAAATTAATAAAATTTTTAACCATTATAAAACGGATAAAAAAAAATTGAATTGGGCAACGGTCAATTGACCGTTGCCCACCCCCCACCCCCTATAAATACCCCATTTCCCTTCATATTTTTTCACACAAATTTTTATTTACTACTCTCTCTCTCTCTCTCTAAAATTTACTCTTAGTGTACGAATTCAAATGGCTTCATCATTATTGAGGTTGCAAGATAAGCACATATCCGCGGTTATATATGAAGAGGTTAGTAATTTTTTATAATTTTTTATCATATTTTTTATAATTTTTTATTTTTTATCATTATTAATTATTTATTAATTTTGTATTAATTTTGTTATTAATTTTTATAAAATTATAAACTGGATATTTATAATAATAATAATTTTATAATTAATTATATTTCAAAGAGATTGCATTATTAATTTTTTTATGATTTTAGAATTATTTAATTTAATTAAATATGAACAGAACCCTGTTCGCGTCTTACGATCGAGGAAATTTTTTTTTGAAGATCCACATTCATCTATTATCGACCACTTAAAGAGTGGCGGATTTTATTATGCAAGTCAAATTCGACAATGTATGCTTTTGCCAGACTTAATTAGTGCGTTGGTTGAACGATAGAGACCCGAGACGCACACTTTTCATTTGCCGTGTGGTGAATGCACAATCACTTTAGAAGATGTTGCGCTCTAACTTGGACTACCAGTGGATACAATGCCAGTTACAAGCGCAAGTCTTCTAGATTGGAATGAAGAGTGCCAAAATTTATTGGGCGTTGTACCTCTAGAAGAGTGTTTGAAGGGCTCAATTGTGACAAAAACGTGGCTGCAGTCATTGCAAAATCTCCCTGAACACACAAGTGAAGAAGAGGTAAAATATGCTGCTAGAGCATATATTTTACTTTTAATTGGAGAAATGCTAATGCCGGATAAATCGAGCAGTACATTTAATGTATCTTCCATTGCTTCGTGATTTAGAGTACGCAGCAAATTATAGTTGGGGTTCTGCGTTTTTGCCAGTTTTGTATAGAGAACTGTGCTGGGCTACAGTTCCCGACTACCATGACATAGGTGGATGTTTACTGCTTCTGCAGTCATGGGCTTGGCATCGACTGCCATTTCTTACTCCGGACGGGAATTTTCCGCCTGTATACCCCCTTGCAAGCAGGTAATAATCTTGACTATTTTTATTAATTTTATACAAACTTGTATTTTTATTAAGTTTATTAAGATTGTATATGCTTTTTAACAGGTGGAGTCATCCTAAAAATTGTAGCGATATTCCGCTTGACCTTCGAACTATAAGATCACGACTAAATCGAGAAGCATATCAAAAGGTAAATGTTTCGGTTGTTACATTCAAGTATTTTTGTATTTAATCCATATAAAACTAATAATTTGTAATAATTATTCGTAGTTTGTGTGGATGCCGTATTTTTCAAATCAAATTATGGCATGTCTTCCATCGGATACAACTAATAATTGCAATATATGGATAGCAAACACAGCATTGATATGCTTTGCATATGTAGAGTGACACGCTACTGATAGGGTGTTGCGACAATTTGGGATGCAACAACCAATTCCGCAACCATCGACGAACCTTGATGAGGTTCACAAGATTGATATGCGTGGGCGCCACGAAGTATTTTGCCTACGAAGCATCGACAATGGATCTATTTGTGGAATGAACGTTCTGAACAAATTCCGAAAGGTATACCCATTGTTCGTATTTATTTCAACCCATCTGCTAATTACATAAGATGGTTTAAAAATGAAGGTCGGCCTTTTGTTTGTCCACCGTCGGAGTTTGAGGATGTTAGGAGTATGCCATTTTCCCGGAAAAACTTTAAATCCAGTCCATCCTACACACGAAATAGAAGTTCCTAGACCTAGTCGACAACGTGGGCGGACGTGTCAACCGGCCTCATCACATGCGGCGGAGTTCACTGCACCGAGGATGTCATTTAGTTATCCTCAACCTCAATCAGAACATGGCGTAGCATCCAGTCATCGTCATTCCGTCAGTCACCCCGGATTTGATGTTGATGAGTGTTACCGACCAGAACTGCCAACGACGAGGTTAGATGACCAGCTCCTTACCCCAAGTCCAAGTTCAGCATATCTAACTTCAATGTATCAGTTTGGAACCCTTTCGTCAGCATTTGGTACTACATCACTTATGGGTCCATCTAGTAGTCAGGTTCCATTTATGGGTACTGGCTCTTCGAGCAGTGGGTTTCTATTTTTTGATGCAGAACATGTGGGTCCCTCTAGTAGTGTGTTCCCATCGACTGATGTGGATGAGCATGCGGATCACATAGAACCAGAATCAGTGACGGTAGGTCGAGGACTAGGTCGACAACGAATACGTCCCACTGAAGAGGTTGAACGATAGGTGCTACCAGTACGCAATAGGAGAGCTCGACATTGTTGCTCAACACCACGCGATCCGAGAGCTCCTCCGTAAATAATTAGAATAAACGTACTTTTTGTATAATAATCATCTATTTTTTGTATAATTTTTTTAATAATGTATGTTTTGTATAATAATCATGTATTTTTTGTATTTTTTTCATTAAATATAAAAATTAACCGTTATTTGAAAATTTTAAATGATTATTTATTAATATTGTTATTTAAATTTTATTATTAATTTTGTATTTAATTTTTATTTATTATTTAAAATTTTAATTTTGTAAAATTAAATTTCAAAATTTTTTTTTTACCGTTTTAAAACAGTAACATACTTGAATGTATAATTAATTAAATAATTAATTTATTATATATATATAAAGATATCTAGAATTAATTAATAAAAAATATTATTTAAGCTTTTAAAATAAATAACAAATTTTTTACAAAAATACTTTAATAATGTTAATTTTTAAAATTAAAAAATATACTTTAATTACAAAATTTAAAAATTAAATAAAAAATGGTGTTGGGAAGTCGCCATATGATATGGCGACTTCCCAACATTATAAAATAAAAAATTAAAAAATTGCACTTGGAAGTCGCCATATGATATGGCGACTTCCAAGTGCAAAATTTTAAATTTTACAAAATGTAAAGCTCGGAAGTCGCCATCTGATATTTAGTTGGGAAGTTAGCGACTTCCAAACTGATTTTAAAATTGGTGTATTTTGGTATATAATTTGGTTGGTAGTTTGGTAAAAAAAAAAAAAAAATTTTAGCAATATTCAAATAAAAAAAACCGACATTCATATAATTTTTTTGACATGTGTTTAATCTCATTAAATGTTATTGTCACATCATTCATTTAATTAACGATGTTAATCGATGTTAATCCAATGGACTAACGTGTTTGACGGATAGAAAGTTTGAATATTTAATTGATTATTTTTATTCTCTAGATACCAAAATGATAGAAGTGTTAAAGTGTATGAGCCAAAGGTGTAATTAGTCCAATTGTTAAATGTGTCAAAATTCTAAATAAAAAATACAACACGTGTATCATATGTGTCATGTTAATTATGTTTAAACGTGTCATGTTGTATTCATTACACTGTTTTCGTGCTTATTAAACGTGTCGTGTCTTCATATCGTGTCCAAAATTACCAAATTTAGTAGCGGGCTCATAAAATCGTCAACTTGATTGTGAAGAAACCCCTCATATTTGGTATAAAAAAATATAACAGAGCTCACTATCAATTTAAGAACTCATAATAAATTAGACCCGTCAATTGAACGAATTTGGTTGGTATCGAGTCGGATCAATTTGGGTCTTAAAATTTTTGGATTATTTTTGGGTTCCGGTCATTTCGAGTTTGGATAATTTAGGTTTGACACTCGGGTTATTTGAATCATTCGATTTGGGTCATTTCGGCTTTCTGTCATTCGGATTTGATACTCAAATTATTCTGGTTCAGGTCATTCGAGTTTAATTTATTAATTTTAAAATCAAATCAGATTAAATTTAAACAAATTATTTGATCGAGTCATATTTAATTAAAATTTTATTGAACTATAAAAAATAAATGATATTAAAAATAAATATAGATATTGTAATTTTTAATTTAAAAATAAATATCTATCTAACCCGATTTTTTTTTTTTTTTAATTCTGGCATAGTTCAGTAATTTTTCAAATTCGAATATCCATTTTACTTAAATGAGTATTATTGTACACCTGAAATTATTATCACAATTCATTTACATATTTGTAAATATATTGTTATAACGTGTACAAATCATTATAATATAATACACATATTAATGACCTATTTTATATACTTTTAGAGAATCACATGATAAAATTTAAGTGATTATACATTTAAAATAAAAACAACATTTATCTTAAAAATAACATGTATAATGATAAGAGATTATATAATTTGATCTAAATTACATAATAAGATATTATTATAACATAACACACAAATCATTGTGATAAAATATACGTATCATTACTAACAACCTATTTTATGTATTTTATTCTAAATTACATAAGAATGGATTACAATTTTAAAATAAAAAGAATACTTTTATTTTAAATAATATGTATAACGATAAAGAATATTACAAGATTATCATAAGTACATTCATGATAATTAAAATATATAATTTATTTTAAATCTTATTATAAGATTTTCATAATTGCTATAACATTTTATTAATTTATTTAAGAGATTATTATATATTTAAAAGACTATTTTAGTCTTAGAACTATTATCTTGAAATCTTGAACAATTAATTTAAGAAGGTTATTATAGTAATAATACAACATACTTACTATTTATCCAATTCAACAAATTGATTTAAAATAAAGATATTAAGATTGATTTACCACCATTGATTAAAATTTTAATTTTTAATACCCTAACACTATATATAATAACATCAAGCTTATTTTTTATTTTTTTCCACAATCACTGCGTGCATAATGCATACTTTATCATACTCGAAAATACTAATTACAAATTATAAAATTAAAATAAATTAATAAATTATGTTATAATTATTGTTTTTATTAAATTAATGTTTTTAAAATAATATACTTAATTTAAGTATAAATCACTTTGAATTAATTGTTCAAGTCAATTTAGGTTCGAGTCAATTCAGATTCGAATTATTTCAAATTCGAGTTTGATCGAATTTGGGTTATTGACTTTTCTAATCAAATCAAGTTGAATCAAATTTGGATTTTGATAAATTGATCTAATTTTTTGAGTTTGAATCAGAATTGAGAAATTTATTTATATACATATTTTGTACTACTACTAATCTAGTTAGTAGATAGAAAACCTTTTCTTTCTTTTCCTTTTTGGTAAATTTGGTAAAAAGTCCAATCCTCTTGTGTAAATCAACCTTCTTTTTATTAATCAAAGGAGCTAAGCAAAGTTGAAAGCTTCCAAGTGGCGTTCAAACCAAAGTAATCAGCCAACGAGGGGGGGAAAAAAAAAAAAAAGGAAAGGAGAAACCAGATGCAAGGGCGAGATTCCAGGATTGCACCTAAATAAAATTAAGTCCATGAAAACATGAACAATCATCTTTTTTTGAAAAGCTCATCCAAAGGCAAAATCACGTGGAATTCTACAAATTTAATTCTTAAAGTTCGTCTCTACCAAAAACAAAATTAATGTCAAATAATGCTTCAATCAAGGGAGTTTAGAATACAATGTATATATATATAAAAAAAAATTGGATAAGAATAATAGGAACCAGAATAAAAATGGAGGCATCGGGCAACCAAGAATAAAAGGATTTTGGCTTGTAATCAGCATGCACAACCACCTCTTTGCTCAGTCTCAGTAACAGCATCTGGGATGCCCTGGAAATATCTGCAATCATACACAAATGGGATATCAGACAAAAAAAATAATTCTTAACAGCATCTGTGTTACTCAGACTCGGATGTGAGTGTAGGATACGGATATTTTCAATTTTTTCCAAGATTTTCATGTATTTGGAAGGTTCTTGGAAGATCATATCTCCATACCTATGTCCGGATATGCGTCGGACACGAGTGTCGGACATGGGTACTTCAAAAAAAAATGAAGAGTCAGAACAATATAAAACTGCATAGCCTCGGCGACGATCTTAAAAAGATCAATGCAGGACTAGGTACACATGCACACACCCAATATTTTAAGGTGACAGCGGAAGAAGAAACAGTTTATTACAGTAATTTTGAAAGTTAATTAGTATTTTTGCACCATTGAACGATTACAAGTAAAACAAAAGTGCCCATGCATACGAGAGAGAAAGAGTGACCGAAAAGAATCCCATGATCGAATTTAAAATATAAACATTATATATCAATAGCAGAAACATGAAAATATATCCTACCGAACACTGAATAAGTAAATTTTCATCTATATTGATTACACAAGAACGTATGCCAATGAGCTACAGAATATGCAGAAAGACAAACCAAAAGAAAGCAAAGAACATCTAAAATTATGAAAAAAACATTGTGGCACATATTAAGCATAGTAGAACAGCACCATGGAACGCAAGCACATGCACATCCTATGTTACTCGGACTGGGGTGTGAGTGTCGAACACGGGTATGTTCAAAAATTTTCAAGATTTCCATGTATTTAGAGGGTCCTTGGAGGATCATATCCCCATACCTATGTCCGGATATGCATCGGACACGGGTACTTCAAAAAAAATGAAGAGTCGGAGCAAATATAGTGCATATCCACACACACAATCAAATAATAAAGAAAACTATAACAGAAGATATAGGTTGTGAGTAAGAACCATGATCATCATTATAAGATCTAGATGGCTATACCAATAAGCCATTTCTAATCAAATAGGAGAACTTTTTGCTAATAAAGAAACTAACCATATGATAACAGAAACGTGTTTCTTTGAATCAACATCATAAGTTTTAACATTAACTTAAAAAATTACACCTTATCATGATTACCATGAAATCATTTGCTTTCGAATTTTATTTCTTGTAATTTCCACCGGTCACTTAGAATTGTTTCAGGTCAGCATACCCCATTGAATTGTCCAGAAGCAGCTTAATATTTGATTACATATTTTACTGCATCTTTCCTAATCAAGCACACAAATAGGATTAATCTATTTAGTAGCATATTTCCACTATATATTGGTGAACCAATGTACACATGAGCAACCCAGTAAAGATAAGAAATATAGGTCTACCTGAGGCATACTATACCTTTTATATTATTTTCATTAAAAAAATATATAAATTTGTCACTTCCACACCACCAATTTGATAAAACAAGGGAGATCAATTAGCAGTCCAAACAGGTTTCCAAGGTGATAGTATAATTTTTACACCCTTAATGTAGTCCGAATAATACTATAACAGGTCACAATTGAAATGTTAGTGACAATACTCTAGGGATGTCAATTTCATCTGAACCAACGGGGAAATGATTCCCCACCCCGATGGGGATGGGTTCGGGGAATTAAAATTGGGGACGGGCAGGGATGGGCGAAAAAGAATACCCGATATATATAGTATTAAATATATTTTTATAATATATTAATATTATATAATTTTAAAATATATAGATAGAAATGTCACCTTAAAAATGTCTAACATACAAATAAAATAGGTATAATTTGGTAAATTCAAAATAATAAAAATCCAATCTCTATTTTTTCTCTCTCTCAAGGTACCATTATCAACTTCTTTCTTTTATTTTAATTTTCAATTTCATTAACCTACAGCCCTGGTTTTTTCTATTATACTTCTAATTTGTCATAATTTTAATTATTTAATGTTCGTTATTCTTAAACCAAAATCATTTATATTCTAAATTGAATAATTAGATTTAAAAATAAATTTTTTTTTTTTTTTTTTAAATTTCAAAAGAAATTGGCGAGGAATGGGGATTCCCTGCTCCCGTTACTTCCCCGAGGGGACAGGGATGGGGAGGAAATTTCCTCCCCAAAGTGGGGACGAGGTTGGGATAACGGGGTCAGGGATAGGTAATGCACTCCCCGCCCCGTTGACATCCCTACAATACTCCTTGGAAATATCCTCTTTTAGTCCAACTATTAACTATATAATGTCCCAAAAGCATATGCTATAGATCACAGCTGTGCAGTAAAAAATGCAAGACAAGATAATGATCATCTCTGAATCTCCAGTGCTTGATGAAACCATGCACCTTTCTGGGCCAATAACACCATGTTGGAACAATACTAATGTATTTGCCTAAATTCACTCCAAACAGGGAATAGGCCTCAAGATAAACTTACATGTCCTGCTCGCGCTCATTTGCAAGAGCAGTTTTGGCAATACAAAGGAACGCAGCATCAACATTGATATCTTCTTTTGCTGATGTTTCAAAGTAAGGTATGTTTCCTTTTGAAGCACACCAGTCTTTTGCTTTCTTCTCAGAGACCTACATGGCTCAAGACACCACCTATTAGGCTGAGATGTGAGGATAAAAGAAAATTAGGAAGTATAGCAACTATATATCCTTACCACTCGACTATTTCCACCATCTATATCTATCTTGTTTCCAAGCAATATAAAAGGAAACGTCCTGGGGTCAGTAGGATTTGCCTGGCATGAAATGAAAAAGGAAACCATATCAACACGTAAAACAGATGGTAATCACTTTCTCAAAGAAATTAATATAGAGTTACAGGAATGAAAACAACAACATAAAAGAGTAAGCAACCTCAGAAATTATAATTGGCTGCTAGGAAAGATCATGCACATTGCAAGGTCAGCAGGTTATGTTGAGAACTTAACTAGGGTCAGCAACAAATGTTTTACCAATTTCTAACTAGATGAGCATTAACATGATGCAACTAGGCATCAAAAAGAGAAAATTCACATTTCCATGAGAATCAGCATTCATTAAGAGGGCGTTTGGTATGATGAAAAGTGATCACTTTCCTGGGAAGTAATTGGTGGGAATGTGATTCCTATGTTTGGTATGCTAAAAATTTCTCACTTTCCTGGGAATGTAACTTTCCTTTGGGAATTACTTTCCCACAAGCATTGGAATATGATTCCCATGGAGAGAGGTGGGAAAATAACTTTCCCATGTAGTTGGAAAGTTAAAAAAAATGTTAAGACAATATTACTCTCTGCCTATTTGATTTAAAATTATCAAATGAAATATTATTTTTAAATATTTAGTACAAATGTTTGTTAATAATAAATATCATTCCAATATTTAAATAATATTTAATTTGCATCCAGCCTTTTAATTTACCAACTACATGATAGTAACTTCGAAAATTTATTATTAACAAACATATTTTTTTATCCTAAAAGTAACTCAAATTACCAATTGAAATATTATTTTTAAATATTTGTTAATAATAAATATCATTAAAAAATGTTAAATTAATAAAATTTGCATTTTTTGATAAGGGTAATTTCGGAAATTACCATCACACTCCTAGTAAAGTGTTTAGTGAACCAAACGTGTCAATGCAACTTTCCAGGATTTTAATCAGCACTTTCTCATGTATACCAAACGCTGTAAAGTTACATTCCCAGGAATCACATTCCCAAGAATCACATTCCATTGGAATCATGACATGGGAAAGCACCAAACGCCCCCTAAAGGTGATGTTACATTATATACCATTTTACCTACATACTCTTTTTAATCTGTTTAGTTAAACCTATACTGCTTCTATAAACCAGCTTAAAACTAGTTGACTAAGCAAAGGAATGTTGGGAAAACAGGCATTGATGGCCAAAAGAACAGCAGAATGGCAATAAATTCGATAAAATTGGAAAACCATTATGCACATTTGAGGTTATATCACCCACTCTGGTGGCCAGAGGCAATTGTCCAACAAAAGATTGGGTAAGAAACAACAAATTCTATGTTTCTTTAATGTTCACAAAGTGCAAAAATCAATAAACAAGAAATAAAGTGAAATGAAGACGAATTGACAAGGCAAAGATAAAACTGGTTATGATACCATGAGTAGGGCCAAAACAAAAGATAATAGGAAGCGATCCAAAAGAATTTATGACCCAACCACAATCTGACAAAACTAGGTTGAATAATGTATTTGAACTTATGCAACCATTAGTAATTCCAAGATTAATATTAGTAAGCATTGTAAGCATACACTCCTAACAAGAAGTATCCCATGTGTTTCTTCTTCCATTTGGCGCGTAAAAGAAAAAGCCTCTGATCAAGGTCAATCAACAAAAGACCAACTTGCAAGAAAATTTTCTTCATGTCAGGTGTGCTTCAAATATGTAATCACTATTTTTTGTCAGAAACAATTTATCAAAAATTGTTCCTTCTTTATAACATGTTGGTTAGCAAAATGTCTTGGGAAAGTTTACTAGAGCGGCTTCAATCTTTTAGTATATTCACAAGCCATGCCTCTTCACAAGCTTAAGATGTAAAGAAAATATCGGTGAACATAAGGATAAATGTTGGATTTTACTTTTTTCTGACTCCCGAGATATATACGAGTAAACAGCAGAAATGATCTCAAACTTTTACCTTCCACTAGTCTAGACTCTAGAGTAAATCATTTCAGTAGGCTACAGTTAATGTTAGCACATAAAATTGAAGAAGTTATGCCCATAAAGCAAATGAACCAATTCAAACTCAACTCAAACATGATTTGAGATTCAAATAAACAAAAATCTAGTAAACAGGGATGTGTGCGTGCATCGATGTGAACGTGACACGTGCATACCAGGGAGGCAGAGAGAAGGAGAGATGCTTTACAAGAAATTAATAAATAAAAGTTTTTGATAGCTTATAATAACTTGCAGCGATGCAGGATGAATTCCACATTCAGCAAGGTTGGCAAAGTTTTAACCTTTAATTGTAGACAAAGTCAATATATAATGCATTACTAGCCAACATCCCTTGACAAAAAAGAAAATATCTCTAGTAAACAGATTTATCATGGCAGGGGTACTAAAAGCAATACAAGCCAAAAAACCTAATACACTGCACATTCTTCTTGACATTTTTATAACCACGCGGATGTTATAGAGGCATAAAAACAGCTTAAACTGAAACATGCAATTCACTAGGAACAAAACATAATTCGCTAAAGAACTATAACCAACAAGGAAAGTAAAATGAAAGAACAGAGAAAGGGGCAAAGAGAAACCTGTTTAAGAAACTCCTCATGCCAATTATCAAGGGTATCAAATGATTTCATCACATTAACATCGTAAACTAGCACACAGCAATCTGCACCCCGATAGAAGGCAACTCCGAGACTCTGAAACCGCTCCTGCCCTGCAGTATCCCATATCTATCCAATGCGACGCCCCAAAAGAAAAAATAAAATTGCATAAACATACCCTCAATGACAATGTCAAATTTAAGCTACAAAGAACATAGAAATACCCAAAAAAAAAAAAAAAACTACTTGAAGAGTGACATTGCGGTCGTCAATCTGGAGTTCCTTAGTGACAAAATCAGCACCAATGGTTGCTTTATATTGTTGACTAAACTTCATATGAACATATCTAAATTCAAGCAGTTAAAACTGAAAACAATGTACATTACAAAATCAAGCTTTAAATAAATAAGCAAAAAAAAAGATTTGGGATTATTTAGATGAAATTAACAACCTTAAATCAACTTAACCCACCATAATACAAAATTTAAGATCTAAAAAATTAACCCACAAAAATAACAGAAAATTTATACAAAAATAAGATAAGATAAAATTCAATTATTTTTGAAAGGATACTGATTCATCAACGACGTCTTGCCCACCCTGACATTGACAAAAACCAATTAAATATACCAATATTAAAGAAATTCCAAAAATTCATAATTGTTTTTTAAATAAGCCCTATGAATTGAAATCAAAATTGAAAACGAACGTACCCGCTATCGCCGAGAACAATGACCTTCAGCAACGTTCGTCTTCGCATTGACATGGCGGTAAAATTAACGGCAAATTTCGGCTTTGATTTATTAGATTTGATTTACGTTTCTAAAAGGAAAAAAAATCTTAATTATTACACCCTGCTATTCTTTCTTTCTTTCTTTTTTTCCCTAAAATTCTTTTTGTTGATATGGGATTTACTAAATATATTTGGAAAATGATGGGAAAGAAATTCCTTTTTTTCTCTATTGTTTTTCTGTATTGCCTTTTTTTAATTCTATTATTTTTGGGAGAAAGAGAGAAAAAGAAGCGCCAATTTCGATCTCCTTTTTCACACAATTTCTTTTTTAGTATTTAATTTTAATTATTTTACATTTTTTTATTATAAATAATACTTAGTAAATTAAATAAGGAAACCGACAAATTAAAATTGAGAATTGCGTGAAGGAGCGGAGCTTCGTATGTTGCACCTGCATTTTGGACAGTAATGCCAAGTGAAGTGACTTCTTCGTTATCTCGGAACAGGGATGACAATTTGAAATATTTATTTGAATATTTACAGATATTTGATTTATTTTTTATGAATTTAAATTTATGAATTTGAATAAAAGTTAGATTCAGATTTTATAATTACTATTCGCATTCGCAGCAGATTTTAAACGAATGCTGATATGAAATATCGAATATTCATTATTCAAATCCGTATTATTTATGCGAATTCAGATATCTACATCCAAATTTTTTTATTTGTAAAATATATAAATTTTTGTCTTGAACCTTGGATTGCAAAGTCAAGCACCAAAGCCTTAACCAAATGAGCTAAACTTGAATTTTAAAATAATGTGCTATTAAAATTAAATTATATCAAGTATAATGAAATATAATAATAATTTCAAAATGTTTTTTAAAATAAAATAATTAATTTAAATACCTTTAAATTTAAAAAAATACTTGACGTTAAATACCTTTAAATTTTTGTATTTTAGAATTTTGTTTGTTGATAATTATGAGTGAATTTTAATTCAAAATTAATTTTTTTATTTTTATTTTTAAAAAATTTATTTATTGAATTCGAATTTTAGCGGATTCGGATATCCGGTTGATAATGTTATTTAACTCAGATTCGAATTTGGATAGTATTATGCGGATTAAATGCGGATAATTTACGGATTCGAATTTTAAAACAGTTATGCGGATTCGGATAATACAAAAACTTGCAGATATTCGACCCGCTACCATCTCTATTTCGAATGTCATACTCAAGATACGGCCCGAATCATCGAATAATAAAAAAATTATTTTTATAATTAAATTTAAATAAAAAATAATTTTTAATATTAATTAAATAGTAATCCGAAAACGAAATACTTGGAATAAAAAATATTTTATTTTAAGTTCAATTCAATTCGAATCGAAAAATAACTTAATTCTTAGATAGATTTATACATAATTCATGTTTTTATTTATTTTTCTTTTTTAACTTTAACTAATATTTTCTAATAAAAAAGAAAAGAACTTTAACTAAAGTATATATTATGATCTATCATTGGATTTAGTGATGTTTATTGGTCGGGTTGCAACTCGATTTTTTTTAAAAATCTTTATCTAATTTCGACTTCGAGCGGCTCATAAGTCCGAAATACTATTTATAAATATTAAAATATTAAAAAAATTATTTTTATATTTTTATAATTAAATTTAAATTAATAAATTATTAATAAATAATAATTTGGACTGGACCAATCTAGTCCGAATTAATAAAATACATATATAAACCCAACTCAATACGAGTCTCATCTCTTGAACATGTCTATAGCCCATCTCTTAAACAAATCTAAATGGAGTCAGAGTATAATAATGTAGTAGTATAATTGTACTTTCGATGCTATATGATTCTTTGAAGTTTTATTTTTCGTCTACAAAGATAAAAATTATTTTAAGATAAGAACCAGTAATGTTTAGAGCATATTGTAGTAATCATTAATAAGAAAAAAAAAGTAGATACTTATAAACAACAAAGCAAATAAGCACCTTGTACAAAATATTAAATGTGATAAAACTTATATATATATATATATTCTATCTAATTTACTCTTTTAATTTCTTTAACCTTGAAATTTTATTTTATGCAAGCAGACTGAGTTAATCAAATCCTTACTCTTCAGTCTTCAAAACTATTTGTGCAAGCATTTCATTCTTCCCAAATGTTCTTAAGAAGATACTAACTCAGCTGTGTTTCAATTTATTTTGGATAGGAAAGGAGGGTACAGCTAAGGGAGCTCGGGTTAGTCGGCAATCCATTTTCCATTCCAAGTCCGAAGTGGTCTAGGTCTTGAAGATATTCTTATCAAGTTTTTAAATAGTGCTTGCAACACAATATTACGATTATTATTTTACGATTTCGCTTCACTTTGCCGTCGACATTAACCATTGATATTTTCACTGTAATTGGTGGCTAGTTATGATTTTCTTGGATGGTTGTACTTAACAAGCTTCCAACTAAGAACAAAACTTATTTCATGGGGATGGAGAGGATCCTATGTGCAATGTTCATAGAGTGGTTGCCATAGTAAGCTATGAGCAAGCTCAAAGAAAAAGCATTAATCTCAATTGCGCATTGCCTGGAATTCTTTCCTATACCATATACGGAGGGAAAGGATTATATAGTAGAATCTATGTTATCTGGATTTAAAGGTGAGTCTCGAATACATTTAATTATTTTTAAAAAAAAATTCATATATTTGAAAAATTATATTACATTCGAATACGTATTAGACACAAATGTCATTACAAGTACTTTAAAAAAATAAAAAGTTCGGATAACATAGAGTAAAATATATAATCATCCAGAAGAGACCATGGCACAAGTGCTTGATTAGATTAAGGATGGTGTTCAAATGCGATTATCAGGACTAAAACGGGTTTGTTAAATTTTAGACAGTTGCATTGTAGCACTTTACTGTTATATTATTCGAAATTTCTTTAAGTATTTGTGTGTAACATCTATGTCCAACATTTATATTTAAATATATAAAAAAAAATTTAAAAAAATTGAGTATACTCATATTAAATAGATACTCGTATCTATTATGTAACATTCATAAATAACGGAAATTATACTAAACGAGAAAAAGAATCTCACCAACCCTTTGCATGTTCATTTGGGGATCATCCACATCTAAAAAAATAATAAATAAATAAAAAGGGGAAAATCAAAGTTCTTGAAAAGGTCCATTAATTTTCCTTTTTCTTTGGAAAATTTTCCTTTTGGCAAGGAAGGGTAATCTAACAACTTTCCTTCTTATTGCTAATCAGCACACATGACATTGAAACATCAAAAAAATAACAGAAACTTTGTTAAAAATGGGGCCTGGAATCTTGACCTGGGGGACCATGACCTCCATTTTTTGGGGCAATTAGAAATTAGGATAATAAAGAAAAATTAAGTAGATTCTCAACCATGGGATTAGACCTGTTGCTCGACCCGAATTTGGTCAGATTTGAATAAGAATTTTAATTATTCGGGTCTGCTCAATCCATTCCGAATTATTATCGTTAAATAAAAAATATTTTTATTTTTATTTAAATTTAATTATAAAATATATAAATATTAATATAAAATATATTTTTTTAAATATTTTGTGAACAGTAAAATGGATCTTCGGATCGATTACACCCAGACTTAAATAAAGAAATAAAAAAAAATTTGGCCGCGGCCCAACCCATGGACAGATCTACATGAGATAATATAATTTTATTTTACATATAAAAATGAAATAAATGTTTGTTAATAGCTTATGTTATGAAAGAAACTTCAATTACAAGTTTACCCTTAACTTTTTTTGAATTGTTGTTCACTTCAAGAGAGAGAAAGAAGAGAAAAAATATTTAAGGGTAATTTAGTAATTATAATTTCGTTCTTAACCAACCATCAAGTTTTTATTTCCTTCCTAATGAATTATCAATCCAGTCATGATTAGATTTGACAATTCGTGTATTCATATAAATATTTATATATTTTTTTTGTTATAATCGTGTTTATGATGTTATATATTTATATAAATTCGACATGTTAATCATTCATGTTATATAAATTTTGACATATTCGTATATTCATATTGTATTCGTATTATTTTTCATGTTATATATTTTTTTTCGTGACATGTTTATATATATATATATATATATATTGCTAATTCAAATATTTTATTAAAATAAAGGGTAGAGTTACATCTAATAGGAGATCCAAAAGCCAAAACTAATGGCCTCAGACAGTGACTCCCCTTGAGATGCAATACAGAGCATAAGGTTCACGAATACAGAGAAAGAACACAAAAACATCTCCCTAAAAGCAGTCCAAAACATAGCACACGTCAAGACAGCATCAGCGTACATAAAAACACCAGATGACAGTGATTGCCACTAAGCAGTGAAATTTTGCACCCGATCCACCCCTGCTTTCGCAACTGCATCAGGCATTGCATTTAGGGGACGTATGTTATCTTTTTAGGAATCATATTTTATCGAATGTGATTTTTAAAAATATAATTTTTAAAAATATGATTTTTGAGAATGTAATTTTAAAGTGTTTGGAATACATAGAAAAGTGCTGATTAAAATCCTGAAAATGTGATGGTAATTTTTGAAATTACCCTTATCAAAAAAATATAACTTTTATTAATTTTAAAATTTTTCAATGATATTTATTATTAACAAATATTTGTACTAAATATTTAAAAATAATATTTTAATTGATAATTTAAGTTACTTTTAGGATAAAAAATATTTATTAATAATAAATTTTTGAAAGTACTCTCATGTAGTTAAAAAATTAAAATGCTGGATGTAAATTAAATATTATTTAAATATTTTAATGATATTTATTATTAACAAATATTTGTACTAAATATTTAAAAATAATATTTTAATTGGTAATTTGAGTTATTTTTATGATAAAAAATATTTGTGAATAATAAATTTTCGAAATTACTCTCATGTAGTTGAAAAATTAAAAGATTATATGCAAATTAAATATTATTTAAATATTTTAATGATATTTATTAATAACAAACATTTGTACTAAATATTTTAAAAATATATTTTAATTGATAATTTGAGTTATTTTTATGATAAAAAATATTTGTTAATAATAAATTTTCGAAATTACTTTAATGCAATTGAAAAGTTAAAAGGCTGTATGAAAATTAAATATTATTTAAATATTTCAATAATATTTATTATTAACAAATATTTGTATTAAATATTTAAAAATAATATTTCAATTGATAATTTGAGTTACTTTTATGATAAAAAAATATTTATTAATAATAAATTTTCAAAGTTACTCTCAAGTAATTGAAAAATTAAGGGTGGATGCAAATTAAATATTATTTAAATATTACAATAATATTTATTATTAATAAATATTTGTATGAAATATTTTAAAATAATATTTTAATTGATAATTTTAAATTAAATAGGAAGAGGATCTTAACATTTTTTTTACTTTCCAACTACATGGGAAAGTTACTTTCTCACAATTTCTCATGGGAATCACATTCCAATGCTTGTGGGAAAGTAACTCTCCAAGGAAAGTTACATTCCCAGGAAAGTGAGCAGTTTTTAGCATACCAAACATGAGAATCACATTCCCACCAATTATTTTCCATGGAAAGTGATCACTTTTCATCATACCAAACGTCCTCTTTATTTCCATGTAGATCTTAACAACCTAACTTCCTTAATCTGCATAGTAAATTCATCAATTGCTTGAAATATTTCCCACAACCTCCATGAACGACTTTCCTCTTTATGCACCAGCTAATGGCAACCATCAAGTCCGATTCAACAACAAGTCTCGAGTTCAGCGCCCTTTTTGAGGAAACAAAAATTTTCATAGCAAATTTAATATCCCACAATTCAGCCAAATTGGAATCAAGGATTCCTAGCCTACAGGAAAAAATGGCAACTATATTGCTATTCTCATTTCTCATAACTTCCCCACAGCCCGTCGGTCCCGATTTGCCCCTTGCCGGCAGAAGGGTCCAAACTGACGACAACTTCCCCTTTTTACTACTCGAAATTGAATAATAGGAAGAAGGTTTTGACTACTACAGAGCCTCTGAGAAAAAACGATATTAATTGGTTTCTTGTACCCATGCAAGTGATCTCATCTTCACGAGCAAAAGTATTTCCTCCATATTAGATTTCTTCTCTTGGAAAACAACCTTATTTTTTATAATCCAGATTGACTAGAAAGCAGCCGCAATAGAGGCAAACCACCAGATTCTTAAATGCCCTGATAACAATGGATCAAAACATATAAGAAGAAACTGATAAAGCGAGACAGACCTCTTGAGCCCGCTTTGATGCAAATCTTTAAGTTACAAAATCTATTCGGAATCTAACAGGAAGCGATCCAGTCTACTTTTTTATTCCCAGATCCCCACCACATATACTTCTTACCTTCTAGAGGTATGTTGAGAAATTCGCCATCTTCTATGAATTTATTAAACTCCTTAGTGCCCACACCTTCTTTTCTTCCTCTCCGCATACTATGTTGAAATCCCCACCTACACACCAGATCCCTTTCCAGTCCTTTTTAACACTGAGCAATTCTTCCCCCACCATTCTCTTCGAAACAACATCACAAGGTGCATAAATATTACAAATGATACAGTCAAAATCAATGTTAGCCCATCTCCCCTTAACCCCCAGAAATCTGCTAGAGCTAAAGTGTTTCTCCATTTTAAAACTAGCTTTATCCCAGACCATTAAAAGACCCCCAGATCGACAACAAGAAGGCACAAAAACCCATTCATAGTTAGAATTACCCCAGAACTGTAAAATCATATCTTCTCTTATGGATTCCGACATAGTTTCCTGTAATACCAACTTATCTATTTTATGAGAAAACAAATTTTTTTGAAGAACAGACCGTTGATTTTCCACCTAAACCCCTAATTTTCCAACTCATCATCTTCATTCTCTGATAACCCCCTAACAATACCGGAATAAACAATATGACCAAGGAAAAGAAAAAAAAATTAGGGCTCACCGAGAAGCGCCCAATTCCTTGATTCTATCCACGAACTCTTCATCACTGCACAGCGTCGAACAACCTAGCATCTTCCTGATCTTCCAAGTTATTTTTGCGTCATCTGAAAAAAAAAACTTCAAGTGATTATGGAATTCTCTATCAGAAAGTGATGCATTTGCAAAATTATTGTCAGACCCACTAACCATTACTACTTTTCCTTTCTTCTATATTTGCCTTCCTTTTTTCTTTGATGCCCTCGACTTCTTATTCAAAATAACATCTTCCAGATCTTCAATATGTTTTAACTTTCTTCTCACCCCAAAGGCCTTTCTATTAGCCCTGCTAACACCCTCATATGTAAAATCCAAATTCGGCCCAGAATACACACCATCATTGATAGATTCTATTGGCCTAACCTCATTTGCCAACCCTATGGATCTGTTCACACGTTCTTTTTCCCTAACCGAAATGGGGCACACTACTCCTATATCAGCCATATCCGAATTATTCTCTTGATCTATCAACCTGTGGTTATTGCTACTGATGGGATCCAAGATGGACCAAGAAGCAATACAAGGATTCCACTTGGGCCAAATCAAGGAACCAATACAAGGAAAGGACTTGGGCATAATCTACAAGTCTTTTAAGCAAGGTCAAGACATTCAAGATGAGCTTGAATGAAGAAGAACCAGCTTTGGTCCATGTGATCCAAGTTTTACAAGTGGCAGCATAAGGCTTAATGAAGTGGACTTGTTCATTAAATGACATGGCAAGGGTAGGGACCAATTCATTAAACTATGTGGTGCCTATTAAATGAGTATTTGGACTTGTGTTAAGTTTTTATTTAGTTTAGGCTTTTGGGCCTGACTTGTGTAACATGTCCAATAAGCTTGTAGGGACTACCCTCATTAAACTACTGGGCGTCTTTTAAATTTAATTAGGTTTGGACTTGAGCTTGTTCAACCCATAGTTAAGCTTTAATTTAATTATGTAAGTAGTAAGCCTTGGCTGCCAACGAGTTTCATTTGTACTCGGAGTTCTTAGGCTAGTTGAATTAGGGTTAGTAGGGAGGCTATAAATACACTTGTTAAGCCATCTACTTCAAAAACAATTATTAATCTATTGAATTGAATTTATTCAAGTGAGTGTTTCACTCTTTTTAGTTCTTGATAGAACTTAGGAACTTATCAAAGAATTCTTTCTTTGTGGCGTTCAATCTATCAAACTTAGGTTCTTGAAACGAGAGTTATTAAGGTATAGCTTACATGCTTAATCTAGGTTCTTTGAAACAGGCTTTCTAAAGGTTTAAGTTTTCTTTGCCTGAATCTTGGCTTTCTTGGGGTTAGGGTATTTCAATTTGTTAGTGGGTTCAAAGGGTTTAACCCCTAGGGTTCACATCAGTTGGCATCACAACCTAGACTCCCAATCAGGTTTTTATAGTTATTGCTTTGATTTGTTGTTTGTTACTTCTTTTTAGGGTTTCAGATACTATCACAGCAAAATCAATAACAAGATTTTGGGGTTTTAGGCATTCTTGTCTTGGGGTTATAGCTTTAGGCATTCTTGCCTTGGGTTATAGTTTTTAGGCAGTCTTGCTTTGGAGTTTCATTTCTTGTAATTGAATCAAATCAATCTAAAAAGATTTTGGGGTTTTAGGCTTTCTTGTCTTGGGATTATAGCTTTAGGCATTTTTCCTAGGGTTATAGTTTTTAGGCAGTCTAAGTTTGGGGTTTCAGTCTTGAAAAGTGGTTTAAATCAAGATTTCGTTTCTTGAATTCTTGATCAATTAAAAATTTCTTCTTGTTGATTCTTGATCCGAATCTTGAAAAAAAAAATTAAGAATTCAGAGTGGCGTTCGAATAGTTCCAAGAAAGAAAAAAGAAGTTCATCCGAGATTTCAAGAAAATCAAAAAGTCTCATTCTTGAAAAAAAAAAGAAAATAATAAAATTGTTCGAACAGCAAGAAAAAGAAAGAAAGATTCGAAAAAGATCAAGGGAAATAGGAAAAATTTGAATTCTTGGTAATCTTGTTCTTGTTTTTTACTTGTTTACCTTCTCACTAATTGTTTCTTGTTTCTTGAGTCTTTTGCTAGTAGAATTAATCAAGGAGAGTTCTTGAAGAATTCTTCTAGTTCTTAAAGAACTTGAAAGAGGAAATAGAGTGGTAAAAGGCAAGAGTAAGTAAGTTTATTAAAGAAAAAGCCTAAAAGAGTGCAAACAAGAGTTGGAGTGATATCATAATTGAGTGTAAACACTAAGGGAGTGTGTTAGTTTTTTTTTTTATCACTAACAATTTATTTTGTAGTAACTTCAAAGATGTATCAAAAGAGTGACTCAACACCTAAGAAGAAGGTGGATAGCTTATCCTCTATGTTGCATGCTATGCAACAAGAATCTGAATGCTTAAAATTGGTGTTGGAGGAGATGAGAGATAGGATGGGTCAACAAGAGGTAGTGAATAGAAATCTACAAGATCCCGGGGTAGGTAAGTCTCTTGTTGCAAGGTATTCTCTCAATACGCAATTTAATATAGATGATATGGAGCAGCGAAGAGAGAACATATTTCGTACTAGATGTTTTGTAAATGACAGGGTATGTAGTATGATTATTGATGGGAAAAGTTGCAATAATATAGCTAGTACCATCCTAGTTGAAAAGTTGAGCTTACCTTTACTAGAACATCCCAAACCTTATAAGTTGCAATGGTTGACTGAATGTGGGGAGGTAGAGCTTAATAAGCAGGCTTTGGTAGCTTTTACCATTGGGAGGTATAGTGATGAGGTGTTTTGTGATGTAGTACCTATGCATACTAAGCATATTTTGTTGGGGAGGCCATGGCAGTATAATAGGAGGGTAATTCATGATGAGTTTAGGAATAGGTATAGCTTTGTAAAAGATGGAAAAATAATCAAACTTGTTCCTTTAACTCCAAAACAGGTCTATGAGGACCAATTGAAATTGAAGCTGAAAAATGAGAGTGAGCAAAAAAGAAAGAGTGAGGCCGAAACACAAGAAAGAAACAAGAGAGAAAAGAAAGGAGAGAGTGTGGTCGAAACACATGAGAAAAAACTAGAAGTGGCTGAAAAAAAGAGAATGATGCCACAAGAGAGAAAAGAAAAGACAAAAAAGAGCTTCTATGCAAAAGAGAGTGAGGTTTTTGCTAATGATCAAACTAACAACTCTCTTCCTAGTTTGTTTTTTTCTTTATTGCAGGCGTTCAAGCATGTATTTCCAAAGGGGAAGCCGAATGGGTTGCCTTCCATACAAGGTATTGGGCATCCAATTGAGATTGAGCGTTCACTTGATTTTGTACTACCTAACATTGATACAAGCAAGGTATGTACTTCCTATGCTATTTGTTACAAGCAAGGTAAGGGGAACATTGATTCTAATGTTTTACCAATGAGGTATGTGTTTCATGCTTTTAAGAGTGCTCAAATACTTAGTTTCAAATACATGCAAGGTTTGTACGTCAATAATACTGATTTTTCTTATTTATACATGGCATATGATAAATCTGATTTGTGTTTTAGGGAACTATGTGCAATTGCTACTATTAGAGAAAGGTTATGTTCTACAATTGTGTTAGCATTACCTAACTTTAATAAGACTTTTAAAATTGAATGTGATACGACAGGGATAAGGATGGTTTTGTTGCAAGATACCATAGCTTTCTTTAAAGAGAAGCTGCCCAAATCCTTGAGAACATTAATGCTGAGGCTTCTAAAGTGGATCTTCACGGTGAGTCTAATATTTCTACTATTTTTATTGTTTCTGACCTTTCTTCTTATGATGCAGGCGATGAATCAAGTTCGAATCATTTCGAGGAAAGGGGGAATGATGGGATCCAAGATGGACCAAGTTTTCAAGAAGAAATACAAGGATTCCACTTGGGCCAAATCAAGGAAGCAATGCAAGGAAAAGACTTGGGCAGAATCTACAAGTCTTTAAGCAAGGTCAATACATTCAAGATGGGCTTGAATGAAGAGGTACCAGCTTTGGTCCATGTGATCCAAGTTTTACAAATGGCGGCATAAGGCTTAATGAAGTGGACTTGTTCAATAAATGACATGGCAAGGGTGGGGACCAATTTATTAAACTATGTGGTGCCTATTAAATGAGTATTTGGACTTGTGTTAAGTTTTTATTTAGTTTAGGCTTTTGGGCCTGACTTGTGTAACATGTCCAATAAGCTTGTGGGGACTACCCTCATTAAACTATTGGGCGTCTTTTAAATTTAATTAGGATTAGGCTTGAGCTTGTTCAGCCCATAGTTAAGCTTTAATTTAATTATGTAAGTAGTAAGCCTTGGCTGCCAAAGAGTTTCATTTGTACAAGGAGTTCTTAGGCTAGTTGAATTAGGGTTAGTAGGGAGGCTATAAATACCCTTGTTAAGCCATCTACTTCAAAAACAATTATTAATCTATTGAATTGAATTTATTCAAGTGAGTGTTTCACTCTTTTTAGTTCTTGATAGAATTTAGGAACTTATCAAAGAATTCTTTCTTTGTGGCGTTCAACCTATCAAACTTAGGTTCTTGAAACGAGAGTTCTTAGGGTCTAGCTTACATGCTTAATCTAGGTTCTTTGAAACAGGCTTTCTAAGGGTTTAAGTTTTCTTTGCCTGAATCTTGGCTTTCTTGGGGGTTAGGGTATTTCAATTTGTTAGTGGGTTCAAAGGGTTTAACCCCTAGGGTTCACATCAGCTACTGTCTACAAAAGAATCCAGCTCATTACCCTCGACTTTGGCACCCAACACATTCGCCATCAACTTATCATTATTCTCTGCCGACATTAAATCAGGTAGCATATTTCCCCTGTCAGTGCATGTGACATGGGACATCTCACCTATTAACTCAGCAGACGAATTAAATGCTCCATTTTTAGTACTTTCTCTTTCCACTGGAATTGGCGACTGTTCGACTTCCATGCCATCTTCTTCCTCACTATCGACCACTGAGCAACCCAAGGTCTGGTTTGGTACATCCCCAGTACCACCATGTGAAAATGCATTATATTGATCGCTGTGACAGGAATAGCTACCTCAGGATTGAACTCAATTTCGAAAACTCTCACTTCTACCCTTTTAATTCAATGATCTCATCAATTCTTTCCAACTAATTTGTTTTAATGAATATACCACCTTTGCTATAATCTTCCATTTTTGAAAATTTATCATCCATAGACAAAAGTTCACCCCATAAACTGGCAATATTTTAAAACGTTTGAAAATTCCAAGTATGTGCAGGAATCCCATAACAGTAGACCCAGGTGTTTCTACTATACATTACAATCTCTTCCGACCAAGGTTTGATATCTTTTAGCCATTGTTTCAACCATTCCCACTCTTCATTCTTCATTTGATCAAACATCTTTTTTTCTTCAAAATAAAGCAAAAATGTATTCCCCGCAAGCTTCTTCACTAAGATGTCAAAAACACTCTGACTACGAAAATTCTCTTCAAGCCATTCCACATCAAAACTACCTCTCGCTGACCCTACAAAACTATTCTCCAACGAAATTAATGCCTCTTTGTCGATGACCCCTTTACAATTTTTTTCTTGTACTTATTTTCATAAATATGAGTAATAAGATTCTCAGAAGAGCATTGGCGTTGACCCCCTGCATCATCTATTTATGTCATGAGAGCATGTTTGTAGGATCGTTGAAGAGTCTTTGAAACCCTTTTTGTGGATTTTTTTCGAATTTGGTTTCCACTCCCAGAATGCTTCTCACGAACTTGTGCCGTTATAACTTCTGTGTTCTTGTTAGAGTTTACGTCCATCTCCTTACCACTGATAGGAATCACCCTCCTCCAGAACGATGTTCTATATTGAATCTCGCCATATTAACCCCGATTTTGTGATCCAGCAACAGGCTCCATTGAGTCTCTCCACCGCTTTTCTTGCTTTAACTATATTCACAAAACAAACAAAAGACTTTTTTGCCAATTTATTCCTCTTTTTCGGATTTGGTGGAGCTTGAAGCGTAAGAAAAAAAGGTCTATGATGGCTATTCTTGAGGACTTGACAACCAGGATGGCCCAAGTCCTGAGCCAGAACCAGACCCAGAACCCAGTTACCAACTACGAATCCGCTGCTGCACCGATTGGTATCAAACTAAACGGTACCAACTATGCTCTATGGTCCCAAGTTGTCGAGATGTATATCTCAGGAAGAGACAAGATGGGATATATTAATGGCGATCTCCCTCAACCGACACAAATTGATCCAACCTTTAGAAAATGGTGAACAGTGAACTCAATTGCAAAAGAGTGGTTGATCAATTCTATGGACCCATCATTAATCGAGAATTTTATACGATTTCAACTGCTAAATAGGTATGGGATTAATTGCCCCAACATATTTTGATGAAACTGATACATCTCAGGTGTATGAGCTGAAACGGCGTGTGACCCGAATGAGACAAGTCGGGGGATCTCTTGAATTATACTACAACAGTCTTCAAGGTTTATGGAGGGAGATTGATTTTCGTCGCCCAAACCTGATGGTGTGTGCCCGTGATATACAGGAGTGAAATACTCTTCTATAAAAAGATAGAGTATACACCTTTTTGGATGGATTAAATGATAGACTGGATAAGATTTGAAGTGATGTACTTCCTCTACAACCGTTTTCTACGGTAGAACAAGCTATGCCTATGTTCGTAGGGAAGATACTAGACAAGCAGTAATGCTTACAGGTACTGAAGTTACAGCAGGAGCTGTAATGGCATCCAAAGGAATAAAGATAGGACAAGTATCTACCTTACAGTAGCCAAAATTGGGTCCTCATCCTCGAATGATGGTAGAGTGAGCGGGCCCACAAAGATCAAAGGAACAACCGGCATTGAAGGAAGTGCTTGTACTCACTGTGGGAAATTAAAACATACCCTTGAAACATGTTTTAAGTTACATGGGTATCCTGACTGGTGGAATAAACTTAAGGCAAGGAAGCAAAAAGAGGTCTCTGGTGGACAAGGACGGGCAGCTTTGGTGAATATAGAACCACATCTATCTCTCATTCCACAGTTTGAACCAAAAGATGAAGCAACAACCACTATAAGTGATCAAGGTAACTGTAGTTATGCATTTTTCACTTCTACTAGAAGTGATCACATGGAATGGGTAGTAGACTCAGGGGCTACAGATCACATGACTTTTTCTTCAAATGACTTGGTCGAGACTACACAACCAAAAAGGACAAGCATTGACAATGCCAATAGAGTAACATATCCAGTCAAAAGAGCTGAAATTGTGGCTCTATCACCCTCTCTTTCCTTGTCAAATACCTTATTAGTACCATCTCTTGCTAATAAACTGTTATCTGTAAGTCAAGCAACTGAAGAACTAAACTGTGTAGTTTTAATATACCTTACTTTCTGTCTTTTTCAGGATATTCTCACGAAGGAGATCATTGGGTGTGGTACTAAGAGAGAGGGGTTGTATTACATGGATGATTTCACTTCGGGTGAGGCTAATAGTATGCAACAACGTCCGATTGGTACAAAGGAGAAACAAATTTGGTTATGGCATTATCGATTGGGACATCCATCATTCAGTTACATGAAGCATTTATGTCCGGGTTTATTTTCAGATGTACATGACTCCAACTTAAAATGTGAGACTTGCATTTTAGGTAAAAGTCATCGTGTACCTTTTCCAATAAGTTCTAATAAAAGCGAAATTCTATTTGCCTTGATTCATTATGATATTTGGGGACCCTCCCCTATTACAACTGCTTATGGTGTTCGTTGGTTTGTGTCCTTTATAGATGATTGTACCCGGATGACTTGGCTATATTTGCTAAAACACAATGATGAGGTGTTTGGAGTGTTTCAAGCATTTCATGCCATGATTGAAAATCAATTTTTCAACCAAAGTACAGATACTTCGTTCAGATAATGGAGAAGAGTATATCAGTCAAGAGTTTAAGACATACTTTAGCTTGAAAGGTATTCTTCATGAAACTTCTTGTACTCGTACTCCACAACAGAATGGTGTGGCTGAACGGAAGAACAGACATATTTTAGAAACTTCAAGAGCTCTGTTAATTGGAGCACATGTGCCTGGTAGATACTAGAACGATGCCGTTGTTACAGCAGTACATCTTATGAACCACATACCTTCAAAAGTTTTGAACTTCAAAACTCCATTACACGCTCTATCGAGTCAAGTTTCCTTACCATCTATATTGCTTATCCCTCAACAAGTATTTGGATGTGTTGCCTTTGTTCATCTTCATAAAGATCAACGAACTAAACTTGATCCTTATGCAGTTCGTTGTATCTTTGTAGGCTATGACACTGGAAAGAAGGGGTATCGATGCTATAATCCATCTACTAAATGAACTTATGTCACCATGAATGTTACTTTTTTGGAGTTCGAGAAGTTTTTTCCTTCACCATAATCAGCTTCTATTCTTCAGGGGGAGACATGGAATGAAGAACAGAAGTGGTGAGATAGTCCCGGTGTTGAGGTAATCATCGATCCGAAAGATGAAACAGAAAATGCTCCTCTCTCATGTACCGGTCAACCCTTCTCTTGAGAATATCCTGGTGGATTTCAATCTGGAAAATCAAGGTATTGAGAATGCTCGATGAAGGAAACAGCAGACTCGGCGCCGCAGCGCCACAATCAGTGACATCAACATCGCAACGCTCACTTTCTAGCATCGCAGCGCCCCAACCAGGCAGAGGCCTTAGCGCCGCGGTGCCCACTTTCTAGTGCCACGGTGCCCGACCTCCTCTCTTGGGAGTCGAACCAGGTAGAGGAGTCAGCACCGCGGAGCCCACTTTCCAGCGTTGCTGCGCCTGACCAATTTTTTGGAGTTTCCACTTCAGAGGTGAGTTCTAAGATGCCATCTTCCAATACTGTTTTGGATACTCGTATTGGTTATCACTTACCTTTCAGACACAATAGGGGTAAGCCCCCAGCTCGATACTCTCCGAATGTTGAGGGAAAAAGATCAAAGTACCCGATTGCTAACCATGTAAACACTCAGAGACTATCTGAACCTCTGAAGGCCTTTGCACTTACACTTTCTTCTTGTCATGTTCCTTATAGGATACATGAAGCCCTGTCAGATCCGATGTGGTCCCAGGCTATCCAAGATGAGATGGAGGCACTGCAGAAGAACAGAACTTGGGATATTATTCCACTGTCTAAAGGAAAGAAAATCGTAGGATGCAAGTGGGTGTTTTCCATTAAGCATAAAGCCGATGGTTCCATTGAACGATACAAAGCAAGGTTGGTAGCCAAAGGATATACCCAGACATATGGCATAGACTACCAAGAGACATTTTCATCGGTAGCAAAACTAAACACAGTAAGAGTTTTGTTATCACTTGCAGCAAACTTAGACTGGCCACTACTTCAATATGATGTGAAAAATGCTTTCTTACATGGAGACCTTGAGGAAGAAGTGTATATGGATATTCCACCAGGGTTTACTACATCATCAGGGACTGGAGTTGTCTGTAAGCTACAAAGGGCATTGTATGGACTGAAACAATCACCTCGAGCATGTTTCGGGAGATTTAGCTCAGTGATGAAAAAGTATGGCTTCCAACAAAGCAACTCAGATCATACCCTATTCCTGAAACATACAAAAGGAAAAGTAACTGCATTGATAATTTATGTGGATGACATGATTATTACAGGAGATGGTAGAGAAAAAATTTTCAAACTTCAAAAGCAGTTAAGCACTGAGTTCGAAATAAAGAATCCAGGAGGACTTAAATATTTTCTAGGAATTGAAGTGGCCAAATCAAGTCAAAGTATATTTCTATCACAAAGAAAATATGTGTTAGATTTATTAATTGAAGTGAGAATGATTGATTGCAAGCCAGCTGAGACACCAATTGTTCAAAATCACAAACTTGGGAAATATCTGGATCAGATACCTACTAATAAGGAGAGATATAAAAAATTAGTAGGTAAGTTGATTTATTTATTACACACTCGACCGGATATTGCTTATGAGGTTAGCATGGCGAGCCAGTTTATGCATAATCCTAGTGAAGATCATATGTTAGTAGTAATTCGGATACTACGGTACTTGAAATCTGCTCCAGGTAGAGGACTTAATGTTCTCTAAGAACAATCATCTCAATATTAATGATTATACTGATGCGGATTGGGTAGGAGCTGTATCTGATAGAAAGTCTACTGCTGGATACTTCACCTTTGTTGGGGGAAGTTTAGTCACATGGAGGAGTAAAAAAATAGAATGTAGTGGCGTTATCCAGTGCTGAAGCGGAGTTTAGAGGAATGGCCAAAGGTTTGTGTGAACTTCTCTGGCTTAAAAGGCTGTTAACTGAAATTGGGTTCTCTCCTAACTCTGAAATGAATCTATTTTGTGATAACAAAGCAGCAATAGAGATTTCTCACAATCCAGTTCAACATGATCATACCAAGCACATTGAGGTTGATAGACATTTCATTAAGCAGAATCCTGAAGAAAAGGTTATTAAGTTTCCTTTTGTCAGATCAGAAAATCAACTAGCAGATATGCTTACAAAGGCCGTATCCAGTAAAAGTTTCCAAAGCTCACTAAACAAGTTGGGCATCAAAGACATTTATGGACCAACTTGAGGGGGAGTGTTGGCGTGAGCCATAATGAGTTTGACCATAGTTGATTATGTGAATACATAGTTTCCTTATATTGTTAAGATATTCTTGTAATCTGACAGATTGTAACCTGATTATTTTCCTTAGATAGTGATCTTATTTCTTTAATTAGTTTGAACAATTCCTGTATATATAGGTGACCTTGTGAATAACATATAAGAAAATTTCACAAATATTTCTTCTTTCTCATTGTGTTTACTAGTTTTATCACAAAAAGTAACTGAAAATGAAGTTTGAGTGACTGCTGAAACTTTGTCAAAAGTATACTCCTCTCCCCCCTCTAATGAATTGTTAAATGTTAACCCCAGCTTCACAGTTTCTCCTTTTTTATATGCCTTGAGAGATTGGGCCATTTTCTTCCTTTTCTTTAACTCTGCCCGAGTGAGTAGGGATCACCACATTTCATAACGAGTAGGGATCACCATTTTCTTACTTAGACAAAGTTTGAGTGGGACATGTTCATATATGTTCAAAATTATCAGATTTAATCACGATGGCAAAGTATCATTTTATTTTATTCATTGCCCTAATTTCAATTTGATTAGAGCAAAAGTAAATTCGTAGCATAAAAGTTATATGGTAAATTTGGTGGCATTTTCTTCACGAGTGGTTGTTGCTATCATCTGAAAAAAAAAAAAAAAAAAAAATTCATCCTGCCTGACAGAAAGTTCATTCGTTAGAAATTCTTGCTTGTATAGGTGGTCAAAACTCAAAAGTTGTTTGTTATGCTTGGATTTGATAGTGCAATAACCTTTTGAATTAATTAATTAGGAAATCCATACTTCCATAGTAATATCTTGCCACATAATTTTCAGAATAGTTTTGAAGAAATTAAAAAAAAATTTGGTGACAATGAGTCATTGTTTTAGTGGTTAGAAAGAGATTTTAAAATTTAGTATTTTAAAAATCGGTTCATATATATATTTTTGATCAATCGGATTGATTCAATTGAAATCAAAAGCTTGTTTGACTTAGAAACATGTGAAAAAACGATAACTGAAACACATTAGATTAGATCAAGCTAAAAATTTAAAATTTTTAAAATATTTATTCTATTTTATTTAATTTTATTACTAAATAATGGGATTTAAAATTTTGACATCTTAATTCTCATTAATGATTATACTATCGAGTCAAGTGCATGTTTTTGTTTCATTTCAATTTTATCGGATGTCCTTGAAGGGACGCATGTTTTTGTTAAGTATTGACTTTATCTAATATTTATTTAATACTAAAATTTTATTTTAAACATAACATTACTTGAATTGTTTAGTTGAACTGGTTGAATTAGTTGAACTATGAATTGAAATTATCATCGATTCAACTTGCGATTTAATTGTTGAAAATATTGATTTTGAGATTCGAAGTTCAAGTGCCATCTTATGTTGGTTTAGTTTAGTTTTATATTGGAGATGTAATTACTAAATTGGTTTTAAAACATAGGCGCTTTTATTATTTCAGTTCTAAAATTTTCACATGAAACTTTCAGTTTTAAAATTTATCAATTTTTTTAAACGTTAGTCCTTCCGTTACATTTCAAACGAAAACATTAACAAGAAGCTTAACTGGCATTTGACCTGACATTAACAAAAAAATTTAGTCTTACGTGGCATTCCACTGCAATAGAATATTTTTTATATACTATTTATAAATAGAATATAAATATAAAATTGGATAACACTTTATAACAAGAAAAATAAAAGCTTCATATAAACATATATGAACAGATATACAGAACCAAATATTATAACACTTACATGTTTGTCGAAAATACAAACAATCGAGTCAAGGTAGAATCTTGACCTTAAGACGAATTTTGCTTGCCTCTCTAGGTGCTTGCAAAATGAATGCAAATCATCTCCCAGACCTCCTCGATTACGTTGCTATGGAGAGTACACTTCAAAACAACTCAGCGAACCAAAAGAATGCAGAGTCTCTCTCAAATACAGAACTCAGAAAAGGAGAAATTGTTTAGTGAATTAGTGAACAAAAACAGACACATAATGTCTATATTAATAGCAGCCAATCTCACTGTTCAGAAAAGACACACCACATGAAAGGAATCTGTTTGATCAGAACAGTCACACCCATTGGGGACGAACCGATTCGGTCAGGCAAAAACCCGAACCGGTATGTCTTTACCGAAAAGACAGATTCTGGAAAAGACACGAACTGGTTTGGTCTTGGACCGAACAAGCTTGAATTAATCGGACAATCATTAAGCTGGTTGGTCGGGTTGGGCAGCAAAAAGAATATTGCTGATCCAAGCCCAAGCTCGGTTCGACCCAACCCGACTAGGCGACGGCGGCGCGCGTGTGTGGTCCACACCAAGTTGTGTAGGTTCTCACCCATCACAAAATTTAGGTGTCCCTTGGGGCCCAACTCTACACTGAAACAAAGCCTATATAAATAACAAGCAAAAGCCATACTTTGTTTTATGTGGGATTGACTATCATACACAACTTCAACCAACTATCTTCCTCTTCAAGTGGGTGTTAATGAGACCAATTTCTCATTCAATTTTGATATCAATTGTGTACGTTAATTATACACCGTGTATCTAATTATGACAACTTACGTATTAGAATACGTATTTCGTATGTATACACATAATTATAAGCTATGATATCCAACATCCATTACTTGAGAGGGAATTTAACTGCCTTTTCTTTCTAGTTTTTTTCATTAATTGAAAAGTTAATTAAGAAATAGTAAATTAATATAATATATATAATATATTCTCTTCAAAATTTTAGAAATAGACAAAATTAACAGGAGGAAAGTCATTATAAAAATATAAATAACATAACAAAATAATCCATTTGTTACACAATATTCATAAAATTTTAGTTTTGTAACCAAAAAATTATAATTGTCAACAAAAAAACTCAAGAACTATAACTTATCTTTCTAGTTTGATCAAACAGTAATTTTATAAAATATAACAAAAAAACCATGATAGCACAATCAACATGGCATATATATATATATATATATATATATATATATATATATATATTTGAGTGAAAGAGAAAAATTAAGGTTTAGATAATAAATGTTGACTAGGTAGATTGATTTAGACATAAAATGTTTTTTTTTTTTGCTAAGCCAATATCATTTTATTAACAGAAAAGAGTCAGAAAAACTACAATCAAAGCATCAGATCAAAGATGCTTTCAAAATATGAGATCAGTTATCAAAACCAAACAAAATATCTGATAGAGAAACCAACTACAATTATAACCACCAAGCATAAACACAACACCACACAGCTGATGAATCTTCAATGAATGCCCATACAATCAACCAATCCATAAGCTCCCGTCTTGAAATAAACAATCCACCAACTCAAAAGAATTTCAGACCCTTGTCAAAACTGGAAACTCCAACCAAGTCCAACAAAACTGCAAAGCAGAATCACACCTTATAATCGTATAGAAATCGTTATCACTCAACACCCCTAAGCTTTTATCAATTTCCAGCATCTGCACAAAGGATGATAAAATCTAATTTCACTCTAAACCATAAAACTTCCAACTGCATCCTCATTCTTACCTACGATTCAAACAGACCGTGACTATTCAAGAACAACACCACCAAAATGACCATTAACACTAAGATCATCATAGCTCCTCCACAGTACCAAGATTATAAATAAAGAAAGCATGCCATGAAAATCCACCGTTTATAAATGATAGAAGATGGCCCAAAACCAAAAGTATTCGTAACCCCAGAAAGCCATAACACATAAATTCCCAGCTGCAGGAAGCTTCAAAAGCATAAAGATTGCAAACTCAGCAGTCACAGCATATGAAACATAAGCAGTAATAGAAATCCAAAACCGATTCAGAACAGATCACCAATAGGGCCATGAATAAATTAGCCCTTCCGACCCCCGCCTTAGTAGGAGAATTCGCCAAGTCATTCGGATCCCGAAAAACATTCACAAGCTCTACATTCTCAATCGAACCCAACAAGGAGTCAATTCTGCAGAAAATATGCCAGAGCCTCCAAGGTCTTTTATCTGGTTTTTTGCACCATGTTACTGCATTTTTTTAGTCAGACTCAATAAGAGTCCCTTACTCTTCATCCATTTCCAATAGAGAAGATTTCCAAGGCTTTTAAGATAGCCATCAGCTCTGTAAATTTTGAATCCTGAATCCCCAACGGACCCGAGAAAATTCCAAGTATACATCCAACCTTATTCCTAAGGACACCACCAAAACCTGCAGGCCCAGGTTTCCCAATCGCAGATCCATCAACATTAATTTCAGATATCCATGCATAGGAGGGGACCAAGCCAGACACGCCCTTTGGTTCTTTCTCTTAGAACTCTGGCTGTTCATAGCAGTTCCTAAAAACTTCTTCAAAGATAAACAACCTCTTCACTGATTTCTTTAATATTGACTAGATATTTTTATAATTTTTAAATATTTTTATAATTTAATAAAGTGCAACGTAATTGCTAAATAAGTTCCTTAAATGCCAACTAAGTTTCTCGTCAGTCTTTCCGTTTAGATAGTGAGGCAATGACTAATTTTTAACAAAATCATAAGATTTAGGAAGAAAATTTTACATGTGAAAGTTTTAGGACTGAAATAATAAAAATGTCTATATTTTAGGACTAAATTTGTAATTACCTCTATATTGGATTTTTTTAGTATATGTCAATTTATTGATGAGTAAAATGTTTTAAATATGATTGTCAATTTTGTTTAATTTGATAATTAGATTTATTAATTATAGATTTACTAGATATTTGCCAGTGCTATGCCACAGATTTGATTTTTTTTAAAGTAGAAATCGCTATTATTTGAGGTGTTGCAGAACTAATGGCGATTAAGTTTGCACTTGAGATCTTTCTAAGAACAAGTAAAAATAATTTCTTCCAACTTAAGATTGAATCTGATTCTTCGGTGGCCATCACCTGGTGTAACAGTAAGTAAGCAAGATCTTGGAATCTTTGGAACACCTTCTATGCAATTGATATTCTTTTTGAACAATGCAAGAATGTCAAGCTATTGAAGATTTTTAGAGAAGCCAATGGTATGGTTGACTCACTTGTCAGAGCAGGGATTGATTGATATGAGAATCTTATTGTGTGGTGGTGAGTGTTTGAGTGTATATGTTGTTGTTTTCTGATGTTTGTTAGGTGCTGATTTGGGAAGAATGTGCTGTTACGAGGAACATTCTGTGTATGTGTCTTGTTTGAGGAATGTCCTAGAAGGAATATTCTGTGTTTGTGTGTTATTAGGTGGGGGAAAGGTTTATTGGATGGGTTGGGCACTTGTTGTTCAGTGGCTTAATAAGCTTCTATGTCATGTACTGATTTCAACCATTTGGTTGCTAATAAAATGTTGATTTAGCAACAAAAAAAAAAAAAAAAAAAGATAAGATGTGATTCAAAACTCAATTTATCACTAAAAAATAAAAGAATCTTGTAAAACAGAAGCGTTATTGAGCAATACTTGTACATGGGAGATATGTCTAGAAAAGAACGGTAAAACAAGCTTGGTTTAAAGAATAACACAGTATGAAAAAGTTAAAGTTGAAAGGGGCAGTAATATAATGGGATTCAAGAAGAAAAAAAAATCAAAAATTCGAAATAAAGGTTTAATTAGTAATTGCAATATTGCAAGTCAAAACAGAAGCCACACGAAATGTTTTTTTAGCAATAGAGCTAGATATACATAATACATTCAGAGTTGACTTTTCCCCTATAAAAAATCTAATTCCTCCAAATTCAGCCCCTCCTAATTTAGATTAGGAAATTAATCAATTTAAGTCATGCACGCCAAAACCTTTGCCTGGTTCATGGGTCTTGCACTTAAAATGACAAAATTCGATCCGTTTGATGAATTCTACACTAATGTAAATTTTTTCTTTTGAAAAATGGAGGCGATGTAGTTTTGATAAATATTTGTTCCGCTCCGTCACGTTCTATCTTTTAAAATTATTATTTTACACCTTAAAATATTCTATATATCTCTTTTACATTTTTAGTATATATATTAGATATATATACTAATATATATATATATATATTAATATTATATATATATACTTTATATATATGTATATTACATATATATTAAAAAATTATATTTACTAAAATTATTTCATTAATAAATTATAATATATATTATAATAATATTAAATTAAAAATAGTTAGTAAAAAATAAGGTGGACTAATGTAGAACAGTGTGGAGCTGCTATGAATATAATCGACATCAATAAAAATAAATGTATTCAACATTCATATAAAAATAAATAAATAATTTTTATTTTTCGTCCCGTTCCTACTTGCATCACATATCCAAAGCATAAGCAAAAAACTGCTGGAAAACCCATATCCTAGCTCAAATAAATAAATAAATATATATATATATATATATATATATATATATATATATATATATACAACTCTATATTAAAATAATTCCATAAGGTTTAGACAGCTGTTTTTTATTTTTTTTGGGCTATTTTCTTTCGTTTGATGGGTTTAGTGAGACACCTATCCAAACAGCTATTGAATGAATGAGAAGGAAGAAGGAGAGGGAGAAGCTTCTGGAGAAAGGGAGAAGTCTGAAGAAAAAGAGAGAAAGGGAAAGTGAAAAAAAGAAAAAGAAAAAGAAAAAGAGAATAGAAAGTTGAAAAGAAAAAAAAAAACTCATTTTCGCTTTTTTTTTTTTTTGAAATTCTGAAAGTTTTGGAAAGAGATGACTGAGGATGGTGCTAATGATGCTTCACAGACAAGACAAAGGTATCAAATTTCTTTTTTTTTCTCCTAAATTTCGATTCTTAAACCCTAATTTGTTTGGTTTGACTGGTTTAGGATGAGTTTTTTCCTGTTCTTTTTTAATTGTTATTTTCATATTTGAGTTTAATTGGTCTAATTTCATGCACTGGATGGTTTTAACTCTTTCATTTATTTGGAGAAATATCTTTTAGCAGTTTTCATCGATTTCATTGTCACTATAAGCTTTGAGTTTTGTAGTTTGTTTGATTCGGCTGACTAAGGATTTTAAGATGATTAAATAAAAACTAATCCCACAAAAACTAAAATCAATTAAAATTGGTAAGTGTAAAACGGATAAATTCATTTAATAGATCATATATGAAAAAAAAAAGATCAATTAAGAACAATGTGATATACAAAATTAATTAAATAATTTATACTTGAGTAGCTTTGAGTTAAAAATTTTATTTCAATTAAATAATAATCTTTTTAAAACTATTCAATTGTTTATATAAATAATATATCTATTGAATGTAGTAATTGATTTTTATATCTCAATCTCAATCTTTATTTTAATTTTCATTTATCATTTTAAAATTGAAAACTTAAGGAATTTAACTAAAATATAACCAATTGTTTACATAAATAACTAAAATTTATTTTTCTGATTTTTTTTACTGTCAATTTCTTTCATCTATTTTAGGTTTTTTATTTCTATTTCTTTCACTATTCTTTTGTCACATCATTCTCTTATGTTTTGGTCATTCAATTGATTCAAACTTTTTGTATTGATTTTGAACTTTTTAAAATCCAATTCTGAAGAAAAAGAGAGAAAGGGAAAGTGAAAGGAAAAAAGAGAAAGAGAATAGAAAGATGAAAAAAAATAAAGCAGAAGCTTCTGGAGAAGATTCACATTTCTGGAAAAAAAAAAGTTGAAAATAGAGAAAAAGATAGAGGAGAAAGAAAAGAGAAGAGAAGAGGGTGAAAGAAAAGCATTCATTCTTTCTTTTCCATGTCTTTCTGAAGGAGTTCATAATAGTACCTAAACCCATAAAATGACACCTACAACTTAAAAATTCATTATTCATACTAAACAAAAACAAACCTGCTTGTAGCTTTTAGTATAATTTTATATGAATTCTTACTCTAGTAATGATCTAGGATCATTGATATTAATAGACAATATGATGAAGCAATCATTTCCTGAGTAGCAAATAGTTAAACCATGTGTTCAGTAATAATAGAGGGGGCAAGAACAAACTAATATACATAAGAAGATGTGATGAAGTAATGGCTCACCTACGTGAATTTGGCGACTTGACATGGCATGAGATGCCTACTTTGAATCAACAATTTGAAGAGACCTGTCAATCTCATCCAAAGTAGACAAGAATTCTTGAAGCTTCTCCAGATGCTGGATACGAAGTGAAAACTCCTAAGTTCTACCAAATAGTAAAATAGGTCATGGCACCAAAAAGTGATTTGAAGCAAAATGGAATTGTATGGGGTTCAGAAATGTTGAAGCAAATACCTCCTCAAACTGTTGTACCAAGTTTTTCAGTCTTGAGTTCATTGACATTCTAAATTGAAGATATAGGGGACATCCTGAGGACAGAGCAAAGTATAAAAGACATCTAGGCTTCCATTGGAAGAATTGGGACCAAAAAGATAAGAGACAAAACCTCTGAAACCATTAGAGGAACACTAGGATAGACTTTATCCAACTGAATTTCCTTGGCACAGATCTAATTAGAAGATAGAAGGGGGAAATGGTGTAAGAAGGGGTCAATGAGAAAAAAAATGGTTAGCAAAATTTATTTTTCTGGTTTTTAATTTCTTTTATTCAATTTCTTTTATCCCTTTTAGGTATTTTTTTTTATTTTTATTTCTTTCACTATTCTTTTTTTTATTTTTTTGAGTTTCATGTTTTTTACTGCACTGATATCTTTGACGCTCTTTCGGATAACACGTTTAATGTGTTATTATTGGAATTGTGCATGACTGCAATGCAAATATTTTATAAATTAAAAAAAATGAGGCGAAAAGCAATCTATAGGAAAACACAGAAACTAACAGATGAATACTTAGCACACTTGAATGCCTAGCACACCATAGGAAAACATATGTTGCTTGCAATGCGATGTTGTGTTGATTCTAGATTGGTGTTTTTTTTAAATTATTGATACATATAAATACCTAGCATACCTGAAAGAGGAGCTTAATCAAGTGGAGGATGAAAGTGCTAAGATTTCTAACAAAATTGAGGATCTTTCAAGAAATCATATTGAAGGTGAGGCTTCATTGACTAGGTTTGATTTTCACATGCAATTACTCTTAAATATTTTTCCTTCCGCTGATTTACCTGACTTTTTCTATTTTTACAGAATCAAATATATTGGAAGGCAATCTTGAAGGCTTGGAATGTGCATGGGATTCTACTGCATCTAAGGTTGGTTCTCCTATGTTATTTCATTTTGTGAATCAATCTTGAAGGGTTTATAGGCATTCAATTTGAAATCAATTTGGAAGTCAAATTTTAACAGTTTGCTTTTTTACTTTTGTGTTGTATGGTTTGGAGAGAGTAGAAGAGTATCCATGCCTCGGTTCTTCTATGAATGATGAACATCAATCAAATCTAATGGATGCAAATGAAGAGCAAAAGTTTAAGGTTCTTTTCTTTCTTTCTTCTCGCTTGCTTCTTGAATACTGCATTAGATTTAAATTGATGGCTGAACTTTAAGAATTGAAGCATAGGTTTGCTTCTTATGTTCTTGAAATTATTTGATAATAGAAGTTTCTAAATATGATGAACAATCTTCAAAATTGGGAGATAAAGAGTTACGAAAGTCCTAATTCTATTTTCAACTTATAAGAAGGGGTCATTGGATGTGAACAGATAAGAATTGATTATGTTTGAGCTGATTATTCTGTATTTGTTTATTTAAAATGTATTATTATTGGTATGTAAATTAATCTATATGATTCATATTATAATTTGGTGCCTAACTTTTAAGTATGAATAGTTTGATTTTAAATATTTTACTTATTGTTTCCTACATTGGCTGATTGTTTGTTGTTACAATATGGTATGGAGGTAGGAAACAAGTAATAAAATTCAGCTCTATGATGGGGTTATAAAAGGCCACTACTAATTTTACTGACTGGATTTCCCATTCTAACTTAAGTTCCTAATGCATTGGTGTTCTTGAAAACAACCATTACTGCAAGTAATGGATTGTACTTTTTTGGAAGTTTTTAGCTTGAAATTTTTACTAATGTTTTCATAATTTTTTAGAGTAGAGAATAATGCTAACGCGGAAATCTATACCGGATATTTAGAAACATATCACTCAATTGCTAATATTATGCAAGATTTTTTTGTTGCATGTTTAGGAAGTAAAGGATGTTACCATGGAAAATATCAAGACAATAATAGTGCTGCTCTTGGAATTTTGTTTTTCCTCCTGTTGATTTTTGGTGTTTAACTTATAATTAATGATCTTATTCCAGGTTGAAGGCTTCTATAGTTAACGATCTTATGCTTTGTATTCATGCTAATCCATAAAAAAAGCTACTTTCTTTTTTGGGTTTATTGGTTGTTTCTCATTGATCCCTTTGTTTGTTACATTTATAATTATCATTTTGCATTGACAATTTTGTTCATAGTTTTTATTTCACTTTATGTTTTATTTTTCATTCTTAGGGCTTTAATAGTGCATGGAAACAAGTTTGCCAGATTATGAGAAACAGTGTGACTTTTGATCCCATCAGGGACATACTTGGTGCATCCAATTCTTTTCCAGGGCATGCAAGGGTGCCATTGCATTTCAAGTGGTGGGGATTGTAAAAGCTCCTACTGATGCAACTTCACTTCACCTGGACCATTTGATTTCCTTCAAATACATTGACAGATTGGCAATCACTGGTGGTGTGGTGAATCTTTTGATGGCCAAGGAGCCTCAACTTGGTCTTACTGCACTTGCCTTGAAGATCCTCGTTGCCTTCCTCTTCCTATTGTAAGTTCTTCCATTATGTGTTCTCTTTTTAATGACTCCAAATTTTGTTATTTGCTATATACTAAAAATATAAGCAGAATATAAATATAAACAAATAATAAGAAGATGAACTTGATATATATATATATATATATATATATATATATATATATATATATACACGAACAGATTAAAGAACATGAATATTACAACAATGCTTACAGACTTTAATCGAACAACAAAGAAACAGAATCGAGTCAAGGTAGAACCTCTGACCTTAAGACGTTTTTTCCTATCTAAAAGTACTTACAGTTTGATGTAAATCATCTCTCAGGTTTCCTCGATAATCGTTGCAAATGAGAGCACACTCGGATGCAACACAACGAACGAGAAGAATGCTTAGTCTCTCTCAGAAGACAGATTTTTTTTTAGTGAATAAGTGAGTGAAAATAGACACAGGATGTCTGTATTTATAGCAGTCGATATGCATGTTCGTTAAAGACACACCACATGGAAGGAACCTGTTTGATCAGAATAGGCACACCCATTGGTGACGAACCGTTCGGTCAGGCAGGAAGTCGAACCGACATGTCTTTACCGAAAAGACAGATTCTGGAAAAACACGAACCGGTTCAGTCCTAGAACGAACAGGCTGAATTAATCAGACAGAAAAAATACATTGGCCCAAGCTCAAGCTCAGGTCCGACCCGACCCATCCATACTTTGTTCTATGTGGGATTGATTATTAAACGCAACTTCAACCAACTATCTTCCTCTTCAAATAGGTGTTTAATGAGACTAATTTCTCATTCAAATTTTGATATCAATTGTGTACGTTAATTATATATTATGTATTTACTTATAATATTAAAATACGTATTTCGTATGTATACACATAATTATAAATTATGATATCCAACAATTTTGTCATTCTAAACAATCCATTTTGAGTTTGTGGTCATGAATGTGGCCTGGCCATTTGCAATCATTAAAAGTAGTTACAGCGAGGCCAATCCATCAAACATGAAAAGTGAGAATTTGGATAGTAAAATTTGTTCCATATTTTGTAGCATCTTTTTTGTGTCCAATTAATTTCATACCTTCAATTACTTTTAAAATTTTATTTTATATTAACAATATTATATCTACAGTTTCCTTAATAATTTTATAATTATATACAATTGCTTTATATCACCCGACGGAAAACGCGTAATACATACTAATATATATTACTAGTTACAACATGAAAAATGTGGATTTATACATGTTTATGTGACTATTTTTAATTACGTATTATATCTTGATTTATGTCGGACCATGACTAAAATACGATAATTAAGAAAAATATTAATATATATAATCGATTAAGTATGACATGTTATGACGTAATGTTTTCGATTTTGCTTTGATTTTTTTTTTCTTTCATTTGAATTGCTTCCGCTAAACAATATTATTTGCTAATACGTTCGATTTTTTTAATGAAACTTGCTTCTTGATTCATTAAAAGAAAAAGGTGACTTTGTCAACTTCTTTGATAATTAAGTATTTAAAAATTAGATTTACTCATAAGTCGGATTATAATTCAATTTTTTTTACTTTATTTAGGCCAGCTCGTATTATTGTTTATATATTATTAAAAAAATTATTTTTATATTAATATTTATATATTTATATAATTAAATTTAAATAAAAAATTATTTTTTATTAATTAAACAATAATCCGAATTGAAACAAACCGAATCAATCTAAATCATTAAAATATTTTTATCCCGTACTCCATATCCCGTTCAATATGTAAATGATCATGTCACACATAATTTAAGTAAAAAAAAATTACGTTTTGAAGTAATTTTTTTTACATGAAGCTAGAGGAAAAATACGAGACAAACTGACGGGCCTTGTAGAACTACTCTACTAAAAATACAGACTTTTTCTTCTTGTACGTCTTGTCAACTTGTTGAAATCAATTAATTTTATTTGAATTTCATAGTATATATATATATATATATATATATATATATATATATACTTGGACTTGACTCAAGTGCTAAGATTGAGATGAGTATGTACGGATATATCGCATCATAATCTTGTATAAAAAATATACAAGTCAATTAGGAGCGTTTCACGGGGCACATTTTCAAACATGCTTTAAATTTTCACACACCTTTGGAGACTTACAAAAAATGGTGATTTTCATAATAAATTATAAGAGAAATAAGAAAAATATTATTCCTCTTACTATTTTTGTTTCAGTACTTTAAATAAGTCGGTTTTAACCATGAATTGATAAACCCAAATTTTATTTTATTTTCTCAATAAATTATATGTTATATTTGGAAATACAAATATTTAGAATAAATTAACGTATCAAGTAGAATGCCTTGAGAAATAATTGGTTGTTGTTTTCAATAAGGGTTTATATTTATATATTATCAATATATAAATTTATATATTATCAGTAAATCATATTATTTTATTAATTAGTAACAATAAAATTTTAAATTTTTTAAAAAATAAATACAAATAATTTTATTTATTTATAAATGATATTACTTATTTTATTATCGATATCCATAAATAATATTACTTATTTTACTATCGATATCTATAACTACATTAAAAAAAACCCTAATGGGATTTAAGCTTGACACATATCGAGCTTCTTTGCTCGACACGTGGCAAGGTTATTTTTTATTTTTTAATTTTTAATTTTTAATTTTTAATTTTTAGTTTTTTTAGTTTTAACTTTTATTTTATTTTTAAATGATGCATTTAAAGGGGTTAGTCCGTAGGTTGATTTATGGGTCGATTTAAGATTCGTATGCGATCCGTTCGAGAAAAAAATTAATATTATTTTTATTAAATTAATTTTAGTTTTAAGCTTTTTATTTTATTCTTAAATGATGTATTTAAAGAGGTTAGTTTGCACGTTTACTCGCAAGTTGATTTAAGATCCATATCCGATCCACTTGAAAAAAACCCTGAGAAAAAAAAAACTTATTTCATTAAATTTTTTTACTTTTTATTTTTAATGATGTATTTAAAGGGGATTGGTCCGCACGTTGATTGGCAGATCGATTTAAGATCCGTATCCGATCCGTTCAGAAAAAAAATTATTTTAGTAATTATTTTAATTTATTTTAAATGATGTTGGTCCGCACGTTGACTCGCGGATTGATTTAGGATCTGTACCCCATCTGTTCGGAAAAAAAAGTAAAAAAAAAATTAAACTTGCTGCTAATCAGTGTAACACACATGTTAAGCTCATTTGCTTGATTGTTGTCTGCTAATCAGTGTGACACACCTGTTAAGTTCATTTTCTTTATGACGAGGTTTTTTTTTTACTTTTAATTTTTTTTTTAGTTTTAAGTCGATCCAACGAGAGAATAAAATACAAATCACAATTTTATTTTATTATTTTTCAATAAGCATTTTTTACCTCTTATAAATAAAAATATACATTATGTAATAAGATTTAAATATTTTAAATAAATAATTATAAATAAATAATTATCATAAATTTAATTTTCATAATTAACAAAATATGATTATATTAATATTATTACAATTTAAAAATAAAAATAAAAATTAATAAAAAATTATTATTGAATAAAATTTAATTTATTATTAATTAATTAAAATTTATAAAAAAAAATTAAAACAACCACAGCTAAATGCGGGACTTAATTCTAGTATAAATTTATAAACTAAGGTATATCAAATATAATTCCTTTTAATAATATCTTCTTTGATTAAGTGAAGTTAAGGCAAAAAAAGCAATGTGCATAGCCTAGAGAGTTAATAATGTAATACAATGCAAAGGAAAAGTCTAAGGAACGTGTCAGTATGAAGGGAAGACTAATGTCTTCCACAAGGAAGTCCCCATGAAAAACCCCTATAATTTTTTATTTTGGGACTCGAAGTTCAAGTCAAGTGTCATCATACGTGGGTTTAGTAACTTTCTCTCTCTTTTTTTTTTTCATTTAAAAAAAAAAATTGGCTTACCCACGTGACAAGCGAATATCAAACAATTTCCCCAATTACAAACAATAATTGGGGATTGCTTTTATATTATGGTATAGTTTAGATTTGTTTAGTTATATGTCAATTTATTATTGATCAATAAATTTTTTTTTTAATTATGATTATCAATTTTGTTTAATTTGATAATTAGATTTACAATATATGAGAGGGTTATCTTAATTTATTACTAGGATGAGACTCCGCTATGCCGGGGTTCTTTTTCATAAATTTTTTTTTATTGTTTTTAATATGCTTTTGAATATTTTAATATAAAAATAGTAATTAATATTAAATTATTTGATAAAATTTATTATATGCTTTTTTAATGTTTAAAAGATAATTATGCTCCATTATTATTATTATTATTTATTAATATTTCATTTATCTAAGAAAGTAAAAAAATTCTAAAATTTAATAATGGAAAATTTGAATTTATTTTTATTATATATTTTTATAATAATTTAGAATTAACTCACCTTGTGAAAATAATTTTAGGATTTCCCAAACACAAAAATATATTAAGTGATGAATAAAATTTATTTCACAATTTCATTAAATTTTTTTTTTTTTGAAAAGCATGATTTATTGCAATTAAGAAGATGTCCTTTTTACAATTTCATTAATTTAAATATAGTCCTGACAAAAACTATATGATAAAATGAAAGTAAAAAAATGGGTTAAGAGAATATATTACAAATTGGGATTGATTCAAGTTTAGAAGTTCTAGAATATTTGAAGTGGATCTGAGACAAATATGAGCTTGTGTTGGGCTGTTTTTATCTGACTCGACTCATTTTTTACTCTCATCCTAACCCTAGATATAAAAGTATCAAATAATAAACTAAAACTAAAACGCATATGATGCCACAAATAAAAATATAATGATGTCAGTGACATGATAATTAGTTTTTACTTTATTTTTCACAAATCACACAAATCATATTTTTTGTAATTATTAAAAAATAATATTTATTTTTAAAAATAATTTAGGATCCTCCGGGACGGATCTAAGAGAGCATACAGGAGCCTTGGCCACCTTTAGCTTCCCCAAACTCTTTAAATTCTTAACAATTATTTAATTCAAAAAATGATAAAATCTTATTTTGACCCTTTAAAAATTTATAATTTGATTCTCTTTTATCTCGGTCCCCCAAACATAAAATTTTTGGCTTCGTCCTTGCTCCCAACCCTTTGGTAAGGTACAAAAAATCATCATTATTGTTCGAATTAAACAAATATAAATCGTGTAAAAAATTACAAAGATATGTAAAACTAACTAAATTAATTTTATACTAATATAAATGGATCATTCCTCTGTATATAAGTACTAGTTACAACATAAAAAGTGTGGATTCGTACATATTTATGTGACTATTTTTAATTGAGTATTATATTTTGATTTATGCCGGAATATGACTAAGATACGATAATTAAGAGAGATATTAATGTAGCCAACTGGTTACCAGTTCAGATGGCATGTTGCTTTTGACAGATTCTTAGAGGTTGTGAGTTCGAGAGGGTTTAAATGCGTATTATTTTTTTTCAGATGAGTTAATTAGATAAAAATTTAAGGGTTATGAGTAGATTAAAAATTAAAAAAAGAAGAAGATATTAATGTAAACGATTAAACATTAACCTCAAATGTCATGTCATGTGCTTAATATTATTTGCTATTGAATTTTTAATGAAACTTTCTTCTTGATTCATTACAAAAAGAAAAACAAATGGGTGACTTTTTCAACTTCTTTAATACATAAGTAAGCTAAAAATACACAAGACTTTTTCTTTTCTTTTTGTAGGTCTTGTCAACTTGTCGAAATCAATGAAATTTTATTTGAGTTATCCTTATTGAAGGGGAATTACAAGGCAATTGCAAGTAATTGTCTTCTTTTTCTTAATTTTGTTGAAAGAAAGAGGAAGAGAAAGAAAAACAAATAGAGAAAAATAAATAAATGATAAAATTTATAATAATAAATTAAAATTATCTTGTCGTTATTTACATAATTTTTAATTTTGTGTTATATGTCGTATAATGATTGATTTTTAATTTTTTTTAAAAAAATAAAATCATATTTGATTTGGATTTAGATTTAATCAAACTCACACAATTTTGGATCAATTTTGATTCGGATTTAGCCTAATTTTGGTAAATTTTAAATTATATTTATTTGTTTTACTTATTTATTTATTTCTTTATTTACTTAATTTAATTTTACATGCAAATTTAAATTTTTTTAGATCAAATACATGTTTTAATTATTTTTATTGGTGAAAATAAAAACAAAAAAGCTAAAATTATGTATAACTTTATAAGATTAGATAATTATAATATAGTTTTTTTTATTATAATTATTTTATCATATAATTTTAATAGGTTTTAGTATAAATGAAAGTATAACCAATTATGGATTTTTTAAAAAAACTGTGGACGTGCTATTATCAATTAATTATCATCTAATAATATTATTATCTTTAATTTTATATTTTATAATTTATTGATGTGCATAAATTAACCCATATTCCCGAATGCGGGTAAAATATTTATCATCATCATTTTTTTTCTTATGTTTTATGTTATATATTAAGATAAAATATTTAACTTAATCAAATTTTTATGTTTTATGCTATACATTAAATAGTGTTAGGAAAACAAAAACCTGCAACGAAATACGAGATTACACACTAATATTTATTTAAGGATTAAAATTTGATGCATTGACAGTGTATAGGGCTATACACTGTCAGTGCATCCTACGATGCCACGTGTTAAAGTTAGGTTGTAAGGGTTATGATTAGTGGTTAGGGGTTAGTGGTTAGTGGTTAATTTTTTTATGAAGTGTTAGTATAAGATTCACTGTCAATATATGAAATCTATATACTGACAATGCATCAAAAACGAATTTTTTTATTTAAAGTCCTCCCTATTTCCATCCGTGAATATTGTTTGCGAGCTATCTCCTAGACGAATGAGTACCTTAACATGAAAAAAAATAAGGTCAATGTATTGCCATATACTCAATTATTTTTTTTTTTTATATATTGCATGCAAAACGTGATGATATTGCATTAAAAAGTTCTGTTCCCAAAACCTAACCTTCCAATTCATTAGTTTCTAAATTTTAATATCAATAATTTTTCTACACCAAAAACAAAAATTAACGAACTCCGAAATTTAATGCAATTATCCTTAAAAAATGACAATCAATAGATTTATAATTCGAATCCCGACATTTATAATTTTTTTCTTATCTTCATAAAAAAAAACAAAAATTAGCATTTCTAGAAACAAAAGAGGTGATGAAATTATTTGCAGGGTGGCTTCAAAGACAGTGTATCTTCTTTTTTGTTTTTTTGGGTAAAAAATAATCAGTTAATTAAGGAGCTCTCTATATATATGAAAGTAAATTATTAAAAAAAATTATAAACAACAAATTAGCTTCTGTAACCTTAATATATATATATATATATATATATATATTATGCTACTTGGACTTGACTCAAGTGCTAAGATTGAGATAAGTATGTAGGGATATAAGCCTAGGTTCGCATGATAGTCTTGTATAAAATCCAGGTCAATTAGCAGCGTTTCACAGGGCACATTTTCAAACATGTTTTTAAATTTTCACACCCCTTTGGAGACTTGCAAAAATGGTGATTTTCATAATAAAAATAAGAGAAATATTATTCCTCTTACTTTTTTTTGTTTCAATACTTTTATCCATTCTCATGTGACAATAATATATTGATTTAATTATAACAAGTCATTTATAAATGAGTTGACTTTAACCATGAATCGATAAACCCAAATTTGATTTTTTTTTTAATAAATTATATGTTATATTAGGGAATACAAATATTTAGAATAAAATTTACGTATTCTTGAGAAATAATTGGTTGTTGTTTTTAATAAGAATTTATATGTGATGTATTCTCAATATATAAATCTTAATAAATAACATGATGTCACTCCATTAATTAATAAAATTTAAATTTAAATTTATTAAAAATAAATACAGATAATTTTATTTATTAGTAAATGATATTACCTACTTTACTTTCCGTATATAAATCTATAAACTAACGATATATAAATATAATTCCTTTTAATAATATCTTCTTTAATTAAGTGGAGTTAGACGAAGCTAAATTTGTTCATGAATCGGGTCGCGGTCCGGATTTTTTTTATTTTACCCAGGCTCGGCCTGAATTTTTTTTAAAACTTACCCATACTCGACCCTGAATTTTTTTACTGTTCATTTAATATTAAAAAAGGTAAAAAATTATTTTTATATTAATATTTATATAATTAAATTTAAATTTAAATTAAAAATTATATTTTTATTATTTAAACAGTGATCTAATCGGATTAAACCAGTCGAAATCACTGAAAATCTTACTTAAACCTGACCTAATATAAATCGAGTATGCCAAACCGGACATATTATCTGAGCCTCAGGTCTAGACAAAGTAATGTGCATAGACTAGAGAGTTAATAATGTAAACAATGCAAAGCAAAAGTCTAAGGCACGTGGAAGTATGAAGGGAAGACTAATGTCTTCCACAAGGAAGTCCCCATGAAAAAACCCCTATAAGAATTTTCTTTTTAAAGTATTAATTAATGATGCCCAAGCTCTATTCATCTCAAAGCCTTAATCGATCGAAAACGAAGAAATTTCCAACTCTTTTCATTTTGAAGAATTTCCACTCGGGCCCTCTCATTCTCCAACATCACCACCTTCCAAGCAGCAGCAGAAGCAATAAAAATCCCACGAAAATTCAAGCCCTACCTTTCACTGTACACCATGGAAATTAACAGTGATCAACTAGACTTTGAAGATTATTTTCTAGTTCTAGCTGCTTCTGCTGATAATGAAGAAACTAATAACGAAACTACTGCCTCTTCTCATCAAAATCCTTTCATTTCTTCATCCCATGAGAATGAGATCATCATGACTAGCAGCACTTCAGTCAATGGTGGTAGCTGCTGGGAAGTTCCAAGAAGCAGCTCATCTGCTCTTTATATGCAAACGTAACAAAAACTTCCTTCCTACCTATCAATTCTTTATTAGTATATATATATATATATATGTTTTACTAATTAATTCTGGTATTTAATTAATTTTCTTTCTTGTGTAGAAATGATGATAAGGGTTGTGTAAAGACAATGGAGAGGGAGGATCTGGGCCTGGGGTTTAAAATTGCTTTCCGAACCAAATCTGATCTTGAGATAATGGATGATGGGTACAGATGGAGGAAATATGGGAAGAAGAAGGTCAAGAATAGCCCTTATCCAAGGTAATTGAATCCAATATCTAAGATGATTTTGGGTTGCAGTCTCCTTTAATCGGCTTTAACTTAGATGATATATATATATGAGACCGACTAACTGATAAAAAAACAATTATGCAAACCTCTTCTAGGGCTAGGATTCATGATAATATAGCCCTATTGATCATGATGATATACCTTCAATCTTTTATACACATATATAGAGTTGGAATATTGGAAGTTAGGATGAACAAGTACAGTTGATCAATCCTCTCCAGAGCTTTAAATATGTTACACTTGTTATTTTGCAGTTTCACCGTCGTCGATATATTTTTACTGTAATTAATTGCGATAGCATTCGTTATATTTACGACCGTGATAAACGAACGCAATCGAAAATGTATTCGTTGGATAATTTAAATCCCTGTCCTCTCATCATCATCATCATCTATATTCTTGCTTGCTGCTAGAAAGATCCTACATATATTTCTCACCTTCCTTCTTTGAAAACCCAAAAATATTAGCAAAAGATCAGAAAGGGATTATTAATTAAGAGCATATCAGTCATTGATGCCAAGAAAATAACCTCCTATAGGATCATATCCATGCGATGCACGGGGCTTGTGTTATTGCCCCGGTTAGCTGATATCCTCACTTCAGCTCCCAACGACTTTCAGGGGCCACGGAAAATTGTATGATTATTCTAGTTTTCAGATTTTAGACTTATATTTTACATCATTCAGATGTAATAATAGAGCATCTTCCCCTAATTAGAGTAACTTGCATATATAAGCTGCATGCTTTTGGTTCAAGTATTGTAAATTTAAAGGTACCAAGGGATTTAAATTGTGAACGCCGTTTTCGATCGCGTCGCATTTGTTGCGGTTGCGGACATAAATAGTGACGATGAAAATAGTCAAAATCGTAAAATAACGACCGTAACAACGTGTTGCAGCCGCTAGCTATTTAAATCTCTACAGTAACTGACAGGCAAACTGATCATATTGGAATCAATTCTTCTTGCAGTTTGTTAAATTCATCATGAGGTATTATATAAGTATTCATTGAGGGGCTGATTATATATATGTTAACAGGAACTATTACCGGTGCTCAGCTGAAGCATGCAAGGTGAAAAAAAGGGTGGAAAGGGAAAGAGAAGATCCCCAGTTTGTGATAACAACTTACGAGGGGAAGCATAGCCATGAAAGCCCTTCACCTGCCATATTCCACGCCAATAACGCCTTCAATACTCCTGCTGCTCATGCACACACCCTTCAAATTCTTCATCAACCCTAGCCTAGCTTAGCTAAGACTACTACTGCACTTGCTTCAATCTATTACTAATTAATTACTTAATTAATGCATGCTAATGCTTTTAATGGAAGGATTCAGGGATTTAAATAGCGATTGCAACGCAACGTTACGGTCATTATTTTGTAATTTCGACTCCCTCCGCTGTTGATATTCACCGCAATTGATTGCAGTAATATTCGCAACCGCGATAAACGTGAAACGATCGAGAACGCGTCCGCAATCACAATTTAAATCTCTGACTGAGGGATTAACAATTAGTTCACTCTCTTTTCTCCTTTATATATCACTATTATTTCCTAATTAATTAGGTTGGGGTAATTAAGGACTAAGGAGAAACTAAGAACAATAGTTATTAGCTAGATGCATGTGTGTATTAATTTGAGCAAACAAATTTTGTTATATATGGTTATGGATCGTCTTCTTATATTCTTTTTTTTTTTCTTTCCTTTCTTCAAATTTTGTAACTATCATGGTGTTATCATGTATCAGAATATTTTGCTCTATTACAGTGGTATTGATGGTTTTCATTTGAAATTATAGTATAGATATGAATATGATAATGTCAGTGTAAAAAATTAACGATGTCAAATAAAAGACTCAAAAAAGAATGACATTGGATTGGATATATGTAAATTTTAAAATATGCGAATCTAATTAATTTATATGATATTTAAATTCATTTATTATTCGTTTACTATCCGAGTATTACTATTTAAATTTAAATCTGAATTAGATAACAATATTCGTCTAAAATCTGAATCCGTTAAATATTTAAATTCTTAAAAATAGAAGGTTTGCATGCAAATGTTCGAATATCTATACAAGCATAATTTTTTTTTTTATATTTTACAAATATGTAAGCAAATATCGAATTCGGATATTTGATAATATACGTATAAGTAAAGAAGATCTGAAAAACAAATTCGGATATTCGATACTATCTGAACCAAAACTAAAGCAGATTCGAATATTGGATATTCAAGGGTTCCTATCCGACTCTATCACGGATAGTAAATCTAATATTTAAATTCAAAAATTATTTGAATCCACGCAATATCCATAAAAATAAAATCGGATAGTATCGGATATCTAATTTTTACTATCCATCATCATCCTTAGACTCAAACTTGAATTAAATTGAAAATTTTATTTTTAGACTCAAACTTTGACAAAAAAAATAATAATTCAATGATTCAAGTTTAATTTATATGTTTGATTATTTAAAATTAAAATAAAATTTTGATTCCAAATATTAATCAACTAATATCAATTATTTTTTTAAAAATTATTTTCAAAGGTATCCCTTATGTTAATTAATAAATTTTATTTTTCATATTTATACAATTTGTTTTTTAACTGATCTTTGAAAAAAGTCAATTCAACTTAGGAATGATACATAGATAAACATAATTAAAAACCATGATAACTACCAATTTGAAAAGACTGCATTTAAACATATCTTTTTTCTTTTTCTTTTTTTCAAAAAAAAAAAAAGAAAAGAAGGAAAAATATAAAAGCAATTTGAACATCGAGAATAGTAATCACGAAAAAGATAGCAAAAACAAATAATAGTTTCAATGTAACAAAATTTGTTTTTTAGCAAAGAATTATATATATGAAGTCAAAAAGTTTTCTTCTATGGCTGCGTTTATCTCATGCTTTGAACGCTTGAAGAATATTCAGCTTTATATATATATATATATATATATATATATATATATATATATATGAAATTGCAGAGGAAAAGAAGATGGAATCTATGTTAAGATTTTTTACAAAGCCACCATTCAGATCTCAATGCAAAACTAGCTCTTTTTAGATGGTTTTTTTTTTTTTTTATATATATAAAATAAATTGTAATTTGAGAATAAAGAAAGAGATAGAAGATATTGAAATTCGAATCTATGTCAAATTTTAAAGGTAATTGCATAAACCAACTCAACTAAATTCAAAGTCCTTCTTTTGTTGATGATTAATTTGGTTTTTGGATGGGTTACCACTTACCTCCAATTTGCTTGTAGGTTCTCAAAGTTTAGGGTTCTTGTACTTTTTTTATTTTTCTGGTGTAAGGTTTAAGGGAAAGAAAATTTTAAAAGAAAATCTTCACAATTTCTTTAATCTAATTAAATTTTATAAACATTCATAACTCTTTTTTTGTTTAATTAAACTCTTAAATTTTAAGATAATTGACGTTAAGGATCTTTAAATTTATTATTTTGTTCATTAATGAGATGACAACCTATTATTAACTGACAATGTATATGTATTATACACTGATAATGTATCAAATATAAAATCTTTATGTTTTACTTGGTAGGAAGGATAGAATAGGTAAGGAATGAAAATTTGTTCATCCAATGATTAAAATTTATAACTATATTCCTACTTGTCATAACGTGCCAAACGTGATTCGGCATGCTAAACGTAAATTGTGGAGTCGCCATTAATCATCTTTATTAGGCGTGATTAATCACCTATGAGAATTTATCCAATTTATAGTAATCCTAAGCTCAACGAAGCACATGAAGATGATAGGTCCTAGTCTATATTACCAGAACTAAGTTCGGAAGTATGGTTACGTGTGGGGAAGGATTAGCACTCTCACAACGCCTATCCGGGAGGACGGTACATAATTAGTCAAATATTACCCTAGGTTTTTTAATTAATGGTCTTTAATTTAAATATTGGAAAGATTCAAAAAATACTTTCCACCGTTAGGGACTGATTTTTGGAATTCATCTCACCTCAAGGGTCTTCAATAGAAACCGTTCGTTTTTATGAAGAGGCTCCGTCGTTGGATTTATTAAGTAATTTATGAAAGAAGGATAATTGTAAATCTTAAACTAAATTATTTTATATTTATTATTTAAATTTAAGATTATTGGAAAATTCCAAAAATACTTTCCACCATTCGGGATTGATTTTTCAAATTCTCCTCACCTCAGGAATTTTCAATAGAAACCATTTGTTTTTATGAAAATCCGTTGTTGGCAAGTCTCGATTTATTTTTAATTTAAATTTTTATCAAAATTGAATTTTAACTAATGAAATTAAACTAATTAAATTAATTACAACTAAATAAATACAATTGACAAATAATTATAAAATCATGTGAAATATTAACAAATAAATTACAAATAATCAACAAAATAAATAATCAATTTAATAAAATAAAGAAACAGTTGCAAAAATAAATAAACAATTAACAAAATAAATAAATAATTAATAAACAAACAAACAATTAATCAATCAATAAAATAAATAAACAAATAAAATAAATAAATTTATACGATTAATGATCAATTAAAGTTCATAATAAATACTAAAAAATGTAAGATAAAATACAAAATAAAAATGTAATGTAATATAATATAATATAATATAATAAAGAAAATATAATATAATATAAAATATGTAATATAATATATAATAAAGTAAATAATATATAATAAATAATGAAATATATAATAAAGTATATAATAAAAGAAAAAAAAAAACCTAAACTACATTTGGGTTGGGTCGCCCCGCGGACCCTCGCGCGGGTCGCGGCAATCCGACTGCCCCCATTTTTTAAAACAAATTTTGTTTTTGCTATTTCATTTTCAAAGCTTTTTTAAAATAAAAAAAAAATGTTTTTCTCTTTTAAAGCAAATCCCAACCCTAATATGAACCCAGATTCCGACGACCGGAGTCTTCAACCGTCGCCGGAAAACTCAAGATTTTCCAGTTTCCAGTTGCTGAAAATTGGAAATTTCCAGAAAAATTTTATTTTAATTATTTTTCCATAAAAAACAGTTTCTAAAACTTCAAATCGGCTCCAGATCTTTCAAAAAAAAAATTAAGAAAAAGAACAATCTTTTACTTTGAACATTACTTTAAACTTCAAAAATAAAAGATTTTTTTTAGAAAATATACCTAAAAAAACGAAGCCCTTTTTTTTGCTATTGTAGTCATTGGTTTGCTCTGTAATCGTGTCTGTCTGTATGGCAGAGGCATGGGTATATATAAGGATTTAGATCCTTGGGTTCCAAGAATCGGATCTACCAAGGCAGATCCGATCTTTCCTGTCTTTCCTTTTTATTTTTATTTTTTTCTCTGACTTTCCCTTGATTTTTCTTTAATGATTCAAATCCAAAATTTCCTTTTTGTTTCAGATTTTTTTTCTTTGATTCCAAGGAAAGCCTAAAATATCAAATTTTCATCCATTGAAATTGATTACATAGTTTCGGTAAACCCTTTTTTTTATTTTTTTTTTAATTTTCTTTGATTTTCCTAATTTTATAAATAATAGTAATGATATATAATAATATAATATAAATATATAATATAATAATGGTAATAATAATAATAATATATAATAATATAATAATCGGAATAAGAATAATAATAATAATAATAATACTAATAATATAATACTATAGTAATAGGAACAATAATAATAGGAATAACAATAATAATAATAATAATAATAACAATAACAATAAAAAATAAAATAACATGGGCCGGTCAAATGACTCAAAGGCCCAAATAATTTTAGACTCGAAAAAATTAAAAAAAAAAAACCCTTAATGGACTTAAATCAAATCTACCATTTATTGGACATAGACCAGTCCAAAGTGGGCTCCAAGGTCTAATAACAATCCGATAACAATTGATTTTGCAAAAGTCAAATTTAATTTCGGATTAAAAGACCCGAATAAAATCAGGTGTCTACAGTTGCCTCTCTTTGTACATTTTCTGTGAAGCAGGAATTGTGCAAAAACATAGACACACATCACATTTGAATTTTTAAAGAATTTGAAAGGGAATGTACTACTCCACTGAGGCATCAACTTTAAAAGAAAATTTTCTCCACCGAGAATTTTAAAAAGGAAATATCCTCCACTGAGGATCTTAAAACAAAAACATTCCTCCACTGAGGATCTTTGAGAAATAAATATTTCTCCACTGAGGATTTTTGAAAAAAGAACATTCCTCCATAAAAGATCTTTGAAAGAAAATATTCCTCTATTGAGGATCTTAAAACCGAAACATTCTTCCATTGAGGATTTTTTTTTTTAAAAAAAGAACATTCTTCCACTGAGGATCTTTTAAAACATTCCTCTATTGAGGATTCAACTCGAAATTTTGAATCAGTTTTCTTTTACCAGATTTCAAAAACTTTTATTAACTCAAGATTTTAATTCAACAGAGATTTCCTCAACTAAGGTTAAAATTTTACCTTGAGATTCCTCAACTGAGGTAAGAGATGTCATCTTGAGGAAGATTCCTTGATCGAGGTTCAACCAGGTTCATAAGACCTTTTTCAATTGTCTTAAAGGAATTTCCCTCAATAGGGATTCAACATTTATTCTTAAAAGGTCCTCCTTAATCAAAGTTCCCTATTTATTGAATTTTAAACTAATCATCATTCCTTTATCGATTTAAGACTCAAAGCCATAAAATACATGCTCTGCATGAATGTAATGGATGTATGAATATCATGAATGTATGAATATCATGAATGCATGAATGTCATAAATGTATGGATGCATGAATATCATGAATGCAAAATAAATGCATGCACGAATGTATGCAAAGTATTTACTTAAACTACGAATGCAATATATACAAGAGTATCAAGAATTACAATTAATGTCATGAAATTTTAAGTAAAAATACTTAAACTATGAATGCAATATATACAAGAGTATCAAGAATTACAACTTAGTGGAATATTTTTTTCATTTCATGTGCACTCCAGTTCCAAGGATGACCCAGAATCTTATCCACTAAGTTGTCTTAGATTCCTCATAGGTTTTTCATCAAAAACTTCTTCAGTGACTTTTAATCCTAGATGTATGACTTTTTACTTTCTTTCAACATCTTTGCCTTTTTCTTTGCCCCAGTTATCTTTAAATTCATTTTCAGAGTAATGTATAGCCTTTCATGATCATTGATTTAGATTTAAACATTTCAAAATCATGACAAACATAATGCATCATCATACATTTCCATTGGGAAGCAAGGGAATTGAAATTGTTGTAATGGTCAAAGGAAGAACTTTATTATGAAAAGAATAGCTTGGTCCAAAAGAAAGAATCTGGTTAATAATTCAGTACATGAAAAGGGTTTGGATTAGGTAACAACATCCAAACAATGAACATAAGGACAATATTAAATCAATCCATAATTCTTTTCTAAAAATTCAATCACATTGATGTCCATGATCCTTCTGAGTTCATCCGACTCCATATTGCCTCCAGTCTCTTGAGATTTCCGGGCAACGCTGTTCTGCCTTGTGTCTAAGCAGTCTTTTCAGGTTTTCAACTTAGATGTCCTTCCTTTTGACTCAAACTGCCCTTTTCGGGTTTTCACCTTGAGCCCTCCTTTTTTCTTTCTTCAAGCAAAGTATTTTTCCACAGCGTCAGAATTGATTGGATTTGACAACTCATCTCCATCTGTTTCTGTCAAAATTAATGCTCCACTAGACAATGCCCTTTTCACCACATATGGACCTTCCCAATTTGGCGTCCATTTTCCTCGGTGATCATGTTGACCTGGGAGAATTCTATTTAAAACCAACTCTTCTTCTTTAAATTGTCGAGGGCCAACTTTCTTATCATGTGCCTTCATCATCCTTTTCTGGTACAACTGACCGTGACAAAGTGCCGTAAGCCTTTTTTCTTCGATAAGGTTTAACTGCTCATATCGCTCTCGCACCTATTCTGCTTCTTCTAATTCAACTTCTTTTAAGATTCTTAGAGAAGGAATTTCTACTTCAATAGGTAGAACAGCTTCCATCCCATATACATGTGAGAACGGCGTTTCCCCAGTAGATGTGCGCACTGACGTTCTATATGCATACAAGGCAAAAGGTAAATTCTCATGCCAATCTTTGTATGTGTCAGTCATTTTCTCCACAATCCTTTTGATGTTCTTATTAGTTGCTTCCACTGCCGCATTCATCATTGGACGATATGGCGTAGAATTATGATGTTGGATCTTAAACTGAGTGCAAACTACTTTCATCATCTTGCTGTTTAGGTTGCGAGCATTATCCGAGATAATTCTTTCCGAAAGTCCATATCAACATATTATCTCCTTTTTTATAAATCTGCACACCACTGATCGTGTCACACTTGCATATGAAGCTGCTTCTACCCATTTGGTAAAGTAATCAATTACCACAAAGATGAATCTATGTCCATTAGATGCTTTTGGGGAGATGGGCCCAATCACATCCATGCCCCACATTGAAAAAGGCATGGGGTGCCAAAACATGCAAGGCATTAGGAGGAGCATGGATTTTATCTGCATAAATCTGACATTTATGACATTTTCGAGTATAACTGATACAATCATTTTCCATTGTTGACCAATAATAGCTTACTCTTATAATCTGTCTAGTCATCATATGTCCACTAGCATGTGCCCCACAGACCCCATCATGAACTTCCTCAAGTATCTTCTTTGCCTCTATAACATTTACGCATCTTAAGAGAACCTGATCTCGGCTTCTTTTGTACAAGATTTCTCCATCGAGGAAAAACTCTCATTCCATTCTTCAAATGAGCCTTTTATCATTTTCTGATGTGTGTTCTGGATATTTTTGATACTTGATGTATTGCATGATATAATAATACCAAGGTTGCCCATCATCTTCTTCTTCAACATTCGTGCAATGTGCTAGTGATCCCTTTGTATCCAACTTAATGGGTTGGATTTCAACATTCGCATCACACTTGAACATAGCGGCCAAAGTAGCCAGAGCATCAGCAATCTGGTTTTCTTCCTGAGGCAGATGTTTAAAACCAATTTTGTCAAACTGTTTGATCAACTCAGTTGTGTACTTTTGGTATAGGATTAACTTTGAATCCCTTGTTTCCCATTCTCCTTGTAACTGATAAATGACTAAGGTTGAATCCCCATATACTTCTAGCACATCGATTTTTCTTTTGATTGCTGCTTGTAAGCTCATTATACATGCCTCGTATTCCGCCATGTTGTTGGTACAATTAAAATCCAATCTGAATATAATTACCATCTGGTGATATTAAAATTGCCCCAACACCATGCCCCAATGAATTGGAAGCTCCATCAAATAACATTTTCCATGGCTTTTTCTAGGTTTCTTCTTCTTCAATGATCATTAGATTCTCATCAGGGAAATCTAAACTCATTGGTTTGTAATCTTCTAAAGCACGATCCACAAGGAATTCAGCAATCACACTTCTTTTTATTACTTTTTGAGACACATAAACAATATCATATTCAAATAACATGACTTGCCATCTCGTCATTCTTCCTGACAGTGCAGTTTTTTCACAAATGTACTTGAAAGGATCTAATTTTGCTATAAGCCATGATGTATGATATAGCATATATTGCCTGAGTCAACGAGCTGTCCAGACTAGCGTACAACACATCTTTTCTAACAATGAATATCTGGACTCGTAATCAGTGAATTTCTTGCTCAAGTGATAGACAGCTTGCTCTTTCTTGCATGTTTCATCTTGCTATCCCAACACACATCCCATGGAATTTTCAGACACAGTCAAATATAGGATCAAAGGTTTACCCGAAATAGAAGGCACCAATATTGGTGGATTTGACGAGTACTCCTTGATCTTTTCAAAAACTATTTGACATTGTTCATTCCACTCGCCAATATCATGTTTGCGAAGAAGCTTAAAGATAGGGTCACATTTGAAAGTGAGTTGAGATATAAAACGAGCAATATAATTCAATCTCCCCAAGAAACCTCTCACTTCTTTTTGTGTGCGAGGAGGAGTTAAATTCTGAATAGCTCATATTTTTTCAGGATCTACTTCGATTCCTCTTTCACTGACCACGAAACCCAGCAATTTCCCGTATCTTGCACCAAACATACACTTAGCAGGATTCAGTTTCAGCTGGAACTTCCTCAATCTTTCAAACAGCTTTCTAAGATTGACAACATGATCCTTTTCTTCTCGAGATTTTGCAATTATATCTGTAGACACCTAATTTTGTCCAGACCACTAAAACAGGTATGTTTTCTTCCTAAATTGATGTTTCAGAATGTAAAAAGACTTTTTTTCATCCTGAAGATGGTACTCTGAGACTTAGTTTAAGGGGGCGAGCATAAAAAGTCAAACTTGAAAAAGTCAACCTCAAAAAAAAAGTCAACCCCGAAAAAGTCAACCCCAAAAAGTTAACTACTGAAAAATTCAACCCACTTTCAAAATCAAAATTTGAAGCTCAATTGAAAAATGGCGAAATAATTTTGATAATCCGAGGTCTACATTGAAAGATATGGAGTTCTGAAGTTAGGATTTGGAGATTCAATAGAAAGGAAACCCTAATCCGAGAAATTTGGGTAAAAGTACTTAAACGATCGAATTGGTTGAAATTGAAGGTTCCAAATGAAAGATAAGCACTGACTACGGGTAATGGAGAAGCCATTTGAAATAAAAATCGAAAGGAAAGTCAATCCGAGAGAAAACCGAGAATTAGGGTTTTTGGTGAATTTTGGTGAAATCGGGAAGAATCACAGAAATGGCCCGACTTGGTAAGACTAAAGCCCCAATGGATGAGGAATATTAAAAAGAGATAGCCCAGGGCTCAGCTTGAAGAAAATCTGAAAATCGGACTTGTTTTGAGCAAAACCGGGTTTCAGAGGCAAAAGGGCAAAATTCAAGAAGAAAAATCCCGGAAAAATAGCAAATGAGCTCCAAATATTCTAAAATTGTTCAAATCTCATTTTAAAATTAATTTTAAAAGATTGGCAAAAGAAAATCTTGATTCAGAGTTCGTTTGCAAAATGGCCAAATCACGGGCTTCTCATATAGTAATTCAAGAAGAAAAATCCCGAAAAAATAGAAAATGAGCTCCAAATATTTTGAAACTTTGCAAATATAATTTTTAAATTATTTGAAAGAGATTGGAGAAATAAAATCTTGATTCGGAATTCGTTTGCAAAATGGCCAAATCCCGGGCCTCCTATGCAATAATTCAAGAAGATAAATCCCGCAAAAATAAAAAATGGACTCCAAAAATTCTAAAATTTTTCAAAAATAATTTTTAAATTATTTTGAAGAGATTGGAGAAATAAAATCTTGATTCAGAGTTCGTTTGCAAAATGGTCAAATCCCGAGCTCCAATGCAGTAATTCAAGCAGATAAATCCCGAAAAAATACCAAATGAGCTCCAAAAATTATGAAAACTTCCAGATCACACTTTCAAATTATTTGGAAGAGATTGGTGAAGAAAAATCTTGATTTGGTGCTCGTTTAAAAAATGGTAAAATGTGGGGGCATGAAAGGGCATTTTTGGAAGAAAAAATCCAAATAAATAGCAAACGGACTCGAAAAATTTTGAAAACTTCCAGAACTCAATGTTTTATTATTTTGGAAGTATTAAAAAAAGAAAATTTGAATTTGGAGTCCGTTTTCCATTTATTTGCATCCGGGGGGCAAAACGGTCATTTCACCCAAGCAATCGAAAAGGGCTTCTTTTGGCCTTTCAAAAAATCAGACTTGGGCTGGAAAAGAGAAGTGCTGGCCTGCCAAGGCCCAAAGGAAAGAGGAAGTTTCTGATTTTTCAATCAAATGGCCAACAATTAAAAGTTAGTTAGAGATTCCTCTTTATCAAGCCATTGTGATTAAGCCACATAGGCCAAGGGAGAGTGTCAACATTATTCTTGAATAGATGTAATTATGGACAGCTGATATGCTAATCTAAGGGTGATAATTTCATTATTTTTTACCTTGAATTACTAGCCATTGGATGGGAAGTTAGTTGGAACCAAAATGACAACATCCTAGCTCATTTAGGGGGGTTCGGCCAGCCTTAGAGGGGCGAGCATGTTAGTATATCAAGTTTTTGTGAAAATTCTTGTTTGGTTTTAGTATTTCTACTTTGTGTTTGCATGTTTTGAATGTTATATTTTAGTTGAGCATGTTAGTATATCAAGTGTTTGTGAAAATGCCATGCTTGTTGGAGTTTGAGGCCATTCGGCTACTCCATGTGTTTTGCATTGTGTGTTGCATTTTTGCCATGTTAGTTGGTAGGTTTTTGCATTTGCATGACATTTTATTGAGTATTTAGTTTAGTTATACCAAGTGTTTGTGAAAATGCCATGCTTGTTAGGAACCATATGCCATTCAGCCACCCCTTGTATTTTAGCATCATGTGTGCATTTTTGCTATGTTAATTGATAGGTTAGCATTTGCATGATATTTGGTTGAGTTTTTGGTTTAAGCATGCTTTGTGTTTGTGTTATTTCCATGCATATTTTAGATATTAGGTTAGGTTTATTTTTCCATGCATGTTCATGCATTTTAGACCTAGGTTGCATTAAATGCCATGCAAGTTCATTTAGGTCTAGGTCACTATATGGATGCCATGCATTTTTTCATGACATTTAGGTTTAAACTCATGCATTTCATGCATCACATTTGCTGTATTTTTTCATGCATTTCATGTTCATGCCACTTGAATAATGACTTAGGCCAATTAATGGTTCAAAGTCATGCTCTCTTGAGCACACTTGTGAAAAATTAAAGTTTGTCAAATTGATTATTCTACCTTTGTGATTTTTTTTTTACTTATCCAATTTTTATATAACTTTCAAAAAGTCCTAGATACTGTTTATGAGTCGTTTTGTGAGTCTTAAATATTTTTACTTTGATTTTTAAATGATTTTATCAAAGGCAAAAATGTATTTTGGCAAAACAGTTTTTTCACCTAGTACTTGTACTTTTCCGATTTTTCTGGGCATTCATCTTTAATCATAAAATTAAGCTGATTTTTTCCCGTGTAGTTTTACATGTCCTGAGTCTCCAGTATTTTTTTTAGATTTGTTTGAATTTTTAAAAATAGGGTAAATATCGTGGCTTAAAACTGGACAATGGAGTCAAAATTGAATTTAAAGAAAAATCATTTTTCTGTTTTGGTTAAGTTACTTAGAGGGGGCTGATTAGGAAGTTTAGCTACTGACTTAGGTTAGTTTCTAAGCCTTTTTAAACTCTAAAAATGATTTTTTAAGTCTCGGGTTAAGGGTGGTCAAGTTCGGGATTTTAAATTTAGGAAATTAGAGCTATTTTAAAAAAAGGTTTAGCCCAGTTTTAATTTTTAATCTAAGCTTTTCCAAATTGTTTTCAAACAATCACAAAGTATTTTGGTTTTAGAATATTGAATTTGACATATTTTCCTAAGGTAGCCGGATATCTTTTTAGATATACGGATTTCCTTAATTAAAGGAAAAAATACATTTTCATGCATTGCATTTTCCATATTCATGCATTTTATATAATATGTGATTTTTGCTATGATAATTTCTATGATATTGCTATGATTTTGAGTTATGTTATATTGTTTATTATATGACTTGGAATATTTCATGATATTCTATGCTTTTTATTTAATTATTTTTTTTGTTATATTATTTAGCATATACAATGTTCATGCATTATTATTTTCATTTTTATTTTCATGCATATTATATGATAGCATTATTTTATATTCCATGTCATTTAAATTATATGCCATATCATTCATATTTTCCATGTCATTTAAATCATTTCATTTCATATAGAATATGTATGTACTTAGGTCATTTTATTTTATGTATAATATACTATATTACCTAGGTCATTTCATTTCATTTAGGATATATTACGTCATTTAGGATATTTTATTTCATTTAGAATATATCATATGACTTAGGATATTACATTTCATTTAGAATATATCATATGACTTAGGATACTACATTTCATATAGCATATATTATGTTACCTATTTCATTTCATTTAGAATATGTCATATAACTTGGGATATTTCATTTAGAATATGCTAGGGCATTCAAATTATGTCATATCATTTAGGTTGCATTATATTATTTAGATTTTGCTATGTCATTTTATTTATGTCATGCATATACATATTCATTTCTTTTAAATGTTTTCAAAAAAGGATAATGATTTTCAATAAAATAAAGATATTCCCGAGTTAAAATAATTCATGAGTTCTCTGCCGGGTTTGCTGGGGAGGATATCATCAATTATCATTAATAACGGAATATCTTCTTTAAAATGAGAATGATTCGGAAAGTTTTCCAAATTAATAAAAATTTCTATATTTTGCCTCGCTTGTTGGGGAATCTAGGAAAATTTTGAAATTATAAATTCCGGATCATTTTCAATTAAAAAATGGAATTATTTTTCTTTAAATTTGGAATTAACTTGAAATACTAAATTTAAAACCAACTTTTTACCGAGACTTGAGATAACACACGATTAATAAGGTACCGTTTTATACGGGCGTTGTGGGGGTGCCAATCCTTCCCCGCACGTAACCGAGTCCCAAACCCGTTTCTTTGATTTCTCTGGTTTAAAATGCAGACTTGAAATTGGTTTTAAAAATGTTTTAATTAATTTTTAAAATATTTTATAAAACCGATTTTAATAGGTGGCCGATCACACCTAGCAAAAAAAGATTGGTGGCGACTCCATGTCTTTTTCAAGGTCATTTTCAAAACCTTCATTTTTCTAGAGGAATTAAGTCGACTTTTCCTCGGTCTTTTTAATGTCACGCTTAACGAATAATAAAGTCTTGCGATGAGACTTGTTATTTTTTTAGGTTGCGACAGCTTGGCGACTCCGCTAGGGACTATTAGAGAGTCAGGCCTTGAATTAGTTGTGTTATCAAAGTCTCGGTTTTGTTGGTTTAATTAGTATTTAATTTTAATTCCCACATTTTTTTAAGGAGAATTTTGAAAATAATAAAATGTTTTTAAATATGTCCATACTCATGTGCATGCATTTTATTATTGTTCTCTAGTTATTTAAGGTTTTATATTATAATTTCTTGTTGGTTAATGCATTACACTATTCTCGATTATTCTTTTAATAAATTGTTAGGGCATTTAGAATAAGGTTTGTAGAATAGGTGGTGAAAGGTTTGTTGTTCCTCCACACACACCACACGTCCATTTGCATATCATGAGCCCTATACCTGGGTTCCGTCCTTTTAGGTGGGAGCAAAGTAATTAAGCCTTCGTGATTAACAATCCGCATGGGCTAGTGAAACACTTCCGGAGTACTAAATTACCTAAGCCTTCGTGATTAACAATCCGCATGGGCTAGGAAATAGACTCTAACGAATTGAACCCGCTTTTATTGGGGTGCCTTACTAGCCTTCATTGGCGACAGTGAGGAGCAATTCGGGGCCTTTAGAACCAATTCACTCTCATATAATGAACCTAGGCGAAGCCATGCCAGATTTCTGTTGTATATACCGAAAATAGGAACACATGGAGGGACATTTCTAAACCTTACCTATTTTACACTCTGAAGAAATTTTGTAGATTGGGCAACGATGTACGTACATCGCCCGTAATAAGTGTGATACTCTGCCCCAAAGGCACCGTGATGCCTATATAAGTAGATATTGTTGGGGCAAGTGTTCACTAACCTTTTGAAATTCAAAATACAAACATTATTTTTCAAATATTTTTGCATTTTTTGCACATTTCATGCATGTGTGAATAGAGCATGTACATTTATCGTTGTATTTTTTATCTCATTCTTTGCAATAGACCGTTGGAAATAATAATCCCATTTGGTGATTTCATAAACCGGTAGAGTTACATGAACATTTGCATATTGTACCATAGTAGGATCCACTACCCCGAAATTCTTTTGAAAATAATATGATTGGTTTTTCATAGAAAAAAACATGTTTCAAAAAATCATGAATTTGGAGGCAAATCTTGCATAATGAGATTTTTGAATAATCAAGATTTAGGTGCCACCAATTTCGTGTAATCATTGGTTAATTTATTTGTATCATTTTGACATCATGTCACAGTCCTAACATGCATGGTTATTCATTGTAGAATACATTTGTGATTACTTGGTCATTCTTTGTACCTACCTTTGTATTAATTCATTTATTGTTAGCATGTATCATTTTGACATCATAGCATGCATGGTCATTCATTGTAAAATACGTTTATGACATGCATAGTCATTATTTGTATATACCTGTGCATCAATTAATTCATTTTTTTAATGCATCATGTTGGCATTAGATTGCATCCATAGCATACATAGTCATCATAATTTCTCTGTATATGGTCATGCATTAATCATCAGTATATTCATGCACATAGGAATAGAGCATGTACATTCACAATTGTATTCTTAATCTCATGACATTTTCATTTGCATGAAAGGGGTTCAAGATATGAGGAATGAATCGGAGGAACGATTGGGTGCTTTGGAACGCAACAAGAGGAATGTAGACATGAAATCCGGGAAATGAAAGAACAGCTCACCAAATTGCTGAAAATGGTTGAGGATATGGGTAAGAGTAAAGAGGAACTTTCTCAGGGCTCTACATCGTCTTCGGATCAACCAAAACCATTAGGTCCAGAACATACAATCCTTACTGGATCTTGTGCTTGTCAATGCCACAAAGGTTGCAATCCTGATGAAATTGTGTACAAAATCGTGAAAATGATTAAACCTGAGAGCCTGATACCAAAGATAGAAACCTCGGATCCTGTACCATACCTGCAAACTGTTCTAGGTCCAAGCCAGTATCCCCACCCTACCATGGTCCATTCGTCCATTGGGATGACTACTACGGGATTCTTGAATCCCACTCCATCACCAACAACTGCCAATTCATATTGCTTCCCTCATCAATCACCTTATCCAGTATCTGGGATAGGAAACTTGAGCTGTATACAACCTCCAAAGGCCCTGTGTCCAAATACATACCCTTACCATGCAGTTTCGCCACATCTCCATGTAAACACACTGGTTCGAACCTTAGTGCCACCACCAAGTGCCCCAACTCCTAGGCCATGTGTGACTAAGAAACGACCCCAAGATAAGACCCAAATGCATTTTGATCCCCTTCCAATCAGCTACCGAGAGCTTCTCCCTATACTGATCCAAAATCACATGGTTGCCTGTGTCCCATTGAAATCCCTGTTACCACCATATCCAAGGTGGTATAATCCAAATGCAAGATGTGATTATCACTGTGGAATTATTGGCCATAGCATCGAAGACTGTATAGCATTCAAAAAGAAAGTGCAAACTCTTATAGATGCCAAGTGGTTGGATCCAACGACACTGATTGATAGAGGACTGGGAAAGCGTCATTAGGATTGGGAGATTTACAACATTGAGGTGGAAAGACTTCGGTCTTATATGATGTAATAGGATTTCACTTTTTCAGTAGCCAGCTCTTATAGCCTTAGGATGCTAGGAAGAATAAAGTGCTTGTAAAGACAGTTTTAACCACTGTTCAAATTTTGTAAACATGGTTTATACCATTGTGAACATTGATATGGGAATGAATTTACTATGCTTCAAATTTATGAGATGTTGATGATTAAGTTCCTCCGATTCTTATTTGCTCCGTGATATCTTCCCCTTTTGCATTTTGCATCCGATCAATTATTGGTCATACCATACATTCATACATGTATTATGTTACCATCAGGTTGCATTTATGCATTCATAATTAGCATGATTTTTCTGTATATATCCATGCATTAATTTGCTTATTACATACATCATGTTAGCATTAGGTCGCATTCATGACACACATGGTTAGCATGATTTTCTTTGTATATACTCTGTATCAATCATTCATTGTTTGCATGTATCATAATTGACACCGTGTTGCATTCAAAGGATATATGATCATTCATTGGGAAATACGCTAAAATGTACATGATCAGTCATTGCATATATCCATGTGTTGATTTGTTTATTCTTTGCTTGCAACATGTTGTCATCGTGATTGCATTTATTACATACATGGTCAGCATGTTTCCACTGTACATGTCCATACATCATATTGTTTAGGCTTCACATGCATCAAATTGCATTTATGGCTCCTTCATCATGACATACATTTGGGGAAAATAAAACAAATTTTGCCTTGGCTTTAAGAGTCTTTGAAAGGATTTCCATTTCAAATCAGAGGTATAAGAAGTACTGAGTACGCTTTTAATACAGGCTAGTACTATGGAGAATGAACAAATTGTCCAAATGGAAAGAATGGAAAAGGTACAAGAAGAATTGCGAGAACAACTGGCAAAGTCTCAAGCAGAATCTAAAGATCAGAGGTTAAATTGATGGAGCTAATATCCACCGTAATCAAGGGACACTCTAAAAACTTGGCTGCCAGAGAAGGGTTAGAGGCACAAAAGGGTCAAAGTGAGGTCGTAATGATTGATGCCCAGAACACTGTTAACCCTGTCAATGTCCTAAACTCAGATGATCCAGCTGAACAGGCAAAGTTGAAAATGGTTGCAGTAAATGAGGTGGAGTTGGCAGATTCCCAAGGGAAATATCAGTTGTTAGATGAAAGGCTCCGGGCAGTAGAAAGTACAGATGTATTTGGGAGTTTAGATGCGAAAGAACGATGTTTGGTCCTCGATTTAGTCATTCCTCCTAAGTTCAAGATCCCTGACTTTGTGAAATATGACGGGACGACCGATCCGTCAGCCCACATCACTATGTTCTGCTAGAAGATGACAAGTCATATAGATAATGATAAGCTTTTGATTCACTGTTTTCAGGATAGCCTCAGCGGGTCCGCAATTAGGTGGTATAGTCAGTTGAGCAAGGATCAGATTCGCTCATGGAATGACCTGGCTAGGGTTTTTCTAAACCAGTACAAGCATATGACCTGACTAGGGTTTTTCTAAACCAGTACAAGCATATGACCGACATGGCGCCTGACCGTCTTACCTTGCAAAATATGAAGAAAAGAGCTACTGAAAGCTTCAAAGAATATGTGCAACGGTGGATGAGCCTGACCGCCCAAGTACAACCGCCTTTAACTCAGAGGAAACCACTATTATTTTTGTGAATACACTGCAGGCCCCGTATTATGATATACATGTCGGTAACACCACGAAGGATTGTTCGGACATGGTAATTTCAGGGGAGATGATTGAGAATGCTATCAAGGATGGGAAAATTGAAGGAGAAAGAACATCCAATACCAAGAAAAAGGGGGCATCTGAAAAGAAAAAGGAAGATACCCAAGTCGTGGAAGGCTTTGCCTTACCTCCCCAATTCTTCTCGTATCAGCCATTTTACTCTACACTGAACAATGTCTCTCAAGGTTTTTATCCCTACCAACCAATGACTGCAACTACACCAGAATTTACATCTGTCTATCAATCGAACACCCTTGGGAATAATCGAAGGGGGCATAAAAAGCGAAAAAGAAATCAGGATGACCCGATTCCTGTGATATACAGTGAGCTATTACCTCAACTCATCCAGAATCACCTTGTGACAACCATGCAATTAGAGCCTCTGAAGCCCCCTTATCCGAGCTGGTATGATGCTAATGAGTGTTGTGGTTATCATTCTGGCAATCAAGGTCACTCAACAGAGAACTGCGCCACTTTGAAGTACAAGGTCAGAGATCTCATCAAGGCTGGTTCGATAAGTTTTGAAGATGGGAAAGCCAAGTGTCATAAGAAACATGGTGCATGATCATATTAGGTTTTTCACACATGTAGTTCTATACGCTGTGATGATGAAAGCACTTGTCTCATGTTAATATCTACATGAATTAAATGAATTTTGAATTTTAAATGCTTTGTGTTTGTTGTGTTTTAACAATAATTTGAATTTGCAAAAACAAGCATTAAGGAATTTTTAATAATGGACAGTCTCGATAATATCGTTGATCATTGTTAGAAATGACCCAACACTCTCCCCCCTCTTTTTTGGGCTTCTCTATACCTAAACCTTAAATTAAAAACACTTGAAAGACCTAATGCTTCAAGGAATATGAATGATTGAACTTCACAAAAAAAAAAAAGCATTATCATTGCAGAATAAGCAAGGATGTAACTCCTAGTCTAGGCTAAGAACAAAGGAACGAACTTTTTGAAATTTTTCGAATTCCTTGAAATTCAAACAAATGAGACATTCTTTCAAGAATCTAGATTTTGATAATTTGATGTGTGTCAAGATTGTGCTAAAACCATTCATGACCTTTTCCAATGGCCATAAAACTTCAATTACCCAATCGTCACTTCATGATTAATACCTTGGAGCACAATGTTCAAACTAGATTATCCCTTGTCTCAGAGAAAACCCGTTTTTGGGTCATATTTTCCTTGTCTCTTCAAAGAACTCAGATTTGAAATTCAGTCTTTTCAGTACAGACCTAGACTTGCTATGTTCCTCGTTGATACAAATTCTCATGGTTAAACAAATTGGGGCATCATATGTAGAAATGATGGATACATGGTGAAAAAGGATGGACTAACGCATGAATCATTGGGGCATGCGATGAAAAATGAAAATTTTGTGATATCATGCATGTAGACACCTAATTTTGTCCGGACCACTAAACAGGTATGTTTTCTTCCCATATTGATGTTCCCAAGTGTAAAAAGACTGTTTTCATCCTGCAGGTGGTACTCCGAGACTTAGTTTAAGAGGGCGAGCACAAAAAGTCAAACTTGAAAAAAAGTCAACCCCGAAAAAGTCAACCCCAGAAAGTCAACTACTGAAAAAGTCAACCCACTTTCAAAATCAAGATTTTAAGTTCAATTGAAAAATGGCGAAAGAATTTTGATAATCCGAGGTCTACATTGAAAGATATGGAGTTCGGAAGTTGGGATTTGGAGATTCAGTAGAAAGGAAACCCTAATCCGAGAAATTTGGGGAAAAGTGCTTAAACGATCAAACTGGTCGAAATTGAAGGTTCCAAATGAAAGATAAGCACTGACTACGGGTAATGGAGAAGTCACTTGCAAGAAAAACCGAAAAAAAGTCAATCCGGGAGAAAACCGAGAATTAGGGTTTTTAGTGGATTTCGGTGAAATCGGGAAGAATCACAGAAATGGCCCGACTTGGTAAGACCAAAGCCCCCAATGGATGAGGAATGATTAAAAAGGATGGCCCAAGGCTCAGATTGAAGAAAATCTGAAAATCGAACTTGTTTTGAGCAAAACCGGGTTTCGGAGGTTAAAGGGTAAAATTGGAAAAATTTGGGAAAAATAGCAAATGGACTCCGAAAATTATGGAAAATTTGTCAATCTCATTCTTAAATCATTTGAAAGAGATTGGCGAAAGAAAATCTTGATTCCGAGTTCGTTTGCAAAATGGCCAAATCTCGGGCTTCTTATGCAGTAATTCAAAAAGGAAAATCCCGGAAAAATAGCAAATGGACTCCAAAAATTCTGAAATTTGGCAAATCTCATTTTTAAATTATTTGGAAGAGATTGGCGAAAGAAAATCTTGATTCCGAGTTCGTTTGCAAAATGGCCAAATCCCGGGCCTCCTATGTAGTAATTCAAGCCGATAAATCCCGAAAAAATACCAAATGAGCTCCAAAAATTATGAAAACTTCCAGATCACACTTTTTAATTATTTTGAAGATATTGGTGAAGAAAAATCTTGATTTGGAGCTCGTTTAAAAAATGGTAAAATGTAGGGGCATAAAAGGGCATTTTTGGGAAGAAAAAATCCAAATAAATAGCAAACGGACTCGGATAATTTTGAAAACTTCCAGAACTCAATATTTTATTATTTTGGAAGTATTAAAAAAAGAAAAATTGAATTTGGAGTCCGTTTGATATTTATTTGCATCCGGGGGGCAAAATGGTCATTTCACCCAAGCAACCGAAAAGGGCTTTTTTGGCCCTTCAAAAAAATCAGAGTTGGGCTGGAAAAGAGAAGTGCTGGCATGCCCAAGCCCAAAGAAAGGAGGAAGCTTCTAATTTTTTTTTTTAATCAAGTGGTTAAAAATCAAGAGTTAGTTAACCATTCTCTTTGATCAAGCCATGGTGATTAAACCACATAGGTTAAGAAAGATGTCAACATTATTTTTGCATAGCTGTAATTTGAGAGGGCTGAGATGCTAATCTAAAGGTGGTAATTTCATGACTTTTCATCTTGAATTATTGGCCATTTGATGGAAATTAGGTTACACAAAAATGACAACATCTTGGAGGCTATATAACCATGCATTAAGGCTAGCCCTAAGGAAGGGGAGGCAGATTTTGGTTTCTTCTTTTCCATTTTGGCTGATTTCTCTTAGTTTTTCTTAGTTTTTATCTTCTTGGTTGAGAGCAAAAAAGGAAAAGTTTAGAAATAAAGGAAAGTTTGAAGAGAAAAGCTTGAAATATTAGCTTCTTGAGGTTGCTCTTGAGCACCAACTCTTGCACTTTCATTTTCTATTCTTGTTTTTTGCTATTTTAATCTCTACTTGGTGAGTTTTCATTTTAAAATAATGTTTCTTGTTCTTCCTTCATTTCCTTTCTTAAGTATATTTTTTTTACATTTTGTTTTTACAATAAACTCACCATGGCCAAATGGCCTACATTATTTATTTTAAGTTGTTGTTTCAATTCATTTTACCATATTGTTTATGCTATTTTCTTTGTTTTTGATGTTTTAAGTGTTATGTTATTTCATGTTCTTAAGTTATATTTAATTTGGTTGCTTTGTTTGTTGCCATTTATGTCTTAGATATCATGTTTTTGCATTTTTAATTTTCTGTTTTCATGTTGTTTAAATTTGAGCATGTTTTAGAGTTAGCATATTAAGTGTTTGTGAAAATGCTTGTGTGATTCTTTGCATGATTCTTGTTTTATATCTTAGTGAGCATGTTTTAGATTTGGTATATTAGGTGTTTGTGAAAATGCTTGTGTGATTTTTGTGTTATGACTTAGTTTTTCATGCTAGCATACCAAGTGTTTGTGAAAATGCCATGCTTGTTGGAGCTTGGGGCCATTTGGCTACTCCATGTGTTTTGCATTGTGTGTTGTATTTTTTGTCATGCTAGTTGTTAGGTTTTTGCATTTGCATGATATTTGGTTGGATTTTTGAATTAAGCATGCCTTGTGTTTGTGAAAATGCCATGCATGTCTTAGGTCTAGGTTACATTAAATGCCATGCAAGTTCATGTTAGGTCTAGGCCATATTATTTATGTCATGCATTTTCCTTACATTTAGGTTTAGATCCATGCATTTCATGCATTATGTTTGCTGCATTGTTTCATGCATTTCATGTTCATGCCACTTGAATAATGACTTGAGCCAATTAATGGTTCAAGGTCATGCTCTCTTGAGCACACTTGTGGAAAATTAAGTTTGTCAAATTGATTATTCTACCTTTGTGATTTTTTATTTAGCCAATTTTTATCTAACTTTCAAAGAGTCCTAGCTACTGCTTTCAAGTCATTTTATGAGTTTCAAATATTTTTACTTTGGTTTTTAAATGATTTTATCAAAAGCAAAAATGTGTTGGCAAAGCAGTTTTTTTTTCCTCCAAAAAACTCGTACATCTCTGATTTTTCTGGGAATTCATCTTTGATCAGAAAATTAAGCCGATTTGTTTTCGTGTAGTTTTACATGTCCTGAGTCTCCAGTATTTTTTTTAGAATTTTTGGAATTTTTAAAAATAGGGTAAAAAAATCGTGGATTAAAACTGGACAGTGGAGTCAGAATTGAATTTAAAGAAAAACAAAGCAGTTTTTTCTCCTCCAAAAACTCGTACATCTATGATTTTTCTGGGAATTCATCTTTGATCAGAAAATTAAGCCGATTTGTTTTCGTGTATTTTTACATGTCCTGAGTCTCCAGTATTTTTTTTAGAATTTTTGGAAATTTTAAAAATTAGGTAAAAAATCGTGGATTAAAACTGGACAGTGGAGTCAGAATTGAATTTAAAGAAAAACAAAGCAGTTTTTTCTCCTCCAAAAACTCGTACATCTATGATTTTTCTGGGAATTCATCTTTGATCAGAAAATTAAGCCGATTTGTTTTCGTGTAGTTTTACATGTCCTGAGTCTCCCGTATTTTTTTTTAGAATTTTTGGAAGTTTTAAAAATTGGGTAAAAAATCATGGATTAATACTGGACAGTGGAGTCAGAATTGAATTTAAAGAAAAACCATTTTTCTGTTTTGGTTAATTTACTTAGAGTGGGCTGATTAGAAGGGTTAGCTACTGACTTAGGGTAATTTCTAAGCCTTTTCAAACTCTAAAAATGGTTTTTCAAGTCCCGGGTTAAGGGTAGTCAAGTCCGGATTTTTTAAACTTAGGAAATTAGAGCCATTTTAAAGAAATTAGCCCAGTTTTTATTTTTAATTCAAGCTTTTCAAAATTGTTTTCAAACAATCACAAAGTATTTTGGTTTTAGAATATTTAATTTGACATATTTTCCTAAGGTAGCCGGATATCTTTTTAGATATACGGATTTCCTTAATTAAAGGAAAAAAATACATTTCATGCATTGCATTTTTATATTCATGCATTTTATATAATATGTGATTCTTGCTATAATAATTTCTATGATATTGTTGTTATTTTGATTTATATTTTTTGATGTTACATGGTTTATTATATGGTTTCGAATATTTCATGATATCCTATGCTTTTATTTAGTTATCTTTATTTAGCATATACGTATTCATTTATTTTAAATGTTTTCAAAAGATAATGGTTTTCAATAAAAATAAAGATATTCCCGAGTTAAAATAATTCATGAGTTCTCTACCGGGTTTGCTGGAGGGAATATCATCAATTATCATTAATAAAGGAATATCTTTCTTTCAAAAAAGAGAATGATTCGGAAAGTTTTCCAAAACTAATAAAAATTTCTATATTTTGCCACGTTTGTTGGGGAATATAGGAAAATTTTGAATTTATAAATTCTGGATCATTTTCAATAAAAAAAATGAAATTATTTTTCTTTAAATTGGGAATTAACTTGAAATACTAAATTTAAAACCAACTTTTTACCGAGACTTGAGATAACACACGATTAATAAGGTACCGATTTATACGGGCATTGTGGGGGTGCTAATCCTTCCCCACACGTAACCGACTCCCGAACCCGCTTCTTTGATTTCTCTGGTTTAAAACGCAGACTTGAAATTGGTTTTTAAAATGTTTTAATTAATTTTTAAAATATTTTATAAAACCGGTTTTAATAGGTGGCCGATCACACCTAGCTAAAAAAGATTGGTGGCGACTCCATGTCTTTTTTAAGGTCATTTTCAAAACCTTCATTTTTCTAGAGGAATTAAGTCGACTTTTCCTCGATTTTTTTTTTAATGTCACGCCTAACGAATAATAAAGTCTTGCGATGAGACGTCGTTATTTGTTTTTAGGTTGCGACAGCTTGGCGACTCCACTGGGGAATATTAGAGAGTCAGGCCTAGAATTAGTCGTGTGTTATCAAAGTCTCGGTTTTGTTGGTTTTATTGGTATTTAATTTTAATTCCCATATTTTTTTTAATAAGGAGAATTTTGAAAATAATAAAATATTTTTAAATATGTTCATACTCATGTGCATGCATTTTATTATTGTTCTCTAGCTATTTAAGGTTGTATATTATGACTGCTTGTCGGTTAATGCGTTACACTATTCTTGAATGTTTTAATTGTTAGGACATTTAGAATAAGGTTTGTAGAATAGGTGGTGACAGGTTTGTTTTGTTTCTCCACACACACTACACGTGCATTTGCATAACATGAATCCTCTACCCGGGTTCCGTCCTTTTAAGTGTAAGTAAAGTAACTAAGCCTTCGTGATTGATCCTCCGTATGGGCTAGTGAAACACTTTCGGAGTATAAAGTACCTAATGCCTTCGTGATAATCCTCCGTACGGGCATAGGAAAATATACTCTAACGAATTGAACCCGCTTTTATCGGGGTGCCTTACTAGCCTTCACCGGCGACAGTGAGGAACAATTCGGGGCCTTAGAACCGATTCACCCTCATATAGTGAACCTAGGCGAAGCCATCCCGAATTTCCGTTAGATATACCGAAAATAGGAACACATGGTGGGACATTTCTAAACTTTTTGTTACCTGTTTTACACTCCGAATAAGTGTGGTAGATCGGGCAACGATGTACGTACATCGCCCGTAATAAATGTGATACTCCGCCTCGAAGGCATCGTGATGCCTAAATAAGCAGATATTGCTGGGGCAGATGTTCATTAGCTGTTTTTTTTTAAATAAAAAAAATCCTTTTTCAAGCATTTTTGCATGTGGCACATTTCATACATGTGTGAATAGAGCATGTACATTTTTGGTTGTGTTATTGATCTCATTCTTTGCAATAAACAGTTGGTAATTTCATTTGATGATTTCATAAAACCGGTAGTGTCACATGAACATTTGCATATGGTACCATAGTGGGATCCACCCTGAAATTCTTTTGAAAATAATGTGATTGGTTTTTCATAAATAAAAAAAAAACACAAAAAAAAGCATGTTAAAAAAAATCATAAATTAGGAGGCAAATCTTGCATAATGAGATTTTTGAATAATCAAGATTTAGGTCCCACCAATTTCGTGTAATCATTGGTTAATTTATTTGTGTCATTTTGACATCGTGTTACAGTCATAACATGCATGATTATTCATTGTAGAATACATTTGTGATATACATGGTCATTCTTTGTACCTACCTTTGTATTAATTCATTTATTCTTAGCATGTATCATTTTGACATCATAGCATGCATGGTCATTCATTGTAGGACACGTTTATGACATGCATAGTCATTATCTGTATATACCTGGCATTAGATTGCATTCATAGCATACATAGTCATCATAATTTCTCTGTATATGTTCATGCATTAATCATCAATTTATTCATGCACATAGGAATAGAGCGTGTACATTCATAATCTTAATCTCATGACATTTTCATTTGCATGAAAGGGGTTCGAGATATGAGGAATGAATCGGAGGAACGATTGGGTGCTTTGGAACGCAATCAAGATGAATATGGACATGAAATCCGAGAGGTGAAGGAACAACTTGCCAAATTGCTGAAAATGGTTGAGGATATGGGTAACAGTAAAGGTGAACTTTCTCAGGGCTTCGCATCATCTTCGGATCAACCAAAACCATTAGGTCCAGAACATACAATCCTTGCTGGATCCTACACTTGTCAATGCCACAAAGGTTGAAATCCTGATGAAATTGTGGACAAAATCATGAAAATAATTAAACCTGAAAGCCTGATACCAAAGACAGAAACCTCGAATCCAGTACCATACCTGCAAACTGTTCTAGGTCCAAACCAGTATCCCCACCCTACTATGGTCCAATCGTCCATTGGGACGACCACTACGGGATTCCTGAATCCGACTCCATCGTTACCAACTACCAGTTCATACTATTTCCCTCATCAATCACCTTATCCAGTACCTGAGATAGGAACCTCGAGCTATGTACAACCTCCAAAGGCCCCGTGTCCAAATCCATACCCTTACCATGCTGTTCCGCCACATCCCCATGTAAACACTCCGGTTCGAACCTTAGTGCTACCACCAAGTGCCCCAACTCCTAGGCCATGTGTGACTAAGAAACGATCCCAGAATAAGACCCAAATGCATTTTGATCCCATTCCAATCAGCTACCAAGAGCTCCTCCCTATACTGATCCAAAATCACATGGTTGCCTGTGTCCCATTGAAACCCCTGTTACCACCATATCCAATGTGGTATAATCCAAATGAAAGATGTGATTATCACTGTGGAATTGTTGGCCATAGCATCGAAGATTGTATAGCAGTCAAAAGGAAAGTGCAAGCTCTCATAGATGCCAAGTGGTTGGATCCAACGACACTGATTGATAAAGGACTGGGAAAACGCTATTAGGATTGGGAGATTTACAGCATTGAAGTGGAAAGACTTCGGTCTTATATGATGTAATAGGATTTCACTTTTTCAGTAGCCGGCTCTTATAGCCTTAGGATGCTAGGAAGAATAAAGTGCTTGTAAAGACAGTTTTAACTACTGCTCAAATTTTGTAAAACATGGTTTATACCATTGTGAACATTGATATGGGAATGAATTGAGTATGCTTCAAATTTATAAGATGTTGATGATTAAGTTCCTCCGATTCTTATTTCCTCCGTGATATCTTCCCCTTTGCATTTTGCATCCCATCAATTATTTGTCAGGTTGCATTCATAACAAACATAGTCAGCATAATTTCTTTGTATATGTTCATGCATTAATTTGCTTATTACATACATCATGTTAGCATTAGGTCGCATTCATGACACACATGGTTAGCATGATTTTCTTTGTATATACTCTATATCAATCATTCATTGTTTGCATGTATCATAATTGACACCGTGTTGCATTCATAGGATATATGATCATTCATTGGGAAACATGCTAAAATGCACATGATCAGTCATTGCATATATCCATGTGTTGATTTGTTTATTCTTTGTTTGCAACATGTTGGCATTGTGATTGCATTTATCACATATATGGTCAGCATGTTTCCATTGTACATATCCATACATCATATTGTTTAGGCTTCACATGCATGAAATTGCATTCATGGCTCATTCATCATGACATACATTTGGGGGAAATAAAATAGAAGTTGGCTTGGCTTTAGGAGTCTTTGAAAGAATTTCCATTTCAAATCAGAAGAAGTACTGAGTACACTTTTAATACAGGCCGGTGCTATGGAGGATGAACAAGTTGCCCGAATGGAAAAAATGGAAAGGGAACAGAGAGAATTGCGAGAACAGCTAGCAAAATCTCAAGCAGAATCTAAGGATCAGATGACTAAACTGATGGAGCTAATGTCTGCTGTAATGAAGGGAAAAGGATACACCGAAAACTTTGTCGCCGGAGAAGGGTTAGAGGTACAAAAGGGCCAAGATGAGGTAGCAATAAGTGATGCCCAGAACACTGTTAACCCCGTCAATGTCCTAAAATCAGATGATCCGGCTGAACAGGCAAAGTTGAAAAGGGTTGCAGTAAATGAGGTTGAGTTGGCAGATTCCCAAGGGAAATATCAGTTGTTAGATGAAAGGCTCCGGGCAATAGAAAGAAAAGATGTATTCGGGAGTGTGGAGGCGAAAGAACGATGCTTGGTCCTCGATTTAGTCATTCCTCCTAAGTTCAAGATCCCTGACTTTGTGAAATATGACGGGACGACCGATCCATCAGCCCACATCACTATGTTCTGCCGAAAGATGACAAGTCAGATAGATAATGATAAGCTTTTGATTCACTGCTTTCAGGATAGCCTCAGCGGGTCCGCAATTAGGTGGTATAGTCAGTTGAGCAAGGATCAGATTCGCTCTTGGAATGATTTGGCTGGGGCTTTTCTAAACCAGTACAAGCATATGACCGACAAGACACTTGATCGTCTCACTTTGCAAAATATGGAGAAAAAAGCTACTGAGAGCTTCAAAGAATATGCACAACGGTGGATGAGCCTGGCTGCCCAAATACAACCGCCCTTGACACAAAAGGAAATCACTATCCTTTTGTGAATACACTGCACGCCCCGTACTATGACAGACTTGTCGGCAATGCTTCGAAGAATTTTGCGGACATGGTAATTTCAGGGGAGATGATTGAGAATGCTATCAAGAATGGGAAACTTGAAAGAGAAGGAACATCCAATACCGAGAGAAATAAGGCACCAAGAAAGAAAGAGGAAGATGTCCAAACTATGGAAGATTTCATCCCATATTCCCAATTTCCCTCATACCAATCATGTTACCCTACTGAGGTATCTCCAAGCCTTTATCCTTACCTACCTACCCAAACACCTAATCCTATACCAGCCCTTGCAACAAGGCCTACTTCTAGAAAACGACCGCGAGAAAATCAAGAAAGAATTCCAATCCCCATCCCTGACTTACTGCCATTACTAATAAAGAATCAGTACCTTACCCCGGTACCTTTGAAAATAGCTCCGAATCCATCAGCAAGGAGTTATGACCCTGACAGCAAGTGTGATTATCACCTAGGGGTAGTTGGGCATTCAACTGAAAAATGCAGACAACTGAAGGAAATGATTGAAAGTTTTATCCGTGATGGTATTTTGACACCGGAGCTTATCGATCAATGGAAGGCCACTTAGCCTTAAATCAATTTCTTTCAGGGTTTTAGGGGGAGAATTACTACCTTTGAAGGATGTCAATAGGAGCATTTTTGACGCATGTAGTTTTATACACTGTGATGATGAAAGCACTTGTCTCATGTTAACATCTACATGAATTAAATGAATTTTAAATGCTTTGTGTTTGTTGTGTTTTAAATAAACGTGAATTTACAAAAACAAGCATTAAGGAAGTTTTAATAATGGATAGTCTCAAGAAGATTGATGATCAGTGTTAGAAATGACCCAACACCATCCCCCTCTTTTTTGGGCTTCTCTATACCTAAACCTTGAATCAATAACACTTGAAAGACCTAATGCTTCAAGGAAAAATGAATGAAAAAAGAGAAGCATTGTCATTGCAAAATAAGCAAGGATGTAAATCCTAGTCTAGGCTATGAACAAAGGAACAAACTTTTTGAAATTTTTTGAATTCCTTGAAAATCAAACAAATGAGACATTCTTTCAAGAATCCAGATTTTGATAATTTGGTGTGTGTCAGGATTGTGCTAAAACCATTCATGACCTTTCCCAATGACCACAAAACACTAATTGCCCAGACATCACTTCATGATTGACACCTTGGGGCACAATGATTAAACTAGATTATCCCTTGTCCCAGAGAAAACCTGCTTTTGGGTCATGTTTTCCTTGTCTCTTCAAAAAACTCAGATTGGAAACTCAGCCTTTTCAAAACAGACCTAGACTTGCCATGTTCCTCGTTGATACAAATTCGCATGGATAATCAAATTGGGGCATCATATGTGGAAATGATGGATACATAGTGAAGAAGGATGGGCTAATGCATGAATCATTGGGGGCATGCGACGAAAAAAACAAAAAAAAAGAAAAAAAAAGAAAAAGAAAAATCGTGATATCATGCATATGAGAATTCGGATGATTCCAAAGTGCAAAATGAAATTCTGAATATCTATTTCCCCTGAGGATTGCTTTTCAATGAGAATATTTGGGCTTGATATGATGAATGGCCATCTTTCATATCCATTTCACAAGAAAAAAATTATTATCCATAGTCACCCCTTTTGAGCCAAAAGAATTCTTAATTCTTTGAACCCTGATCAAGGATTACCCTCTACACTGGGGGCAAATGCGAGGAAAAATCTTTTCAAAGATCATTGAGAAATGAGTGACAGCTCAGGGACAGACACAAAGCAAATGGAGCCCCGAATAAATACGGGCGCACTCTGTCAAAGAAAAAAAGAAGAGGAAAAGATGACGAAATGAAAGCCAAGAAAAACAAACAAAAAACACAATAAAAAAATGTGTGTGAAAGACATGGCAAATTGAAAGCCAAAAGCAAGGAAGAAAAAGAGCAAAATCAAAAAGAAAGAAATGTCCAAGAAGAGACACATGCTTCAAAGAAAATCCTCTTCAAGAAAGGATCCTTGATCTGATTACCCTCAAACACATATTTTGGGCCTATTTATCCTTTCTTTCTGAATCCTGAGCCATGGCCTACATTACGTGCTTTAAAAGTCCATTTTGATCAAGCATGAATGTTTAATTTGAAGGATTTTCCTCAGATTTTATCCCATCTTATCGAATTATCATTTCACTAAGGAAGAATTTAGAATTCTCAAGTGCATGGTAAAAAAAAAAAAAAAAAAAACAAAATAAGAAGAAAAAATTGAAAAGAATGGGACTCTAGGGCGAAAACCCAAAAAAACGGGCGGTCTAGAGTAGAATGGGAATTTTCGATGCCATCGATGATAGTGCCGATACCCCAAAAGAAAAGATCTTATTAAAGGAGTGGTCATCGAGGAACATCTAGGAATTCCTGAACCCCCCAAATTGTCAGTTCTCATTCAGAGGATTGTCTTCAAAAACTGAAACTTTTTTCCTCCAAGATTAAACTTTCCGGTTTAAACATCCCAGCCAATCTTGATGCTTGACAAAATGCCTTGATATGGAAACTAAAAGAATGTTGAATTTGTTTGGTTCTCAATGAATTCATGATTTATAAAACCTGTTCCATTTGTGAGCCTAGAAGGGATATACATTTTTGTCATAAAGTTTTCCTGGAAAAGCCAGAATCTTGTTATACCAAGCCTTGCCAATCCAGTTGAAAAAACCCAGATTGATACTTAGAGAAATTTCTAACAATGATCATCAGTCTTCAAAAGATTTGTATATCACACATTGTGGGGTTAATATTTTTTGTTCAGAAGTTTTCAAAATGCGAAAACAAATAAAAAGATTTTTTTGAAATACCCATTTTGATGTTGGCATGAGACAAGGATTTTTCTAACTCAAAGGTGTAGAACTGCCAGGATAGGTCTTGACTTCCAGATATGAGAAGAAGAAATAGAACCCGGTTCAGATCTCTGTTGATGAAAGTTTGAAAAACTGTTGGGGCAAAGAGAATAGCCAAAATGAATTGAAGATATACTCTGATTTGAAGAGGAAAAATGAATTTGAAAGGCTAAGCCAAAGTCTAGAAAAACAGCCGGGGGCACTTGCATCACTCATGAGCACTCATCTCTTTATCGAGCTTTTGCATCTGCACAGTGTCGGCAAGCATTTACATCATTCATGGGTATTTGCATTGGCATTATTCCATAAGCATCTGTATTTTACCTTTACATTTACATTCTTCATGGAATTCGTATTTGTGTCATCTCAAGCAATTGCATCATTTCTAGAATCATTGCATTTTCATTACTGTGTGGTAATTGTAGTTACACCATTCATAAACCAGTTACATGAACACAATTAGTAGGGGCATCTGCATCATGAAACATGGGCATCAATCCAAGTCATTTACATTTGCATTAAAGACATTTGCACCAGTTTAAGTCATTTCGTGTCTTATTCAACACCTGCATCTGCATCAAAAAGCATTCGCATCTTCTCAAAATCGTTAGAGTAATTTTCAACAATTCTTCAAAGAACATTTTTAAGACCTCCGGGCATAATTTTTCAAATCACAGGTAAGACCTCCGGGCAATATCTTTAAGACCTCCGGGCAACATCTTTAAGACCTCCGGGCATAACGTTTTTCAGGGGTAAGGCCTCCGGGCACTATTCTTAAGACCTCCGGGCATCATTTTTAAAGTCGCATACAGCGCATTTTTTCCAAATTATGGGTAAGGCCTCCGGGCACCATTCTTAAGACCTCCGGGCATCATTTTTAAAGTCGCATACAGCGCATTTCTTCCAAATCACGGGTAAGGCCTCCGGGCACCATTCTTAAGACCTCCGGGCATCATTTTTAAAGTCGCGTACAGCGCATTTCTTCCAAATTATGGGCAAGGCCTCCGGGCACCATTCTTAAGACCTCCGGGCATCATTTTTAAAGTCGCATACAGCGCATTTCTTCCAAATTATGGGTAAGGCCTCCGGGCACCATTCTTAAGACCTCCGGGCATCATTTTTAAAGTCGCATACAGCGCATTTCTTCCAAATCACGGGTAAGGCCTCCGGGCACCATTCTTAAAACCTCCGGGCATCATTTTTAAAGTCGCATACAGCGCATTTTTTTCAAATCACAGGTAAGACTTCCGGGCACCAATTTTTAAGACCTCCGGGCACCATTTTAAGACCTCCGGGCATAATTTTTCAAATCACAGGTAAGACCTCCGGGCAACATCTTTAAGACCTCCGGGCATAACTCTTTTTTTCAGGGGTAAGGCCTATGGGCACCATTTTTAAGACCTCCGGGCATAATTTTTCAAATCACAGGTAAGACCTCCGGGCAACATCTTTAAGACCTCCGGGCATTATTTTTTTTAGGGGTAAGACCTCCGCGCACTAATTTTTAAGACCTCCGGGCATAATTTTTTTCAAATCATAGGTAAGACCTCTGGGCAACATCTTTAAGACCTCCGGGCATAACTTTTTTCAGGGGTAAGACCTCCGGGCACCAATTTTTAAGACCTCCGGGCATAATTTTTCAAATCACAGGTAAGACCTCTGGGCCACATCTTTAAGACCTCCGGGCATAACTTTTTTCAGGGGTAAGACCTCCGGGCACCAATTTTTAAGACCTCCGGGCACCAATTTTTAAGACCTCCGGGCACCAATTTTTAAGACCTCCGGGCACCATTTTAAGACCTTCGGGCACCAATTTTAAAGCCCTTCGAGCATAAATTTTTCTTTTGAAATCGAATTCATTCCCTTAAGACGAATCGAGCCTTGTTTAGGCAGGAAATTCAATTTAAGGACAAAATCTTCAATTTATTGTTTTTAAAAAAAATGAAAAAAGAGAAAATAGAAAAAAATAAAAAAAATAAAAAAAAATAAAAAAAGGAAAAAAGAAAAAAGAAAAAAAGAAGAAAGAAGAAAAAAATGAAAAAATGAAAAATAGAAAATGAAAAAAATTAAAATGAAAAAGAAACCCCTTTCCCTTTCCTTCACATGTGATGTCACTGACCGTACAAAATTAGTGTCGGTTTATCTTTGCCTGATTCCTGATTCTCAGCAATAGCCAAAGAGGGGCAGCTGTAGACACCTAATTTTGTCCGGACCACTAAACAGGTATGTTTTCTTCCCATATTGATGTTCCCAAGTGTAAAAAGACTGTTTTCATCCTGCAGGTGGTACTCCGAGACTTAGTTTAAGAGGGCGAGCACAAAAAGTCAAACTTGAAAAAAAGTCAACCCCGAAAAAGTCAACCCCAGAAAGTCAACTACTGAAAAAGTCAACCCACTTTCAAAATCAAGATTTTAAGTTCAATTGAAAAATGGAGAAAGAATTTTGATAATCCGAGGTCTACATTGAAAGATATGGAGTTCGGAAGTTGGGATTTGGAGATTCAGTAGAAAGGAAACCCTAATCCGAGAAATTTGGGGAAAAGTGCTTAAACGATCAAACTGGTCGAAATTGAAGGTTCCAAATGAAAGATAAGCACTGACTACGGGTAATGGAGAAGTCACTTGCAAGAAAAACCGAAAAAAAGTCAATCCGGGAGAAAACCGAGAATTAGGGTTTTTAGTGGATTTCGGTGAAATCGGGAAGAATCACAGAAATGGCCCGACTTGGTAAGACCAAAGCCCCCAATGGATGAGGAATGATTAAAAAGGATGGCCCAAGGCTCAGATTGAAGAAAATCTGAAAATCGAACTTGTTTTGAGCAAAACCGGGTTTCGGAGGTTAAAGGGTAAAATTGGAAAAATTTGGGAAAAATAGCAAATGGACTCCGAAAATTATGGAAAATTTGTCAATCTCATTCTTAAATCATTTGAAAGAGATTGGCGAAAGAAAATCTTGATTCCGAGGTCGTTTGCAAAATGGCCAAATCTCGGGCTTCTTATGCAGTAATTCAAAAAGGAAAATCCCGGAAAAATAGCAAATGGACTCCAAAAATTCTGAAATTTGGCAAATCTCATTTTTAAATTATTTGGAAGAGATTGGCGAAAGAAAATCTTGATTCCGAGTTCGTTTGCAAAATGGCCAAATCCCGGGCCTCCTATGTAGTAATTCAAGCCGATAAATCCCGAAAAAATACCAAATGAGCTCCAAAAATTATGAAAACTTCCAGATCACACTTTTTAATTATTTTGAAGATATTGGTGAAGAAAAATCTTGATTTGGAGCTCGTTTAAAAAATGGTAAAATGTAGGGGCATAAAAGGGCATTTTTGGGAAGAAAAAATCCAAATAAATAGCAAACGGACTCGGATAATTTTGAAAACTTCCAGAACTCAATATTTTATTATTTTGGAAGTATTAAAAAAAGAAAAATTGAATTTGGAGTCCGTTTGATATTTATTTGCATCCGGGGGGCAAAATGGTCATTTCACCCAAGCAACCGAAAAGGGCTTTTTTGGCCCTTCAAAAAAATCAGAGTTGGGCTGGAAAAGAGAAGTGCTGGCATGCCCAAGCCCAAAGAAAGGAGGAAGCTTCTAATTTTTTTTTTTAATCAAGTGGTTAAAAATCAAGAGTTAGTTAACCATTCTCTTTGATCAAGCCATGGTGATTAAACCACATAGGTTAAGAAAGATGTCAACATTATTTTTGCATAGCTGTAATTTGAGAGGGCTGAGATGCTAATCTAAAGGTGGTAATTTCATGACTTTTCATCTTGAATTATTGGCCATTTGATGGAAATTAGGTTACACAAAAATGACAACATCTTGGAGGCTATATAACCATGCATTAAGGCTAGCCCTAAGGAAGGGGAGGCAGATTTTGGTTTCTTCTTTTCCATTTTGGCTGATTTCTCTTAGTTTTTCTTAGTTTTTATCTTCTTGGTTGAGAGCAAAAAAGGAAAAGTTTAGAAATAAAGGAAAGTTTGAAGAGAAAAGCTTGAAATATTAGCTTCTTGAGGTTGCTCTTGAGCACCAACTCTTGCACTTTCATTTTCTATTCTTGTTTTTTGCTATTTTAATCTCTACTTGGTGAGTTTTCATTTTAAAATAATGTTTCTTGTTCTTCCTTCATTTCCTTTCTTAAGTATATTTTTTTTACATTTTGTTTTTACAATAAACTCACCATGGCCAAATGGCCTACATTATTTATTTTAAGTTGTTGTTTCAATTCATTTTACCATATTGTTTATGCTATTTTCTTTGTTTTTGATGTTTTAAGTGTTATGTTATTTCATGTTCTTAAGTTATATTTAATTTGGTTGCTTTGTTTGTTGCCATTTATGTCTTAGATATCATGTTTTTGCATTTTTAATTTTCTGTTTTCATGTTGTTTAAATTTGAGCATGTTTTAGAGTTAGCATATTAAGTGTTTGTGAAAATGCTTGTGTGATTCTTTGCATGATTCTTGTTTTATATCTTAGTGAGCATGTTTTAGATTTGGTATATTAGGTGTTTGTGAAAATGCTTGTGTGATTTTTGTGTTATGACTTAGTTTTTCATGCTAGCATACCAAGTGTTTGTGAAAATGCCATGCTTGTTGGAGCTTGGGGCCATTTGGCTACTCCATGTGTTTTGCATTGTGTGTTGTATTTTTTGTCATGCTAGTTGTTAGGTTTTTGCATTTGCATGATATTTGGTTGGATTTTTGAATTAAGCATGCCTTGTGTTTGTGAAAATGCCATGCATGTCTTAGGTCTAGGTTACATTAAATGCCATGCAAGTTCATGTTAGGTCTAGGCCATATTATTTATGTCATGCATTTTCCTTACATTTAGGTTTAGATCCATGCATTTCATGCATTATGTTTGCTGCATTGTTTCATGCATTTCATGTTCATGCCACTTGAATAATGACTTGAGCCAATTAATGGTTCAAGGTCATGCTCTCTTGAGCACACTTGTGGAAAATTAAGTTTGTCAAATTGATTATTCTACCTTTGTGATTTTTTATTTAGCCAATTTTTATCTAACTTTCAAAGAGTCCTAGCTACTGCTTTCAAGTCATTTTATGAGTTTCAAATATTTTTACTTTGGTTTTTAAATGATTTTATCAAAAGCAAAAATGTGTTGGCAAAGCAGTTTTTTTTTCCTCCAAAAAACTCGTACATCTCTGATTTTTCTGGGAATTCATCTTTGATCAGAAAATTAAGCCGATTTGTTTTCGTGTAGTTTTACATGTCCTGAGTCTCCAGTATTTTTTTTAGAATTTTTGGAATTTTTAAAAATAGGGTAAAAAAATCGTGGATTAAAACTGGACAGTGGAGTCAGAATTGAATTTAAAGAAAAACAAAGCAGTTTTTTCTCCTCCAAAAACTCGTACATCTATGATTTTTCTGGGAATTCATCTTTGATCAGAAAATTAAGCCGATTTGTTTTCGTGTATTTTTACATGTCCTGAGTCTCCAGTATTTTTTTTAGAATTTTTGGAAATTTTAAAAATTAGGTAAAAAATCGTGGATTAAAACTGGACAGTGGAGTCAGAATTGAATTTAAAGAAAAACAAAGCAGTTTTTTCTCCTCCAAAAACTCGTACATCTATGATTTTTCTGGGAATTCATCTTTGATCAGAAAATTAAGCCGATTTGTTTTCGTGTAGTTTTACATGTCCTGAGTCTCCCGTATTTTTTTTTAGAATTTTTGGAAGTTTTAAAAATTGGGTAAAAAATCATGGATTAATACTGGACAATGGAGTCAGAATTGAATTTAAAGAAAAACCATTTTTATGTTTTGGTTAATTTACTTAGAGTGGGCTGATTAGAAGGGTTAGCTACTGACTTAGGGTAATTTCTAAGCCTTTTCAAACTCTAAAAATGGTTTTTCAAGTCCCGGGTTAAGGGTAGTCAAGTCCGGATTTTTTAAACTTAGGAAATTAGAGCCATTTTAAAGAAATTAGCCCAGTTTTTATTTTTAATTCAAGCTTTTCAAAATTGTTTTCAAACAATCACAAAGTATTTTGGTTTTAGAATATTTAATTTGACATATTTTCCTAAGGTAGCCGGATATCTTTTTAGATATACGGATTTCCTTAATTAAAGGAAAAAAATACATTTCATGCATTGCATTTTTATATTCATGCATTTTATATAATATGTGATTCTTGCTATAATAATTTCTATGATATTGTTGTTATTTTGATTTATATTTTTTGATGTTACATGGTTTATTATATGGTTTCGAATATTTCATGATATCCTATGCTTTTATTTAGTTATCTTTATTTAGCATATACGTATTCATTTATTTTAAATGTTTTCAAAAGATAATGGTTTTCAATAAAAATAAAGATATTCCCGAGTTAAAATAATTCATGAGTTCTCTACCGGGTTTGCTGGAGGGAATATCATCAATTATCATTAATAAAGGAATATCTTTCTTTCAAAAAAGAGAATGATTCGGAAAGTTTTTCAAAACTAATAAAAATTTCTATATTTTGCCACGTTTGTTGGGGAATATAGGAAAATTTTGAATTTATAAATTCTGGATCATTTTCAATAAAAAAAATGAAATTATTTTTCTTTAAATTGGGAATTAACTTGAAATACTAAATTTAAAACCAACTTTTTACCGAGACTTGAGATAACACACGATTAATAAGGTACCGATTTATACGGGCATTGTGGGGGTGCTAATCCTTCCCCACACGTAACCGACTCCCGAACCCGCTTCTTTGATTTCTCTGGTTTAAAACGCAGACTTGAAATTGGTTTTTAAAATGTTTTAATTAATTTTTAAAATATTTTATAAAACCGGTTTTAATAGGTGGCCGATCACACCTAGCTAAAAAAGATTGGTGGCGACTCCATGTCTTTTTTAAGGTCATTTTCAAAACCTTCATTTTTCTAGAGGAATTAAGTCGACTTTTCCTCGATTTTTTTTTAATGTCACGCCTAACGAATAATAAAGTCTTGCGATGAGACGTCGTTATTTGTTTTTAGGTTGCGACAATGCATATGAGAATTCAGATGATTCCAAAGTGCAAAATGAAATTCTGAATATCTATTTCCCCTGGGGATTGCTTTTCAATGTGAATATTTGTGCTTGACATGAGAAATGGCCATCTTTCATATCCCTTTCACAAGAGAAAAATTATTATCCATAGTCACCCCTTTTGAGCCAAAAGAATTCTTTCTTCTTTGAACCCTGATCAAGGATCACCCTCTACACTGGAGGGCAAATGCGAGGAAAGATCTTTTAGAGAACATGGAGGAATGAATCCTAGCTCAAAGACAGATGCAAAGCAAATGGAGCCCCGAATAAATACGGGCTCACTCTGTCGAAAAAAAAGCGGCAAAATGAAAAAATATGAAAGACATGAAAAATTGAAAACCAAGAACGAAGAAGAAAAGACATAAAAATCAAAAGGAATGAAAAGTCCAAAAGGGACAAATGCTTCAAAGAGAATCTTCCTCAAGAAATGATCCTTGATCTGATTACCCTCAAAAACATATTTTGGGCCTATTTATCCTTTCTTTCTGAACCCTAAGCCATGGCCTACATTATGTGCTTTAAAAGTCCATTTTGATCAAGCATGAATATTTAATTTGAAAGGTTTTTTCCTTAGATTTTATCCCATCTCATCGAATTATCATTTCACTAAGGAAGAATTTAGAATTCTCAAGTGTATGGTAGAACTGGAAAAAAATGAAAAAAGAAAAAGAAAACCCATTTCCCTTTCCTTCACATTTGATTTCACTAACCGTACAAAATTAGTGTTTGTTTATCTTTGCCTAATTCCTGATTCTCAGCAATAGCCAAAGAGGGGCAGCTGTAGACACCAAATTTTGTCCGGACCGCTAAAACAGGTATGTTTTCTTCCTAAATTGATGTTTCAGAATGTAAACAACTTTTTTTCATCCTGCAGGTGGTACTCCGAGACTTAGTTTAAGGGGCGAGCATAAAAAGTCAAACTTGAAAAAGTCAACCCTGAAAAAAAAGTCAACCTCAAAAAAGTCAACCCCAAAAAGTCAACTATTGAAAAAGTCAACCCACTTTCAAAATCAAGATTTGAAGCTCAATTGAAAAATGGCGAAAGAATTTTGATAATCCGAGGTTTACATTGAAAGATATGGAGTTCGGAAGTTGGGATTTGGAGATTCAGTATAAAGAAAACCCTAATCCGAGAAATTTGGGGAAAAGTGCTTAAACGATCGAATTGGTCAAAATTGAAGGTTCCAAATGAAAGATAAGTACTGACTACGGGTAATAGAGAAGCCACTTGAAAGAAAAATCGAAAGAAAAGTCAATCCTAAAAAAACAGAGAATTAGGGTTTTTGGTGGATTTTGGTGAAATCGGGAAGAATCACAGAAATGGCCCGACTTGGTAAGACTAAAGCCCCAATGGATGAGGAATGATTAAAAAAGGATAGCCCAAGGCTCATCCTGAAGAAATTCTGAAAATCGAACTTATTTTGAGCAAAACTGGGTTTCGGAGGCAAAAGGGCAAAATTCAAGAAGGAAAATCCCGAAAAAATAGCAAATGAGCTCTAAATATTTTGAAATTTTGAAAATCTCATTTTAAAATTATTTTAAAGAGATTATAAAAATAAAATCTTGATTCGGAGTTCGTTTGCAAAATGGCCAAATCTCGGGCTCTTATGTAGTAATTCAAGAAGAAAAATCCCGAAAAAATAGCAAATGAGCTCCAAATCTTCTGAAATGTTGAAAATATCAATTTTAAATTATTTGAAAGAGATTAACGAAAGAAAATCTTGATTCGGAGTTCGTTTGCAAAATGGCCAAATCCCGAGCCTTTAATGCAATAATTCAAGAAGACAAATCCTGGAAAAATAGCAAATGGACTCCAAAAATTCTGATACTTTGAAAATATAATTTTAAAATTATTTGGAATAGATTGGCGAAAGAAAATCTTGATTCAGAGTTCGTTTGCAAAATGGCCAAATCCCGAGCTCCAATGTAGTAATTCAAGCAGATAAATCCCGAAAAAATACCAAAGGAGCTCCAAAAATTATGAAAACTTCCAGATCACACTTTTAAATTATTTGGAAGAGATTGGTGAAGAAAAATCTTGATTTGGAGCTCGTTTAAAAAATGGTAAAATATGGGGGTATGAAATGGCATTTTTGGAAGAAAAATCCAAATAAACTGCAAACGGATTCAAAAAAATTTGAAAACTTCCAGAACGCAATGTTTTATTATTTTGGAAGTATTAAAAAAATAAATTTTGAATTTGGAGTCCGTTTTCCATTTATTTGCTTCCAGGGGGCAAAACGGTCATTTCACCCAAGCAACCGAAAAGGGCTTCTTTGGCCTTTCAAAAAAATCAGACTTGGGCTGGAAAAGAGAAGTGCTGGCCTGACAAGGCCCAAAGGAAAGAGGAAGTTTCTGATTTTTCAATCAAATAGCCAAGAATTAAAAGTTAGTTAGAGATTCCTTTTGATCAAGCCATTGTGATTAAGCCACATAGGCCAAGGGAGAGTGTCAACATTATTCTTGAACAGCTGTAATAATGGACAGCTGATATGCTAATCTAAGGGTGATAATTTCATGATTTTTCACCTTGAATTACTAGCCATTTGATGGGAAGTTAGTTGGAACCAAAATGACAACATCCTAGCTCATTTAGGGGGGTTCGACCAGCCTTAGAGGGGGGAGCAGAATTTCATTTTTCACACTTCATTTTTCTGATTTCTCTTAGTTTTTCTTGGTTTTTTCTCTCCTTGGTGGAAAGCAAAAAGAAAAAGTTTAGAAAAGAAAGGAAAGTTTGAAGAGATAAAGCTTGAAATATAGCTTCTTGAGGTTGCTCTTGAGCACCAACTCTTGCACTTTCTTGATTTTCCATTCTTGCTTTTGCTATTTTAATTATTATTTGGTGAGTTTCCTTTTTAAATAAGTGTTTTTATTATTGTTCTTCTTAAGTTCTTTCTTCATCTCTTTCTTAAATATTTTTTTTACAATTTTTTTTACATTTTTCTCACCATGGCCGAATGGCCTACATTTTTTATTAATGTTGCTATTTTTTTTATCATGTTATTTATGCTATTTTCTTTAATCTTGATGTTTTAAGTGTTATTATACTTCATATACTTGAGTCATATTTTAATTTGGTTGCTTTGCTTGTTGCCATTTATGATTTAAATATCATGTTCTTGCATTTTTAATTTTCTGTTTTCATAATGTTTAAATTTGTTGAAGTTTTATATTTAGTATATCAAGTGTTTGTGAAAATGCTTGTGTTGTGTTTGCATGATTTGAGTTTTATATTTTAGTTGAGCTTCTTAGTATATCAAGTGTTTGTGAAAATGCTTGTTTGGTTTTAGTATTTCTACTTTGTGTTTGCATGTTTTGAATGTTATATTTTAGTTGAGCATGTTAGTATATCAAGTGTTTGTGAAAATGCCATGCTTGTTGTTGCTTGAGGCCATTCGGCTACTCCATGTGTTTTGCATTGTGTGTTGCATTTTTGCCATGTTAGTTGGTAGGTTTTTGCATTTGCATGACATTTGATTGAGTATTTAGTTTAAGTATACCAAGTGTTTGTGAAAATGCCATGCTTGTTAGGAACCATAGGCCATTCGGCCACCCCTTGTATTTTAGCATCATGTGTGCATTTTTGCTATGTTAATTGATAGGTCAGTATTTGCATGATATTTGGTTGAGTTTTTGGTTTAAGCATGCTTTGTGTTTGTGTTATTGCCATGCATATTTTAGATATTAGGTTAGGTTTATTTTTCCATGCATGTTCATGCATTTTAGACTTAGGTTGCATTAAATGCCATGCAAGTTCATTTAGGTCTAGGTCACTATATGGATGCCATACATTTTTTCATGACATTTAGGTTTAAACTCATGCATTTCATGCATCATATTTGCTATATTTTTTCATGCATTTCATGTTCATGCCACTTGAATAATGACTAGGGCTAATTAACGGTTCAAAGTCATGCTCTCTTGAGCACACTTGTGGAAAATGAAAGTTTGTCAAATTGATTATTCTACCTTTGTGATTTTTTTTTTACTTATGCAATTTTTATCTAACTTTCAAAACGTCCTACCTACTGTTTGTGAGTCATTTTCTGAGTCTTAAATATTTTTACTTTGATTTTTAAATGATTTTATCAAAGGCAAAAATATATTTTTGCAAAATAGTTTTTTCACCCAGTACTCGTATTTTTCCAATTTTTCCGAGCATTCATCTTTAATCATAAAATTAAGCTGATTTTTTCCCGTGTAGTTTTACATGTCTTGAGTCTCCAGTATTTTTTTTTTAGATTTGTTTGAATTTTTAAAAATAGGGTAAAAAATCGTGGCTTAAAACTGAACAATGGAGTCAGAATTGAATTTAAAGAAAATCATTTTTCTGTTTTGGTTATGTTAGTTAGAGGGGGCTGATTAGGAAGCTTAGCTACTGACTTAGGTTAGTTTCTAAGCCTTTTTAAACTCTAAAAATAATTTTTTAAGTCTCAGGTTAAGGGTGGTCAAGTTCGGGATTTTAAATTTAGGAAATTAGAGCTATTTTAAAAAAAGGTTTAGCCCAGTTTTAATTTTTAATCTAAGCTTTTCCAAATTGTTTTCAAACAATCACAAAGTATTTTGGTTTTAGAATATTTAATTTGACATATTTTCCTAAGGTAGCCGGATATCTTTTTAGATATACGGATTTCCTTAATTAAAGGAAAAAATACATTTTCATGCATTGCATTTTCCATATTCATGCATTTTATATAATATGTGATTTTTGCTATGATAATTTCTATGATATTGTTATGATTTTAAGTTATGTTATATTGTTTATTATATGACTTGGAATATTTCATGATATTCTATGCTTTTTATTTAATTATTTTTTTTGTTATATTATTTAGCATATACTATGTTAATGCATTATTATTTTCATTTTTATTTTCATGCATATTATATGATAGCATTATTTTATATTCCATGTCATTTAAATTATATGCCATATCATTCATATTTGCCATGTCATTTAAATCATTTCATTTCATATAGAATATGTATGTTACTTAGGTCATTTTATTTCATGTATAATATACTATATTGCCTAAGTCATTTCATTTCATTTAGGATATATTATGTCATTTAGGATATTTTATTTCATTTAGAATATATCATATGACTTAGGATATTACATTTCATTTAGAATATATCATATGACTTAGGATACTACATTTCATATAGCATATATTATGTTACCTAGGTCATTTCATTTAGAATATGTCATATAACTTGGGATATTTCATTTAGAATATGCTAGGGCATTCAAATTATGTCATATCATTTAGGTTGCATTATATTATTTAGATTTTACTATGTCATTTTATTTATGTCATGCATATACATATTCATTTCTTTTAAATGTTTTCAAAAAAGGATAATGATTTTCAATAAAATAAAGATATTCCCGAGTTAAAATAATTCATGAGTTCTCTGCCAGGTTTGCTGGGGAGGATATCATCAATTATCATTAATAACGGAATATCTTCTTTAAAATGAGAATGATTCGGAAAGTTTTCCAAATTAATAAAATTTTCTATATTTTGCCACGCTTGTTGGGGAATATAGGAAAATTTTGAATTTATAAATTCCGGATCATTTTCAATTAAAAAATGGAATTATTTTTCTTTAAATTGGGAATTAACTTGAAATACTAAATTTAAAACCAACTTTTTACCGAGACTTGAGATAACACACGATTAATAAGGTACCGTTTTATACAGGCGTTGTGGGGGTGCTAATCCTTCCCCGCACGTAACCAAGTCCCGAACCCGTTTCTTTGATTTCTCTGGTTTAAAAGGCAGACTTGAAATTGGTTTTAAAAATGTTTTAATTAATTTTTAAAATATTTTATAAAACCGGTTTTAATAGGTGGCCGATCACACCTAGCTAAAAAAGATTGGTGGCGACTCCATGTCTTTTTCAAGGTCATTTTCAAAACCTTCATTTTTTTAGAGGAATTAAGTCGAATTTTCCTCGGTTTTTTTAATGTCACGATTAACGAATAATAAAGTCTTGCAATGAGACTTGTTATTTTTTTAGGTTGCAACAGCTTGGCGACTCCGCTAGGGACTATTAGAGAGTCAGGCCTTGAATTAGTTGTGTTATCAAAGTCTCGGTTTTGTTGGTTTAATTGGTATTTAATTTTAATTCCCACATTTTTTAAGGAGAATTTTGAAAATAATAAAATGTTTTTAAATATGTCCATACTCATGTGCATGCATTGTATTATTGTTCTCTAGTTATTTAAGGTTGTATATTATAATTGTTTGTTGGTTAATGCATTACACTAGTCTCGATTATTCTTTTAATAAATTGTTAGGGCATTTAGAATAAGGTTTGTAGAATAGGTGGTGAAAGGTTTGTTGTTCCTCCACACACACCACACGTCCATTTGCATATCATGAGCCCTATACCCGGGTTCCGTCCTTTTAGGTGTGAGCAAAGTAACTAAGCCTTCGTGATTAACAATCCGCATGGGCTAGTGAAACACTTCCGGAGTACTAAATTACCTAAGCCTTCGTGATTAACAATCCGCATGGGCTAGGGAAATAGACTCTAACGAATTGAACCCGCTTTTATCGGGGTACCTTACTAGCCTTCACCGGGGACAGTGAGGAGCAATTCGGGGCCTTTAGAACTAATTCACTCTCATATAATGAACCTAGGCGAAGCCATGCCAGATTTCTGTTATATATACCTAAAATAGGAACACATGAAGGGACATTTCTAAACCTTTTGTTACCTATTTTACACTCTGAAGAAATTTTGTAGATTGGGCAACGATGTACGTACATCGCCCGTAATAAGTGTGATACTCTGCCCCAAAGGCACCATGATGCCTATATAAGTAGATATTGTTGGGGCAAGTGTTCACTAACCTTTTGAAATTCAAAATACAAACATTCTTTTTCAAACATTTTTGCATTTTTGCACATTTCATGCATGTGTGAATAGAGCATGTACATTTATCGTAGTATTTTTGATCTCATTCTTTGCAATAGACAGTTGGAAATAATAATCTCATTTGGTGATTTTATAAACCGGTAGTGTTACATGAACATTTTCATATTGTACCATAGTAGGACCCTCTACCCCGAAATTCTTTTGAAAATAATATGATTGGTTTTTCATAGAAAAAAACATGTTTCAAAAAATCATGAATTTGGAGGCAAATCTTGCATAATGAGATTTTTGAATAATCAAGATTTAGGTCCCACCAATTTCGTGTAATCATTGGTTAATTTATTTGTATCATTTTGACATCATGTCACAGTCCTAACATGCATGGTTATTCATTGTAGAATACATTTGTGATTACTTGGTCATTCTTTGTACCTACCTTTGTATTAATTCATTTATTGTTAGCATGTATCATTTTGACATCATAGCATGCATGGTCATTCATTGTAAAATACGTTTATGACATGCATAGTCATTGTTTGTATATACCTGTGCATCAATTTATTCATTTTTTCAATGCATCATGTTGGCATTAGATTGCATCCATAGCATACATAGTCATCATAATTTCTCTGTATATGGTCATGCATTAATCATCAGTATATTCAATCACATAGGAATAGAGCATGTACATTCACAATTGTATTCTTAATCTCATGACATTTTCATTTGCATGAAAGGGGTTCAAGATATGTGGAATGAATCGGAGGAACGATTGGGTGCTTTGGAACGCAACAAGAGGAATGTAGACATGAAATCCGAGAAATGAAAGAACAGCTCGCCAAATTGCTGAAAATGGTTGAGGATATGGGTAAAAGTAAAGAGGAACTTTCTCAGGGCTCTCCATTGTCTTCGGATCAACCAAAACCGTTAGGTCCAGAACATACAATCCTTATTGGATCCTGTGCTTGTCAATGCCACAAAGGTTGCAATCCTGATGAAATTATGGACAAAATCGTGAAAATGATTAAACCTGAGAGCCTGATACCAAAGATAGAAACCTCAGATCCTGTACCATACCTACAAATTGTTCTAGGTCCAATCCAGTATCCCCACCCTACCATGTTCCATTCGTCCATTGGGATGACCACTACGGGATTCCTGAATCCCACTCCATCACCAACAACTGCCAATTCATATTGCTTCCCTCATCAATCACCTTATCCAGTATTTGGGATAGGAACCTTGAGCTATGTACAACCTCCAAAGGCCCTGTGTTCAAATCCATACCCTTACCATGCTGTTTCGCCACATCTCCATGTAAACACACTAGTTCGAACCTTAGTGCCACCACCAAGTGCCCCAACTCCTAGGCCATGTGTGACTAAGAAACGACCCCAGGATAAGACCCAAATGCATTTTGATCCCCTTCCAATCAGCTACCGAGAGCTTCTCCCTATACTGATCCAAAATCACATGGTTGCCTGTGTCCCATTGAAATCCCTGTTACCACCATATCCAAGGTGGTATAATCCAAATGCAAGATGTGATTATCATTGTGGAATTGTTGGCCATAGCATCGAAGACTGTATAGCATTCAAAAAGAAAGTGCAAACTCTTATAGATGCCAAGTGGTTGGATCCAACGACACTGATTGATAGAGGACTGGGAAAGCGTCATTAGGATTGGGAGATTTACAGCATTGAGGTGGAAAGACTTCGGTCTTATATGATGTAATAGGATTTCACTTTTTCAATAGCCGGCTCTTATAGCCTTAGGATGCTAGGAAGAATAAAGTGCTTGTAAAGACAGTTTTAACCACTGTTCAAATTTTGTAAACATGGTTTATACCATTGTGAACATTGATATGGGAATGAATTGACTATGCTTCAAATTTATGAGATATTGATGATTAAGTTCCTCCGATTCTTATTTCCTCCGTGATATCTTCCCTTTTTGCATTTTGCATCCGATCAATTATTGGTCATACCATACATTCATACATGTATCATGTTAGCATCAGGTTGCATTTATGCATTCATAATTAGCATGATTTTTCTGTATATATCCATGCATTAATTTGCTTATTACATACATCATGTTAGCATTAGGTCGCAATCATGACACACATGGTTAGCTGATTTTCTTTGTATATACTCTGTATCAATCATTCATTGTTTGCATGTATCATAATTGACACTGTGTTGCATTCATAGGATATATGATCATTCATTGGGAAATACGCTAAAATGTACATGATCAGTCATTGCATATATCCATGTGTTGATTTTTTTGTTCTTTGCTTGCAACATGTTGTCATCATGATTGCATTTATTACATATATGGTCAGCATGTTTCCACTGTACATGTCCATACATCATATTGTTTAGGCTTCAAATGCATCAAATTGCATTTATGGCTCCTTCATCATGACATACATTTGGGGGAAATAAAACAGAAGTTGGCTTGGCTTTAAGAGTCTTTGAAAGGATTTCCATTTCAAATCAGAGGTATAAGAAGTACTGAGTACCCTTTTAATACAGGCTAGTACTATGGAGAATGAATAAGTTGCCCGAATGGAAAGAATGGAAAAGATACAGAAAGAATTGCGAGAACAGCTGGAAAAGTCTCAAGCAGAATCTAAAGATCAGATGATTAAATTGATGGAGCAAATATCCACCGTAATCAAGGGACACACTGAAAACTTGGCCGCCAGAGAAGGGTTAGAGGCACAAAAGGGTCAGAGTGAGGTCGTAATGATTATTGCCTAGAACACTGTTAACCCCGTCAATGTCTTCAACTCAGATGATCCAGCTGAATGGGCAAAGTTGAAAATGGTTGCAGTAAATGAGGTGGAGTTGGCAGATTCCCAAGGGAAATATCAGTTGTTAGATGAAAGGCTCCGGGCAGTAGAAAATACAGAAGTATTTGGGAGTTTAGCTGCGAAAGAACGATGTTTGGTCCTCGATTTAGTCATTCCTCCTAAGTTCAAGATCCCTGACTTTGTGAAATATGACGGGACGACCGATCCGTCAGCCCACATCACTATGTTCTTCCGGAAGATGACAAGTCATATAGATAATGATAAGCTTTTGATTCACTGCTTTCAGGATAGCCTCAGCGGGTCCGCAATTAGGTGGTATAGTCAGTTGAGCAAGGATCAGATACGCTCTTGGAATGACCTGGCTAGGGTTTTTCTAAACCAGTACAAGCATATGACCGACATGGCGCCTGACCGTCTTACCTTGCAAAATATGAAGAAAAGAGCTACTGAGAGCTTCAAATAATATGTGCAACGGTGGATGAGTCTGGCCGCCCAAGTACAACCGCCTTTAACTCAGAAGGAAACCACTGTTATTTTTGTGAATACATTGCAGGCCCCGTATTATGATATACTTGTCGGTAACACTACGAAGAATTTTTCGGACATGGTAATTTCAGGGGAGATGATTGAGAATGCTATCAAGGATGGGAAAATTGAAAGAGAAAGAACATCCAATACCAAGAAAATGGGGCATCTGAAAAGAAAAATGAAGATACGCAAGTCGTGGAAGGCTTTGCCTTACCTCCCCAATTCTTCTCGTATCAGCCATTTTACTCTACCCTGAACAATGTCTCTCAAGGTTTTTATCCCTACCAGCCAATGATTGCAACTACACCAGAATTTACATCTGTCTATCAATCGAACAGCCTTGGGAATAATCGAAGGGGGCATAAAAAGCGAAAAAGAAATCAGGATGACCCGATTCCTGTGATATACAGTGAGCTATTACCTCAACTCATCCAGAATCACCTTGTGACACCCATGCAATTAGTGCCTCTGAAGCCCCCTTATCCAAGCTGGTATGATGCTAATGAGTGTTGTGGTTATCATTCTAGCAATCAAGGTCACTCAACAGAGAACTGCCCCGCTTTGAAGTACAAGGTCAGAGATCTCATCAAGGCTGGTTCGATAAGTTTTGAAGATGGGAAAGCCAAGTGTCATAAAAAAACATTGTGCATGATCATATTAGGTTTTTGACACATGTAGTTCTGTACGCTGTGATGATGAAAGCACTTGTCTCATGTTAATATCTACATGAACTAAATGAATTTTGAGTTTTAAATGCTTTGTGTTTGTTGTGTTTTAACAATAATTTGAATTTGCAAAAACAAGCATTAAGAAATTTTTAATAATGGACAGTCTCGAGAATATCGTTGATCATTGTTAGAAATGACCCAACACTCTCCCCCCTCTTTTTTGGGCTTCTCTATGCCTAAACCTTGAATCAAAAACACTTGAAAGACCTAATGCTTCAAGGAATATGAATAATTTAACTTCACAAAAAAAAAAAAGCATTATCATTGCAGAATAAGCAAGGATGTAACTCTTAGCCTAGGCTATGAACTAAGGAACGAACTTTTTGAAATTTTTCGAATTCCTTGAAATTCAAACAAATGAGACATTCTTTCAAGAATCTAGATTTTGATAATTTGATGTGTGTCAAGATTGTGCTAAAACCATTCATGACCTTTTCCAATGACCATAAAACTTCAATTACCCAAACGTCACTTCATGATTAATACCTTGGAGCACAATGTCCAAACTAGATTATCCCTTGTCTCAGAGAAAACCCGTTTTTGGGTCATATTTTCCTTGTCTCTTCAAAGAACCCAGATTTGAAATTCAGTCTTTTTAGTACAGACCTAGACTTGTTATGTTCCTCGTTGATACAAATTCTCATGGTTAAACAAATTGGGGCATCATAAGTATAAATGATGGATACATGGTGTAAAAGAATGGACTAACGCATGAATCATTGGGGCATGCGATAAAAAATGAAAAATGAAAAATTTGTGATATCATGCATATGAGAATTCAGATGATTCCAAAGTGCAAAATGAAATTCTGAATATCTATTTCCCCTAGAGATTGCTTTTCAATGTGAATATTTTTGCTTGACATGAGAAATGGCCATCTTTCATATCCCTTTCACAAGAGAAAAATTATTATCCATAGTCACCCCTTTTGAGCCAAAAAAAATTCTTTCTTCTTTGAACCCTGATCAAGGATCACCCTCTACACTGGAGGGAAAATGCGAGGAAAGATCTTTTAGAGAACATGGAGGAATGAATCCTAGCTCAAAGACAGATGCAAAGCAAATGGAGCCCCGAATAAATACGAGCTCACTCTGTCGAAAAAAAAGCGGCAAAATGAAAAAATGTGAAAGACATGGCAAATTGAAAGCCAAGAACGAAGAAAAAAAAGACGCAAAAATCAAAAGGAATGAAAAGTCCAAAAGGGACAAATGCTTCAAAGAGAATCATCCTCAAGAAATGATCCTTGATCTGATTACCCTCAAACACATATTTTGGGCCTATTTATCCTTTCTTTCTGAACCCTGAGCCATGGCCTACATTACGTGCTTTAAAAGTCCATTTTGATCAAGCATGAATATTTAATTTGAAAGGTTTTTTCCTCAGATTTTATCCCATCTCATCGAATTATCATTTCACTAAGGAAGAATTTAGAATTCTCAAGTGTATGGTAGAACTGAAAAAAAAATGAAAAATGAAAAAATGAAAAAAGAAAAAGAAAACCCATTTCCCTTTCCTTCACATGTGATTTCACTAACCGTACAAAATTAGTATTTGTTTATCTTTGCCTGATTCCTGATTCTCAGCAATAGCCAAAGAGGGGCAGCTGTAGACACCTAATTTTGTCCGAACCACTAAAACAGGTATGTTTTCTTCCTAAATTGATGTTTCAGAATGTAAAAAGACTTTTTTTCATCCTGCAGGTGGTACTCCGAGACTTAGTTTAAGGGGGCGAGCATGAAAAGTCAAACTTGAAAAAGTCAACCCCGAATAAAAAGTCAACCTCGAAAAAGTCAACCCTAAAAAGTCAACTACTAAAAAAGTCAACCCACTTTCAAAATCAAGATTTGAAGCTCAATTGAAAAATGGTGAAAGAATTTTGATAATCCGAGGTCTACATTGAAAGATATAGAGTTCGGAAGTTGGGATTTGGAGATTCAGTATAAAGGAAACCCTAATCCGAGAAATTTGGGAAAAAGTGCTTAAACGATCGAATTGGTCAAAATTGAAGGTTCCAAATGAAATATAAGCACTGACTACGGGTAATGGAGAAGCCACTTGAAAGAAAAACCGAAACAAAAGTCAATCCGAGAGAAAACAGAGAATTAGGGTTTTTGGTGGATTTTGGTGAAATCGGAAGGAATCACAGAAATGACCCGACTTGGTAAGACTAAAGCCCCAATGGATGAGGAATTATTAAAAAGGGATAGCCCAAGGCTCAGCTTGAAGAAAATCTGAAAATCGGACTTGTTTTGAGCAAAACCGGGTTTCGGAGAAAAAAGGCAAAATTCAAGAAGAAAAATCCCGAAAAATAGCAAATGAGCTCCAAATCTTCTGAAATTTTTAAAATCTCATTTTTAAAT